>CP110837.1:12469110-13669110 GCA_028411795.1 Euphorbia peplus | reverse complement strand
TACTTAATTATCTTAAGTTTAAGATAGAAGAGAATATAATAAAAACTAAGTTACTGAAGTGGATAAGTCATACCAATGCCTTCTCGTAAGCTGCTGAAAGGAGTACCGGCCAGAGGCTTAGTAAACATGTCAGCAAGATTCTCTTCAGAGGGAACATGAGTAATGATAATATCCTTCTTCAGAACATGATCTCTCAGAAAGTGATGCCTAATATGAATATGCTTCATCATGCTATGCTGAATAGGATTCTTTGAAAGATCAATAGCACTCTTGTTATCACAGAAGATTGTAATTGTTCCAGGGATGACTCCATAGTCAGCAATTTGTTGCTTAATCCAGAGCATCTGAGAAACACAACTTCCAGCAGCAACATACTCAGCTTCAGCAGTTGAGAGAGCCACAGAGGTTTGCTTCTTGCTATGCCAGGAGACTAGGCACTCTCCCAGAAAATGATAACCACCAGAAGTGCTGACCCTTTTCAATTTATCTCTACCATAGTCAGAATCTGTGTATCCTATAGGAGTGAAATCAGAACTACAGGGATACCACAAACCAGCTTCTGGTGTGCCTTTAAGATATCTGAGAATTCTTTTGACAGCAACATCATGAATCTCTCTAGGTTTAGACTGATATCTAGCACAAAAACACACAGCAAAATGTATATCTGGCCTGCTGGCTGTTAGGTATAAAAGAGAACCAATCATACCTCTGTAGGTTTTTATATCTACAGGTTTACCAGCTTTCTCTTCATCATCAATGTCTTTGCTGACATCCATTGGAATATCAACAGCATTAGAGTCCATCATGCCAAATTTCTTCAGCACTTCTCTAGTGTACTTGGCTTGATTGATAAACACACCATCATTACTTTGCTTGATTTGAAGTCCTAAGAAGAAGGTTAATTCTCCCATCATAGACATTTCAAACTCAGCCTTCATGTGGTCACTGAACTCTCTGCACAAAGATTCATTAGTAGCACCAAATATAATATCATCAACATATACCTGAGCTAAAAGGATATCCTTGTTCTTCTTCAGAGTGAACAGAGTTGTATCAACACAGCCTCTGACAAATCCCTTAGACAGAAGGAACTTTGTCAGTCTCTCATACCAAGCTCTGGGAGCTTGTTTCAGTCCATACAATGCTTTCTTCAGCTTGTACACATGATCAGGAAACTTAGGATCTTCAAAACCAGGAGGTTGAGATACATAAACTTCGTCATCAATGTAACCATTCAAGAATGCACTTTTCACATCCATTTGAAAGAGCTTAAAACCTTTGTATGATGCAAAAGCACATAAGATTCTAATGGCTTCTAATCTTGCAACAGGAGCAAAAGTTTCACCATAATCTATGCCTTCTTGCTGACTGTAACCTTCAGCAACAAGTCTTGCCTTGTTCCTCACAACATTTCCAAATTCATCAAGCTTGTTCTTCAGAACCCATTTGGTTCCAACACCCTTTATGTTGTTAGGTCTGGGAACCAAAGTCCAAACTTCTGACCTTTTGAACTGGTCAAGTTCTTCTTGCATTGCCATTAACCAGGAATCATCATCTGCAGCTTCATAGAAGTCCTTGGGTTCCAAAAGTGACACAAAAGCCACATTCCCCATGTATCTTCTGAGCTGAGCTCTGGTCATGACAGGATTTTGAACAGAGTCAATTATGTTCTCTAAGGAATGATTCCTATGAGCTCTAACTTCTCTTGGTACATCCAATGAGTCTTCTGAAACTTGTTCATCATTTGTTGAATCATAAATAGGAGCATCTTCTGGAAGGAAGTTGGCTTCTGGAGTAGAATTTTCTTCTTGAGCTTGTTCAGCAACAGGAGGAACTACTTCAGCAGCACTGGGAGAAACATCTTCTACTACATCAGGAGATGCAACTTCAGGAGCTTGAACCACATCTTCATCAGGAGCTCTACTATCTGCAGGGTTAGTCTCATCAAACTGTACATGAACAGATTCATCTAAAGTTTGAGTCCTCTTATTAAAAACCCTATATGCTTTACTATGTGTTGAGTAACCAAGAAAAATGGCCTCATCTGCCTTTGAATCAAACTTTGAAAGATATTCTTTTGTATTCAAAACATAACACTTACAACCAAAGGTTCTGAAATAACCTATTTTAGGCTTTCGACCTTTCCAGAGTTCATAAGGGGTCTTGTTCAGAATGCTTCTGATTAGCACTCTATTCAGAACATAGAAAGCTGTGTTAACAGCTTCTCCCCAAAAATACTTTGGAAGCCTTCTTTCATTGATCATAGTCCTGGCGATTTCAACCAGAGTTCTATTCTTCCTTTCAACTACCCCATTTTGTTGAAGAGTTCTGGGAGCAGAAAAGTTATGATCAATTCCCTTGGTTTCACAGAATTCTTCAAACATAAAGTTTTTGAATTCTCCACCATTATCACTTTTGATATGAACAACCTTTTCATTCCTTTCATTCTCAAGTTTCTTTATCAGAACTGAGAAACATCCAAGTGACTCATCTTTGCTAGACAGCAAGATGACCCAAGTGAATCTTGAATAGTCATCTACTATGACAAAGGCATACTTCTTTCCACCCATGCTCATTGGTTGAACAGGGCCAAAAAGGTCCATATGAAGTAGTTCTAAAGGTCTTTTAGTTAAAATGACTTTCTTAGTTTTAAAAGAGCTTCTGGATTATTTACCAGATTGGCAAGCATTGCATAAATGGTTCTTTTTAAAACTAATTTCAGGCAGACCCTCAACCAATTGATTTCTAGCTACTTTGGCCAGAAGATCCATGCTAACATGAGCAAGTCTTCTATGCCAGAGCCAGGAGGTATCCTCTTTGGACATCAAGCATATATTTTTGCAAAGATTCTCAAGATTCAGCATGAAAACATTTTCAACTCTAGGAGCAGTTAGAATAACTTCCCTTGACTTACTGTCCAAGATTTTACATCCAGAGGAGCTGAAGACAACATCTCTACCTTTATCACACAGTTGTGCAACACTCAAGAGATTGAACTTCAGACCTCTGACTAGGGAGACATCTTCGATCGGAGGATTAGTTCCTATGGATCCAGAACCAAGTATCTTTCCTTTCTGAGCATCTCCAAAGCTGACTTTTCCACCTCTTTTAGGATCAAATGTGATGAATGCTTTTTCATCACCTGTCGTATGCCTTGAGCACCCACTGTCAATGTACCACATCTTTGACATTGATGGAGCACTCAGAGCCACCTGCAACACAATCAATTAGTGACAGGTACCCAATCCTTATTGGGTCCTTCAGAGTTAGATTTCTCTTCAGCAGGTTTTAGTGATATCTCAGATTGCAAGAGGTTTTTAATATATTGCAATCCTTCAACCAATGACCATCACTCTTGCACAACTTGCAAAAAGGAGGGTTCTTGGATCTTTCCCTTTGCTTCTTGGGAGATTTCTTCTTCTTCTGAGAAGGACCAACTTCTTCAGAGGCTACAGCAGCACTCTCAGAGGTGCCAACATCAGGAGGAGAAGCTATCTCTTTCAGAAGAGAGGGAGTGACAGGTTTCTTCTTCTTCTGGGGTTTATCACTTCCCAGAGGCAGCTTTTCCTTGCCTTTGGCTTTAGGGCCATCAGCAGGAGTGCTGAACTGTTTACACAGCTTCTCTTCCAACACTTTCATGTCAGAATAAACTTGAGTAAACCTAAGAAACTTGTCAGCCTCACTCTTGTCCAATTTCCTTTTCAGGTACTTGAACATACTATAGAGTTCTTCAAGAGAATCAAAGATATCTAGTTCATGAGAATTGTTTACCTCATAATCATATGTAGCTTCAGGAGGTGCGGAAGTTTCTCCTGTGACATCTTCAGAAGTTGGCTCATCAATGGCCATAAAACAAATCTGAGCTTGCTCTTCCTTTTCTTCAGGATCACTGCTGGTCTCAGAGTCTGACCAGGCAGCCAGCATAGCTTTCTTGAACTTTTTCTTATCTTTCTTCAGCTCAGGGCAGTTACGCTTAATGTGCCCCGGTTGCTGACATCCATAGCACACAATAGGCTTGTTTGGATCTCTCTTGAACTTTTCACCAGAATCAGGAGTTTTCTTGTCAAAGCTCCTGAACGGCTTCTTGTAGTTTCCACCTCTGCCTTTTCTAAAGGCCTTCTTGAACTTCCTGGTCAGCATAGCCAGTTCCTCATCTTCAGAGGATTCTTCAGAAGATTCTGCTTTAAGGACTACTCTTTTTCCTTCTGACCTTCCTCTTAGGTCATGATTCTTTAATGACATCTCATGAGTAATTAGAGACCCAATGAGCTCATCATACAAGTAATAGCTCAAATCCTGAACTTCTTCAATGGCAGTCTTCTTGGCTTGCCAAGACCTTGGTAAGCTTCTGACAATCTTCTTCACTCGATCAGATTCTTCAATGTCTTTTCCTAAACTCTTTAAGTCATTGACTATCTTGGTGAATCTAGAGTTCATGTCTGAAATAGATTCTTTATCAAGCATTTCAAATAACTCATATTCTCTCATGAGTTGATTGACTTTTGATTGCTTCACCTTTCCAGTACCTTCATATGTGACTTCCAGCTTGTTCCAAATGTCCTGTGCAGTTTCACAAGAATAGACTTTGTTATATTCAGTAGCTGTAAGTGCACAATGCAACATATTTATTGCTGAAGCATTAGTTTGGAGTTTTTTTAGAATGTCATCTGTGTATTCTCTCTGAGGAATAACAACATTCCCTAGACCTGGTTCCATTCTGGTGGGAATGCAATCACCATCAGTAATGACATACCAAGCACTCATGTTCTGAGCTTGGATGAAGTACATCATCCTTTTCTTCCAGTATGAGTAGTTGTTGTCATTAAATAATGGAGGTCTAGTAGTGGAAGAACCTTCTGGAACTATGAAGTGAGAAGAATTATCAGGCTGGTGTCTACTAGCCATCTCTATTGATTCTGATAGGATCTTACACTTAGATTGTTAGATCTTTAGTAAATATGCGAAGTGACCTTCGATCTGATACCACTTGTTGGCCCTATCAAGAACAGAATCACCTAGAGGGGGGTGAATAGGTGTCAAAGTTGAAAACTGAAAATTTCTCAAGTTTTTTGGGAAACTTGATTTTCAGAGTCAAATTTCCTCTGAGTCAGAAGCAAGCTTACAGATGTTGCTTCTGAGGGAAATTCTGCCTAAACACAGTTAGACTGTTTTCAGCAACAGAAGTTCTGATTTGAGAACTTCTGGACAGTCTTCTGAACAAAGACAATGATACTTAGAGAAAATCTGTTTCAGCACTAAATATAAGCAAGTACACAGAAGCAAAAATAACAAGTATAAGAGGGAGAAAGAAGTTCAGGAGATCCTGATTGAACAATTCGATTTATCCAAGTTCGCCACAGAAGTCCTGTGACTACGTCTTGTCCCCTGAGGTCGCAGCCTACAGAGATTTTATAAATCCACTATTCAGAACTTTTCTGGCAAGTTCAGAAGCTCCTTTACATCAACAGAACTTAAGCTAATTTCTCACTTAGTTCTGACTAGCCTAAAAAGAGTTAAAGGATTTCCACCAGAACAACAACAACTCTGTTTTCTGGATTTCTCACCCAACTCTAATCTCAACTAGATTTCTCTCTTTAAATCTAACTGAATATCACAAACGATATCAGTTTACAAGATTCCTATTATGAACTTGTTTTTCTTCACTCTCTCACTTAACCTTAAGCTATGCTAAGAAAGATTGAGAATGGAAAAAGAATGCTCTGTTTTTCTTGTTAAAACAGTGCGTGGAGATTTTGCTCGATGATCACGTGTAGTTGATGCTTTGGAGCTTGGCTACTATTTATAGTGAATGAGGATGACCGTTGGTGAATTTGAATCTTCAACAGAGATGACATCAGTTGTTGTAGCCGTTAAATTTGTCAAGTCTTCAAACGGTCTTCAAACACTTTGATTCCGTTAACCTTGTTCTTTAACCAAATCCGGTAAGTGATTTGAATTGAAGATAAGGTTGACCGGAAACTTTCCTCAATAAGATCAACAAAGGGTAGACAAGGAAATTCTGGTTTCACTTTGAGTAGACACGCGCGCTCCATCAAAACAGCTTTTTGAACTTTTGGCGCCTTACATTAAATGCATTTGTCAGAGCAATAAATGCTATCCAGACGCCGTGACTAAGCTTCTGATCAAATTGGTAGATGAACTTCTGATTGCAAATGACCTCTGAGGAGAGCTTCAACAGACTTCAATATCTTCAGAGCGGAGCATCCAGCTTCTCAAAATGAAACTCTGTCTTCAGCAATCAAGACTTCGAAGATCTTTAGGCAATCAAGAGATTCTTCATTCAGCACCTGCTGAGTAACTTACATATAGACTAAGTAGAAAAATATTAGTCAACAATAAACTATATGTAAGAGAACATTAAGTTTTCATCTTCTGAAACGTTTGGACATAATCAAAACACATAGGGTTCATCAAAACTCTGCTGAACAATATTTGTGAAGACGTCCAAAAGTAATGCTACTATTGAAGACAAAGGAAGAAATCACGAAGTAACGAAGATGCTGAAGGTATGAAGCATCTCATGTCATAAGGAACGATGACCCATAGGAAAATATATTTGTCCCAAAAGCATCTAATGTGGTGGGTGGGTCAATGCAATAAATGTAAAGCACAAAAAAAGACAAAGTGGTTGCAGGATACGTCGGAATTATGTACTTACAGTTGCCAAAATTAGAAGTTCTGGATTGGACATTTCATATCAAATTCAAAACTCAAGGTAACAAAAGTATGGGTTGCCATCAAATATTACAAAGATTAGATAGATAATTAGACAAGATTAACAAGACTAATCTTACCCAAATTAGCAAGATGACAAAGTTGAGTTTGAAGATCGTGCAACAGAAGATTGCAACGGATTGATTCAAGCTCTAGCGACTACACTTTTCAAATTGAACAACGATCATCTTCTAGCTCCATAAATAGATGAAAACTGAAGAACAAGACACAAAAGATTACGCGTACACAAATTAAAACAAAAAAACAAAGCAAATACAATTTCTCTAATTCCTCATTTATGCTCATATGTAACTGAGAGTTTAGAGCTTAAATTTTGATCTCTCAAAAGATCCAACATTGTTCATAACATACCCTTGCAAAAAATAATCACGTTTATTATTTACTGTGGTAGAAGAAATCCAATTCTAGTACTAATTCTGGTGCTGCTGATTGGTCTAATCAGTAGAGGAGTAGAAGTTGGAATTAGCTTGAGTGTGTAAGAAGGGAGAGGGGGGGTACTTTTGTACAACTAGATTGGATTTTGTAAAAGCTTATTTCTGCACTTGGAAGAGATATACTAGTACATTTAAATCTTAAAGGAAGGTACCTTGGGGACAGGACGTAGTCATTACAAGAAGTGACGAACCTAGATAAATTGTTGAGTATTTTCTTTCTGTTGAAACTCCTTATTCTGCTTTGTATTGCTACTTATTATTTCTGTCTGCTTAGCTTATCTCTGTCAATATTTTTCTTCTAAAACTATTAAGTGTGCATTAGAAGAAATTTATCTAAAGCATCAGAAAAAATTAATGTTTTGTGCTGAAGTAAACCTCTGACCATAACATAAACTCTAATCAAAAGCAAACCATCTTCTGAAATAAATGAGTTTAGATTCCAAAAGATAAAACCCATCGGCTTATTACTATCTTTATTTGTCATGTTCCGACTTCTTTGCGATTTTCACCGGCCAAAGTGACCTGTTTGATTTTTCTCAATTGTTTGCTACCCTAATTTTTTTCATCGTATGTTTTAGTTTTGATTTCTTTGTATCCCATCTATTTTGTTGATTTTTCTCGAATTTGATTTGCATTTCATTCTTCTTTCTTATTTTTCTTGAGTTTCCTTGGATTTTACTTGAGATTTTGAGTTGGATTTTTAGGATTAATGGTGTACTTCTAATAGCACTTATTGGTCCCTAACAAGATCAGAATACACCTAGGGGGTGAATAGATATTTCGTCCAAAATCAAGGTTATAAAACTTGAACAGAATCCAATCTCTTCAATTCAGAAGCATGCTTAATGGAAGCTGTTTTGAGAGAGATTCTGCTTTAGACTGTTGGTGTGCCCTAGTTCTAGGCATAATTATTTGTTATTGTATTATACTTTTATTGATTGTACTATACATTTGTCTTATGGAATAAAAGGCATTAATTCATTCAGTTAATATATCTTGTATTATATGTACTGTATGAAGTATCCATTGATTGTATATCATAAATAACCAGAAGCCAGTTCTACTCATGGGAATGAATAGAACGTAAAGCTTTTACGAACATGATATGTAAGGGTGTACATGATATGTTTGTAGGTACGTGACCAATACGGGACTTGGTCGATCCGCTTTAGAAGGCACATGGTGGGAGTGTCAATGCCATTCTATAAATTTAGATCTCCTTTTATCTGTATACCTGATTTCAATATAGTATTGAATGAGTAATCTGATTAGATTTGACATACGCCTAACAGGTCTGTAAAAGGATGCTAAATACGGGTATGATTGGTCTAGTCAGTGAACTCATTCATACTGATAGTTGAAGTGAAGGGATTACCACTCACTCCATAAGTGAGATGATATCATTAGGCCACTCGATGAGTTGAACTGAGAAATGTGTGGCCACACTCAGATAAGCTGGCTACTTGTCTGCTCTTCAGTTTAATTCAAGATCGAGAAATATCTCAAGCTGTAGAGGATGACCTCCACCATGCCTCATGCTTGATATATCGATATGCATGGTAAGAGATATTTGAGAATTCTACAGGGTATCTATCTGTGTGAGATGGAATAACACTGTAATCAATTGGTGACTGATATGGTCTAGGCAACCCTCTATCTGTCGTAGAGCTAATTGATTATGGCCCACATGATCGTGCACACTAGACACTGAGACTTGTACTCGGAGAACTAATACATGTAGTGTATTTATGATGAACTAATTATTAGTTGTTAACTAATAATGTTAATTGATTAATTGTTCTGATTGGAACAAGTTAATTGATTGTTTAGAGGGATTTATTATTCAATCAGGTTAAATAATTAAGCGATTGATTAATTAGATTTTCTTTAGGGGTTAGTGTGTGATTAATTATAACCTAATTGATGTTAATTGAATCTATTGTATTCTATTGTGGTACAATCAGATTAATTAAATTAATACAGGTACTAAAACTGTACTTAATCGACACACTATAAATTAATCCTAATCGATTTAAACCCTAGACTTTCTCACACAGAAAATCGCAAAACCCTAATCCCTCTATACCCTATTCGGCCGAACTCCTTAGAGTGATCCCGGAGCCTCCCTTCATCGTTATTCGTGCATGAATCGAGTACCTGTTCACTGTAGGTGTCGTGCACGTGATATTGGCGGAACCTTCGATCGTGCGGTTCGTCCATCTCTCTCAGAGGGATTCCATATGAGTGACTAATGTAGGTTTAATAACTATAATAAGAAAATAACATTGAGGCAATGATCAAGATCAAAGTCTTCTGATCAACGAACTATTAATTCGTTTTTTTCTCGCTTCAGCTGCGCGTCTCTGATCGTTGATCAGACTCTAACAGTGATATCAAAGCCGTTGGTTGAATCATTAGTTAATGTTATTTTAGTTATATCAGGTTTTTGATATTTTTCCCGATCTAGGATTATTAATCGGATCATATGGCATGTGTTAGATCTTTAGGATTTGTTTTTGATGTCGTGTGGTTGTTGGTTGATTTTTCTGTTTTTAATTTTAAAACAAATAAAATTTAGGTTTCCGGCAGGTCGGGGAGGTAGTCAGAGTCACCTTCCCCGGCGGCCTCGGCGGCGGCGGCGGCGGCCGACCGCCGGCCAGCTGAGTCGTGGAGAGCTGCTGTAAAGCAACTCCCTGCCACTGCCTAGGCAGCAGTCGTGGGACTACTGAGGCGGCGCCCTGCAAGGGTCTGCCGCCGGTCGCCGGCCACCATCGGCCACAAGCAGCAGTCCCGTCGACTGCTGCTGTGTGGCAGGAGTGGCTGTTGCCTCCTGGCAGCAGCCATGTCTCGGGTTCGGGGCGACCCGAACTCGCCCCGAACGCGCCCCGAAATCCTAATTTTTGAATTTTTAGGTCGGGGCGCGGGTCGGAGCGGAAAATGAGTCGGGCCCGGTGTATTTGAGGGCAATTTAATTTAGTTCGTTTTATTTTAAAACTCGTTTTTACTAAAGTTAATTTTTGGGCCCAAATACATTTTAATTAATTAATTAGCTTAGATTAAGTTAATTAAATCGAAATGTTTATGTCGTGCCATGCATTTGTATATTTTAGATTTAATTTTTGACGATAGTAAATAAATATGGTATGATGATAAAATTAATTTAATGGATCGAGACACCAGTGGCATTAAATGTGTTTAAGTTTTTGATTGAGTAATTCCCTAAGTTCAGTGGGAGTAATGATTTAATCATTGGCCCTTCACGGGCTAATTTACTGGTTGAGAAAACTGAAACGATTTTATCAAATTGGGTTGGCTTAATTTAATTAAAATGTGAATTAGGATTTGCCATAGTCATGCATTTATTTTATGTCATCTAACGTTCTTTTGCAACAACTTGATATAGAATCTTATGGGCTTTTAATTGAAGTATGGAATGTAAAAAATTTGGATTTTAATTTTTCATTATATTTGCTTAGACAATTGTATAGGTTTTTATTTTGATGTAATCGTAAGAAGACCGAAGAGAAGCTCCTGAAGAGCCAAGCCCATGGAGGAAGCCCGAAGATTTTATTTCTATATTGTCAATTATAGTCCGATAGGATGTATTAGAAAAGCTCATATGATGTCTATTTTATATTTGTTTTATTATATCGTATATAATATGTAAATAAACTTTAAAACGAATCTAATAAGTTACATCGCTATTGATCACCAGATCAATTCTATTTCACATGTTAAGTCGATCACCCAATGTAATTTGTTAATCAAAATATCGGGTATTTTATAAATACTTTATCTAAATCTCACCTCTTCCTCCCAGGTGGTGCTACAGTATAGATCATGCCCTAACAAAGTATATTGTAGTAACTGGTGGGCCGTTGAGGGTTAAGATACTTTCTTTTGAGAGTGTGGTTAACAGAGATTGTAGGTTTTACTCGAAGAAGGAACATCATTAAGCTTGTTGCGGGTTCATAAGCATGGATAGGTAAAGTGTCAATAGACCTATCAAACCAAGAGTTCTCTAGGTGGGAGAATTGAGTAGGTTGCTCTACCAAATACGCTAATATGAGATACAAGCCCTAACTTGATCAATTATTAATGGGATTGTGGATCTTGGTATAACAAAGTCAATATAATCACCACAAGAAATTAATTTAACAGATATTAATTTGTTTATTGACATTAAAGTCCTTATTCTACTTCTCTCTCTTTTCTGCAGAATCTACTTATAACTTAAACTCGAAAAAGAAAAGATATGGCAACAAACAATCCTCTCAAACCACTTTTGGAAAAGGAGAAGCTGACAGGGACAAACTTCCTAGATTGGGCTAGGGCGGTCCAAATCGTCCTAAGGCACGAGGCTAGGGAGTACGTACTGACAACTTCTATTCCAGCTGCTCCCGCTGCACGTGCTACTGCAGCAGTCGTCCAAGCTTATGAGAAGCATATAAAGGACGACAGAGAGGTGGCATGCATAATGCTTGGTACAATGACTGCTGAATTATAAAAGCAGTTTATGGATCAGAGGGCCCGTCAAATGATGACCAATCTGAGAACTATGCTCGAGGATCAGGCTCGTCAAGAGAGGTACTTGACCACCAAGACATTAAGCAACACTGTAATGCAACCTGGGACTTTTGTTAGCGCGCATGTGCTAAAGATGAAGGGCTTTATAAACAGGTTGGCAAGTCTCAACTCAGCTGTGTTGGAGACTACTGCAGTGGACATGATCCTCAGTTCACTTCCTCCTTCTTTTGACTCATTCATCCTGAACTACAATATGCAGGGTCAGGATAGAACAGTCATGGAGTTGCATGGCCTGCTAAAACAGGCTGAGCAGACTATGACTAAGGGTAAGAAGGTAGAGGTGAACGTGGTGAGAAGTGGTAAGGCTAATGGGCATAAGAACAAGAAGGTGTTCAAGAACAAGGGTAGGAAGCCCGCTGGCAAAGGGAAGAAGAAAGCCTTCAAGCCTCACCCATTAGACATGTGCAACGAGTGTGGTGAGAAGGGGCACTGGAAGAGTGCATGTCCTAAGCTAAGGGGAAATGTGAAGAACAAGCAGGCTGCTACATCTTCAGGTATTTACGTTGTTGAGATTAATCTCACTATTTCTTCATCTCGGGTTTTAGACACGGGATGTGGTTCTCACATTTGTTCTAATGTGCAGGGACTGAGAAATAGGAGGAAGCTGAGTTCAAGTGATGTGGATCTCCGCGTCGGAAATGGTGCCAGAGTGCAGGCATTAGATGTAGGAGATTATTACTTATGTTTGCCCACTGGGCTGGAACTTGTGTTAATAAATTGCTACTATGTGCCTGCAATGCGCAGGAATATTATTTCAGTTTCTTGCTTGCATGATTTGGGATTTTCATTTAATATTATGCATGGAACTTTTAGTATTTTATGTGGTAATATTTTATATGGAACATGCGTTCTTCAGAACAGGTTGTATGTCCTAGATTTATCAAATGAATCTCATGTATACAATGTAAATAAAAGGACTAAAATAAGTGATTATAATAATCCTACATATGTCTGGCATTGCCGTCTTGGGCACATAAACGAGAGACGTATCGCTGAGCTCCACTCGAGTGGAATTTTAGAATCTTTTGATCTGCAGGCTCTAGATACTTGTGAATCTTGTTTACGTGGCAAGATGACAAAAGCACCTTTCAAGAAGACTGGTGAAAGATATACTGAGCTATTGGGGCTTATACATTCCGATGTATGTGGACCAATGAGCACACAAGCTAGACAAAGTTTTCAGTACTTTATTACTTTCACATATGACTATAGCCGTTTCAGCTATGTGTATTTGATGAGACACAAATCTGAGACAGTTCAAAAGTTCAAGGATTTTAAGAATGAAGTTGAGAACCATCTTGGTAAAAAGATTAAAGCACTCCGGTCTGATAGAGGGGGTGAGTATCTGAGCCAAGAGTTTGATGAATTCTTGAGTGAGTGTGGGATAGTATCCCAACTTACTCCTCCTGGTACACCTCAATGGAATGGGGTTTCAGAGAGGAGAAACAGGACCTTGTTAGACATGGTCAGCTCTAAGATGAGTCAAGCTAATCTCCATGTATCCTTTTGGGGATATGCTTTAGAGACTGCTTCTTACGTTCTAAACAATACACCCAGCAAGGCAGTTAAAGGAACACTATACGAGATATGGAAGGGCAGGAAACCCTGTGTATCCTTTATGAAGATCTGGGGCTGTGATGCTCATGTCAAGAAATTGATTAGTAGCAAACTAGAGTCCAGAACTGTCAAATGCCAGTTTGTAGGTTACCCTAAGGAAACTAAGGGTTACTACTTCTACAATCCACTAGAGAACAAAGTTTTTGTTGCTCGAACTGGAGTCTTCTTGGAAAAGGATTTCATTTCCAAGAAAGACAGTGGGAGCAGTGTTGAACTTGGAGAAGTTCAAGAGCCACAAACTCCTGCAGCAAATGCTGAGGAAGCTGAGACAATTGTTCCTGATGTTCAGGTTAATGAACAGGTAGAACATATTGTACGGGAACCTAGAAGGTCTGGTAGGTCATGTCAAGAGCCTGAGAGGTATGGATACCTGGTCACTCATGACAAAGAGATCATGGTTGTAGAACAAGATGATCCTAAGTCCTACAAGGAGGCTATTGAAGGACCACAATCAGCTCAATGTCGTGGAGCCATGGAGTCTGAAATGCAATCTATGTATGACAATGAGGTCTGGCGGTTGGTTGATCCCTTCCCTGGAGTCAAAGTTGTGGAGAGCATGTGGCTTTTTAAGCTGAAAGCTGACAACACCTTCAAGGGGCGTCTGGTAGCGAAAGGATTCAGGCAAATTCATGGAATTGATTATGATGAAACCTTCTCACCAGTAGCTATGCTCAAATCCATAAGGATATTACTTGCTATAGTGGCATGGTACGACTATGAGATATGGCAAATGGATGTCAAGACCGCTTTCTTGAATGGAGAGCTAGAGGAGGATGTCTATATGGCTCAACCTGAAGGTTTTGTGGATCCAGAGTATCCTAACCGGATATGCAAGCTTCAAAAGTCCATTTATGGACTTAAGCAAGCATCTAGGTCTTGGAACAAGAAGTTCAATGAATCCATAAAGGAATTTGGTTTCATTCAGAACCTCGATGAGCCCTGTGTGTATCGTAAGAATAGTGGGAGCTCAGACACTTTCCTAGTGTTCTATGTCGATGACATTCTATTGATAGGAGGAAACATTTTAGAGCTGCAAGCCACAAAGCAGTGGCTGAATAAATCTTTTGCAATGAAGGACCTTGGAGTGGCTGAGACGATCTTGGGATCAGAATCCACAGAGATAGGTCAAAACGCCTGCTAGGGTTATCTCAGGCAAAGTACATAGGCAAAATCCTTAATAGGTTCAACATGTCCAACTTCAATAAGGGATTCATCCCTATAGGACATGGGTTGAAACTGTCTAAGAAGGAGCACAGTCCTAAGACTGAGAAGGAGAGACGCAAGGTCTCTAAGTACCCTTATGCTTCTGCTATAGGGTCTATTATGTATGTTATGCTATGTACCAGGCGTGATGTTGCTTTTGCCCTCAGCATGACTAGCCGGTTCCAGTCTTGCTTCGGCGAGGCCCACTAGAAGGTTGTCAAGGCAATTCTGAAGTACTTGAGACGTACTAGAGATCTTTCCTTGGTTTATGGTGGCGATGATGAGTTGGTTGTGTCCAGTTACACTGACTCAGGATTCCAGACTGATCAAGACGAACAAAAATCCCAATCCGGTTTTGTGTTCCTCTTGAATGGCGGTGCCATTAGTTGGAAGTCCACTAAACAGCCAACTGTTGCAGATTCTACAGCGGAAGCTGAGTACATTGCTACTTGTGAGGCTTCTAAGGAAGCGATCTGGATGAGGAAATTCATTTCTGATCTTGAAGTAGTACCTTCTATCCAGGGTTCAGTTGTGCTTTTTTGTGACAATAATGGGGCCATGATACAAGCTAAGGAGCCCCAATCTACAAAGAAGAATCAGCATGTACTCAGGAAGTTTCACTTTATTCGGGAGATTATCCAAAGAGGTGATGTTAGACTACAGAGAGTTGATACAGATAACAATGTTGCTGATCCGATGACGAAGGCTCTTGCTGAACGCAAGAACAATGCTCATGCTAGATCTATAGGGATTAGGGCTATGCCTGCTTGGACCTAGGTCAAGTAGAGATTGGTGGTGTGCCCTAGTTCTAGGCATAGTTATCTGTTATTGTATTGTACTTTTATTGATTGTACTAAACATTTGTTTTATGGAATAAAAGGCATTAATTCATTCAGTTAATATATCTTGTATTATATGTACTGTATGAAGTATCCATTGATTGTATATCATAAATAACCAGAAGTCAGTTCTACTCATGGGAATGAATAGAACGTAAAGCTTTTACGAACATGATATGTACGGGTGTCCATGATATGTTTGTAGGTACGTATGACCAATACCGGACTTGGTCGATCCGCTTTAGAAGGCACATGGTGGGAGTGTCATTGCCATTCTATAAATGTAGATGTCCTTTTATCTGTCGACCTGATTTCAATATAGTATTGAATAAGGAATCTGATTAGATTTGACATACGCCTAACAGGTCTGTAAAAGGATGCCAAATACAGGTATGATTGGTCTAGTCAGTGAACTCATTCATACTGATAGTTGAAGTGAAGGGATTACCACTCACTCCATAAGTGAGATGATATCATTAGGCCACTCGATGAGTTGAACTGAGAAATGTGTGGCCACACTCAGATAAGCTGGTTACTTGTCTGCTTTTCAGTTTAATTCAAGATCGAGAAATATCTCAAGTTGTAGAGGATGACCTCCACCATGCCTCATGTTTGATATATTGATATGCATGGTAAGAGATATTTGAGAATTCTACAGGGTATCTATCTGTGTGAGATTGACTAACACTGTAATCAATTGGTGACTGATATGGTGTAGGAAACTCTCTATTAGTCCTAGAGCTAATTGATTATGGCCCACAGGATCATGCACACTAGACACTGAGACTTGTACTCGGAGAACTAATACATATAGTTTATTTATGATGAACTAATTATTAGTTGTTAACTAATAATGTTAATTGATTAATTGTTCTGATTGGAACAAGTTAATTGATTGTTTAGAGGGATTTATTATTCAATCGGGTTAAATAATTAAGCGATTGATTAATTAGATTTTCTTTAGGGGTTAGTGTGTGATTAATTATAACCTAATTGATGTTAATTGAATCTATTGTATTCTATTGTGGTACAATCAGATTAATTAAATTAATACAGGTACTAAAACTGTAATTAATCGACACACTATAAATTAATCCTAATCGATTGAAACCCTAGACTTTCTGACACAGAAAATCGCAAAACCCTAATCCCTCTATACCCTATTCGGTCGAACTCCCTAGAGTGATCCCGGAGCCTCTGTTCATCGTTCTTCGTGCCTGAATCGAGTACATGTTCACTGTAGGTGTCGTGCACGTGATATTGGCGGAACCTCCGATCGTGCGGTTCGTCCATCTCTCTCAGCGGGATTCCATGTGAGTGACTAATGTAGGTTTAATCACTATAATAAGAAAATAACATTGAGGCAATGATCAAGATCAAAGTCTTCTGATCAACGAACTATTAAATCATTTTTTGCTCGCTTCCGCTGCGCGTCTCTGATCGTTGATCAGACTCTAACATAGACAAAATGTGTCCTTCAGCAACATAAGCTTTGGAGACAGAGGTTCTAGATAGGTTTGTCTTTTGAACAAAGACTTAAGTAAATTAAGATAGACGCACTTAGTAAGTTGCAAAATGCACAGAAGCAAATATAACAAGTAATAGATAAGAGAAAAGGGTTCAGAAGACCAGAGCAAACTCAAAGATTTATCCATGTTCACTACAGAGGTCATGTAGCTACGTCCTGTCCCCTGTGAGATCACTCACAAATATTTCAAACCCACTAAATGTACTTTTATGGCAAGTATAGAAGCTCATTTACAATCAACAACACCTAGCTAATTTCTCACTAAGTAACTGGTTAACCCTACAACACTAAGTTGTAGCACCACTCTAGAATAAGTTAAAAGATTTTCACCAGAAAACTTATACTCCATTTTTTGGAATTCTCACCCAACTTAAACCTCAAGCAGATTTCTCTCAACTAACTGATTGTCACAAACGATATCAGTTTTACAAATCTATTATGGACTTGTATTTTCTTGATTCTCTCACTTTTACAAATTTAGAATTAGAAAATAGAAAGAATGGAATGCTCTGCTTTTGTTCTTCAAAATAATTGTGCGTTAAGTCAGTTTAAAAAATCGCGTCTAAACACTCAGTTGAGCTTTGCTACAGTTTATAGGACCTTGAAGATGACAGTTGATCAATTTGAATCTTCAATTTGATGAGAGATAGAGAAGGTAGATGTTACTCTGTCATCTTCTTCAAACAGTCTTCAAGTACATGAATAATTCATCTATCAGAAGCATTAAATGCTCTAGGACATATATGATCTGTCCTATGAAACTGTTACACCCTAAGATTCTTTTTGTCTTTAATGCATAGACCTTTTAGGATCAACTTAACGGAATGACTGACTTCTGAGACTTGAGCTTTTGAGATGTAGCTTGATCATCTTCTGAGTGATATCTTCAGAACTAGGTTTCCAACTTCTGTGATACAATCTTCTGAATGTTGAAGCTTTATTTTCTGAGCCAAATCTACAAGCACTCTTCTATCCTTTCATCATCATTGTTGGTCTTCAGCTTCTAAACATATTAACTACAATAATCTTATGTCTACTGAATGAGTGAATTATCATCTGTTGAGGAAGACTTGTACAAACACTTAAAGAAAATTGTTAGCCAATAATCATAAGTATGTAAGCCCCAATGTATTTATCATCTTCTGAAACTGTTTGGGTATACCAAGACACATAGAGTTTCATTAGATTTTTCTCAATTGTTTCCCCCCTAATTTTTTCATCATATTTTTAGGGTTTAATAGTGAGATAACCCCCTGAACTTGTCCCCAATTGACAAGTGACACCCTGAACTTTCAAACGTTACAAAAATCCCCCTAAACTTGCTTAATTGTATGAACTAACCCCCAATTAAGTGATCGTTATGAAATCAATTCTGCCGTGTTTAACACGCGCTGCCATGTGTATAAGGTTGAAAAGTCAAACTGACACGTATTGACACGTAAGGACACGTGGATAATGAGTATTTTGAATTTTAAAAATAATTGAAAATCTGAAAAATATAATCTCCTCCTCTTCTTATTACCGTTAACAGAAATCCCTAATCCTAATCCTAAGAACCGATTACTAGAAATCCCTAATCCTAATCCTAATCCTCCTCTTCTTATATATAATTCACGCGCGCCTTAGGAGAGCTCATTCACGCGTTCTGCCAAATCGACTCCATGTCAGCAATTCAGGGTTAGTTCATACAATTGAGCAAGTTTAGGGGGATTTTTGTAACGTTTGAAAGTTCAGGGTGTCACTTGTCAATTGGGGACAAGTTCAGGGGGTTATCTCACTATTAAGCCTATTTTTTAGTTTTGATTTCTTTGTATCCCATCTGCTTCGTTGATTTTTTATTTTTTTTTTGAGTTTCCTTAGATCTTATTTGAGATTTTGAGTTGGATTTTTGGGATTAATGGCGTACTTTTGATGTCTATTATCAAACTATTTGTTTGTTGAAAGATTGATAAAGGTAAAAATATAATGGTGTAACTAACATGTTTGATGAATAGTAAAATTGATGGTTTATTGTGGTTCCTAATGTATATACTCATGTTGTTTCTTCTGCTAATGCATCACAAAATGCTATTGAGTAATGATATCAATGATGATAGTAAATTTGGAGTTATATTTGTTCTATGTGAAGCAAATTTGGTTTTTGTCAGACATGGGTGGAAAGAATAATGGCTTGTATAACAACTGTGAAGTATAATATTTCAATGGAAGGGCATGACTTGGGTCCGATTTTACCGCAACAGGGCATTGGTTAAGGGGATTCCTATCCCCTTACATTTTCATCTTATGCGTGTAAGGATAATGTGTCTTGATTAGAAAAAAAGAAGAGGATCAGTTGTGGCACGGATGTCGAGTAGCTAGTGGAGCTCCATGTATGGATCATATTTTCTTTTTTGACGATTGTTACCTTTTTTTAAGAGCTGAAGTTGGTGAAAGTAAAGTTGTTAAGGAAGTATCACATGAATATGAACGTGCTTCAAGACAAACTGTCAATTATAAAAAAATCAGCTATACAATTTAGCCAAAATGTTGATGATGACACCAAAGAAAATATTGGTGCTAATTTTGATGTGGAGGAGACTACGAACCAGGGGAATATTTGGGTCTTCCATCTATGGTCGGGAGAAATAAGAAAGAGGTGTCAAAGTTCATAAAGGATAGAGCATCGAGAAAGATACAATCTTGGAATTCAAAATTGTTATAAAAAGCAGGTAAGGAAGTTTTGATCAAAACAACGTTACAAGTCATCCATATTTTACCGTGTTCAAATGAGAATCTACGGAGATTAGGTAGGCGTTGACTCGGGTGAAGAATAAATGATTATATTATGTAATTCTAACTTCAGTTGTTGATCATATTCGACAAGAATTTTTTTGCTTTAGATATGGGTTGAATTTAGATGGTTGTAAATATTTAATTACTTCTTTCAATGACGTTTTAGTCACTTCTGTTTGTTGTTCTGCGAATAAGCTTGCCCATTCCTTTACTAGAGCTGCCTTTTCAGTGTCAAAACATATGGATTTGTCATTAGCGCCTATAGATTTCATTTGTCAGCTTTGTACTTTGATTATGATTAATGAAATTTCTTGGCTCTCGAAACAATGAAAATATTTTCATGCATAAACTTTTTCTCTACAAAATTTTTTGTAAAATACAATATTTTTATTGAAATAAACATAGCCTTAATTGTTACTTTTCCAAAAGAAATGCGAGTCTTAGTTTCGAATTCCAAAATCTTGACAACACGTAAAATTGTTAAAAAATTTGGCTTAACACACACGTAAAATCTTGACAACACGTAAACTTGTCCAAAAACTTCAATTGTCCCCTGAACTTTTACATGTTACGAATAACCCCATTTACTTGTTTAAATGTAACAAATAACTCCTTATTCTTATTCAACTATTATAAATAACCTTTTATTCTTGTCAACAGTTACAAATGACCCTTTGATTTTATCCAATTGCTTTGAATAACCCTCTGATTCAGAATTGCTCGTATCAATACGTGTAAACGATCGATAGTATCATTTACAAAATTTCCAACTTCTTGTATCATAAGCTTTCACTTATATTATGTGCCACCTAAAATTTGTACGTTTTGATACATCAATTCTGACACTTGTGGGCTATTTGTTACATCGTGACAAGTACAGATAGTCATTACAACTTTTAAAAGTTTAAGGAGACAATTGTAGTTTTGGGACGAGTTCAGGAGGTATTAAGCCTAAAAAAATAATAAAAAAATGAAAGTAATATTTGAAAATTAAAATAACAATATACAGGTGTAGATGTAGATTTAAAAAGAAAAAAAAAAAAAAACTAGAGGAGGGAGGAGGAGAAGAAGATGGAGTGTAGGAGTCATCAAAGTTGATGAAAGAGTCCATTACTTAATCTCTTATATTATACTTTGCTAAACCAAAATCAAAATCAAATTAGGAAGAAGAAGAAGAAGAAGAAGAAGAAGAAGAAACCCTTTGAATTTCAATTAGAGCTATATCTTTCCACTCTCTTTCTTCCTTCCGCCGACACTCCCACCCATCTTCTTAGATCCAATCTTTCTCTCTTCATCTTTTCCCTGCACTTCAATTTCAGTCAATCTTTCAAATCTACTTCCTTTGAACTTACCCTAACCCTAACTATCTATACCCTTTTGTACTCCCTTCTGTATTTCCTCATCATGGTTTTCTGATTTTGATTTCTTAGCTACACATAGTGCCATGGATACTCAGACCTTAGAGCCCTCTTACAAGGGCATGTCTTCTGATAATATCAAGGGTTTGGTTTTGGCTCTTTCTTCCAGCATCTTCATTGGTGCTAGCTTCATCGTCAAGAAGAAAGGCTTGAAAAAAGCTGGTGCTTCCGGTCTCCGTGCAGGTACCCTTTTGGATCTACCTCAACTTGCTTCACTGTAAAGTGGAATTGACGTGTTCGAATAATATTTTTGTTTCGTGTTGTTTAAATCTTATGTTCTTCAAGCTTAGTTAGGGTTTTCGATATAGATTCAGAAACTCGGAGTTTGTTGATGCATTTTGGATACCCAATGGAATTTTAGAGTTAAGATTCAACTGGGTCATTTTGATAATCGAAGCAAAACTAGTGTAGTGTCTTGAGTTCTATTTGATCTTACCGAGACAACTTGGAACTTAGGATTCTTGTTACTTTTGCTCGATCAATGACCCAAATTCGGAAATTTTGATTTAGAAAGATACATCTCGTGTATAGGCACTTAGTGATTCCTGTTGGTTTTTATGGAGTGTTGCTAGTGCACGTTCTATGGACCTTGATTTGCACAGTTTACATGAGCTTTATGAACTAAGGTATCATGAGAAAAGCTGCTCAAAGTAACTTGTCTAGATATAAAATTTCAAACTCGTATAGCAAAATTCATTTGGTTATCTGGGGATAACTAGTTTTTTTGCATTGCTTTATGACATGACATCTGTAGATTTTGTTGTGATGATGTCTGACAAATAAGTGCTTGCTCTATTCATATGCAAATGCGTGTCTTTTGATTTTTGGGGTTTTTTATCGAAGTTTAACGTGTTTATCATAATTTGCAGGAAGTGGAGGCTATTCTTACTTGTATGAACCACTTTGGTGGGCAGGCATGATAACAAGTAGGTTTTACATTAACACCAAGTATGAGTATCTTGCACATTTCATTCCCTCAAGTTTCCTTGGAACTAAGTATGATTTACCAAGTTTACTCTGTCCCAAGTATAGATATTTCAGTCAAATCTTGACAGGTTATGGAGCTATTGAAGAGTCACATGATCTTTGTGGCTCTTATCATGATTATATGTGCAATATAATTATCTAATTAATGTGCTCAGATTTTGTATTTTGTTAATAATTCCATCTCATGCTTGACTGTAATTTAAACAGTGATTGTCGGGGAAATTGCTAATTTTGCTGCTTATGCCTTTGCACCCGCTATATTGGTCACTCCCCTTGGTGCTCTCAGCATTATCATCAGGCATGATTTGTCATCTTAATACTTTGTGTCATTTAAATTCTGTTGCCGTGTTCTTATATTCTAGCTCCTTTGCAGTGCGGTTCTTGCTCATATTATTTTGAATGAGAAGCTACATATTTTTGGAATTCTTGGTTGTGCTCTTTGTGTTGTGGGCTCTACTACGATTGTTCTACATGCTCCTCATGAACGCGATATTGAATCTGTTACTCAAGTTTGGGATCTTGCCACGGAACCAGGTAATGATTGACATGTTATCTGAGCTCTCAAACAGATTGTATAAAAGAAATTGGTTGATGAAGCTCACATTGAAAGTTTGTTCCTCTTGTTCCCTTCCCAGCTTTCATGTTCTACGCAGCATTGGTCATAACAGCTGTTTTTGTACTCATATTCCATTACATTCCTGATTATGGCCAGACGCATATAATGGTCTACATTGGAGTTTGTTCTCTTGTTGGTTCTTTGTCGGTATGTTGCTATAAATTGTTTCTTAGTTCCTTTATTTGCTTCCTTGGCATTCTTTCCTCAACCTCTTTTTTATGTTTAGGTCATGAGCGTTAAAGCACTTGGAATTGCTTTGAAATTGACATTGTCAGGAATGAATCAAATGATATATCCGCAAACATGGGCCTTCACATTGGTTGTAATTACTTGTGTGCTAACCCAGATGAATTATTTGAACAAGGTTAGTGTTTGTTACTTTTATGTGTTCTATCTGCTGGAACTTTGATGTTTTATATGTACGTTGGAGTTAAGAAAATGCTGAATGTTAATAACATTGAGATGCAATTTTGAAAAGCTACTAAATCTTTCCTTGAGACTTGTATATCAGTACATCACTTATTCAGTCCCCAAAGGGGTGGCCTCGGTACTTAGCTAACTCTTATATTTGAACGATCCAGGTTCGAATCTTCGGGAAGTAGGAGGAAAAATATATGTTTAGACTTTAGTCCACCCTTCTACCTTTCAAGAGAGTGCATCTCTTAGTCAGATTGAAGAAACTCCACATGCGTCCTCCTTAAATATTGCTTGAAGCCTTGTAAAGTTGGACTTTTATAATATATGCTACCAGCTACTATGATCTCAATTGTTTTTTATTTTAAATGCAATTTAACATGGTATTCACTGAAGAAAAGGGACCTGAATGTATGCCATGTGGCACAGATTTGTGATCTATACCTGAATTCATTTGGACTACTCCAAATCTGTCTCGAAAAAATAGCTCTATAGACGATACTGAAATGACAAAGGAGATTGTTATAGACAGATGAATAATGTAGGACATCACTGCCTTGTATTATTAGGATAATTTCGTGATTGAATAATGTCTCTCACCAATGATATTTGCTATCTCTAATGGGTCATCATAGATAATCTTCATGCAGCCAGTTATTAAGCTGAGTGCGAAATACCTTCTCTTGTCAAGTTTTGTTCCATTTGGAACTCTGATAACCTTTTGAGAAAGGTCAAATCTGCTTAAATTTCTGGAGAATATGATTAAAAGTTGTATTAGTTCTAATAAGGATTATATACACGGGAAGATAGTTTGATACTTCAAGTGGAAATTGAGATCGATATGTAGGGTGAAGATACATAATTTTTAGAACTTTGGCCTCAATTAGAAAAATGAAGGAAGTTGAACGTTGGTCTGTTAGCTGAACTGTCTTCCTCCTCTTTAATTGCTTAATATTTTTTCTAGTTAAAGTTTCAATTTTATTATGTTTTTAGTGCTGGAGTCTGACCACATATTTCTCTAGTGGCAATAAGCTGTTTTAGGGTATGGTTTAGTGGGCAATGGATTTTATTTTCACTACATATCAATTTGAAGGATTTGCAGATTTGTTATATGTTGCTACAAAGGCCTTTTGAGGTACTTGGTGCATTGCAGGCAGTTCTCTCTGTTACATTTTCAGTTTAATCTTTCTCTATCTGGCTCGTGTGCATGCATGAGTGAGTTTATGGGGGGGAGAGGTGGGTGGGTGGTGCAAATGTGTGTCTGGTTGGGTTGTGTGTGCGTCTTAAACCACGGAATTCATGAATTATTTTCAGAATCTGAAAAGTTTAGAAGCTTGAGTTATACTTTCTAATTTTTTACCTTTTGCTTTTGCTCCTGCAGGCGCTTGATACATTTAACACAGCTGTAGTATCTCCCATATACTATGTCATGTTCACATCATTTACAATTTTGGCTAGCGTAATCATGTTCAAGGTAAAATAATTCTACTATCTGATGAATTCTGAATACTGTTGCTGCTTATTTGTTTATGAGAACAACCAATCATATTCAAATTCTGATAGGAGAACAAGAAATCATGTTCAATAGGAAACCATTCTTGATAAATCTCAAAGGGAAAGATCGACCAAATTAGTTTAATGATGCATTGTATGATTTGTGCCCAGATTTGTGATGCTCCACTAATTTTTAGGTGCTTTGGTATTTTTTATTTTTAACATACATGGTCGACCTAATTGAATTTTTGCAGCTATCATAAGAATATACAAGGAACTAGTTCAGTAGATAATATAGTTTCTCCAATATCAATCCCTTCTCACTCTTTACTACTTGCTCCTGGTTCAAGCTGAAATGTGGGTTCTTGTGGAAAGACCTGGCATACTTTTAGGCTGTGACATTCTACGTTCTTAATAAATCCTTGTTTTATGCAAGATAAGCATAAGTATGTTTAGCTCCATGACATTGTGAGGCTCGCTCACATGTGAAGATGTGATGCTCTTGCTGCTTATTTTCCTTGTCGTCTTTGTATAAACTATAGTAGCAATGAGCTAATATAGACCCTTAGTTGGAGTCTGTTCCCTAGCAGTTTCAGTTAAGCTTGGTATTTCCACTTCTTATTTTAGGCACTTCATGATGTCATTTACACAAGTCATTTATGCTTGGCATGCTAGAAAATGCAAAAGCATGTGTCCATTGTAAAGTATTTAAGCCAATGTTTTCTGGATACTAACTGTAGTTCGCAATTGCCTGCCATTTTCATATGCCGTCATTTTTTTAATTAGTTTACACTGTATCGTTTGCTTATTGCCAATTGCTCATTAGGAATAATGGCAAGTAAACGATGTTGAAATGTAAGTGATTTCTTGTCAGGATTGGGATAGGCAGAGTCCTACACAGATAGTAACAGAAATGTGTGGGTTTGTAACGATACTATCAGGAACTTTTCTACTTCACAAGACTAAGGATATGACAGATGGTATGCTGTTGACATTTATTTCGATTTCTGTTGTTTTATTCCGCGTGTTTTTCATACGGATTGTTGCTGGGAATCTGAAAGTTTTTTCTGTGGTTAATAATACGAGACTGCACAGGGTCAATGTCACTGCCAGTTAGACTCCCGAAGCACTCGGAAGATGATAGTTTTGGTCAAGAAGGCATTCCACTTAGACGGCAGGAAACTTTGAGATCTCAAGATTGATATATTCTTCTTCAGCTCCTAACAGCATATGCTTATGGACTTGATTATTTTGAGGGAGGAACAATCCAAAGATCAACTTGTATTCTATGGAAGTCACCCCATCAATTTCTGTTGCGGAACATCGGGAGACAGGACTTTGATGGTTTGTTGTGTTTGGCTTCACAAGCTTGTGTCTTTGCACACGACAAATCTTAGCCTGCAGCTGTATACACTCCCTGATTCATACACAAAAAAAAAAGAAAAAGAAAGAAAAAAAAGAGAGAATTGGCGATGTAATTTTGACAACAATTGGTTATATATATATATTGATTAGTGAATCTCTCTTACCGAATTTGCAATGCTAAATCAAATTCCCTCTTCTGCTATCCTCATCAGTCTTGGACAGACAGTTTTCTACATGTATGTTGATCTCTATCCATGTCAAATTTACCATATTTCAGTTAGTGGTCTGATGTTAATTGCACGATTGTTATTATTATTAGAGTCGGAACGGTTTAGAGATGGATAACAATTTATGATGTCATTTTGAGGGCAAGTAATAAGAGAAGTCTTAAAACTAGATTCTTACCATTGATAGAGGCAGGAGGGATTGAGGGATACCAGGATAACATTACAAACCATCCTTTTTTAGGGATGCTTACATTTTCATAAGATCATTTTGATATCGATTGGTCAGGTTTTTTTTAATACCCAATCCATATAGAGTTTAGTTTATGTTTTTTGTACTTCAAACAGTTAAAAGGGTGATTCTACTCTTATTTTACGTGAAATTGTTTCATTTGAATTCTTTTTCAATAATATTCTACTATTTCTTACCTTAGTATGACAAAGTTTTATCAAACCCCCTTTCCATTCTATTAGAGGCAAATATAAGTCATTTAATAACTACCGATATCTCCTCCGTCTTATAAATGACTTAGATCAACGTAGGCAGGTGCCATTGGTTTTGACCGTGGAACCTTTGATGATCAAGTAAATAGATTTTTAGAGAGAAAATGTGTATTGATCTTATCTTTCCTTGAATGATACCAATTAAAAGCGTATGTATAGCCTCTCATAACGTATTGGTGTTTTTTCTAGGTGACGCCTTTCCTCTTTTGCCATTTTCTTATTCCAGAAGGAAAACACAGTTTTCTCGAAATTATATTACAAAAATACGATAAACACAGTTTTCTTGAAATTATATTACGAAAATACGATGATGTAACATTTATGTTAATGTCATTCTTATATTTTGTTCCACCATATATTTAGAGTGGTCTTTTTTCGCATGTGACGGATCCCTTTAGCAAATTTCACATGCGCCCAAGCAGCTTATGGCTAATTGGGCCTCGCATGTAAGGCCCTTGGACTATTACCCCTTGTTGAGAAAATTACACCATAACTCATGTTTCAAATTTATTTTACAATTAAAGCAAATCCATTTTTGAATTTTATCAGTTTGTTAGTATTTTATAACTAATTTATCAAAATCATTAATTATATTCTACTTTTGTCATTTTGGGTAGTTATAGTAAAATAATATAAAATTTAATTATATTTTACATTTCTATTACTTTCCTCCCACGATTCTTTATTTTTTCATAGAGGCAGAACTTATATTTCATTAAGAAAACATAGAATTGCAACATATCTTGAGGTAATAGCAAATCAAGGAAATTCACAATTATTTTTTTATAGCAAGGAAATTCGTTAATTGAATACGCTATTGAGATTTCAGTTATGTTTTTTCGTAGAAACTCATTAGAAAATTCAGAAATAGAATTAACTTTTGAAATTTTAGTTATGTTATTACATAGAAAGTCAATAGGAAATTCATAAACTGAATTTACCTTTTGGGATTTTTGTTATGTTATTTTAAAGAAAATCATTAGATTCTATCTAGTAGATTTGAATTTACCATGGAGGAAGAAAGGTGATAACTAACTGTTATTGAATTTTAATTTTTCTTAAAAAAGATAAATGAAAAAAGAGAGTTTAAATACATAACTTCCACGATTTTTTGGGATGACTAAATCAATATAGTTTTAGTGTTCTTTGATATTTATAGAAGCATTTACCTATAGTGAGAGTTTTGTATTTAATTACACTAGACATGAGTATCATGTAATTACTGGGCTTGCTTATATATATGTGGATACACTTTTTGGGTCAAATACAATTATACCAGGACTAATGTAGTAGTTAATTATAATTATTTCAACCAACCTAATAATATTTTAATTATGTGAAGCGAAATAAATCCTCAATAACTTTGACATGAACACACATCTCTTGATTATAATTTTTTTTAATTTAAAAATTATGAAAATAAAAGTTATTTGCTACAACACAACTTCCACTTTCATATACAAAAATTGAAAGCTCACCCAATTGTTCCACCGAATTCATGTATATTACTAACTGAATTCAATAATTTTTTTCCTCAAATATCATTTAATCGTTATATTGTATTTTATTTGTTTGTGTTTCTGGTTGCTTCTATTAACCAAAAAAGTAGCAATTGGTAGAAGCTGCAAATCGAAATAAGAAATTCATCATGAATACGTAAAATAAAAGTTGGCTTATCAAAGTTACAGACAAAATAAATTTATTGATATAAAATAGAAGAATTGGTGACATGAAATAGAGAATTGGAAGGATTCAAAAATAGGGGGATGATGTCTCCACTATTGTGTTCCTCTCATATAAAATTATATTTAATTATTTTAATTAAAATATTTTGTCCATATCCCACTCACAAAAAAACTGATTTTATGTGAGAGAGAAACAATAGTGGAGACAACAAATTTTTTTCCAAGAAAGAGCGGAAAAGAATATGTTTTTCGGAATTAATTAGTAATGACAGTTAGTTATTGGCTTAACTTCTATATCAGACAAAAGTAATATAAATATATGCAGTTATGATAATATCAGTATTAGAAAAATGTTTTATTTGTAAAATTATATTAAATATCTATTTTTGTGTAATTTCCTCTACACTTTTTGGTTTACTGGGGCATCCATAAGGCCAGGGGTTGTTTGATAAAACTGAAAATTAAGTACTGAAAAATTAAGTGCTGGATTTTAAGTGCTAAATATTATAAATACTGAAAATATTAAGCTATAAAACTGTTTGGTGTGTACTGAAAATTAAGTTCTGAATATAATTAACTTGTTTGATAACCACAATATGTGAAGGTGGTTGGAATCTAGAAAGTTTGGCACTTGTTTTTTCACTAGAGGATGTGGAGCGTATCATTGAAGTTCCGATTGGTGGTGATGATCAAATGGACCAACTTCTTTGGCAATTTGAACGATGAGGGATTTATTCAGTCCGGTCGGGGTATAGATTAGCGTTTGAGCAGAATTTTGAAGTGGAATTTGATGACGAGAATGCTAAGTGGACTGAAGTTTGGCGCCTTAACATTCCGCCTAAAGTCAGAAATTTCATTTGGCGGACTTGTAATGATTTCTCGCCTCTTCGTGCAAATCTTTTTTCTCGGGGTATGTCAATCAAGGATAAATGTATTCTATGTGATTTTGTTGGCGAGCATAGTCTACATCTCTTTGTTGATTGCCCCTATGCGGTGGATTGCTTCTCTCGAATCAACATTGATGTAGTAAACTTGGCTGCAGATTCTTTTTCGGGCTGGTTGGCTTCAATGTTTTCTGCAACTACAGAGGTGAAAGATAGAGAGCTGTTATGTATGGTTCTTGATGAACCCTAAGTGTTTTGATTATGTCTAAACGTTTCAGAAGATGAAAATTAAAATTCTCTTACATACGGTTTAATTCTGACTAATAATTTTTCGTTGAGTTTGTATGTAAGTTACTCAGCAGGTGCTGATCTGCAAGACTCAGAAGTTTCGAAAGCTGAAGACAGTGTTTCATTGATCAGAAGCTGGATACTCCGCTCCGATGCTATGAAGTCTGTTAAAGCTCTTCTCAGAGGTTCTTTGCAATCAGAAGTTTCTACCAATTCGATCAGAAGTATAGACAAATGAAATTAGCTATCAGAAGCTAAGTCACGGGTTCCGTTAGCATTTAATGCTCTGACAACTGCATTTAATGCAAGGCGCCAAAAGTTCAAAAAGCTGTTTTGAAGGAGCGCGCCTGTCTACTCAAAGCGAAACCAGAATTTCCTTGTCTACCCTTGTTGATCCAATTGAAGAATGTTTCCAGTCAACCTTATCTTCAACTTCAAATCACTTACCGGATTTAGTTAAAGAACAAGGTTAACGGAATCAAAGTGTTTGAAGACCGTTTGAAGATTTGACAAATTAACGGCTACAACAACTGATGTCATCTCCTTTGAAGATTCAAATTCACCAACGGTCATCCTCATCCACTATAAATAGTAGCCAAGCTCCACTGCATCATTTACGCGTGATTATTGAGCAAAATCTCAACGCACTGTTTGAACAAGAAAAACAGAGCACCTTTTTCCATTCTCAATCTTTCTTAGCATAGCTTTAGTTAAAGTGAGAGAGTGAAGAAAAACAAGTTCATAATAGGAATCTTGTAAACTGATATCGTTTGTGATATTCAGTTAGATTTAAAGAGAGAAATCTAGTTGAGATCAGAGTTGGGTGAGAAATCCAGAAAACAGAGTGTTGTTGTTCTGGTGGAAATCCTTTAACTCTTTTTAGGCTAGTCAGAACTAAGCGAGAAATTAGCTTAAGTTCTGTTGATGTAAAGGAGCTTCTGAACTTACCATAAAAGTTCTGAATAGTAGATTTAAAATCTCTGTTGGCTGCGACCACAGGGGACAAGACGTAGTCACAGGACTTCTGTGGCGAACTTGGATAAATTGAACTGTTCATCAGGACTTCCTGAATCTCTTTCTCCCTTCCTTATACTTGTTAATTTGCTTCTGTGTACTTGCTTATATTTAGTGCTGAAACAGACTTTACTCTTTTTATCATTGTCTTTGTTCAGAAGACTGTCCAGAAGCTATCCTTTTCAGAGCTTCTGTTGCTGAAAACAGTCTAACTGTGTTTAGGCAGAATTTCCCTCAGAAGCTGCTTCTGTAAGCTTGCCTCTGACTCTGAGGAAATTTGACTCTGAAATTTAAGTTTCTTTAAAAACTTAGAACTTTTCAGTTTTCAACTTAGACACCTATTCACCCCCCTCTAGGTGATTCTGTTCTTGTTAGGGCCAACAAGTGGTATCAGAGCGAAGGTCACTTCGTATATTTACTAAAGATCTAACAATCTAAGTGTAAGATCCTATCAGAATCAATAGAGATGGCTAGTAGACACCAGCCTGAGAATTCTTCTCACTTCATAGTTCCAGAAGGTTCTTCCACAACTAGACCTCCATTATTTAATGGCAACAACTACTCATACTGGAAGAAAAGGATGATGTACTTCATCCAAGCTCAGAACATGAGTGCTTGGTATGTCATCACTGATGGTGATTTCATTCCTACCAGAATGGAACCAGGTTTAGGGAATGTTGTTATTCCTCCGAGAGAATACACAGATGACATTCTGAAAAAACTCCAAACTAATGCTTCAGCAATAAATATGTTGCATTGTGCACTTACAGCTACTGAATATAACAAAGTTTCTTCTTGTGAAACTGCACAGGACATTTGGAACAAGCTGGAAGTCACATATGAAGGTACTGGAAAGGTGAAGCAATCAAAAGTCAACCAACTCATGAGAGAATATGAGTTATTTGAAATGCTTGATAAAGAATCTATTTCAGATATGAACTCTAGATTCACCAAGGATAGTCAATGACTTAAAGAGTTTAGGAAAAGACATTGAAGAATCTGAACGAGTGAAGAAGATTGTCAGAAGCTTACCAAGGTCGTGGCAAGCTAAGAAGACTGCTATTGAAGAAGTTCAGGATTTGAGCTATTACTTGTATGATGAGCTCATTGGGTCTCTAATTACTCATGAGATGTCATTAAAAAATCATGACCTGAGAGAAAGGTCAGAGGGAAAAAGACAAGTAGTCCTGAAGGTAGAATCTTCTGAAGACTCATCCGAAGATGAGGAATTGGCTATGCTGACCAAGAAGTTTAAGAGAGCCTTTAGAAAAGGCAGAGGTGCAAACTACAAAAAGCCATTCAGAAGTTTTGACAAGAAAACTCCTGATTTTGGTGATAAATCCAAGAGAGATCCAAACAAGCCCATTGTGTGCTATGGATGTCAGCAACCAGGACACATCAAGCCTAATTGTCCTGAGCTGAAAAAGGATAAGAAGAAGTTCAAGAAAGCTATGCTGGCTGCTTGGTCAGACTCTGAGACCAACAGTGATCCTGAAGAAAAGGAAGAGCAAGCTCAGATATGTTTCATGGCTATTGATGAGCCATCCTCTGAAGATACTGCAGGAGAAACTTCTGCACCTCCTGAAGCTTCATATGATTCCGAGGTAAACATATCTTCTGAACAAAATATCTTTGATTCTCTTGAAGAACTATATAGCATGTTCAAGTATTTGAAAAGAAAGTTGGACAAAAGCGAGGCTGACAAATTTCTTAGGTTTACTCAAGTTTATGCTAATATAAAAATATTAGAAGATAAACTAAGTAAACAATTCAATTCTCCTTCTGATGACTTAAAAGTCAAAGGTAAGGAAAAACTGCCTCTGAGGAATGATAAACCTCATAAGAAGAAATCTGTTACTCCCTCTCTTCTGAAAGAAATCTCTTCTCCTCCTGAAGTGGGAACCTCTAAGAGTGCTTCTGCCTCTGAAGATGTAGTACCTTCCCAGAAGAAGAAGATTGCTCCTAAGAAGCAAATGGAAAGATCCAAGAATCCCCCTTCTTGCAAATTGTGTAAGAAAGATGGACATTGGTTAAAAGATTGCAAGTACCATATCAAGAATCTCTTGCAATCTGAAATATCAGAAGAACCTGTAGAAGTTAAATCTAACTCTGAAGGACCCAATGAGGATTGGGTACCTGTCACTAATTGATTGTGATGCAGGTGGCTCTGAGTGCTCCATCAATGTCAAAGCTGTGGTACATTGACAGTGGGTGCTCAAGGCATATGACAGGTGATGAAAAAGCATTCATCACATTTGATCTTAAAAAAGGTGGAAAAGTCAGCTTTGGAGATGCTCAGAAAGGAAGGATACTTGGTTCTGGATCCATAGGAACTAATCCTTCGATCGAAGATGTCTCCCTAGTCAGAGGCTTGAAGTTCAATCTCCTGAGTGTTGCACAACTGTGTGATAAAGGTAGAGATGTTGTCTTCAGCTCCTCTGGATGTAAAATCTTGGACAGTAAGTCAAGGGAAGTTATTCTAACTGCTCTTAGAGTTGAGAATGTTTTCATGCTGAACCTTGAGAATCTTTGCAAAAATATATGTTTGATGTCTAAAGAGGATACCTCCTGGCTCTGGCATAGAAGACTTGCTCATGTGAGCATGGACCTTCTGGCCAAAGTAGCTAGATATCAATTGGTTGAGGGTCTGCCTGAAATTAGTTTTAAAAAGAATCATCTATGCACTGCTTGTCAATCTGGTAAACAATCCAGAAGCTCTTTTAAAACTAAGAAAATCATTTCAACTAAAAGACCTTTGGAATTACTTCATATGGACCTTTTTGGCCCTGTTCAACCAATGAGCGTGGGTGGAAAGAAGTATGCCTTTGTCATAGTAGATGACTATTCAAGATTCACTCGGGTTATCTTGCTGTCTAGCAAAGATGAGTCACTTGGATGTTTCTCAGTTCTGATAAAGAAACTTGAGAATGAAAGGAATGAAAAGGTTGTTCATATCAGAAGTGATAATGGTGGAGAATTCAAAAACTTTATGTTTGAAGAATTCTGTGAAACCAAGGGCATTGATCATAACTTTTCTGCTCCCAGAACTCCTCAACAAAATGGGGTAGTTGAAAGGAAGAATAGAACTCTGGTTGAAATCGCCAGGACTATGATCAATAAAAGAAGGCTTCCAAAGTACTTTTGGGGAGAAGCTGTTAACACAGCTTGCTATGTTCTGAATAGAGTGCTAATCAGAAGCATTCTGAACAAGACCCCTTATGAACTCTGGAAAGGTCGAAAGCCTAAAATAGGTTATTTCAGAACCTTTGGTTGTAAGTGTTATGTTTTGAATACAAAAGAATATCTTTCAAGTTTGATTCAAAGGCATATGAGACCATTTTTCTTGGTTACTCAACACATAGTAAAGCATATAGGGTTTTTAATAAGAGGACTCAAACTTTAGATGAATCTGTTCATGTACAGTTTGATGAGACTAACCCTGCAGATAGTAGAGCTCCTGAAGAAGAGGTAGTTCAAGCTTCTGAAGAATCATCTCCCGTTGTAGAAGAAGATGTTTCTCCTAGAGCTGCTGAAGTGGCTCCTCCTGTTGCTGAACAAGCTCAAGAAGAGAATTCTACTCCAGAAGTCAACTTCCTTCCAGAAGATGCTCCTATATATGATTCAACAAATGATGAACAAGTTTCAGAAGATATATTGGATGTACCAAGAGAAGTTAGAGCTCATAGGAATCATTCCTTAGAGAATGTCATTGACTCTGTTCACAATCCTGTCATGACCAGAGCTCAGCTCAGAAGATACATGGGGAATGTGGCTTTTGTGTCACTTCTGGAACCCAAGGACTTCTATGAAGCTGCAGATGATGATTCCTGGTTAATGGCAATGCAAGAAGAACTTGACCAGTTTAAAAGGTCAGAAGTTTGGATTTTGGTTCCCAGACCTAACAACATAAAGGTTGTTGGAACTAGATGGGTTCTGAAAAACAAACTTGATGAATTTGGAAATGTTGTGAGGAACAAGGCAAGACTTGTTGCTCAAGGTTACAGTCAGCAAGAAGGCATAGATTATGGTGAAACTTTTGCTCCTGTTGCAAGATTAGAAGCCATTAGAATCTTATGTGCTTTTGCATCATACAAAGGTTTTAAGCTCTTTCAAATGGATGTGAAAAGTGCATTCTTGAATGGTTACATTGATGAGGAAGTTTATGTATCTCAACCTCCTGGTTTTGAAGATCCTAAGTTTCCTGATCATGTGTACAAGCTGAAGAAAGCCTTGTATGGACTGAAACAAGCTCCCAGAGCTTGGTATGAGAGACTGACTAAGTTCCTTCTGTCTAAGGGATTTGTCAGAGGCTGTGTTGATACAACTCTGTTCACTCTGAAGAAGAACAAGGATATCCTTTTAGCTCAGGTATATGTTGATGATATTATATTTGGTGCTACTAATGAATCTTTGTGCAGAGAGTTCAGTGACCACATGAAGGCTGAGTTTGAAATGTCTATGATGGGAGAATTAACCTTCTTCTTAGGACTTCAGATCAAGCAAAGTAATGATGGTGTGTTTATCAATCAAGCCAAGTACACTAGAGAAGTGCTGAAGAAATTCGGCATGATGGATTCTAATGATGTTGATATCCCAATGGATGTCAGCAAAGACATTGATGATGAAGAGAAAGCTGGTAAACCTGTAGATATAAAAACCTACAGAGGTATGATTGGTTCTCTTTTATACCTAACCGCCAGCAGGCCAGATATACATTTTGCTGTGTGTTTTTGTGCTAGATATCAGTCTAAACCAAGAGAGATTCATGATGTTGCTGTCAAAAGAATTCTCAGATATCTTAAAGGCACACCAGAAGCTGGTTTGTGGTATCCCTGTAGTTCTGATTTTACTCCTATAGGATACACAGACTTTGACTATGGTAGGGATAAATTGAAGAGGGTCAGCACTTCTGGTGGTTGTCATTTTCTGGGGGAGTGCCTAGTCTCCTGGCATAGCAAGAAACAAACCTCTGTGGCTCTCTCAACTGCTGAAGCTGAGTATGTTGCTGCTGGAAGTTGTGTTTCTCAGATGCTCTGGATTAAGCAACAAATTGCTGACTATGGAGTCATCCCTGGAACAATAACAATCTACTGTGATAACAAGAGTGCAATTGATCTTTCAAAGAATCCTATTCAGCACAGCAGGATGAAGCATGTTCATATTAGGCATCACTTTCTGAGAGATCATGTTTTGAAGAAGGATATCATCATCACTCATGTTCCCTCTGAAGAAAATCTTGCTGACATGTTTACTAAGCCTCTGGCTGGTACTCCTTTCAGCAGCTTACGAGAAGGCATTGGTATGACTTATCCACTTCAGTAACTTAGTTTTTATTATATTTTCTTCTATCTTAAATGTTAATAATTTAAGATAATTAAGTATGATAAAATCTAATCATGATTTTGACTTTAAGCATGCGTACATTTACTGCTTATTACGGTGCTGTTCTGGTGTTTAACGGTTATCTGTTCCCTTTTAAACGGTGTGTATTTACTTTTTGAATTAGAACAGTTGCGTTTTTGGGTATAAATAAGGGTATTCCATACTTAGAAAACTTTCACTTGCATTTTCATTGCTCTTAGAATTCCCATAGCCATTTCTCTGTGTTTTCCTCTCTCTCAAACACTTAACCAAATTTCTTTAAACTCCTTAAATGGCTCAAGATCATCCCATTGAAATCACTGTCACTCACATCTTCGATACCGATAAAAAGAAGAAAGTTAGCGAATCTAGGGTTTTCACTTCTAGGTTCCTAGATGATGAAGTCAAATCCACTGAACCCATCTCTAAATGGCTAAGTGCTCAAAACTGGAACTCGTTCGTCTCCTTGGATGAGTTCATCTATCCTAAGTTAGTCACTGAGTTCTATCAGAACCTCCATTTCTTTTCTAATGAGGAGGATGTTATTCACTCGGAAGTTGGAGAAGTTGAGATTGAGGTCAGCAGGGCTTCTATCTCTCAAGCTATTGGTATTGATGACGAGGGAATCATCATTGGAGATGATGGTTCTGCTGAAGGTTTTAATGAAGCCAACTGGGCTAGGCCAGATCTAAGTGCCAAGGAAACCTATGCCACCTGGCTCACTCAGCACCAGAGGTGGGCACACTACTTGACCACTAATGTGTTCCTTCCAAAGGCTGGAGGAGTTAATGGTGTTTCCAACCGGGAACGGGTTTTCATGTGGCATCTGATAAACGAGAAGAAGATCAATCTTCCTGCCATGCTGATTCGGCAGATGAAAAATGTGTCTATGGTTAGTGCACTTGCTTATGGTTCACTTCTGACTAGGTTGTTTGAAGCAGCCTCTGTGGTTGTTTCGGGAGAAGGTGTAACCATCAGGAGTACTGTTCTGAAGATGCGTACCCTTCGGAATCTTTCCTTTGGTATGATTCCAAAGAAGAAGGAGAATGCTTCCTCTATAAGCATTGCTCAGAAGGAGATTGTTGAAGCTTCTATGCAGAAAGTAAAGAATGTTGCCAAGAAGGGTAAGGGAAAGAAAGGATCAAGTAAGTTGGTCTTGACTGTTGAGAAGGTGGTTGTCTCAGAACCTCTTCCTACTATGGTTCAAACAACAATCAGTGTTGAACCTTCTGGGAAGATCGTTGCTGAGAAGCCAAAGGATGCTTCTGAGAAAGAAGCTCAGGAAGCTGAGGATGCACGTCTTGCTGAAAGAGAGAAGGTTGCTGAAGCTGATAAGATTGCAAGAGTTGTAGCTCTTGCTGATGTGAAAAGGAAGAAGAAGGAAGTGGAAGATAAGTTAGCAGCTGAGCGTGAAATTGCAGCAAAGGCTAAGGCTGATGCTAGAATTGCTGAATGCGCTGCTGAAGAAGTTGGGAATGTAGCGTTCTCAGGAAATGTTGAGGCTACGGAAGAAGAAGAGGATTCTGAAGATATTCCTCTCTCCAAAAGACTCCCCAAGAAGAAGATGTCAGCAAATAGAAGGTCTCTGATCAAAAAGGACTTCTATATTGCTCCGAGTACTGAACTGATGAATCAATTCCTGAAAAGGAGGACTTGGTTGATGTCGAAGACATGATGGATATGTCTGCTGAAAAGGATGTTGATGCTCCTATTGTTGAAGAACTGTCAGAAGATAGTGATCAAGAACCTGATACTATCATTCAGGATGCCATGAAGTTTGCTGAAAACATCAACACTGATGATTTTCTAGATAATGTTCTTCTGGGTCAAGGGAGAAACCCTGGTGAAAGAGATGCCTCTGAAACTTTGTTCAGAATGGCTCATGTGTTTGCTGAACCTATCTCCACATTTGATCCAAACCTCTCTGACCAGGTTATTTCATCTCCCCTTCGTACTTCTCATCCATCCTCTCCTCATACTCCTCATCCATTTCCTTCACTACCTTCTGTCACAGAAGTTAGTGATTCTCAAACTTCCATTCCTCCTACAACTTCAACCTCTGAAGCTGTACCTCCTAAAACTGCTCCTCCTTCTGGATCCTATTCAGAAGTGAATTTAAATTCTGGACCCATTTTCACAGATTCCATATCTACTTCCACTACCTCCTCCCAATCTACTTCCTCTGTAATTCCATCAATTGGATTTACTGCTCCATCTTTCTCACTACCATCCACACTACCTCCCTTCACTCCTATAATTTCTTTCTCTACCACACATACAATCCCTTCCTCCAACTCACAAATTCCTCCCCTCTCAACCTCTGGACATGCACCTCCTGTGTGTGATCCCTTAACTACTTCTTCCTCTACCTCCTTCTTTGCTGGGTTGTCATCCAACTATGACTTCCTACGCAATTCAATGAATCGAGATGATCAGGAGATAAGATTTGGTAGTTTTGGTTTCATGGGAAGAGCTTCTGGTGTATCCGAAGCTGGTGGTGCTCCCAGTGTTGAAGAGCTGAGAAGAATGAGTCAGAGTGGCTCTGATGAATTGCTGAATAGATTTGCTGGTTTAGGGCAACGGTCTTCTGCTGCTGACATGTTTGCTCAGGGCATTGTGCTGCAAGAAATTCAATCTTTGAAAGCTCAGAACCTGCAGCTCATGACTATGCTTCAAATGTAGAACCCTACTGTCTACACTCGCAATCTTTCTACACTTCATCTAGCTACTTATGATGAAATTTACAAGTTGAGAGAATTGGCTCTGACTCTTCCAACTCTCGAAAACATTGCTCTTGCTTCTTCTCTGAAAGTTAATGAAAATCTGAAGATTTTGGCAGAAGAAGTCAAGGAAGCCAATGAGCATTATGAGGCTCATGAGAAAATTCTTCCAAGTAAAATTGATGATCTGCAAAGTACTGCTAATCATATTCTGAGAGAAGTGAAATCTTCTGCTCAAGGATCATCATCTTCAGGGGCTGCTAGGATTGTATATGACATCACTCCTGACCTCAACAATCGTCTACAGAGCATTGAGTCCGCTGTCACTGCTCAGAGCGCCCAGATTGCTGAGCTTACTGAACTTCTGAAAGTTATGCACACTCAAGCACATGAACAAGAGAAGGTTCTTCACAATTGTTATAGGTTTGTTCGTGGACAGACTTATATACAGAATGAGCATCTCACTGCTGCTGTGTATGCTAACAATCGGTTGATCAAGCGCCTTCTGGAAGATATTCAGAGACAGCGACCTTTGTCTGGACAGACCTTTGATCATATGAAAACCATTGATGCTGATTTCAGAAGAAGAATGGATATGATCAACACTGTAAGGCCTACTCCTCATCAATATCAGACTGCTTTGAATGTTCAGCAGAAATTGGACTCTCAAGGTGCTCTGGATGTTCCTGTTGGTTCTGGCCAAACGGGGGAGAAGTCTGCTCAGCAGGGTGGTCTCAAGTCTGGATTGAAGAGATAGAATGTTGATGAAAGTTGTAGTGGTGTTCCTCCTCCTTAGAAGAGATCTAGAAACGTGTAATCACTTTAGGAATTAAGCTTCTTAGCTAGGTTCTGGGTTGGGTAGTCTTGTCCTAGGACTTTCCTTCTGATTATTTCGTTTGTTGTTTCTTCTGACTATTATATACACTGAACTTTTCTTATACATATTAATTGTCTCTGATTAATTTCTTACTGTTTATGTTTCTTTTAACTTAGTAACTTTGTCTTCACTAAAAATCTAACAAACTTGATCTCAAGCCTATCTTAAGTTTATACAGATTGATGAAGTTCACCATTTACACTAAAATGGGGGAGTTAAGTTACTCAGAAGCTAAAACAAACATTTGTATCAGGAAGTTACACTCTAAACCTTGTATTTACTCAAGAATTGTTACCTTCTGACTACGGTTTGTCCATAACCAAAATGGGGGAGAATAATGAACCCTAACTGTTTTGATTATGTCCAAACGTTTCAGAAGATGAAAATTAAAATTCTCTTACATACGGTTTAATTCTGACTAATAATTTTTCGTTGAGTTTGTATGTAAGTTACTCAGCAGGTGCTGAATGAAATAATTCTGGATTGTCTGCAAGACTCAGAAGTTTCGAAAGCTGAAGACAGTGTTTCATTGATCAGAAGCTGGATACTCCGCTCCGATGCTATGAAGTCTGTTAAAGCTCTTCTCAGAGGTTCTTTGCAATCAGAAGTTTCTACCAATTCGATCAGAAGTATAGACAAATGAAATTAGCTATCAGAAGCTAAGTCACGGGTTCCGTTAGCATTTAATGCTCTGACAATTGCATTTAATGCAAGGCGCCAAAAGTTCAAAAAGCTGTTTTGAAGGAGCGCGCCTGTCTACTCAAAGCGAAACCAGAATTTCCTTGTCTACCCTTGTTGATCCAATTGAAGAATGTTTCCAGTCAACCTTATCTTCAACTTCAAATCACTTACCGGATTTAGTTAAAGAACAAGGTTAACGGAATCAAAGTGTTTGAAGACCGTTTGAAGATTTGACAAATTAACGGCTACAACAACTGATGTCATCTCCTTTGAAGATTCAAATTCACCAACGGTCATCCTCATCCACTATAAATAGTAGCCAAGCTCCACTGCATCATTTACGCGTGATTATTGAGCAAAATCTCAACGCACTGTTTGAACAAGAAAAACAGAGCACCTTTTTCCATTCTCAATCTTTCTTAGCATAGCTTTAGTTAAAGTGAGAGAGTGAAGAAAAACAAGTTCATAATAGGAATCTTGTAAACTGATATCGTTTGTGATATTCAGTTAGATTTAAAGAGAGAAATCTAGTTGAGATCAGAGTTGGGTGAGAAATCCAGAAAACAGAGTGTTGTTGTTCTGGTGGAAATCCTTTAACTCTTTTTAGGCTAGTCAGAACTAAGCGAGAAATTAGCTTAAGTTCTGTTGATGTAAAGGAGCTTCTGAACTTACCATAAAAGTTCTGAATAGTAGATTTAAAATCTCTGTTGGCTGCGACCACAGGGGACAAGACGTAGTCACAGGACTTCTGTGGCGAACTTGGATAAATTGAACTGTTCATCAGGACTTCCTGAATCTCTTTCTCCCTTCCTTATACTTGTTATTTTGCTTCTGTGTACTTGCTTATATTTAGTGCTGAAACAGACTTTACTCTTTTTATCATTGTCTTTGTTCAGAAGACTGTCCAGAAGCTATCCTTTTCAGAGCTTCTGTTGCTGAAAACAGTCTAACTGTGTTTAGGCAGAATTTCCCTCAGAAGCTGCTTCTGTAAGCTTGCCTCTGACTCTGAGGAAATTTGACTCTGAAATTTAAGTTTCTTTAAAAACTTAGAACTTTTCAGTTTTCAACTTAGACACCTATTCACCCCCCCTCTGGGTGATTCTGTTCTTGTTAGGGCCAACAGTTCTGTGGCAAATTTGGGTCGAACGAAATAATAAATGCTGGAACACACAAGTAATACCGCCGGAGCAAAGTGTTCGAACTTGCAAAATTTTATTAGAGGATTATCAGAGGGAGAATGCTTGTAGAGGGATCTCAAACGCGATGAATAATCAAGATGTTTTAGACCGATGGCAGCCTCCTCCTATTGGCACAGTGAAGGTAAACTTTGATATTGCAACAAATGGTACACGTAAATTGTTGGGTTTTGCAGCAGTATGCCGTGATAATGGGGGAAGGGTTTTGTCATGTTGGTCTCGAACTATGGCTGGGAAGTGGCCTGTTTTAGTTGCAGAAGCTATGTGCCTACGTTTTGTTCTTCAATGGGTTTTAGTTGAAGGTTTGTCTGATGTGATTATCGAAACAGATGCAAATGTTATTTCACTCTAGTTGATTTTGATTACTTGATTTAATACATGGTTTTTATAATATGCTATATATATATATATTTATAATATGCTATATATATATATATATTTGTGACAAAGTAACTTAATTATATACTTTATATGCTAAGAATATGATTAACTCTAGAAATGCTTTAATGAGAATTATTATTATTATTATATCTAGAGTTACTTTAGTTAAAGTATATGATTAAATGAGAATGTATGTATGTCATGATCACATCTATAAAGGCTTAAATATCACATGCTCACATGAACCTAAAATATGATTAAATGATATTTATGCCACGAACTAAAAAGTTATGCCATGATCAAACACTTATTTTTATTCTATGGATTATGGCTTTCTATGTGATCAAAATGACATATCTTAACATGCTCTTCCATTGAAATCTTATGATATGAACTTAACATGATTTATATGTTTATCATAAGCTATGCCATTGTTAAGATACTTGCATACATACAAACTATGTCATGTTGCCATCTATGATATCATCATTTATATTACTTATGTGATTACCATGTTTATGATGATGAATGCATGTGATATGAATTAAATGAACTCATATGATATCCATGCTTAGATGATGCAAATGATATAAGTTTATTGGTGATTTAAGCTAAGTAGAAATAAATGGCTAGGATTCAATCATACCTTGTGCTATCATCTCAATCCTACGGCCACAAATATTCCTTAATCACCAAGTACACACATCTCATCAAATCCATCTTACAACTCACCTTTTTGTATGAAATCTTATCATATCTTTCAATCTCCTAATGTAAGAGATCATGTTCCTAATGTAAAGGATAAGATTACTAAAGAAAGAGAATCTCCTAATGTAAGAGATAAGGTTCCTAATGTAAGAGATAGATTTCCTAATGTAAGAAATAAGGTTCCTAATGTAAGGTGAATGTAAGAGAATCTCCTAATGGAAGAAGATGAAGATTTGATGGGACAACACTACATCTCCAACGGCTACAACTCTTCAAAATGTGAAGATCATTTCGGCTATAAATAGCTTGGAGAAGTGAAGGTTGAAGGCAAGGAAAAAACCCGAGATTCAAAGCTATCACACGAGATATTCAAGCAAGCTTTGATTATATTTTTCCTTCAACTTTACAACGAGAGTCTGAGTGTTATATTCTTTCATTCAAAATCATTGTAAAAGATTAAACGGTGGGGTTTAATCTTGGGTTTTACACTAGATCCTTATAAAAGTGTAAGAGAGGTTTTTGCTTAGCCTTGAAAAGCATATAGGTTCTTCAGCAAACGCAAGCTTAGGAGGTTATCACTGAGCCTTGAAAAGTGCCATAAGTTTCTTAGTTTAGCTTGAGAAAAACTAAGGGGAAGTTGCTCAGACACTTGGAAGTTTGAGGGGGTGAATACTGGGAGAGGTGTTCAGCTCTAGCAGTGTCTCGGATTGTGAGAACTGCTCTACCGGCTTGATTTCTGCCCTTAAAGAAATCCTTAGTGGAAAATCTCGAGAGGTGCTCTCGGGGACAGGACTAGGCTCACAAGGAGACCGAACCTGGATAAATGCTCTGCGTCTAATCCTTCTATCTCTACTCTCTTTATTATTGTCTTTTAATCACTTGCTTTGCTTTAAGCTTTATGTATAATTGCTTGTGATTATCTGTGCTAAACACGATTATTTTCTCTCATCTTTTAATCAACTAAATATTCCGCAAAATCTTTTATAGTTGATTATTTAATAGGCAAAATATTTTAAAGAGAAAATAATATTTTTAAATGCAATAAATCCTATTCACCCCCCTCTAGTCTTTATATAGTCATAATTTGAGCCAACAATTGGTATCAGAGCCAATCTCTTTTGCTTAATAAAGACTAACATCTTTAGAGAGATTCAAAATGACTAATAGAGCTATTAATTTTCCAGGAAATATGTCTACACAGATGATTCCTGAGGGTCAGTCTACAGTTAGACCGCCCCTATTTTATGGAGTAAATTACTCCTACTGGAAAAATAGGATGAGAAATTTTATTCAGTCTAATGATATTTTCGTTTGGAAAATCATCAAAGATGGATCATCTATTCCCACAAAAATAGTTGATGGTGTTACAATAAACAAGACTGAATCTGAATACAATGACGATGATTGGAAACAATTACAGTTAAATGCTAAATGTATTAATATTATACATTGTGCTTTAGATACTAACGAATATCATCGTATTTCAGGGTGTACGAGTGCCAAGGAGATATGGGACAAACTTGAGGTCACATATGAAGGAACTCAAAAGCAGAAGGATCTAAGGGTAAATTTGTATATGCGCGAATATGAGTTATTTAAGATGGAGGTAAATGAAACCATTTCAGAAATGAATACGAGGTTTACCACCATCATAAATAATCTAAAAACCCTTGGAAAATCCTTTCAAGATGAGGAGCTAATTAAAAAATTAATGAGAACAATGCCCTCAGCTTGGGATCCTAAATTGACAGCTATTGATGAAGCTAGAGATTATCCACATATGCTTACGATGAGTTTATTGGATCTCTACTTACTCACGAGATTAAAATGTCTTCTGTCAATGATAAAGAGCCCGAGGCAAGAAAGCTTAAATCCACAGGATTGAAAGCTAAGATTGTAAGTGAAAGTTTAGAAAATGAATCTGAAGAGGAAATTGCATTACTTACTCGAAAATTCAATAAGTTCTTGAAAAAGAAGAAATTTAAGAAATTTCCTAAAAATAACTTTCACAAAGAGCCCAGAACTTCCGATAAGTTCAAAAAGGACTCTTCTCAAAATGTTGTTTGCTTTGAGTGTGATAAACCAGGACATATCAAACCAACTGTCCTAACTTGAAGAATGAAAACAAGAAGAAAGAGAAAGGAACAAGGGCTATGGTTGCAACTTGGAGCGATAGCGATGAATCTTCAAGTGATGAAGAATATGATGAAGTTGCACACATATGTTTCATGGCAAAAGATGAATCAGAAAATTCTTCAGATGATGGAGATGATGAATCTCCCGAGGTAACTTTTGGTCTTATGTCAAAAGAAGAATTAATTGATGTTTGCTATGATTTATATGATACCTCTATTGAGACTTTGCTAAGATTCAAGAAATGCAAGAAAGAAAATAAAAGTCTCAAAAAGGAGAACTCAGAATTGCTAGATAAAATTGAAAATCTAGAAACTAGCAATGCTGAAATTCTCAAAGAGGTAGAAACTTTGAAAAACCAAAAATCAAAAGATGATCATATTATAAAAGGTTTTTCAAAAGGAAAAGAAATCCTTCATGATATTATTAGCTCTCAACGATCTTGTAATGACTGATCTGGGATTGGATGCTTCACTGATTATCATGAAAGATTTACTACAGATAAACCAAAGAAAAAGAAGGATTATAATAATAAATAGTGCCAAAAATTAAGAACCGTTATTATTGTAATGATAATGACCATATAATCAAAAATTGCAAATTCAGAAATGGTCAATATAAAGGAAAGTTTATTTGGAAAGAAAAAGTGTCGAGATTGTCTACTGCTAACCTACTAGGACCCAAAATTCATTGGGTACCTAAATCTAAGTGATTAATTGCAGGGACACGTGAGAGGCACACAAAGATCAAAACAGTCGCATGTTGACAGTGCCTGCTCAAGACACATCACTGGTGATAAAAATGTTTTCACCTCAATTAAGTCCTTTAATGGAGGAAGTGTCAGTTTTGGAGATAAAAGAAAAGGACAAGTGATAGGTAAAGGTCAAGTTGGATCACAACCATCCATTGAAGATGTATCCTTGGTCGATGGACTAAAATACAATCTTCTAAGCGTAAGTCATCTATGTGATAAAGGTATGAAGGTAGTTTTTAACTCCAAAAGCTGTGAAGTTTTTGATGCAAAATCTGACAAGGTTTTATTCACAGTTTCCTGAGTTGAAAATGTTTATATGCTTAATCTTGATAAAGTATCTTACGATAAATGTCTTGTTTCACATAATGATGAAAGTTGGTTGTGGCACAAAAGGTTAGGACATGCTAGTATGCACTTAATTTCGAAATTATCTAAGAAAGAACTTGTAAAAGGTCTTCCTAAGATAAATTTCAACAAAGATCACATTTGTGATGCATGTCAAAAGGGTAAACAAACTAGAAGCTCTTTTAGCTTAAATGGAGTTGTATCAACTAATAGACCACTTGAATTACTTCACTTAGATTTGTTTGGTCCAATTCAACCATCAAGTCTAGGAGGCAAGAAGTATGCTTTGGTAATAGTTGATGACTACTCCAGATTTACCTGGACCTTATTTCTAGCATCTAAGGATGAGACCTTTGACCAATTTGTCCACCTAGTCAAGAAACTCCAAAATGACAAAAATGTCAAACTTTCTTCTATTAGAAGTGATAATGGAGGTGAGTTCAAAAACCAGTCTTTTGAACTATTCTGTAATGAGTCGGGGATAAACCATGAGTTTTCTGCCCCAAGAACTCCAGAACAAAATGGTGTTGTAGAACGTAAGAATAGGACGTTGGAAGAAATGGATAGAACTATGATAAGTGAAAGTAATCTTCCTAAGTATTTTTGGGCTGAATCTACTAACACAGCTTGCTATATTTTGAATAGAGCTTTAATCAGGCCCATCTTGAAAAAGACTCCATATGAATTATGGAAAGGAAGAAAACCCAACATAAGCTACTTTCACATATTTGGTTCTAAGTGTTTCATTCACAACAACAACAAAGACCAACTAGGAAAGTTCGATGAAAAGTCTGATGAAGGAATCTTTCTAGGATATTCCTTATCTAGCAAAGTTTTTAGAGTTTTCAACAAGAGAAACCTAGTGGTAGAAGAGTCTATTCATGTTGTGTTTGATGAAAATAATTTAACTGTGGAAAAGATAAATGATGATCTATTATCAGTTGAAAATCCTCAGTTAAATGTATCTACATCAGAACAGTCTGTACCTAGGGAAGAGAAAATAGAGAATAATGATCTTCCAAAGGAAATTAGAGTTCCTAGAAACCACTCTCAGGAAGACATTATTGATGACCCTTCAGAAAAGGTCATGACTAGAGCACAGTTCAGAAAGTACTTTGGAAATGTAGCTTTTGTATCTGAACTTGAACCAAAAAGCTTCAAAGAGGTTGAAGATGATGAAAACTGGATTCTTGCTATGCAAGAGGAACTACACCAGTTCGAAAGGAACAATGTATGGACATTGGTTCCTAGACCAATATGAAAGACTATCATAGGAACTAAATGGGTCTTTAGGAATAAGTTAGATGAGTCCGAAAATGTTACCAGAAATAAGGCTGGATTGGTTGCCCAAGGTTATAATCAACAAGAATGTATTGATTTTGATGAGACTTATGCTTTAGTTGCTAGATTAGAGTCTATTCGTATGCTTTGTGCTTATGCTTGTTATAAAGACTTTAAACTCTATCAAATGGATGTCAAAAGTGCTTTTTTAATGGTTTTATTTCTGAAGAGGTTTATGTCAAACAACCTCCTGGTTTTGAGGATTGTGATCTTCCGGATCATGTTTTTAAACTGTCAAAAGCTTTATATGGTTTAAAGCAAGCTCCTATAGCTTGGTATGACAGGTTAAGCTCTTTCTTGATTAAAAAGGAATTTCAAAGAGGAAAAATTGACATTACTCTGTTTATTAAATATGAAAAAGGTCATTTGTTGATTGTTCAAATATATGTTGATGATATTATTTGGATCAACTAATGAATCTATGTGTAAATCCTTTGCAAAAGAAATGAGTGAAGAATTTGAGATGTCCATGATGGGCGAGCTAAATTTCTTTTTAGGATTACAAATTAAACAGGGTAATCGAGGCATCTTTATAAATCAAGAAAAATATGTCAGAGAGCTTTTGAAAAAGTTTGATTTTGAAAACTGCAATGAGGAGAACACTCCAATGAGCACATTTGTGAAGATAAAAAAGGATGAGAAAGGCAAGAGAGTAGACATAAGGAAATACAGAGGGATGATTGGGTCACTACTGTATCTTACAGCTAGTAGACCTGACATTCAATTTAGTGTATGTCTATGTGCCAGATATCAATCAGATCCAAAGGAATCACACTATGTTGCAGTCAAAAGAATTTTCAGATATTTGAGAGGAACACAAAATGTAGGTCTGTGGTATCCAAAGTGCAAAGAAATTAATCTTATATGATACAGTGATGCTGACTATGCTGGATGTAAATTGGAGAGGAAGAGTACTTCAGGTACGTGTCATTTTCTTGGAAATGCTTTGGTCTCATGGTCTAGCAAAAAGCAAAATTCAGTAGCACTATCTACCGCTGAGGCAGAATATATTTCTGTAGGTAATTGTGTTACTCAAATTTTATGGATGAGACATCATTTGAAAGATTATGGTCTAACCTTTGAACATGTTCCCGTAAAGTGTGACAATACAAGTGCCATTAATTTGGGTAAAAATCCCAGTCAGCACTCACGTGCAAAGCACATTGATATTAAGCATCACTTCATACGAGATCATATTCAAAAGGGTGACATTAATCTAGAATTCGTTTCAACGGAAGATCAAATCGCCGACATTTTTACGAAACCGTTAAGTTCAGAGCGATTTGCTATCTTACGTAACGAATTGGGAATGACCAACCCCATACTTGATTAAAGTTCTTTAATGATATGGTTAAGATTAAATAAGCTTAATGTTTGATTAATGAAAAATTAATCTCAACCATATATTAAAATGTAAATCAAGTACACCATACTTTTTGATTTGACAAGAGATAAACGTGTGGGCCTGAATCTGGTGAAGTTCAAACTCAATCCATTAAGCCCAATAAGTTGTTGAAACACCGGCCCACTCTTTTCACTTTTCATTAATTGTCGTGTGTTAATCACTCTTAAATGCTAAATGATTGGGCGAAATTTGAAGCGTTGCAAACAATAAGGACGAGGTATGTAATTTGTCTTTCCCTCCATTTCACAAAGAATGTGAAGAGGCTTCGCCTGTTCATGTACCTTCATAGGGAAAGGTGTAATATCTTCTGAAAACGCTTCACTTAGAACTGACGATTGATTCACCCTATATCCCCCTATCTCTGCCAAAAATGATAAGACTACCTATCCCAATCAAATCAAATAGCCCTACTCAAATCCTTCTATCAATCCAGAAAAATGAAGAACAAAAAGAAAGCCACAAGAACCATCATTATCAGAACTCGATCCAAATCTGGGAAAATCAAGAAACTATCTGAACTGGAAGAGATGGATCGTGCGCTTAGGATGAAGGGTATCATGACTAAATCCCAAAATCCAAACTGCATGTTAAGTGGTGACAACAAAGAGGTAACACTTAATCCATATGTCTTTAGAAATAGGCTTGTGTATCAAAAACGGTGCTAGCAAAGTTCTTCTAACTGCTATGTTCATAGATTCTGGGTTTCTGGAAACCCTAAATCTGCCTCTGAAACATTGGTTTAATAGCCAAGGTTGGTTGTCAGTCCTAACTCTCAGGGATAAAATATATCCCGATCTTGTCCATGAGTTTTATAGAACTCTAACAAAAATCAATGATGGAACTTTTATGTTTAGTATAAAGAGTGAAAAGTTCTTTATTGATGATGTCATATTAGGATCCATTATAGGCATACCATTCACTGGAAAACATATTTCCAAACATGTTCATCCATCTCAGATAGATAACTATGACTATTACAGCTTTGTTAGAAAGATCTTCAAAATTAAGGATGATCAACCGATCACATATGTGTTAAGAAGAAGTAAGTTAGATCCTAAACTAGAAACCCTGCATTATTTCATGACAAGAGTAATAGTTCCCATTAGAAGCAATCTAGGAACCATGACATCATTTGACATTCATTTCATCTGGAATGTTATGCATTACATAAGCATTAATCTGCCTTCTATCATGTTAGAACATATGACAAATCTTAGGATGCAAGATGACTTACCATATAGCATGATCCTAACCTTTGTCTTTAGACACTTTAAGATCAACTTTGAGAAAGAACCTACATTGGATTATTCAAGGTGCTGTTAAGTCCAAAATGTACTTAATTTAGCTATGTATTTCATATATATTTTCGTAACATTTCATATAGTTTTAGCTCTTTTAGCTTAGAAATATCTAGGATAGGGGCAATTTCACTACTTTGTGTTTGTTTTGATCTTCAGAGCTTAATCTTATGAAAACATAGCAATTTGATGTTAGTTCGAGCCAAAAAGAGCAATAGAAGACATTTGAGTTCATACAAGTTCATGCAAGGCCATGCGAAGAAGTTACGTGCAAGCTAAAGTTGGAAAATCGAAGAAATAACTCGAGACGTGCAACCTACAGGTCGCGCGCTAGAGGCAAGAATTGCCTCTGGCGCGCAGGGTGTTTTTTAAGCCTTGTCTCGACAGAGGCAATTCTTGCCTCTGGCGCGCCGGGTGACAGAAAGTTCAGATTTGATTTTCTTCGTCGTTCTTATCCACACAACCCTTCCGAAAGGTCGTACATCTTCCCAATGGACACGACCATTCCCTAAAGGTTGTAACCCTTTGAAACACACCTCTTGGTGCCTATAAATACACCATCCTTCTCTGAAATTCGGATGGTTGACATATCTTACAAAAGAACGAAACACTAAATACATACTTACATTTCCCGTAGACTTTACCCGTAAATTCACCCTTCGTTAACTAATTTTTCCCGCCGTGTATTCAGATCAGAAACACGGTAAGATTTCGTTCTTTCATAAGGCTTAGTAGTTAGATCGAGAGATCAACTTTGTTCATCCGTTCATCGAAGGAAATCCGAGCAAGAACGCCCCGAGGCTTTGACACGCCTTACGAGTAGAGTAAAAAGGATTGACGCTCCTGTTTCCTTATACTTGTTTATGTTCTGTCCAACTTAGATTTTCTGTTTACATCTTGTATGAATATGATATTGAGTTTATAAAGAGATTTATGTTCTTCATATGCTTATGTTCTTGAATTGATAGTTTGCATGCTAAGTAATTAATTTGGATCAAGAATAGTTGCTAAGTATAATAACTTGTGTTTATCATTAACTTATAATCTAGTGATACGAATAGGTTCGGTTGCTTAGGTTATAATCTAGTTTTACATGTGTGATTGTAGTCGTTATAATATTGATACGAATAGGTTCGGTTAGTATATAATTGATGTTCATATGTGGTTAACTTGTTTGCATGTATCGAGAGATCGGAATAAGTTATATCGAGATTAGATTAAGTGTATAAAGTTCACTCAATATTGTGTTTACGTGCTTAAATGAATTGTTGTCTTTGCCTTAGAATGAATAGAAATCCAAACATGTGCGTTTGGTGACTTGAAGTATATGTTATACGTGAATGGTACAGTAAGTTGTGTTTTATCAACCAAATCAATAAGGATTATCGTTTTATCTATTTGTGAAAAGAAAACGAACGCGAATAAGAGAAAGTTTAAGTATATTGTTCCATCTCTGTGGGTACGATCTTTTTATTACTACGAGTGACTCCGTACGCTTGCGGAAATCACCCAACAAGTTTTTGGCGCCGTTGCCGGGGATGGCAATTAATGTGCTTTAAATTTTTGTATGATTATTTGTGTTCCGAATTTTTACTTATAGGGCTAATTTATTTTTAATTTTTGTTTTTCAGGTACTTTGATATTATATGCGTGAGACTCGTAGTCGGAAGCCTAAACTTGTAGATTACGATCTTTCGTTTGAGAAAAAGTTGAAAAATAAAAGAAAGTTTTTGAAAAATAAAAATAGAAAGGAATTAGAGTTTTATTTAGATTTAGGATTTAATTTAGAATTAGACTTAGAGGGGAATTTGGTTTTTAACGACATCGCAGTTCCACCGCAAAGGCTTATGGATTATTCCGCACCTGGCCTTGATGGATTAACGGATGGTGTTCGTCGCCCAGCGATTAACGCCGACCATTTTGAAATCAAACCCGCCTTGTTGCAAATGATTCAAAATAATGTCCAGTTTTTCGGTATGCCTAGTGAAAATCCAAATACTCATTTGAGTACATTTCTTGAAATTTGTGATACCTTTAAAATTCATCATGTGTCCTTAGAGGCTATAAGGCTTCGTCTTTTTCCGTTTACGCTAAAAGATAAGGCCAAGGCTTGGTTGAATTCGCTACCGCAAAATTCAATCACCACATGGGAAGCATTGGCTAGAGCATTTTTGGCCAAGTATTTCCCATTGGCTAAGACCGCTAAAATTATAAAGGAGATAACGTCGTTTACTCAACATGAGACCGAGCCACTTTATGAGGCTTGGGAACGATATAAAGAACTTCAAAGAATTTGTCCTCACCATAATTTGGCTCGTGAACTTATTTTGCAAACTTTTTATAACGGTGTTAGTCCGTCTACTAGGAGTCAAATAGATGCTATGGCAGGTGGATGTTTTATGAAGAAGACATCCGATGAAGCTTTTGAATTACTGGAGGAAATGTCTGCTAATAGTTGCATGTGGCCCGTTGAACGTGCCCAAGTTTCTAGAAGTGCAGGTTCGCCGCAGTCGTCTTCAGGATCGGTTAAGGGAATCATTGATTTGGATCCTTTAACTAAGATTGAAGCCCAGTTCTCGAAGTTATATAATAAAATTGATATTTTGCAGGAGGAGATTCGAGGACCACAATCTCAGAATTGTGAATACCCGATTATGGAAGAACAAGTGAATTATGTCCAAGGGCAAAATCGCAATAATAATCCATATTCGAGTACTTACAATCCTGGATGGCGAAACCATCCTAACTTTGGTTGGAGAGACAACACGAACTCTAACCAAGATAGGCCTACCAATAATAATAGTAATAATAATAATAGTAGTAATAATAGTAATAATAGTAGTAATTATAATAGTAATAATAATGGTTATAATAATCAATCTCAATCCCGTGGCTATAATAATCCATTGGGAGAATTATCGTCTAAAATTGATAAGTTTATTGATGGCATTGGCGGTAAAATGAATTCCCAAGAGGAAAATTTTAAGAGGATTGAAAACAAGTTCGATCAACTTATTAAAAATAACTCTTCATCTATTCATAATTTAGAAGTGCAGATTGGACAGCTTGCTACGTCTATTCCGTTTCGTCAGATGGGAGATCTTCCGAGTAGTACCGAAAGTAATCCTATCCATAAAACTTAAGTATTTCTACCTTTTTATTTTTACTTAGTGTAGTATGTTTATTAGATTAGTTTATTTATTTTTGATGTGTTGTTATACCTTGTTATTTTATGTGCTATGTGATTAGTTTACATGTTATATGTTTAGTTTAATGTTACCACAGTTAGTATAGTTAGTGTTTTTGATTAGGAAGTTAATCTTAAGACATTTAGATAAGTACGTATTAGTTAGGAGTTGAGAAAAAACGAGTCGCACACCATTTAAGGGTGGCGCGCCAGAGGCAACTTTTGCCTCTAGCGCGCCCTTCTTTATTTTTAGGGTGGCGCGCCAGAGGCAACTTCTGCCTCTGGCGCGCGAGTGTACAGACAGAAAGATAGAGTTCGTTTTCGGTTATTTTCGTGTCTTTTCACGAAAAGTTGCCATTTTTGAACGGGTACACTCGTTCAAATTCGCACCATTTCGTATTCTAACTTATCTTAACTACTTTTCTGAGTCTATTTAAGTAGATTAGAGACCTTACATCAGTCACAAACACATTAACTTACTTAAGTATACAACAAAAGAGAGAAAACAAGTAAGTGTCATAATGCCTCCAAAAACCCGTTCTATGGTTCGAAAACGTCGTATCGATATCTCCAGTAGATATGATGCCCCATTTCCCATCTATAATGAAGATGAGGGGCGCCGATACAAGAAGTTTAAGAGGTGCAACTATTATGGGATGATGTATATGGATGAGTATTTCAATACCGAACTCGGTATTCAAGATCGTGTTGCACGATACATCACCCATCTTAGTTGGGACAAGTTTGTTGCTTTGAGATTTCCCATAATCGGGGATTGGATTCTGGAATTCCTTTCCACCGTTCGTTTTACCGATAAGCGTCGAATCCGCATGCGTCATCGCCATCGTGGGAAAGATTATACTTTTGGCTATCCGGAACTCCATAATTGGTTTGGTTTTCCCGTCAGAACCGCTGAAAGACCCCCGGGCCGTGATATGACGTCGCTGGACGTATGGACTAGCATTACCGGTCAAGAACGATTCATCCCAAAGCTTGCTTTCAACAAGTTGATTTCTTCGGAGTCAATCTTGTATTTCCATAAGTTCCTATGTTATTCCATTTTTGGAAGAACTAATGGACATAAAGTCCGTTACGAAGACTTAAATCTCTTAGGAGATGTGATGCAAGGAACGGAAGTTGATTCAAGTCGGCTTTTGATGGATGGAATATTTCTTACTTCCCGATCTAAGAACAAGAATATAGGATTCGGGAATGTTATTTGTGGCTTAATCATAGGAGGTCTTGGCAATATTGAAGTACCTTGGACCGATAAGGAGTATTTTCCGGTCCTTGATTTCGAGTTCTTGGCTAAGGAAGGGCTAGTAAAGAGAGTCTTTCGTCGAGGGGCACGTTTTCTTCCTTATGAAGATCGTGTTTTGTCGATCCTTACCAAGCCAACATCGAATGGAAGTCGCTTCATAGATTTAGACGCCTAGTTTAGTCTAAGTTATTTTGTGATTGTTGTTTTCTTTATATTTTGTTGTTGTTGTTGTTGTTTTTGCTTTTGTAATTTTCTGTTTTTATTTGTCATTTTTATTCTTTGAATAAATGTATTCGATCACCCACATATTAATTAAATAAAAGATCGAATTTTTATATACTTGTGTTATTTGCTTTTATTCATCGTTTCTCGGTTAACCATTTGGTTATTCCGAGTAGTTACTAATGTTTAAGTTGTTTTGATGAGTTTCAGAATGTTTAGTTTTCAGTTGTGAAGTTTCAGTAGGGTCCGAGTTAGTGGAAATTGGATCGGGAATTAAAACGAAATGGAAAAACGCGTACCTGTGAGAGGTACAGGTCGCGCGCCAGAGGCAACTTCTGCCTCTGGCGCGCTAGGCAAAATTTTTGCCTTGACTCGACCTTGGCTCGATCTTGCTCGAGCCAGCAGATCGAGCCAAGACACAGTGGGTTTGGCCGAGTTTCAAGTCCCTAAAAAATCCAAATTTTTGCCTCCAAACCTCAAACTCAAATTCAAATTTCACCTTTTACTCTTCCCAAAACAACTTTAACTCTTACACACACATTCATTACCACATTTACATCCATAAATATTCCTATTTCACTCATCTTTTCCTTACAATTTCAAATTCAAAATCTCAAAACCCTTAACACACAAAACCTCAAATTTTCTTTCTTCCCACCTCTAAAATTCGAAGATGTCTAGGAAGAAGGCTCCCGCTCAACGAAATTTGGTACCGGAGGTTGACTTGAGGGAATCCTATGGCGCTCCATTCCGTATAGTTGAGCCGACGGAAGATTCAAGGTTTAGTCGCCTAGTTGGTAAGGCTACTTTCGTTTCTATGAGATATATTGATGAAAAGGTGCTTGAAAAGTTTGATTTTGGTGATAAGATTGCTAGGTATCTAGAGCTTATGGGATTATCTAGATTTGCTAAGTTTAGATTTGATGTGGATGTGCATGTGTTAATGGAATTTGTTTGCTCTTTACATTATGATGAAAAGAAGAAATGGATTAGATTTAGAAATCGAGGAGAAGAATTTACCGTTTCTAGACGGGATATTCAAAAATGGTTTAGAATCCCAAATAGTGGCGCTTCTATGCCGGATGATTATGATTTGAATGCGGGTTGGAAACGCATTTCGGGGATGGATGAATTTGTAGTTAAAAATTGCTCTAACAAGTTGATTAAGGATGAATGCTTGATGTACTTTCATAAGTATCTTTGTGGTGCAATTTTTGGTCGTGTTGAATATTCCAAGCTTAGTGCAAAGGACGTATGGGTGCTTGAATGTCTTCTTGATGATGTTCAAGTAGATAGTATCGGTTTGATTTTTGATGTGCTCAAAAGGTTGAATTCTAGGAGAACCAATACTTATCCTTTTGCTAACATTTTGACGGGTTTAGTTCAATGTGTTAGAGGAACTTTATCCGAATTCCAAAAGATTCAACATAATGATCTCCCGATGCTTGATATGGTGTTTTTGAAGAATAGTGGTTTACTCACCGATTCTCGGCAATTTAAGTCCTATGAGAAGAGGACGGCTTTACTTATTTTAGGTGAACATGTCGAGGCGGGTGATGGATCTTCGTCGGTACCTAGGCCGAAAGGAAAGGTCAAGGGAAAGGCCAAAGTGGGCCAAAGCCGAATTGATGAGGAGGAAGAAGAAATTGGTGGTGGAGTTCCGGGTTGGCAACGTGTTCTTGATCAAATGAATGCCAATCATGAGGTGGTTCAAGGACAAATCCGTGAAGTCGTGGAAGAAAATAGGCGAATGGGTTTACAATTGGGGACTATGCAAACCTCAATTGATCTTTGCTTGGAGAATCAACGTGGATTCCGGACCGAACTTGACGATTACGTTAACTACAAGTTCACTTCCGACTCTCCTAACTACTCTCCTCCACGAGATTGAGTACCGAGTTCAAGAAGTCCAAGATCAAGTTTTATTTCTTTACTTTATTTTATTTTCAAGTATTTCAATTTTTAGTCTTTAATTTTAGTAATTTTCTTTTCTTTATTTTATTTTTATGCTTATTGAAGAACTAATTTATCTTTTTCTAAATTTCTTATGTTTTTAGTTATTATTTATCTTACATTTTTGCTCACTTAGTTTCCGAACTATGAGGACATAGTTCCCACTAAGTGTGGGGAGGTGGTACGTTTTCCTTTATTTTTCCTATATCGTTTTATTATTCATGTGTGATTTTTGTCATATGCTTAAAATTTTCGAAAAAGTGACATTTTTGCAATAAAAATGTCTTAGCTTTAGATTGACATACATATATTCATGCATTTATTCTCATGACTAGTAGAATGTCTACCAAATAATAAAATAGGAAAAAGAAAACGTATGCAAAAAAAAAAAAGTGATAGTTGACGAAAAAGAAAAATTTTCAAGTCACTTTTACATTTCCCCTACACAAGGATTAAGTACCTCAAATCCTATACTAAAGTTTTTATTATGTTCTTTTCTTTATGTTTAAACCAAGGTTTTTATGCAATCTCATATGGAACGTCATATTATCTAAAAGATATGCAAATATCTTGACTTGAAGTCCATCTCGAGATTAAATAAAAATGAGGTCATTAGGGAAACTATAGCCATAATACATGTTGATTTAAAAGTTAATATAGGTTGAGGGTATCTAAAAATTTTTCTTGCTCAAATACTTTGTTCATTAGGAAGTGTCAAGTTGCGTACTTTTGGCCACGTTCAAGTCCACCCATGGCTCGAGCGAGGTATGAAAGGAACGTTAAAATTGAGTCTAGAGGTATAATTATTGGCATGATTGAAGTTTAATGTCACGGTCTAGTCCACCCATGTCAAGGACGTGACCTCTTAAGCGGAAAACATGATTCTCAAGTCGGTATTTTAACTCATAAGTCACGGTCTCGACCACCCTTATCAAGGACGTGACTAGGGAAGATTTACTTGACAAATTAAAGCAAGAAGGAAAATAAAGATACCTAGATATGCCTTGAGACAATAAAAATCAAAACATGCGTGCTCGCTTTGTCCCGAAAGCCTTATATAAAATACGTCAAGAATGGATGATAGTCTTAAAGGTTCTTATAATCGTATGGCTTCATTATGAACGCATATTAACTTTCTCGATGAAGTTTTGCTTGATCAAAGTTAATTGATTTTCATATAAGGTTAGGTTAATATAATGACTACTTTGGGAAGTTGATAGAGGTAGCTTATGTTAGATCCTTTATTTGCTTGAGGACAAGCAAAAGTTTAAGTGTGGGGATTTGTTAAGTCCAAAATGTACTTAATTTAGCTATGTATTTCATATATATTTTCGTAACATTTCATATAGTTTTAGCTCTTTTAGCTTAGAAATATCTAGGATAGGGGCAATTTCACTACTTTGTGTTTGTTTTGATCTTCAGAGCTTAATCTTATGAAAACATAGCAATTTGATGTTAGTTCGAGCCAAAAACGAGCAATAGAAGACATTTGAGTTCATACAAGTTCATGCAAGGCCATGCGAAGAAGTTACGTGCAAGCTAAAGTTGGAAAATCGAAGAAATAACTCGAGACGTGCAACCTACAGGTCGCGCGCTAGAGGCAAGAATTGCCTCTGGCGCGCAGGGTGTTTTTTAAGCCTTGTCTCGACAGAGGCAATTCTTGCCTCTGGCGCGCCGGGTGACAGAAAGTTCAGATTTGATTTTCTTCGTCGTTCTTATCCACACAACCCTTCCGAAAGGTCGTACATCTTCCCAATGGACACGACCATTCCCTAAAGGTTGTAACCCTTTGAAACACACCTCTTGGTGCCTATAAATACACCATCCTTCTCTGAAATTCGGATGGTTGACATATCTTACAAAAGAACGAAACACTAAATACATACTTACATTTCCCGTAGACTTTACCCGTAAATTCACCCTTCGTTAACTAATTGTTCCCGCCGTGTATTCAGATCAGAAACACGGTAAGATTTCGTTCTTTCATAAGGCTTAGTAGTTAGATCGAGAGATCAACTTTGTTCATCCGTTCATCGAAGGAAATCCGAGCAAGAACGCCCCGAGGCTTTGACACGCCTTACGAGTAGAGTAAAAAGGATTGACGCTCCTGTTTCCTTATACTTGTTTATGTTCTGTCCAACTTAGATTTTCTGTTTACATCTTGTATGAATATGATATTGAGTTTATAAAGAGATTTATGTTCTTCATATGCTTATGTTCTTGAATTGATAGTTTGCATGCTAAGTAATTAATTTGGATCAAGAATAGTTGCTAAGTATAATAACTTGTGTTTATCATTAACTTATAATCTAGTGATACGAATAGGTTCGGTTGCTTAGGTTATAATCTAGTTTTACATGTGTGATTGTAGTCGTTATAATATTGATACGAATAGGTTCGGTTAGTATATAATTGATGTTCATATGTGGTTAACTTGTTTGCATGTATCGAGAGATCGGAATAAGTTATATCGAGATTAGATTAAGTGTATAAAGTTCACTCAATATTGTGTTTACGTGCTTAAATGAATTGTTGTCTTTGCCTTAGAATGAATAGAAATCCAAACATGTGCGTTTGGTGACTTGAAGTATATGTTATACGTGAATGGTACAGTAAGTTGTGTTTTATCAACCAAATCAATAAGGATTATCGTTTTATCTATTTGTGAAAAGAAAACGAACGCGAATAAGAGAAAGTTTAAGTATATTGTTCCATCTCTGTGGGTACGATCTTTTTATTACTACGAGTGACTCCGTACGCTTGCGGAAATCACCCAACAGGTGCCTAGGAAAAACTGAGGTTTATAAGATGTTGGTAATGTATAAGCATAGAAATGAAAGGATCAGGATTTCTAGAGAAATTTTCTGTACTCAATCAAGGAATCCATACAGATTCAAGTTGTTTGTTAGGCAAAATTCTTCTAGAACTTCCTTAGATGATGTCTTGATATCCATACCGCAATCCATCTCATCAGAGTCAAACTTGTTTAGAACAGATTCACCATGCTTGAGCATAAATTCCTTATATGTTAATGAGCTGAATTTGCAGAAAAGGAAGGGGATCATGACTGATCAGGAGCCTGACTCTGCTATTGAGAATCAGGAGCTTACTCAGGAGGAACTTGATCTAATGAACTCCTTTGGTGAAACTATGGAAAAACCTCCAAGCTCCTTAGGATTTGTCCTGCCTAACTGCCCGGTATACATCGATGCTGATACATACCAGCCTGCACAACATGAGACCACTCCTTTGTTTTTCACTCAGCAGAACTTGCAGTCAGATTTCTTGGAAGAAATAGAGCCGAGCTTTCCATACAAGTTCACTGCTGCACAGATAGTGAATCTGAGTGGTCACCTGCGAAACATGTTTGGGGAAGTCAACAATATAGCATACAATATGGACTCCCACTCCAAGTTTCTTGCCAGCACAATGGCACATGTTGATGAGATGTCACAAAGAATGACCAAGCAGTCACAGAACCTAGAAGGACTTATTTCTAACTTGACTGCAAAGATGGATTCTTTGTGCTGTTTTGTGCAGGATAGGATGACCAAGCAGGGCCTTGCTCTAAAGGAACTTAATAACAAGCTGGATGATCAACACGGACGTGTATTCACCTTGCACACCAACCAGCAGTTCCTTCTAGGTAGGCAGGAGGATGTTCTAGCAGCAACAAGAGGTCTCCAGAATGAAACCGATGAGTTGAAATCTGCTATCAAGAGTGTACCTGGAGTTATCATGGCTGCTGAACCAAGTCCACCTCATTCTGCTTCCTCAGACTAAGTGAACCCCCTGATATCTCTCATGCATCTTGAACTATCTATCTATCTACTCTCACTCACCACAGCCCTAGATAGTTGTTAAAACTACTTACAATCTGGTACAATATTAAGTAGTTTTTAGATTATCTTAGGATAAGTTTTTTTTGGATATATGTGGTGTTTATTTTTGCTAAGAGCTGCTACATTGCTCTACCTTTTATATATATATATATATATATATATATATATATATATATATATATATATATATATATATATATATATATATATATATATTGTTGGCCCTAACAAGATCAGAATCACCTAGAGGGAGGTGAATAGGTGTCTAAGAAAAAAACTGACAATTTCAAGTTTTTGAAGAAACTTAAAATCTCAGAGTCAGAGGCTAGTTTAGTAAAACAGCTTCTGAGAGAAATTATGCCTTATCACAGATTAACTGCTTACAGCAATAGAAGCTCTGAGTTAGAGAACTTCTGGACAGTCTTCTGAACAAAGACAATAATATAAGAGTAAATCTATTTCAGCACTAAACAAAAACAAGTACACAGAAGCAATAATAATAACTAAAAGGAAGGGAGAAAGAGGTTCAGGAGATCCTGATGAACAAGTCGATTTATCCAAGTTCGCCACAGAAGTCCTGTGACTACGTCTTGTCCCCTGTGGTCGCAGCCGCCAGAGATTTTAAATCTACTATTCAGAACTTTTATGGCAAGTTCAGAAGCTCCTTTACATCAACATAACACAAAGCTAATTTCTCACTTGGTTCTGACTAGCCTAAAATGAGTTAAAGGATTTCCACCAGAACAAAATCAATCCTGTTTTCTGGAATTCTCACCCAACTCAAACCTTAACTAGATTTCTCTCAATCTAACTGAGTATCACAAACGATACCAGTTTACAAGATTCCTATTATGAACTTGTGTTTCTTCACTCTCTCACTATTACAAAGTCTAAACTATAAAGCTTGAGAATGGAAAAGGATGCTCTGTTTTGCTTGTTAAAACAGTGCGTTAAGATTTTTGCTCGTTAATCGCGTGTATGATGCAATGGAGCTTGGCTACAATTTATAGTGCTTTGGAGATGACCGCTGCTTGAATTTGAATCTTCAATAGGTGACATCAGTTGTTGTAGCCGTTAATCTGTCACTTCTTCAAACGGTCTTCAAACACTTTGATTCCATTAACCTTGTTCTTTAACTTAATCCGGTAAGTGATTGAAATCAAGGATAAGGTTGACTGGAATTTTACTTCATTTAGATCGACAAAAGGTAGGCAAGGAAAAACTTGTTTTGCTTGAGGCAGACATGCGCGCTCCATTAAAACAGCTTTTAGAACTTTTGGCGCCTTGCATTAAATGCAGAAGTCAGAGCATTAAATGCTAGATAAGACTCGTGACTAGCGCTTCTGAGTTCATTATTCCTTTTGCCTAAGCTTCTCATCCAAAAGGAAATTCTTCTGATTGGTTCTAGTCCTCTGAGGAGAGCTTTAACAGACTTCAGAAAACCTTCAGAGCGGAGTATCCAGCTTCTGAGCTTTACACTACTGTTTTCAGCGATTCTTCTCTCCTGAGTCTTCAAGGCAATCCAGAATATATTCATTCAGCACCTGCTGAGAAACTTATACATATACTTAACAAAAATTGTTAGTCAACATTGAAAAGTATGTAAGTAAATTTTAAATTTCATCTTCTGAAACGTTTTGACATAATCAAAACACTTAGGGTTCATCATATATATATATATATATATATATATATATATATCTAAGCTGCATGTACAATTCTCCAGAATTCTCTGTAATTCTGAAACTTCATGAGTTGTCTTTACTGACAATATGTTAGATTGAATTGACATTAGCTAGATGGAATCTTGACTGTTTCTATGATCTATGCATGCGTAAGTACCACCTCATATCTGTCTGGCATGCTATGCTTTGTTTGCCTGCTGTGTTTTGTCCAAAATGCTACAGGAAAATATTCATGTCCTCGATATGTGCATAAATGCTTCTGCCTACCCTTTCATGCTTCAGTTTTTTTTATTACTTCCAAAACTAAGGGGGAGAAGTGTTTCTATGGTGGTTTATATGCAAATTGATTAGAAATTAGTTAATTCTGTTGATGCATCTTAAGGATAAACTGTTTTTTTGTCATCTGTTGAAATGAAAATCTGATGAATTTCTATGCATGGGCCTCTCATATGTGTAATATTGTTAAATAATTTCATAGGCCCAGTGTAAGCACTGGTTTTCGAACCCGATGATGAAAGCAAACTATGAGCTCCTCGTCGCGCCAGCTGCTCAAATACTGATGCTCGTCGGAGAACGGATCATCTTTTCAGGACTATAACTTCTTCCGCCCGCTCCTCGGGACCATGAGTGGCACTTTCATGCTTATGAGAAAATCCTCGATCACAAAAATGTAAACGGTCACAAGCACTATTCCTTAGGAACTGTACGATCACAACACTGTTCGTTGAGACTGTACGGTCACAAAGTCTCTGACCGTACGGTCACTGCCACGTGGCAGACAGAATCCAATCCTTATATGCCACGTGGTTTGGCGGTCCAATCAGAGCGTGACACGTGTACTAAAATCCAAACAACATTGGCCGGGTCTTGTGTGAAGCCCGGCTCAGATCCAAATTTAGATCTGAGACGGGCGAAGGATGTGACCGTACGATCAACAAATTGGGACCATACGGTCACAAGCTGATCTATAAATACCCCCTGGATTTTCATCATTTCTCACCAACAAACACTCATTCTCCCACCTCTCTAGCTCGTTCTAAAGCGATTCTTGACCCGATATAAGTTGCCTCTGATACAGAAAAGAGTCGCTGAAAGTCTGAGCTTGAGAGTATTTTCCCGAAATATTCCCAGAAAATGTCCTCCCGACCACCAAAAAGATATCCCCTTTTTCACTAAAAGTTTCCAACCCAGGCATCACTCGCAGTCTCGCTAGAGTCGATTAAGTCCTGTTCCTAGCTACCACTCCGGAGGACGCACACGCAATTCCGGCCTCTTGAGGTTCCTCCTAGAAAAGGTCTTCGTTCTTCAACGAGCATCAGTCCGCGAGCAACCACTGGCACGCGACGAGGGTAAGCTTCTGAGGGTTTTGTACCGTGTCACCCGGCGGTTTACCGTACAAATATTTGCGCATTTATATATTCTTGTGTGACAACCATAAATATCAAAAAAACAAACTGTTAGGTTGCATTAAAGATCCTCTGGGTTCTGGAATGTCGGAATTAATAAGTTGTATCCACGAACGTAAATAGAATCTCTGGTTTTCAAAAAAATCGGTACAAATACCGGTTCGTACATTTTCCCGGTCGGCCGGGTGCCGACTCTAATCAAAGAAGGCTAAAGCCGCTATGAGCGACCACTTTCGCTCACACCCAGTTAGCTTAACTAAACAAATTTCATTTTCATTTATGGGCCTAAATAACTTAAGTAGTCTGATTAGGCCTCATTTGCTTAAAATTGAGAAATAAGTTAAGTGGGCCAAATTACTTCAAACACTTTTGTTTTAAAACTCAAGCCCATTTACTTACTTTCTGTTTTGTCACAAAAAGCCCTACACCTATAAAAGTCTTTCACATAGGGGGAGCCTTAAATTTAGGGGGAGCATCTTTATAAAAGCCACCGAGCGTATTTTTGCAAGTTATCAAAAAAGGGGAGATTGTTATTTCACTCTAGTTGATTTTGATTACTTGATTTAATACATGATTTTTATAATATGCTTTATATATATATATATATATATATATATATATATATATATATATATATATATATATATATATATTTGTGACAAAGTAACTTAATTATATACTTTATATGCTAAGAATATGATTAACTCTAGAAATGCTTTAATGAGAATTATTATTATTATTATATCTAGAGTTACTTTAGTTAAAGTATATGATTAAATGAGAATGTATGTATGTCATTATCACATCTATAAAGGCTTAAATATCACATGCTCACATGAATCTAAAATATGATTAAATCATATTTATGCAACGAACTAAAAAGTTATGCCATGACCAAACACTTATTTTCATTCTATGGATTATGGCTTTCTATGTGATCAAAATGACATATCTTAACATGCTCTTTCATTGAAATCTTATGATATGAACTTAACATTATTTATATGTTTATCATAAGCTATGCCATTGTTAAGATATTTGCATACATACAAACTATGTCATGTTGCCATCTATGATATCATCATCTATATTACTTATGTGATTACCATGTTTATGATGATGAATGCATGTGATATGAATTAAATGAACTCATATGATATCCATGCTTAGATGATGCAAATGATATAAGTTTATTGGTGATTTAAGCTAAGTAGAAATGAATGGCTAGGATTCAATCATACCTTGTGCTATCATCTCAATCCTACGGCCACGAATATTCCTTAATCACCAAGTACACACATCTCATCAAATCCATCTTACAGCTCACCTTTTCGTATGAAATCTTATCATATCTTTCAATCTCCTAATGTAAGAGATCATGTTCCTAATGTAAGAGATAAGATTACTAAAGAAAGAGAATCTCCTAATGTAAGAGATAGGTTTCCTAATGTAAGAGATAAGGTTCCTAATGTAAGGTGAATGTAAGAGAATCTCCTAATGGAAGAAGATGAAGATTTGATGGGACAACACTACATCTCCAACGGCTACAACTCTTTAAAATGTGAAGATCATTTCGGCTATAAATAGCTTGGAGAAGTGAAGGTTGAAGGCAAGGAAAAAAACCGAGATTCAAAGCTATCACACGAGATATTCAAGCAAGCTTTGATTATATTTTTCCTTCAACTTTACAACGAGAGTTTGAGTGTTTTATTCTTTCATTCAAAATCATTGTAAAAGATTAAACGGTGGGGTTTAATCTTGGGTTTTACACTAGATCCTTATAAAAGTGTAAGAGAGGTTCTTGCTTAGCCTTGAAAAGCATATAGGTTCTTAAGCACCCGCAAGCTTAGGAGGTTATCACTGAGCCTTGAAAAGTGCCATAAGTTTCTTAGTTTAGCTTGAGAAAAACTAAGGGGAATTTTCTCAAACACTTGGAAGTTTGAGGGAGTGAATACTGGGAGAGGAGTTCAGCTCTAGCAGTGTCTCGGATTGTGAGAACTGCTCTACCGGTTTGATTTCTGCCCTTAAAGAAATCCTTAGTGGAAAATCTCGAGAGGTGCTCTCGGACAGGACTAGGCTCACAAGGAGACCGAACCTGGATAAATGTTCTGCGTCTAATCCTTCTGTCTCTACTCTCTTTATTATTGTCTTTTAATCACTTGCTTTGCTTTAAGCTTTATCTATAATTGCTTGTGATTATCTGTGCTAAACACGATTATTTTCTCTCATCTTTTAATCAACTAAACATTCCACAAAATCTTTTATAGTTGATTATTTAATAGGCAAAATATTTTAAAGAGAAAATAATATTTTTAAAAGCAATAAATCCTATTCACCCCCCCCCCCCCCTCTAGTCTTTATATGGTCATAATTTGGGCCAACAACAAAGGGAGTTGCGGATCGGATGCGTTCTCTTGATGTGGATCTGTCCGATGTGGGAGGTGTGATTGAAACGTGTCGTGGCCTGATTCGACATTGTAATCTAGTTCGTATACAACATGTAAAATGTTCAGCAAATTCATTAGCGGCCCGCCTAGCTATAGCTTCTTTTAATTGGTCTGAACCAATGTTTTGGTTATCAGTGCCTCAGTTTCTGAGGGAAATTGATGATACTGATGTTATCAATTCTGCTTGAGTAATACAACTTTCCTTTGCTGTCAAAAACCACAATATGTGAAATATAAAACAAGAAGTTAGACGATTTTATCCTTTTATACTAATTCAATTAAGGGTTAATTTCAAATAAGTGTCACATGATTTTGCATTTTTGCAAATAAATGACTGTAAACGCCTTTAAACAAATAAATGACCATGGTTTGTTTTGTTTCCAGAATTACGAAAATGATCGATTTTGTTGACGTAAACGAAGACATTTTTTGCAAAAGTATCTTTTCAAACCTTTGACCGATTATGTAAGAGCTAAGTTCAATGGTCATAAAAAATTGCTGGACTGAAAATGTCTTCGTTCATGTCAACAAAATCGACCATTTTCTTAATTCTGCAAACAATGCAAACCACAATCATTTATTTGCTCAAAGGAAACCACAGTCCTTTATTTGTGAAAACGTGAAACTACATTGAATCTTATTCATACTTAATTCATGTGTTCTTGTTTTCTACAAAAAAATTGTTATTTTTTTTAATAAAACCTTTGTTTCCATCTTGTAATCTCTAGAGATAAGAGAATGAATGTTTGGATATTTGGAGTAGTTAGGAACACGGGTAGGAATGTAATAGTAAATAGGTTTAAAATAAGTAGAATTCTCAAAGTTAACGTGATGGCTGAAATTTTTAAGTAACAAATTTTAGCTTAATTTTTAAGTGATTTTTTGACTTTATTTAATAAATTGATTGATTCATAAAACTGATTGTCAAACACACTTAAATAAAATAAGTGTTGATTTTTTTAATTTAAGTGATTAAGTAAGTTATCAAACAGTCCTTAGTAAGACATCAAATTTTTAATTAACAATAAATATAATATTTTAATTTCAAAAGATAAATGTAAATATTTTTACTTTTTTGTATTATTAAATTTAGGATAAAGTTAAAAAAAATATATTTGTGTTTCACATTTTTTCAAAAGAAATATTGCGGTTTACTATTATTAAACAAAAGGATTATGGTTTCACACATTTATTCAAAATTGTAAAACTCTATGTTAACGACTTGAAAATGAAAATTTTCAAGAATTAAAGTTGTTTAATACTATGTTTACTATAGAATCACATTTATGATTTTCGAAAATCATCATTTTCTTCGTCAAACACCATTTAAATGATCCCGAAATAAAAAGGTGGAAGAATTAAAGTTTCTTGAAACATCGTTATTTATTTAAATATGTCATTTTTGAAATCATTGTTGCTAATTTTAAAAAAATGTGAAATTACAATCCTTATTTTTAGTAATAATAACCCACTGTCATTTTTTATAAAAAAGTGAAACTACCTAGACATTTTTAAACTTTACCCTCAAATTTATAGTTTATTACAGTTTGAGATTAATATTTTTGTTTTTAGTTAATACTTTTCCCTCTCCAATTCCATAAACCCTAGATATATTTTGTTGGGTCGAAAAATTAGAAATTTCAGTTAACACCAGCGGAGCAAAACCAGAGAAACCCCATTGTTCATATTTCGGGAGTCCCTCGAATCTTGTCCCGGTCGATCGGCTCTCGTTTCACCCCTCAAGGCTGGCCCTGTATATACTCACCATCATCATCATTCACCACCCAGCAAACTTCAGTCAATGGAAATCTCAAACAACATGAACAAACCTATTGAAACCCCATCAAAACCCAAACCCCAACCGAAACGTTTCATAAAAAACCAGATACCAGATTCAATCCTCAACGACCCATCTCTCAACGCCGCCATTTCCCTCCTCCCTTCCAATTACTCCTTAGAAATTCACAAGTGCGTATGGCGTATTCGTTCTTCCTCCGCCAAACGTATCGCTCTTCAGCTCCCTGAAGGCTTACTTATGTACTCCCTTATCCTCTCCGACATCTTCACTGCCTTCGCTGACGTCACCCACTGTTTCGTTCTCGGTGACGTCACTTACGGTGCCTGTTGTATTGATGATCTTTCTGCTCTAGCGCTGGGCGCGGATCTATTAATCCATTATGGTCATAGCTGTTTAGTCCCTATCGATAACACGAAGATTCCTTGTGTTTACGTGTTTGTCGATATTAAGATTAATGTTGAGAGGTTGGTTAGTACTATTAAGCTTAATTTGGGGGAATGTGAGAGGGTTATACTTGCGGGTACGATTCAGTTTGGTTCGGGTATTAGAGAGGCGAAGCCTGAGTTGGAAAGGTTGGGGTTTGAGGTTTTGATCCCTCAGTCGAAACCCTTGTCTGCTGGGGAGGTTTTGGGTTGTACTGCGCCGACAATGAGGTTAATTGGAGGGTTTAGTGGGACGGTAGCTGTGTTTGTGGCGGATGGGAGGTTTCATTTGGAGGCGTTTATGATTGCTAATCCGGGGATTAGAGTGTTTAGATATGATCCTTATATGGGGAAGTTGTTTCTTGAAGAGTATGATCAAAAGGGTATGAAGGAAACGAGGAAGAGAGCGATAGAGAGAGCGAAAGAGGCTAGAAATTGGGGGGTTGTGTTGGGGACACTTGGTAGACAAGGGAATCCGAGGATTTTAGATAGGTTGGAGAAGAAGATGAGAGAAAAGGGATTGGTAAACACGGTTTTTTTGATGTCGGAGATTAGTCCGGTTAGGATTGGTTTGTTTGAGGATTCAATTGATGCTTGGATTCAAATTGCTTGTCCTCGGCTTTCTATTGATTGGGGAGAGGCGTTTAAGAAGCCGCTTTTGACACCTTTTGAGGCAGAGATTGCACTTGGGGACATACCAGGCTGGTGGGAGAAGGAGAAGAGTGTAGGCCTAGGGTGCTGCAATGATGGTGGTTCGTGTTCGGGATGTAATGGTAATGATGATGGAGATGGAGATTATCCCATGGATTATTATGCTCAGGATGGCGGGGCTTGGAATTCCTCTTATATGAAGAAACCTACTCGCCCTGTAAGAAGAAATAATGTCTTAGCATCTTCTGGCAATGCTGCTGCTTTATGATAGTAAGCATCATACATCATCTTATTTTGCAGTCTTTCTTGCTTACTTTCTGTTTAGGATACATACAGAGATTGAAGTTGGATTTTTTGTGGTTCACATTAGATTAGTTTCATAATTACATGATATCACTATAGACTTATTTGGGAACTTAGGAGTTAGTATTTTTCTACGTGAAACAAAATGGCGAAGGAAGTTCTATCTGACTTGCTTGAATTTGTAATAACTTCACCATATGGAACTCACTCTGTTTGTCTTAAGAATGATATTGATTTGTTCCGGGATGTTTCGATTAATACAAATATGAAGAGTGGTTGAGAAAGATGTGAAGTATGAATCAATGAAGAAAACTGAAGCAGAATATTTAGACAGCAAAATAATTTGCTGGAATTCATTCGTACTGGTTCTTGTTTATGTTAGCAGGTATAAGTGGTAGAGTATATGTGATGGGACTTTTTAGTGCTTGAGTTTTGAGAATACATAGTTCTTCTATCCGGGGACATTTTTTCCCATATTCTCAACGCCAATGGGGATTCCCCGTCCGGCCAGAACTAGGTGGGGCCAGCTGCTGGATGCCGGAAATTGCCTGAGATTTTGTTTGACGTCGTTTCACGACTTTCTTTTGGCTTTTGCATTAGAGAAGATAGAGCATAATTTTAAAAATGTTTTGCAGAGTGTCATTTGTCTTTTTTCTTGGTTCTGGGTACTTTAATTGTATTAATTCATCCCAATGATCTAAATAAAAAGTGATTTGGTTTTATTTTTGTTATTTTACTATTTTGTTTAAAATAGACTATTGATTAATCTCAGTGATTTAATTGTGCCTCATGTTCATTAGGCTTGTGTCTTGAGTCTCAGCTCTAGGATCCCTTAATAACAGTGCTTTTTAGGAAGAACGTCAAATTCTTTTCGAGTTGAAGCCATACATACATCAAGAGTGAGTTGCTTAAATTAAGTTGCTTCCTTTTGTTCAGTTATTGACAAATTTAAACCTTAAAAGCTCATCATGTCATGTTCTCTTTTAATCAGCTCCGGACAATTCTGGGATTGTAGTTTCTCCTTAACGAACTCCTAATTGTTACTCCTAATTGTTCCAGGAAGAGAGGAAATAAAATGAATATTCTTCAGCATATTTTTCCTGGAAAATTTTAGGGTCCTATTAACTAGATTCTAAGTCTGCCTTCACAAAAGATTAAAAATCCAAAAGATTGAATTCATTTTGTTATTTCTTTTTTGTAAGAAAGATATAAAAATTAATTAAATAGAATTATAACACCAGATATTAGAGTATGTTTTGTTCAGTTTGAAATATTATTTCATCATGCAAGGTCCCTCTCCTTCGGATGAACCCAATTGGTCCTTTTGGGCTTTTACTCCCATTAGACCTTATTTGTTCCAAATACAAATCTCGATGTTATCAAATATCGTATTAGCCGGACCCTTGAGAAACATGGTAAAAAAATGCTAATATCAACCCTCTGCTAATAGTCCTTAAAGTTCTTTTTTTTCTTTTTTTAACTTTTTCCAATCTCAATCTTTTACTTTTTCGTGTTTAGTCATTTTACACACTACCATCCTCTTTAACATTTGTATTTATTGGATCATATAAGTTTTTGCAATAAAACAAATCTTCCATCAAAGATTTCCATATAGAATAATTGTGGATAATTGGTTGATGTCAATTTGAACTACTACTACTAGAGTCCATAATTAGCTTCAAATAACTCGTATGTTCTTACACCAATTTAAGGGGCCAAACACACTCGTGCGCCAATTGAAGGACTCCAAGAACGCATAATACCAATAATAACACCACAAGGATCTATTTCACAAATAATTAACCAAAGCGCAACTCAATTTTCAATTCCACACAGAAAATAATAACCACAAGAATTGAAATCTAAACCGCAATCAACAACACAAGATTTATACCTAGAAAACCTCTATGATGTTAAGAGTAATAATTACAAGAGTTTTTAGGAATCTAGCAAACCCAACAAAGTAGAAAATACCATAAAAGTAACAAATCTTTCTACAAACAGCCTTTATACAAGATCACATGTTCAACCATCAAATCACATCTCCACATATCAAAATGAAGAAAAAAATGCCAGGAAGTTGTGTCCAAAAAATAGTTAATTGCGATAGTTGAATTTCAAGTTATGGTCAATCTCGTGGGACTATTCAAGAAGAAAAACTACATAATTCAGGATCTCTTTATGTGGTTGGCACATCCGTAAAATGGACAAATAAAAATGTCCTAATTAGGTTGACACTTCCAAAACAAAAGAAAAGAGCACTAGGACAAAATTAAAGAACTATGCATATGCATATGTATTAAGCTGAACAATTAATCTTCGACCACAATGATAGTTGATTCCTAGGTACAAAAAACCAACGGTTTCTTAAGGAAAAAACCAACGGTTATGTAATTAAGAGTCGAATGAAAAGCAATCCTATTTAGTACAACTAATAATACATTTTTCAAGTTCATAAAAAAAATAAAATAATTTTTTTCAGCGTTTCTGGGACTCTGTGGGTCCTGATATTTACTCGGCAGGTTGTCATTGGATGTCCCAAGGTACTTTTCCACCGACTCTGAATGATACTATTATTACCCTTATTCCTAAATGTGATGATCCTGTGACGATGAAAGATCTCAGACCTATAGCTCTCTGCAATGTAGTTTAATAAATTGTGTCCAAGGTCTTGGCTAATCGTTTGAAGAAAGTTCTTCCTTCAATAATTTCTGAGAATCAGACAACTTTCATTAAAGGACGTTCTATTTTGGATAATGTGATGATTGCTTTTGAGTCTATTCATAGCATGCGATGTAATGTGAGTAAAAAGGAGGGTGATGTTGCGCTTAAAATTGATATCTCTAAAGCCTATGATCGGGTAGATTGGAACTTTCTCAAAGCTATTATGATTATGCTAGGTTTCTCGGAGGCTTGGGTGAAACTTATTATGTTTTGTGTTTGCTCGGTGAGATATTCTATAAAAGTGAATGATAAGATTGTTGGCCCTTTTTCACCAGAGCGGGGTATTAGACAAGGAGACCCGTTATCTCCTTATCTTTTTTTACTCTGTGTGGAAGGTTTATCGGCTTTATTGCACTCTACGGAGTTAAGGGGTGTGATCCATGGGAATTGGGTTGTCAAAAGTGTTCCTGATGTTTCTCATCTACTTTTTGTTGACGATGCTTTTCTCTTCTTTAGAGCTTCCAACATTGAAGCGAGGGAAATTAAAAGCATTTTGGAGATTTATGAGAGGGCTTCAGGTCAAGCGGTGAACTTTAGCAAATCCGGTATTTTGTGCAGTAATAATGTGCACCCTATGTTAGCTTCTGCTATGTCTCATATTATCGGGGTTCATAATTCTCTTGACACCGGGCGTTACTTGGGTCTCCCTTCTTTGGTTGGTAGGAAGAAGACGACTATTTTTGCTCACTTTCGTCACCGCCTATGGAGTAAACTGCAGAGATGGAGAGGCAAGCCTTTATCAAAAGCTGGGAGAGATGTGCTTATTCGAGCAGCGGGGCAAGCAATCCCCATTTATTTTATGAGTGTCTTCCAAATCCCTGACTCTACTGCAGATGAGCTTCAACGGATGCTTAATTCTTTCTGGTGGGGAAGTAATAATCAGAGCTCTCGGGGTATTAATTGGATGTCATGGGAAAGATTGTGTGTACCGAAATGTTATGGAGGGTTGAGTTTTTGGGATTTCACGGCCTTCAACTTAGCAATGTTGGGTAAACAAGGATGTAATCTTCTATCTTGTCCTAATTCTCTTACAAGCAGAATCTACAAAGCTAAATATTACCGGAGAGCGGATTTTTTGAGTGCCAATTTAGGTCACTCACCTAGTTTTATTTGGAAGAGCATTTGGAATTCCCAGATTATTATTAAGGAAGGCATAAGATGGAAAATTGGAGATGGGTCTCAAGTAAAGGTGTGGTCGAATCCTTGGTTAAACGCGGACGATGGTAAACGTATCATTTCTCCTATGGTGGCGGGAATGGAGGATCTTCGAGTTCGAGATTTATTTATCCCTAATCCGACCGATTGGGATTTTGAGATGCTACATGAATTATTTCAGCCTCGAGATATTCAAATTATTCTCCGTATCCGGGTGAACCCATATGTGTCCAAAGATTCTTTAATATGGCACGAATCTAATAATGGTCGGTATTCAGTTAAAAGTGCTTATCGTCTTGGATCCGAAGTGGTGGCTTCTATTAATCATCGGGTAGTTGGGGCTTGGAAGAAATTGTGGAAAATGGAGGTGCCTCCCAAGGTCCGTTATTTTGCATGGAGAGTTGCTCGGAATTGTCTCTCGACTAGGGAAAATTTGTTATCTAGAGGTATGTCAGTTGCTTCCAATTGTGTGTCGTGTGGTAGAGACTATGAGAATCTATGGCATATGTTTGTATCGTGTTCAGTGGCTAGTGATGTGTGGCGAGAGGCGGGGCTTTTTCCATTGATTGATTCGTTAAGCTTAGAGGTGGAGGATTTTCGCTCTTTATTTTTCTTGATGTTGTCTGATCACTCCTCCGCTATTTCCAGCAAGTTTCTGATGTCCCTTTGGAGCTTATGGAAGGCGCATAAGCTTTGGAATAATGAAATTACATTGGCTCGTCAAATTTATTTCCGGGGAATGGATTGTTTATATTCTTGGGTGCAAGCTAAGGCGTTAAAGGATGTGCATAAGGCAGCAGCTCCTGCTGTTTCGCCTTGCTCTCAGTGGCATCCCCCACCGGTCGGTTCCTTGTGTTGCAATGTAGATGCTGGGTTTTTTTCTGTTGAATGCAAGTCAGGGGCAACAGTTGTCCTAAGGTCAGCTACGGGTAATTTCATTCAAGCTCGAACTAGCTTTGTTGATGGTGTGATAGCGGTGCGGGAAGGGGAGGCACTAGCGTTTTTATTGGCTCTCCATTGGTTGATTGATAAAGGAGTTGAGCAGGTGGTGGTAGAATCAGATTCCCTTAAGGTAGTCTCAGCTATTAAAGGCAATGATGAAGATATTAGTGAATTTGGGGACCTCATCTCCGAGTGCAAGACCCTTCTTCGTTCTAAAAACGGTTTTTCAGTCCGTTTTGTTGGTAGATTAGCTATCGGTCTCGCCGATGCTTTTGCTCGGTCTTCACCTTTCTATGCTAATCCGGCTTTCTTTGATGTTATTCCGGGTAGTTTTAGCTCGTCTTTGTTAAACTTTTGCCCAATTTTGGGTCATTAGTTCCTTCGCTTTCAAAAAAATAATACATTTTTCTAAACAAAATTAATATATTCTCTCAATTTTTAAATGTTATTCGTTTTTGTTAAAATATGAGAAATTAAAATATCATTAATTATATATCATACAAAATACTAATTTATCATTCTATTAATTTCTCTTGTCTTAATTGTTTCCTTAAAATTCTATAATCATAGAGACATTATTGACAAACACTAACCCTTATTACCATAAATGACAAAAATGATCAACATTTGTAAAAAAAATCTCTTCCAAAAAATGACTAACATTGAAAAGGGGATGGAGTAGAAAAAAAGAGAACTTATTAGGTGAAACACTACTTTTACTTACAAGAAGTGTTTTGTTGGCCCTAACAAGAGCAGAATCACCTAGAGGGGGGGGGGGGGGGGGGGTGAATAGATGTCTCAGCGAAAAACTGACAATTTTAAGTTTTTAGGGAAACTTAATTTCTCAAAGTCAAATTTCCTCAGAGTCAGAGGCTAGTTTAATGAAACAGCTCCTGAGGGAAATTTTGCTTTTTCAGAGTTTAACTGCTTTCAGCAACAAAAGCTCTGAGTTTGAGAACTTCTGGACAGTCTTCTGAACAAAGACAAAGATATAAAGAGTAAATCTATTTCAGCACTAAACAGAAGCAAGTACACAGAAGCAAAATAACAAGTATAAGAAAGGGAGAAAGAGATTCAGGAGGTCCTGTTGAACAGTTCGATTTATCCAGGTTCACCACAGAAGTCCTGTGACTACGTCCTGTCCTCTGTGATCGCAGTCACCAGAGATTTTAAATCCACTATTCAGAACTTTTATGGCAAGTTCAGAAGCTCCTTTACATCAACAGGAACTTAAGCTAATTTCTCACTTAGTTCTAACTAGCCTAGAATGAGTTAAAGGATTTCCACCAGAACAACAACAATCCTGTTTTCTGTAATTCTCACCCAACTCAAACCTTAACTAGATTTCTCTCAAATCTAACTGAGTATCACAAACGATACTAGTTTACAAGATTCCTATTATGAACTTGTGTTTCTTCACTCTCTCACTATTACAAAGCCTAAACTATGAAAGATTGAGAATGGAAAAGGTTGCTCTGTTTTGCTCGTTAAAACAGTGCGTTGAGATTTTAGCTCGATAATCGCGTGTATGAAGCGATGGAGCATGGCTAATATTTATAGTGCTTTGTAGATGACCATTGCTTGAATTTGAATCTTCAATTGATGACATCAGTTGGTTGTAGCCGTTAATCTGTCATTTCTTCAAACGGTCTTCAAACACTTTGATTCCGTTAACCTTGTTCTTTAACTTAATCCGGTAAGAGATTTGAAATCAAGGATAAGGTTGACTGGAAATTTGCTTCATTTAGATCGGCAAAGGGTAGATAAGGAAATGCTGGTTTTGTTTGAAGTAGACAAGCGCGCTCCTTCAAAAACAGCGTTTAGAACTTTTGGCGCCTTGCATTAAATGCAAGTGTCAGAGCATTAAATGCTAAGCAAGACCCGTGACAAGCGCTTCTGAGTCCTTAATTCCTTTTGTCTAAGCTTCTGATCAAATGGAAAGCCTTCTGGTTGCTTCTGAACCTCTAAGGAGAGCTTTAGCAGACTTCAATAAATCTTCAGAGCTGAGCATCCAGCTTCTTAACTTAATCTTCTGTCTTCAGCTTAATCTTCTCTTATGAGACTTCTTGGCAATTCAGAGTTTCTTCATTCAGCACCTGCTGAGAACACTTATACAATACTTAACAAAAATTGTTAGTCAATATTGAAAAGTATATAAGCAGAAACAAATATACATTTTCTGAAACGTTTGGACATAATCAAAACATGTAGGGTTCATCATCTTTTTCTTTTTAAATATTTTAAATGTAAAAGACACTATTTCACTACTGATCTATTCCAAATTTGTGCATTTGGCCACTGATCTTTTATATGATCACATTTGGCCATTGATTTATCAATTTAGTGAAATTCCACTATTCCTGGATCAAAATTAAACGGAGATTAAAATGTTAAACATTAAAGTTTTTCTATTTCAAATAAGAAATTGCAACTAAAACTAAAAATTTGCTAAATAATACAAATATATGAATGTCAATTAACATAATAATTGTGGAGATTTCACCAAATTTATGAAAGTGAGTGGTTAAATGTGACCAAATAAAAGGTGAGTGACCAAATGCACAAATTTGGGATAAGACAATGGCTAAAGAGTGCTTTTTGACTATTTTAAAATTAAAAGAAGGGTAATTGTATCCCAAGTCCATCTTTTAAAATTAATATTAGGATTAATCATTCTACTGATCTCTAAAGTTGACACTTTTTTTCAGTTTAACCCCTCATGTTCAACGTTTTCCACTTTAACCCCTTAACTCGAAAAAACAAGTATGTTTAACCATTTTCAAGTGATGGTCAGTCTCACCTAAGATGAGTGTAATACACTATCCGGTAAATATCAATTTTGATCCATATTTTATTTTATTTTTGTCATTTTTTCTTCTTTCTTTCCTTCCTTCTCGTCTTTTCTTTCTTTCTTCTTTCATTTTTTTCCTTAAATTTCCGCCGGATTGATGGAATTTCTAGAAATTTGGGAATTCCAGATTTTTGGAATTCCAGAAATTTCCAAATTTCTAGGAAAAATCTAGAAATTTTCATATTTTGGAATGTTTGGATTTCTGGAAAATTCGAAATTTTTTGAAATTTTCAGGAAAAGTCTGGAATTTCCCTAGAAATTCCTGGTCAAATTTCAGATTTTTGGAAATTTCCAGAATAATGAATTCCAGAAAATATGGAAATATCCAGAATTCTTAAAAACTCCAGAAATTTGGAGTTTTGAATTTTCCAAAAATCTAGTATTTTTCGAAAATCTGGAAATTTCCAGATTTCTCCTAAAAAAAATTCATATTTTCGAAAAATTCCAAATTTCTGAAATTTCTGAATTTCTGGAAAAGAAGGAGAAAGAAGAAGAAAATAAAGAAGGAAGAAGAAGAAAGAAAGAAAAAAAGAAAGGAAGAAGAAGAAGAAGGAAAAAAATAATAATTTGTGGTCATTTTGCAATTTTTCAAAATGAAAAATTTTCAAATTTTTCTTTCCACTCTCCTTATTTTGTCACATAGGTGCCACATAGGACTCAAGGGTCAAAATGACCTATTTTTTAAAATTCATGAGTTAAAGTTGAGAAGCGTTGAACATGAGCGGCTAAAATGAAAAAAAAGGTGACAAATTTAGGAGTCTGTAGAAGAATTAAGCTTTAATATTAAACCGAAAAATTGGCCTGATTTCCACAAGAATTGATTTAGTAAAAACTCTTTGAAAACCTTCTTAATCAACTTGTTTGACAATAAAAAATGAATTCTTTTATAAAGATTGTGAATGAGTTCCATACCATTTTGCCCAAACTCGATCCCATTATAGTACTCAAGTTGGTTAGAAGGGTTTCAATCAGAAAAACATTTTTTTTTCTTCTCATGTGCGATGGCACCCCTCTAAGCCTTCTATCTATCTTGGTGTGCTCTTAATTCGTGAATCAACAATGATTGCTCATTTGATGTAATTTTCTTCGAAATCGGTGACACAAGAGTTCCAATTCAATCAATTTGAACATCAAGTTATTAGATGAAAGGAGCAATCCAAGGAAGAAATCGCCTTAACTCTCTAAGTAAAAGAATTCCTCTTTTGGAGTATATGCTATATCCTCCTTTCTATTATTTTATTTTGCTTGGGTTATTCCAACTACAAAAATTGATTATTTGTAATACTCACAAAATTATTGAGAAAAAAAGAACAGAAATAGGATGGTCAAAATGAAGTAAAGTGGGGCAAAGTATAGATAGCTAAAAATGTAGGGGATGTAATGCAAAAAAAAACCTGAAAATGATTAAGCAATGAAGCACAAAAGTCATTTTGAATTGACTGTGCATGTCAAAACAGTAAAGTGAAAGTAAAACCCATAAATTTAAAAAGAGACAGAAAAGTTACAACAGCCACCTGCTTGACTCACTGAGTCAATTAAACGGAAAATTATTAGAAAATTCTGTAACTTAAATAAAGTTTAAAGAACTTCTATTAGATGTGTAATAAGCAATGTTCAAGAAAGCGGCCTATGCGGTTCTAAGCCGCTCCGATTTCACCCTAATCGGTGATTAAAATTGGAAGGCTTGTTTCAGCGGGTTAGATAGAAATTAGGCGGTATTAAGCAGGCTAGGTGGACTAGGCGGTTTTAGTAGGCCTAATTTATTTTTTAAGTTTTTAATTCCTTTTTAATGGGCCTAATTTATCTCTTAAGTTCTTAATTCCTTTTCTTTTTAATGACGCATAAGTCTTCAAATTATTATATTTTTCAGAAAAAAAAACAAAACTAATTACGGTGTTCTAATTATTTTATTAATTTATTTACATATGAAAAATAAAATTATTTTATTTTAAAACCGCCTAAACCGCCTTAACTCTAGACGCTAGACGAAGGGTCGCCGTCCGACTAGCGCCTAGCCCTTTCTTGAACGCTGATACTAAGTGTATAATCTATAAATATAAAAGTATTGCATGTCCTTCTAACACTTGTCCCATATCTAATGAAAGATTTTTAAATAAAGTTTAAGGTATTTAAACTCTTAATATTTTCCCTCAACGAATTCTCCTGTTATTTTTATTTTCTATAATAATTGTACAAGCTTGAGAATATTAATTAATACTAGTTTCAAATAATTTATTACTCCCTATAATATAATATGCTACTTGTAAAGTAGGAAATCAGCAAAATCAAGGTGACATTAATTTCCCTGGAAAAGTGGGAGATTTTCTGGAAAATGGAAGTTGTTTCTTGAGACAAACCCCAGAAATATTATTATGTGCCCTTTTCTTATTTTATACATATATTACGGACAATACAAATAAATAAAGAGTCACCAAAATACAAATAAATAAAGAGTCACCAAAATACAAATAAATAAAGAGAAACACTAGTCCTGTTGATATTTTACAAAATGACATGCCAACAATAATAATATTGAGTGCCTGTCACCCATTTCAATAATTCTAATTTAATCGAACAATTTTTTTCATAGAAGTCACATTTTTTATTTTTCTTTATTAAGATAACATGTTTAAGACTTGATAAAAAAGAATTTCAATGTTGTTTATTAACCAACTGTTGTAAAAGTGTTTATAGATTATAAGCTCTAGTTTTACTACATATGTTAATATTCTTAATTTGTTTAAGTCAATTTAAAACGATGTCTATATTAGTCAATTTATATACACAACTATAATCAATTATAATTTTGTAAGGCGCTAACAATAAAACAATAGATAGAAACAACAATAGTAGACTGTACATAACAACAAACAGAAACAACTGAACCAAATAACCTTTTAATTATAACTCAACTCTTCTCTACAAATGCATAGTTGATAATCGGATTTAAAATCTCTTGGCTTAAACTTAGCTTGTGCTTCAACTATCTCTCATAAATAAAACACATACCATAGGTAAATAGTAGTTGTAATTTGAACTTTTACCTTTTCTTTTTGCTCCAAAGTTGCATATTTATATGATAAGAGAAAGGAGATAAGGCAGCTTTCAACAATTGAGGAACAGTTTTTTCCTTATAAAAGAGAAAAGATAAAACATTTCTTGAATTTAATTACTTTCACTTTTTCATCGTGGAAAAATCAAACAAATAGTTGCTTTATGCAATGTACAAAGTTAAAATAAATTTATTGAAAGTAATTTCAAAAGTAGTATTCATGAAAAATGGTAAATGAAAACACTTGCAATTAAATTAAAGTAAGAAATAAAAACTGAAAGACTTTTCCTTGTTCCCAATTACTTTTGCTTCTTCTTGTCCATTTTGATTACGAAAATTTTTAGTATATGTCGGACATACCTCGTCATCCCGTATACCACCCTTATAGGCACTCTATATGCTTAAAGATCTGCTCCGTGCGTTCCAAAATGCTTTCCCATTCACTTGGGTATCAATCAACATAAATAAAGCGTTCCAAAATGCTTTCCCATTCACTTGGGTATCAATCAACATAAATAAAGTACGACACCGCTCTGGGTCTGACTCTTTATAACTGAACTAAACTGAAATAAATATTATTGAAGTGAAATATGAAGTGAAATAAATTAACCGATAAGGCATACAAAACATGACCTAAAAAAATTGCGAAACAACTCAAACAAAATAGCCAAAAATTAATATATAGTAATTTAAATTTATAGTACAAAAGGCAAACAAATTATCCTCCTCCTATACAAACAAACTCTCTCCCTACCTAATTATTTTGTGTCCCATTTTGGACCAAACTAAACCAATTTGAAATTACAATCTCAAACATCACTCATTTTTCCTCTTCTCTAAAGAAGAAATAAGAAACAACAACAACAAACCATAATGAAACACAAAATCAACTCCCAAACAAACAAACAAACAAACAATCTAAGCTATATAATTATATAGAATCAAAAATTGAAAAGAGAAATCAAATCAAGCAGCTGCTGCTATCATACTCTACATATTTGAATCAACTATGATTGAGAGCTATTTGGGTCATCTTCTCCACCACTATTAGTACCTTGAGAATGCTGGTGTTGTTGTTCCAAAGGATTACTCTGATGATGGTGATGATCGGAATTCATATTCAACCCGCCTCTAGAGTAGGCATTTAGTGCAGCTAACATCCCCAAATTCGTATCCGACATGCTTAACCCGAGATGTTGTGAAGGTTGTTGTTGTTGTTGTTGTTGTTGCATATTCAAGAGTGAACCCAATTGTAAAGCATTTCCTCTACCGCCTTGAAATTCTAGATTCGCGGGGAAATTGATTCTCGGAACAAATTGTAATGGAGCTTGCAGCGTATTCCCATTTGCATTTGCAGTTGCTGCAGTTGAGAAAGGCCACATCTGAGGTTCAGACGGCCCTGCCCCTGCCACGGGCAGCATCCAAAATGTGTTTCCGGCACCAGTTGTTGCTACACCTGGCGCCATTGCCCACATCGCTGTTGCTGGCAACATATTCGAAGCCCGTAATCCTGAATTTCCACTCTCCTGCTGTTGCTGCTGCTCGGTTTTCGTTTGCTCCAAACCACTCTTGAATCCTTTAATTGGAGACCCTCCATCACCTCCGCCGCTAATTCTTTCACCTTGCTGCTGCTGCTGTTGCTGCTGAGAATCCTCCTTGAATAAGTCTTCTCTATAGCGTTTCCTCGCATAATTCTCCCCGTTATCACCACCTCCGGGTTCACGTCCCCCGCCACTGGGCAGCGCTTCAGCTATCTGATCCGCCGAGAGCAGATGCTGCTGATGTTGATGCTGATGTTGATACCCTAACAACGCCGAATGAGCAGCGAACCCTTCTTCAAAATGAGAATGATGAGCCAAAGCTAAAGCACTATGAAACGAATGAGGAGCAGATTTCGAAGACGGAGCAGAAAGACTCGACCCGCTACTTCTCAACGAAACATTCAATGTCGAGAAGTTCGCCGGAATAGTTCCGGTGCCGGTAGCAGCTATAATAGCAGGCTCCGCCTGCCGCAACAGCCACTCGATAGTTTCACCATCGGACTTATGACCCAATTCACGAGTCAACTGAAAAACCCTAGCAGCACAAGTCGCCGGCATTCTGATTCTCCGGCCCCTTCCATCTACCTTAGTATGTCGGTCTTTGGTGGAGCGTTTCGCCGGAGCGGCGGCGGCGGCAGGGGGAGTGAGGGCGGCAAGAGGGTGGTGGGTTTTGTTAGTAGAGTCTAAAAGAGGACCAGATCTGGTGGCGATGGCGAGAGAAGCGTCGACGAGGTGCGGCGGAGCAGAGGCGGACGAAGTAGAGGCGGAAGTAGAGGAGGAAGAGGAAGAGGAAGAAGGATGATGGTAAGAGATGGGGCCCATGAAGGGTCCGCCGGAGCCACCACCAGCGGCGGCGGAAGAAGGTCGGCCATCGAAAGAGAGGCGGTGGTGGGGTTCTTGGCTGCTGCTGCTGCTGCTATTATTTTGCTTGTTGCTTTGCATATTTGTGGTTTCCATATTCGTGGTGGGGTGGATTTTGATGTTTCTTTTTTTAAAAAAAAATTAATAATATTATTATTTTTTGTAAAGAAAAAAATAAAAGAAAACAAGTATAATAATTGAGATAGATGATTTTTCAAAGAAATGGATACAAAACTCATCAAATGTTTTTCATTTCTTGAAAAACAAGAGAGAGAGAGAAAGAAAGTATGTTGTGGGGTTTTGGATTGACTGATGTCTTCTGTTCTTTCTTTCTAATTTTGTTAATAACACTAGAACAAAACAAACTCCCATCCCCACTCCACTTGTTCAAACAAACAAAGCTTAATACACTATTCTTTTCTTCCACAAGCTTTAACCTTAAACTAAAACTTTCACATACTGGTAAGTGCTCTCTCCCATCTTGACTTCTACGTCATTTTCTAATGGAGTGGAGGGAGGCTTTATTACGACCTTTATAGCTCGAACTTACATGAATTTGAGCCTTACGGGTGGACTCACCTTCTCGGAGTTTAACAATGATCTGATCTTTGACTTGGTTAGTGTTTCCTTGTTATCAAATTTTTTTTTTACTTGCTTATATATAACTCTCAACCAATGTTTTAAGCGAGGGACGTCTAACAGCTTAGACACTCAAAATTGAGACTCCGACTTAGCCGATTTGATCGCTTAGTTGAAAAAATTCCGACTAATTCTCGAATATACCCAGACTAAGTTTCGAAGGTAATCAACCGCCTTACAAGCTTCTAGCAATTTTTAATACATTGCTCTCAACTATTACAAATTTACACAACCTAATAGCATACTTTCAATTTTAGAGATCTAGTCTAATAATTTAGATAAGTACGATGGATTTGATGCATTAATCATATTTTTTTTAAAATCCGCTACTAGCAAAAATATGTGAATGTTTTATGAGTAAAAAGTGTATATTTAAATTTCAACCCATCTTGCTACTTGCCTTTAAGAAAAAAAAAAGTGAATATAAACTACATAACAAAAAGGTAAAAAGCATCTTGAGACCCCTAATTTTTTCATTTTCGGTGCATTAAGTTCTTGATCTTTTATTTGGATACATTAGGCCCTTGATCTTTTATATTTGGTTCTATCAAGTCCTCATCTAACAAAATTGGATGATTTGTTAACTTTCACAAATTAATAATATTAAAATATTGTGGGACAATTACAAACATAGCCCGTTTAGGAGGATTCATTAATATATGTGATTCACTTTGCTTTCTACTTCCATTTCTAGACAATATTGTCTTTTTAAATTTGACAATTATTTTTCCCGCCTATTGGAATGTAGTAACGTCGCACCTTATTTCTCAAACGTGTCTCTTTGTCTCACTCCAAATTAGTACTCTTTGTCTGTCAAGTTCATTTTTGTAATCGTTTCTTCTTCTTCATCATCTTTGCTCTTCTTTTCTTTTTCATCTTAGTTCTTCTCTTCAATTCCGGCCCCACAAATTAAGGCCAAATTTTTTTATGACTGAAAATTATTGAAGCACATTTACTGAAAAGAAATTATTGAACTGAAATGAACAACCGATAAGTATTAATAAGGCATAAAGAACATGGTCAAACATCACTCATTAGATTTCATCTATGTTTTCATTCTCCTCGATTTCACTTTCGAAATGATTAGAAAATGAGCAAAACAACGACAATAACTACTAAAGTTTTTTTCATTTTTTTAAAAAAATTGTTGAATAATTTATTGAATATTCAATCAATTGTAATTAATTAGGTGTCGCAATATTTCAATTGGTCTTATTAATTTGTGAAAGTTAACAAATCATCCAATTTAGTTAGATGAGGACTTGATAGAACCAATTATAAAAGATCAAGGACCTAATGTATACAAATAAAAGATCAAGGATTTAATGCACCGAAAAGGGAAAAATCAAGGGCCTCAGAATGCTTTTTGCCTAACAAAAAAGTTAGTAGGATAAAAGAAAATGGTTTTAATTTGTGTACTTCTAAGCAAAAAAAACGAATTAGTACCTCCGAACATTAGTCTTTATCCATTTTCTCAAAGGAAAAAAAAACATTGGTCTTTATTCATGTGTAGCAACACGTAAAGTTTCTTCCTCAGAAATTACATAGAATTTATAATTTATATATACAAGTCATTTGTGTACCTAGTAGAGGTATTTTAAAATTTTTCGTACGAGAGATTTTACTATGTTTCTGGAGCATGATGACGTGGTACTTCAAGTCAATAGATAGTTTGCATATGTCACATCAACCAATAAAATTTTGACAACGTGTAATTAATTAAAAATTTATTTTATAGTTAATTATTTATATAAAACTCTAGACTCTAGAAAATAAACCCTAAACCCTAAATTATGAACTCTAAATACTAAAATGTGTAACATGTTATCGAATTATTGGTCCGAAATAACACATAATTCATACTCCATGAATATTTTAAAATTTATCGTACCTGTAATAGCCAATTTCACCAGAAAGGTAAAAAAAACAACTAGGTGAATGAAATTAAAATAGGATCGGTAAAATTAGATGTTCCTCAAGACGGGGCTAAGATTGCACAGGTAAGCATAAGATAATGGCATCTAATATAGTGGGACAGCTCATCCCCACACTTCTCTTTCCCTTTCATTTTTATTTATTTTCTATTTCCTCTTTCTCTATTTTGTACGTTTTTTTACTTTAAAAAAAAAGGATATATTAGCCATTAAAAAAAAAAGGATATATTTCTTTTTTCTTTTCTATTTTATGACGAGAAATTCTACTAATCCCTTCGGGATTTAGTAGGTTTATACTCCGGAAAAGCTAGCCTCCGTAATTCCATCAACGCGGGCTTCCCACTTCACACGGGCTATATTTATCTAGTCATTGGCTCCAAAATGATCCATAAATAATTAATTTTCATTTCTTCCAAAACTCTTAATTATACAATAAAAGTTTTAAGCGAACCTCAATAAAATACTTGTAACTCTAATTAATTAACCAAATATCGAATAGCTTAATATTAAAATATCAGTCTCCAATATTTTGGGCACAGATGTTACAAAAAGGCAACATCGAAACGGAGAAACAAACCCCTTAAAGTAAAATTGTTCTCTCTTTTTTTGCAAGCCTCACTTTTTTCGCAAAATTGATATTTTATTTTTGGTAAAATTAGAACTTTACATAAATCGAGTCTCTCTTTACGTTATTTTAATTATGTCTATCAATACTTGTTTACTTATTTTACGTAAAACTTAATCTCTTCGCAAATATAGCTATTTATTTTTCAAAAATAACAACTTTATGTAAATTAAGTTTCCATTACTTAAATAATTATCTCAAAATATTGAGAATTAACATAAAGTTGAAAAGTTAAGCTCCTTTTTTTTGCAAAATTAATGATTTACCTAAAGTATGTTTATCAATATTGGGTTTACAGAAAGTTAATTTACCAACTTATAGATGACTACATTTTGGAAAGAAATAAATTAAGACTTCAATATAATGCACAAATGGATAATGAAAAAAAATTCAACCTTGCTCCTTTTGAAGCTTCTTGAAAAAGAGAAGATTATAGAGCTCTTATGTAAATGGTATTGCATCAACATTACAATTTCTTTTGTTTAATCCCTCCCAGTTAAAGGGTAAGATGCCTACTCTTTTCATTCTCATTACTCAAACAATGTAAACAAATAATAGATTTTCACTAATTATTCCTCAATAGAAACTAATATCTTCATTCCAAATTATGTAATCGAAACTAATATCTTCATGCTTTGATGCCTCAAATCTGATGACTTTCATCACAGCAACAATTTCTCCATTGTGGACACATCTCTAGCCTTACATACATTACTATAAAGTTCCTTGGCTTGCATAGATCAAAATTACTGGTAAGCATAGCGAGTAATAACCATTTACAAGTTATTGCAAAATCAACAGGGTTGTCATTGCTATTCATATTCGTGGCTAAATAACTTCATTCGTGTTAAAATTTTGCCAATATAGTGGAATATAGTGATTAATCTCAAACCAGATAATACAAAAATAAAAATCATTCCTTCATTCACTTGGAAAAGCTGCACCTCTAATCCATTGTCAAGTAAATGCAATAAATCTAACAAGTACTGAAACGAATCATATAAGGAATTCCTAAATCAGCTAAAACTTTCGATCTAGCTTCTTGACAGCTAAATTCAACTAATAGCTTGCTTGCTCTATCAATGTTTTTATATGGAAATTGTAAGTACCTCAGAGAGCATTGACATTCTTCAATTTACAATATTCATCAGAAGAAGAACTTCCCACTGTCCATCGCGGTCTAGTGTCCATCAACCAGTTCATCTACATAAGAAGAAGAATTCCCACCGTCCGCCGCTGTCCACCGCAATCCAATGTCCATCAACTAGTTCAACTGCATCAAACTTCTTCAACGTAATTCTTTGTAAGGGCACATTCCCATATTCCTTTGATATAGATAAACAAATTCATTATTGAAAGAAACCAATAATTCACCCGTGTTAGAATAAACCAATCCTATAATATGCAACTTTCAATGTCAATTAGGTGAGAAGAGCAGATTGTGTTCACAGGTCTGTGCAAATTAATCTATGCATCCCATTTGCCGTTCCTTATGCCATAGACTTGTGTATATTCATTAGAACCTCCAACAAAACTAATTTGGATTTCTTGGGTCAATTGTAATGGCATTGAAACTTATACTATAATAAGACCGTCTATTATCATTTTGACTAAGGAGCAATTGAAAAGCTTCCTTGAAGACCTGCCGCACCAGTCAAATTGTGAAAATGGAAACAACACATGAAAACTTAGAAAAAAAATAGGAAGAACTTCCATAGTAGCAATATCTAACCAACATGTTACACAAAACCATGTTCATCACAACTATTAAATATATATGGTGACATCCTAGCTCTAGAATTTGTTTCTATACACAGCTGCAACCTGCGCATCCCCAATTATGTAATATCTGCTCGGTTTATCTGTTTATACTACATGTAGTCGGAATTTTTTTGGTGTAAAACTAGAACCCAAAATCACATCAGAAGGGTAAACAATAAATGCCCAGAAACAATAGCGGAATCCTTAAAAAATGCAACGTACTCAATATGCAAAGTTAGATTTAATAAGAATGAAACATATAGAATAACAAGAGATAAGTGGTTCTCACTTGTTCATCACTTCACACCACATGTCCTTATCCCCTTGAAAGCTATATGACAGAACCTCGTGGTATCTCATCAGTTGATCCTAGTATAGGGGAGAACAAGAAAAAGAAATGTATAATTGAGAGTACCTGAATACTAAATCAAAACGATCAAGTGGAGAACCCATGATCCAGAAAGTTGAAATTGATATGGGTTAGCGGAAATTGTAGAGATTTGGTGGAGTTGGTGAGTATATGAAAGGAATTAAGGAAGAAAGAGAAACCATTAATACTGGGGAAAGAGATTAGCGAGAACTGAGTTGATTGAAGGTTGAAGAAGAAGCGTGAATGAATGGGACGTGGAGAGACTGGTGGTAGGGCTGTAAATGAGCCGAGCTGCTCATGAGCGGCTCGGCGTTCGGCTCGATAAAAGCTCAGCTCGGCTCGGTTCGATATGTAAACGAGCCGAGCTTGAACACGATTTTCAGGCTCGACTTGTAAACGAGCCGAGCTTGAGCAAGTTAAAGCTCGGGTCGATAGCTCGCGAACAAGCTCGTCTATAGGCTCGTGAACAAGTTCATGAACATGCTCGATAAAAGCTCGTTAAAGAGCTCGATTATAATTTTTAATATTTAAAAATTAATACTATAATAATAATAATAATAATAATAATAATAATAATAATAATAATAATGCATGTATGCCCACTAATGGTGCATTTATATTACATAATAATATAGTTGGCATACTTGCATTCTTTTCGGCCCACTCTTGATCTCCAGGATTTATTATTATTATTATTATTATTATTATTATTATTATTATTATTATTATTATTATACAGTTACACAACAAAACCTGTCCTCTCAAAACAAACACAGTTACACAGCCCCCTTTCTCTCAACCCTAACCCGCCGCCCTTCTCTCAACCCTAACCTGCCGGCCGCCGTCCCTTCATCTCTGCCCTAACCCGCCGGCCGCCGTCCCTTCTGTTTGAACTTTCTCTCTGCCTTTTCTCTAGCTGTGGTTTCCTTCGTTCATCTCTGAGTTCATCTGAGTTCTCTGCTGCGGTTTTCTGTAGTTGCGATTTCCTTTCCTTCAGTTCATCTTCTGCCTCAGGTTCATCGCGAACACCAAATGAGCAAGCTCGGGAGCTCGTTAACGAGCTCGGCTCGTGAGCAGCTCGCGAACAACCGAGCTTTTAAACGAGCCGAGCTCGAACATCATTCTGAGCTCGAGTTAGAGCTCGAGCTCGGCTCGAGCTCGTTAAAAATTTGCCGAGCCGAGCTCGAGCAGGCCAAAGCTCGGCTCGGCTCGGCTCGTTTACAGCCCTAACTTGTGGAATACCGGAGTAAAAGGTTACCAGTATAAATCAATAATTTGACGTTTCAAAAGTGGAGGGTCTAGATTATATCTAATTTGTAATCAACGGTTAATAAAGCAAAGTAACCCCTACTTTGTTTTTTAACAAAGTGAGGATAGCCTGCACCAAAAACAAAATATCAATATTAAGTACACTATATAAATAATTTTATTATATTAATTGATATGAAATTTTAAATTTTTCTTTAAATATTTTTATATTTAGAAGCGAAACGACATTCTATAGAAACAAAATATATGAAAAATGATAGTTGAGGAAGCTATATAAAAAACCGAGAGTATTGAGCTTTCATATTTTGTAGCTCATAATGCTTGTCAAGTTAGCTTATAGCTAATATTCTTTTCAAATTGTAATTTTAGGATCAATAGTCACAAATTCTAAGTTCATTCCTAAACTCACTTATTTCCATAATTTTCCTTTAATTTAAATTATTTGATTCCGAAATATTGAGTCAGTTTACAGTATAAATGAAATAAGAATATAGAGAGAGAAATCAATATTCACATTCCAATTAGATGAACATATAGAAAAAAATTAGTTAAATATTTTTAGGCAGTCAATAATTAATTATGTCTTTATTTATAGCAATAAATTTTATTTCCTAATTCCAATTAGAAATAATCGAAATACAAATAAATTAGCATAATTAATGTAAAAGAAGTTGGCATCAATCATTGGTCGACGAAATGCACAAATATATCCAAAAAGTCTGGAAGTGAAGGTTATTAAAAGATGAATATATTGGACATAATATGATACAATCTGCTAAAAATTAAACTGACAAAAAAAAAACTCAATTCTTAAGAGAATTCAAAATAATGTATACATGAATTTCAATAATGGTTTGTTCATTAAAATGCAACAGAATCAAAATCTCAAACTCTGAAATGATTTTCATAATAAATACAGGGAAAATTGATCATAAAAATATTTCATTATACAATATTTTCTACATAAATAGAGAAATTATAATGGTCTACATATATTCTTTAAGTTATCCTAAAGAATACTTATTATATGAACCATAAAACTAAAGTATAAAGTTCACATCAAAATTAAAATGAACATTCAATCATTACAAAGTTAAATGCTACAGCATCAATTCAGAAAGAAAATTACCTTAGAAATATAAGTTTTGCGTTCGTAGTTGCATCAGAGCAAGAAATACCCATCATACATCATCGTAGAATCATGTTAAAAGATAAAGAAAAAAAGAGAGGAGAATTTCTAAAAGACAATTAAATAAAAGATTATGATAATGTGAATAAGGAAATAAATTAAGTACGTTGAGCAAAATTAGGTGATAATTCTTTTTTTTTTAATAGATATTAGGAAATAATGTAATATAAGTTTATAATAAATATTTTTCTATAGTTACTTTGTTTTGTTACAAAAATAACTATTATTTTGCACATTATCACCTCATTCAAAAAAAAAGTATGTAAAAGTTAATCAAATTCAGACTTAAATAAATTATCGAAAAAAAAAATTCAGACTCAAATAAAAAGGAATTCAAAGAGATTAAAGAACTTGGCAAAAAAAATCTATGAGTGAGGTAATGTTAAATCTTAAATCCGAAATATAGCGTACCTAAATCTTACCACATCCAGGATGCTTTTCGCTAGGGCTGGGCACGGTTCGGTCCAGTTCGGAGATTTGAATTTCTCCAGAATTGAATTGTAATTCGGAGATTGTTGAATATGAATCTCCAGTATGGAATTGCATAGATGAATCTCCAGACTTGAATTATACTACTAATTCAGTTCGGTTCAATTCGGAGGTTCGGAGATTTCGGTTCTAATTCAATAATGGATATTCGGAGATTTATATATAATTTTTATTATGTAAATTAAAACTTAAAAACTACAAATACGCACATGTAAACACATGAATTATATAATGTGAAATAACTGAAATTATATTCCAATTTCAGTATAAAATAATAAAACCATTGTTGAAATAAAATCTCAAATAAAAAGTTATATTCCAATTTCACTATAAAGTTCTATCACTTACAATTTAAATATAAGATATAATATCTTTAAAATTATTCATATATTTTTCACATATATTTTTCTGAGTAAATGTAAAAAGTTTTGGTTCTTTTCGGTTCAGTTCGGTTCAATTCGGAGTTCAGTTCGGTCCTGGATAAAATTCGGTCCAGTTCAGTTCGGATCTATAAAATAAAATTTACGGTTCAGTTCGGTTCAATTCTTTGAAAAAGGTCAACGGTTCAATTCGGTTTCGGAGATTTTTCTTCGGATATTCGGTCCGGTTCGGTTTCTCCAAGATCCGTGCTCAGCCCTACTTTTCTCGCACTGATAAAAAGAAAACTAAAATTCTCAAAATCCATACTCACAAAAATCAATCAAAAGATAATCAAACTCCAACTTAACCACAAATGAATCCAGTAACTGGATTCGAAATAGTTTTTTCGAACTGCAATTGATGTGAAGCCATGCATGAGATTGGAAATTAAAAATCAAAACTGAATAAACTGAGAGAATGTGTGCCTTTCATAGGTGAGAAATCAATATTAGATGGATGGATCTATAACAACAAAGAGATTAGAGCATATCAATAAGAGTGCCTACAATTGAATCAAGAGAAATAAACAAAAAGAAAACATATAAAAAACCATACAAAAAAAAGAAGAAGTCATGGAAGTTTGGTTCTGGGATTAAATAAATCAAATCTATATGTATAAAAGTCAAAAACTAAAAAAAGTATAAAAATCAAAAACTAAAAAAAATATAAAAATCAAACCTCGAATTACTCTGGCTATCTATTTAGCAAGTAAGTTTTTTTTGTTTATTGTTATATATAGGTTTAAGAATTAGGATGAGCAAAAAGGATATTCAAACTTTGCATTAATTAATTTCTTATGAAATCCACCATCAAATTTTGAAATTGAATGTATATGGAAATTTTGTCAAAACCTTTAATTATACCGAATCAAAGGAAGAAATTTATGATAAAGAATTGAAAAACGAATTTATTCATATAAATCATATAAATGTAGGAATATAGCTATATAGTATTTAAGAATATATGACTGATAACAAGCAAAATCTTGTTATCGGGCCTCACTTGTCTCCTAGATAAGCCCATCAACATATTCATGCCCGTGAGCCCATCTAAACACCTCTCAAATAGGGCCCAGTAAGTGAGATGGCCATAAGAGTAAACAAAGGAGTTAATAAGTCAAGGATGTCTCCAAATCGGGCTAGGAGAAGGAGTCCCAGTCCAAATAGCGATCAAACTCTACAAACGGGTATATAAACCCACATACATGGTACAATTATTCCAACTATTCACTTACTTGCAATACACTTCTCAAACAAGTAACTGACTTAGGCATCAGAGTGTTTCTCGGCGATACCGTCGCCGGTTTTGTTTTGTAGGTTACGAAGGGAGTGGATTGCTCGGAGAATTCACACAATTATCATTGGTGCGGTGAGCGTGGACCTTTTGATCCCAACCGCAGAGTTGTACGAGTATAAAGGTTCACCGGAATATAAGTGAACAAAACCTTCAGAATGTCGATTGTCACTGGAGATACGAATGTCTCAAGCACAAGTTCTGTAGGCGTAGCCGCAACGTCGGAAATTATGTCGGTGTCAACCGCGGCAACAGTCCAGATTTCCACTTCGCAGCGAACTCAGGCGAATTGGGATGGACCTATCTTGGTGGAGGATGAAACGCATCTGTTTGATGCGCCAGAAACCGATGCTCAGTTTCTCGCAACTGCAGGAGACATTCTGGCTAAGAATATGAGTCAAGCTTCGGGAGATCGCTTGATTGCTCTGTTGTCTCGCCTCGTTGAGGGGAACAAAGATAAACAAGTGGGAAACGCGCAACCTGAAACCTTCCTCGATTCGCGGGTCACCCCAACTCCACCCCAGAAGCAGCCGCAGCCGCAGGCGATACCAATGCAACCTCGACAATTGTTCCCAGAGTCTAGCACTCGGCGGTCAAGGGTCACAACCAGTCAAAGCGGCTTGTTTATTTCTCCAAGCCTCATGATCCCAGAAGATTTATATCTACAAACTACTGGGCGACCTTATGAAGGTCCTTCGCGGGTTACCCTGCCCCAGAGAAAGGAAGGTGGCCAAAACGCGAGTGGATCCAGGTCAGAGGCAAATAAGGATGTGGGAGATTGGCTATTTGACCCCTACACTGGTCAACGGTTGGCGAAGCGAGCAGCCGTGATTACCCGCCCCATCCAGGAAGAAAGCGAGGCGAAGGAAGAAGTTCATCCGGACAAAGAAGCGGAATCCCAACTTCAGCGGATGTTGACCAGGTTGGGCTATGCGCCTAAACGGGCAGAGGTTACGAAAAGCGAATCACCATTCTCTGAAAAAATAAGGGCAGCGTGGCCAGATAACAGATTTAAGGCGTCCAGCCTACCCAAATACCTGGGCGAACCAGATTCTGACCCCGAGGCTCATGTGCGGAATTATAAAGAATTAATGGACATTAGCGGCGCGTCTGAAAGCATTCTATGTCACTTATTCTCCACCACCTTGGGCGGATCGGCGGTGAGATGGTTCAAGTCGTTACCATCAGGTTCAATCCACAGTTGGGAGCAATATAGTCGTGATTTCTGTGCAAAATTCGCCGGGTGCAGGCCAGCTGAAGTTACAGATAGGAAGCTGGCTGATATTAAGCAGCGCAACTATGGTTCCCTGCGCGAGTACGTGGCTGCCTTCAATAATATCTTGGTTCAACTGGACGAGATCGACATCTCTTCGGTGAGAAACAAGATGGTCGATGGGTTGATGGATTCAAGTATGCGGGAAGAAATCATCCGCACAAAACCCAGAACTGTCGCAGCGCTGATGAACATATCAAAGCAGTTTGTGGAGGTGGATGATGTCAATCGTGAACATAAAGCTGCGTATCGCAAAGATAAAGACCAGAACAAGAATCACGCAGACGATAGAAAGCGCAGTTCAGGGAAAAACTCAAAACAAGGGAACCGTGGCAGTAATTTCGGTGGGCGGCTGACTGAGTTAAATGCCAGGCGGGAAAAGGTATTGTTGTGGATTGAAGAAAATGGGGCTAAACGGGATGTGCAATACCCAGATGCTAAAGGGAGAACAAGCGTAGGGCGGAGCATGAACCGTTTCTGCAAATTCCACAAGCTTCAGGGCCATGATACGGATGACTGTTTTGAGCTGAAAAGGGAGATTAAAAAGTTGATTGAAAGGGGAAAATTAGATCACTTCCTCAAGAAAGATGAGACCAAGAAGGATGAGAAGCGAGAGGCGCCTCGAGAAGGCGCTAATAAAGAGGATAATAAAAAGCAGCGGAAAGGAGTCGTAAACATGATTAGCGGAGGCTTGTATGAACCTCAGGCTAAAAAAGCGCGCCCTGAACAACGCAGGAGCAATACTAAAAGTGGGGATGCTATCAACTACCCGTTTGTCCGCATACATGAGCCGCATGCTCATGCGCTTGTCATAACCGCCAGTCTTGAAGAGTATGATGTAAAACGTGTTTTGATTGATACAGGGTGCAGCTGCAACATTATCACTCAAAAGGCTTTTAATCAACTAAACATCCATGAGGCCAGAGTTGAAGCAGTATACATGGATGTACTGGGTTTTAATGGCCATACATCGTAGACAAATGGCCAGGTTATTCTGGAAGTAGAGATGGGAGACAATGGAATAAAATGGAGAGGCGAGCAAGAATTCGCCATTGTAAATGTTCCGCTGGCGTACAATGTCATTTTGGGTCGTCCTTTCTTATCAAAGTCAGAATCACTGATATCCATGCGACACCTAGCCCTCCATTTGCCAACGCAGATAGGGCGGGTCGTTGTAGAAGGAGACCCAGCTATCTCGCAATCGACGTACCTAACCTCCATTAGGCCACAAGAGGAAGAAGATGAGGATACAGCTGAAAAGACACCCGCAGAAGCGTCAGGCGAGACAGAGGTCTTATCCATCACAGCAGATAAGCGAGTCAAGATTGCGAAAGGCCTAGAAACAAATATCCGCGACGCAATACTAAAGCTGCTCATAGAATGCGAACAGGTGTTCGCAGGACCCGATGAGGTATTGATGGGAATAAGCCCAGAGATCGCAACCCACAAGCTAAATGTGGACAAAAATGTTACCCCCATGCAACAGAAAAGGAGAAACCAGACGCCTGAGGGCCAGAAGGTAATTGAAGCTACTGTTGCAGACCTGTTAAAAGCAAAGGCGATCAAAGAAGTTACGTATCCGCAGTGGCTGGCGAATGTTGTGCTGGTAAAGAAACCAAATGGATCTTTCCGAATGTGTGTGGATTTCACAAACTTAAGCAAAGCTTGCCCAAAGGACGTGTACCCGTTGCCCAATATTGACGTTTTAGTAGATGCGACCGCAGGATTCGAGGCGTTGTCCTTCACATATGTAAAATCCAGCTACCATCAGATCCCTATGGAGACGGCGGATGAGCTTAAAACTGTATTCATTACGCATCAGGAAACTTACTGCTTCCATGTAATGTCTTTCGGTTTGAAAAATGCAGGCGCCACGTACCAGCGGATGATGAACAAAATATTCTCGGATAAAAAAGGCGACAACTTTTCCATATACGTAGACGATATGATAATCAAAAGCAAGCGGATGGAAGATCACGCAAAAGACATTCGCGAGGTGTTGAAAGTATTGCTCAAATATGGGTTAAAATTAAATCCGGAGAAATGTACATTTGGTGCCAGATTGGGCAAGTTCCTGGGATTCATGATCAGCCAGCAAGGAGTAGAAGCTAATCCTGACAAAATAAAGGGATTTATGGATATGAAGACGCCGAAGACAGTAAGGGAGGTACAAAGGCTAAACGAACGAATAATCGCCCTAGGACGCTTTATAAGCTGCTCCGCCAGGAGATGCCTCCCCTTCTATGCAGCGATCAAAAAGTCAAAAGCTTTTGAATGGACACCGGACTGTCAAAAAGCATTTGAAGGGATCAAGCGACTCCTTTGCTACCCGCCATTGATGAGTCACCCAATTCAAGGGGAAGATCTATACCTGTACATCTCCGTCACGGACACAGCCGTCTGCACGGTGATGGCTAGAGAAGAAGGCACGTAGCAATATCCCGTCTATTATGTCAGTAAAGTATTGAAGGATGCAGAGACTCGATACACAAAGATCGATAAGATGGCACTCGCAATTATTGCAACTGCGGAAAGACTGCGTCCATACTTTCAAGCGCATACAGTAGTCGTTCGCACTGGGGTGCCTATGCGCAAAGTATTACAGAAACCAGATATCTCAGGAAGATTGATGGAATGGGCAATCCGCCTAGGTGAATTCGACATACGTTATGAAAGTAGACCAGCTTTAAAATGCCAAGTCTTAGCTGATTTCGTCAACGAATTCACGTGCGATGAAGAAACACCGCAGCAGGAGCAAGAAGAAGAGTGGTCCATGCACACGGATGGTGCTTTATGTCCCGAAGGCGCAGGAATTGGGGTTGTATTTAAAGGCCTAGAAATCATCATTTTGTATCATGCGGCCAGGTTGACATTCAAAACTACAAATAATGCCGCCGAATATGAAGCTTTGATTTGCAGAATGAAGATGATACGTGAAGTCGCCCCAAAGCGCGTCGTCATATACAGTGACTCACAGTTGATGGTCAATCAAATCACCAAAAACTTCTTAGTAAAAGATGAAAGGATGGTTAAGTACATCGGCGTCGTCGAGGAGCTAAGCAAAGACCTCCAAGCGAAAGGCGTGAAGTGGGAGCTGGTACACATCCCTCGAGGCCAAAATATAACGGCGGATGAATTGGCCAAAGCGGCCGCCAACAGTGAGCCCTGGAACAAAACATCCTGTGAATTGGAGCTGCGATCATCTCCCGCTTATGAAAAGCTGGAAGTCATGGCGATCGGGGAGTTGGAAGACGATGAAGATTGGAGAGATCCTATTCGCCAATACCTTCAGGATGGGACAGTCCCAAATGACAGAATGCAGGCGGGCAAGGTTATACGCCAATCATCGAGATACGCTATCAGAGACAACACGTTATACAGAAAATCTTACACATGTCCATGGCTAAAGTGCGTTAGCAGAAATGAGGGAGATTATGTGCTAAAAGAAATACATGAGGGGATCTGCGGGGCTCACGAGGGTAGTTTAGCGATTGTAAGAAAAGCAAGATTGAGGGGCTATTACTGGCCGCGAATGGAAGAGGACGCTCAAAGATTAGTCGCAGAGTGTCACAGTTGCCAGATCCATGCGAATGATAAAGCAACCCCAGGATCCAACCAAATAAAAATACTCGAGGCGTGGCCCTTCTCCACTTGGGGAATAGACTTGGTAGGTGTGTTTCCGGAAACAACAAGGAAGAGAAAATACCTAATTGTGGCGGTTGATCACTTTACCAAAAGGGTGGAGGCAGAAGCAATCCCGACTCAAACTCCTGAGCGAGTAATAGAGTTCGTCAGGGAAAACATTGTGGTACGATTTGGCATTCCACGCATAATCATAACCGATAATGGCACGCAGTTCAATTGCGATAAGTTCAAAGATTACTATGAACAGATGGGGATCAAGAATCATTTCTCAAGTGTCAACCACCCTCAAACGAATGGAATGACCGAGGTCACCAATCGCGCTATGGTAAAAGGCATCATGAAGCGGTTGGAAGAAAAGAAGGAAGGTTGGGCGGATGAAATCCCAAGTATGCTATGGGCCTATCGCATATCGGTTAAAACTGCAACGGAGGAGAGCCCATTCGGGCTAGTGTATGGCATTGAAGCAGTAATTCCCGTAGAAATCCAGTCACCTACGGACAAGATCATTTATTACTGTGATAGCCAAAATGAGCTGAACTTAAGACACTCGCTGGATTCGGTGGAAGAGAAGCGAGAGAAAGCCTTTATGCGCATGGCTGCCTATAGATCGCGAATAGCGAAATACCACGACAGGCGAGTGAAGACTGTACTACTGCAGGAGGGCGATCTAGTCCTCAAGAAAGCTGATAAAGCCCAATCTTACGAAGGCAAAGGGAAGTTGGGAGTCAACTGGATAGGACCCTACAGGGTTATGCAGAAACTGGGCCCAGCAACATTCAAGATAGAGGATGTTAAGGGAAAAATACTCCCGAGAACATGGAACTTAGCGAATCTAAGACTGTACAAAATGGCGAATGCATAAGGACGCGGAAAGGACGGGTACTCTTTTCCCTTCGCGAGGTTTTTCCCATTGGGTTTTCCCGCCAAAGGTTTTTTAATGAGGCCTAGATCTTTGTCCAATATGCATCTCGTTATCTAAAGAATATCATGTATTAAAGTTATCACATTTCAATAAAATCAGACTTCTTTATAATTATGATTGTTATTGTTAAACTCTACATATTTTAAGATACTGATGCAACACATGAATGTGTTTTACCCCCTCATTGAGGGCAGGCGGGCACCCCGAACCGCGTACATATCTTCATTGACCAAGAAAACTCAATGCGAAAGTAATTAAATGCGAAAAAAGCTTCATATCTATGAAAACACATACGATTCGCTATCCGCACAGAGAATTGAACTAGAGCGAGTGACGTTGAGGCATAAAAGAGTGTACACCAAAAGGATATCCGTATAAAGAAACTCACGCGTGAAGTAAAAAGAAGCGTTATAGAGGGATTGGCCCCCCCAGATATAATGACTTAAGATGTCACCATAATGACTCGTCATATGTACAATCATGTGTAACACAGGTACACAACCTTGCAAATTAACTTAGATCGCAAAAGCGCACTTAAAAAGTTACAAGTTGTTGCAAACCTGGGAAAAAGAAAAAGTCAAGTAAATGACTTAGTATTCGCACGGCAATTGGCACAACGTACTTAACTAATTGCCAAGGTTCGAGCCTGAAATAAATAAAAAGACTCGCAATAAAGGTGAGGGTAGCCTTTCATTAAAAAGCGCACGTAGGCGCAAGAAGATTACATAATGCTACGAAAGCGTGAAGGATAAGTACAAAAAAGAAAGAGAAGGGAAAAGTAGCTAAGGATCAATCCTCCTTCTCCAAACTGATCACTGGAGTCTCCAGCAAAAGCGCATCCGCGGCAGGAACATCTTGCTGCGGTGGCGACTTGGCGGGACTACCCCATAAAGGGATTCCCAATCCTTCCTCAGGACTTCATCCATGTCCGCCTCGTCAGCCGCATCCATCGCATCCCACTCTAAGGCCAACTCCTTGGAAGGAATGGGAACCTTAGTAGCATGAAGGCCTAAGGTTGGATGGTTGAACTCATAGGCGGCATGGAGACGGCGGCCGTACCAAAAGATGCGAGAGGCGCAAACTTCTTCTACCTCTTTAATCCGCCGCTCAAAGTCCGCCGCTCCTGATTGCAGCTTCTCGACTGCGGCAAGATGTTCAACCGCCAGGGTCTCGGCTTTCTGCTTCTCCTCAGCAGAAACAACCAGTTCAGCCTCCAGTGCGGACGCTTTCTCCTTCTCCTTGGCCAAATCGACCTGGAGACCCTCGGCGACCTTAAGCTGGTTGTTAAAAGCACAAGCAGCTGCTTCGCCCAGATTGAGAATCTGAAACCCAAAGCGAGAAACTTGTTGAGAGCAGAAAGAAACAAGAAACAGGCATTTGGGTCAAAGAAAAAGTTTACCTCCAGAGCCCGCTTTTGAAGACCTTCCGTAGCGACATGGTGAGGAATCTCTCTCTGGCGAAAGGCGGATGGTACTTTGGAGAGGGCGTCAACAACGCTCGTCACCACCTCGCGAACAGAGTAGGCAACCGCGAGTCCCAATTTGGACACCCACCAGCTACCTAGGTCGGGCTCCACCTAAAATCATCAAATATAAACTTGATTAGTCATAAAAACGACTTCAGGAGAGAGAAAATCCTAAAGTAAATAAAGTACCAAGGAGGGGGAAGCAGTCGCCACAGGTACGGCAGGAGTGGCGGGAGGTGTTTTTCGCGGACGTTTAGGATCCACGACATCTGTAGGCGCCCCCGCATGCCTCTTCACCACGACGGACGGCACGACCACCGTCACCACCGCTGGTTTTGAACCTACCGCCCCCATTTTAGCCGCCGCTTTCTTCAACCTCTTCGCCTCTTCGCGCCTCTCTCGCTCTGCAGTTATGAGAGCGACATTATCAATATCCTTGCACGGGTAAAAGAAGGAAGTAAGAAGGGAGGATATGAAAATGAGTTTACCTAACACCCATGAGCGATAAGGCCAGAGTCGCATCTTCGTCCCTTTCCTATCCGCTATAGCAATGCGACAGTGCATCATGTCGAAAGCTTCGCCGTATGTCCACATCAAGGAGTCTACCCGCCCAAGGCAATCCACTGCGAACTGCTCGGCAGGATTTGGCCTTTCTCTCGTCGTCTTTGTAGGAGGATATGTAAAAGCTCACTGGAAGTTCACCCCCGTATCATTGGGGATTTCCACGAAGAAATAAGCCATATCCCAACTGTGAAACTTGTTGGTCTTTTCATGAAAGGGAGAGTATTTCTTCAACCGCAGGAACGTGTAAGTTCCATCTTTATTCCGTTTTAACGAATGGAAATGGGAAAAGACGCGGTAGTTGAAAGGAACCTCCAAACATTGACAAAGGAAGCGGTTCAAGGTGATGTCCGCCCATGCGTTAGGATGAAGTTGTGCGGGAGCCAGATTCAAGCGATTGAGCAGTGAAGCGACATCATCCGGTAAAGGGTAGGAGAACCCCATCTCGATCTGAGCAAAATAGATGGGGAAATGGTCTCGCGGGCACAATTCTGGGGTTAAATGTGCGGGAGGAACTTTACAAGCTAACCCTTGCATCCAAGGGTGGAAAACGCACAGCTGGTGAAGCGCCACCTCAGTCACCCAAGATCCGACCTTACGCTTCTTATCCAAAGGATAATCCGGCAAAGATGGCGGCGTGAGATCTACAACCTTCTGTCGTTCAGATGACGATTCATCTAGGCGGATGTGCGTAAGAGGGTCAATATTGGGGCAAAGTGGAGAAGAATGAGCAGACGACGATGATGTGAACATCTTAGATACCTCGATAGCCACACGACGGTCATGAGAGTCTGTCGAGCTCTCCGACATAATGAAGTAGAACGGCGGATAGAAAAGGGAGTGTCGAAACGGCGGGGGAATATGATCACAGAAGTCGAAATCACAGGGGAAATGATTAACAAAGAAGGTTGAATACTCACATGAAATCGAATTTCGAATTGGGATGCAAATGCAGAAATCGTGAGTTGTCTGATAGATGCAAGAGAATGGAAAAGGGTATGCACGATACTGCTGGTTTAAATAGAAGGGGGAAATAAATGTCCAATAAAATGGTGCCCAATGGGAGTAAGCACGCGTGCAGAAGACCAAAGGTCCATCCCTAAAGCAATGGACATGGGCTTGGGGGGAGGCATCTGATAACAAGCAAAATCTTGTTATCGGGCCTCACTTGTCTCCTAGATAAGTCCATCAACATATTCATGCCCGTGAGCCCATCTAAACACCTCTCAAATAGGGCCCAGTAAGTGAGATGGCCATAAGAGTAAACAAAGGAGTTAATCCTTGTCAAGGATGTCTCCAAATCGGGCTAGGAGAAGGAGTCCCAGTCCAAATAGGGATCAAACTCTACAAACGGGTATATAAACCCACATACATGGTACAATTATTTCAACTATTCACTTACTTGCAATACACTTCTCAAACAAGTAACTGACTTAGGCATCAGAGTGTTACCCGGCGATACCATCGCCGGTTTTGTTTTGTAATACTTGCAATCCTTCAACCAATGACCATCATTCTTGCAAAGTTTGCAAAAATGAGGGTTCTTGGATCTTTCCCTTTGCTTCTTGGGAGCTTTCTTCTTCTTTTGAGAAGGTGCAACATCTTCAGAGGCTATAGCAGCACTCTCAGAGGTACCAACATAAGGAGGAGAAGAGATCTTCTTCAGAAGAGAGGGAGTGACATGTTTCTTATTCTTCTGGGGTTTATCACTTCCCAGAGGCAGCTTTTCTTTGCCTTTGGCTTTGGGGCCATCAGCAGGAGTGCTGAACTGTTTACACAACTTTTCTTCTAACACTTTCATATCAGAATAAATTTGAGTAAACCTAAGAAACTTGTCAGCCTCACTCTTGTCCAATTTCCTCTTAAGGTACTTGAACATACTGTAGAGTTCTTCAAGAGAATCAAAGATATCTAGTTCGTGAGAATTGTTTACCTCAGTGTCATATGTTACTTCAGGAGGTGCAGAAGTCTCTCCTGTGACATCTTCAGAAGTTGGCTCTTCAATACCCATGAAACAAATCTGAGCTTGCTCTTCCTTCTCTTCAGGATCAATGCTGGTCTCAGAGTCTGACCATGCAGCCAGCATAGCTTTCTTGAACTTTCTCTTATCTTTCTTCAGCTCTGGGCAGTTAGGCTTAATGTGCCCTGGTTGCTGACATCCATAGCACACAATAGGCTTGCTAGGATCTCTCTTGGATTTTTCACCAGAATCAGGAGTCTTCTTGGCAAAGCTCCTGAAAGGCTTCTTGTAGTTTACACCTCTGTCTTTTCTAAAGGCTTTCTTGAACTGCCTTGTCAGCATAGCCAGTTCCTCATCTTCAGAGGACTCATCAGAAGATTCTGCCTTCAGGACTAATCCCCTCTTTCCTTCTGACTTTTCTCTCAAGTCATGATTCTTCAAAGACATTTCATGGGTGATTAGTCAACCAATAAGCTTATCATAAAGATAGTAGCTTAAGTCCTGAACTTCTTCGATAGCAGTCTTCTTGGCTTGCCAAGACCTTGGTAAGCTTCTGATAATCTTCTTCACTCTTTCTGGTTCTTCAATATCCTTACCCAACCCTTTCAGATCATTGACTATTTTGGTGAATGTGGAATTCATATCTGAAATCGATTCTTTCTCAAACATTTCAAATAACTCATAACTTCTCATGAGTTGATTAATCTTGGATTGCTTCACTTTGCCTGTTCCTTCATAAGTTACTTCAAGTTTGTTCCATATGTCTTTTGCTGTTTCACAAGAAGAAACTTTGTTATACTCAGTAGCAGAAAGTGCACAATGCAGCATGTTTATTGCTGAAGCATTAGTTTGGAGTTTCTTTAGGATATCCTCAATGTATTCCCTGTGAGGTATTACAACATTCCCCAGACCTACTTCCATTCTGACTGGAATATAGTCACCATCTGTGATAACGTTCCAAGCACTCATGTTTTGGGCTTGAATGAAATACATCATTCTTTTCTTCCAGTACGAGTAGTTATCACCATTAAATAGTGGAGGTCTAATTGTGGAAGCACCCTTTGGAACCATATAGTAAGAGGAAGTCTCAGGTAGATTCCTACCGACCATCTCTAATGATTCTGATGGATCTTACACTTAGATTGTTAGATCTTAGTAAATAAAACGAAGTGACCTTCGCTCTGATACCACTTGTTGGCCCTAACAAGATCAGAATCACCTAGAGGGGGGGTGAATAGGTGTCTAAGCTAAAAACTGATATTTTTAAGTTTTTGAAGAAACTTAATTTCTTAGAGTCAAATTTCCTCAGAGTCAGAGGCTAGTTTAGTAAAATAGCTTCTGAGGGAAATTCTGCCTTAACACAGATTAACTGCTTTCAGCAACAGAAGCTCTGAGTTAGAGAACTTCTGGACAGTCTTCTGAACAAAGACAATGATATAAGAGTAAATCTATTTCAGCACTAAACAAAAGCAAGTACGCAGAAGCAATAATAACAAGTATAAGGAAGGGAGAAAGAGATTCAGGAGATCCTGATGAACAAGTCGATTTATCCAAGTTCGCCACAGAAGTCCTGTGACTACGTCTTGTCCCATGTGGTCGCATCCACCAGAGATTTTAAATCTACTATTCAGAACTTTTATGGCAAGTTCAGAAGCTCCTTTACATCAACAGAACACAAAGCTAATTTCTCACTTGGTTCTGACTAGCCTAGAACGAGTTAAAGGATTTCCACCAAAACAACAACAATCTTGTTTTCTGGAATCCTCACCCAACTCAAACCTTAACTAGATTTATCTCAAATCTAACTGAGTATCACAAACTATACCAGTTTACAAGATTCCTATTATGAACTTGTGTTTCTTCACTCTCTCACTATTACAAAGCCTAAACTATGAAAGCTTGAGAATGGAAAAAGGATGCTCTGTTTTGCTTGTTAAAACAGTGCGTTAAGATTTTGCTCGTTAATCGCGTGTATGATGCAATGGAGCTTGGCTACTATTTATAGTGCTTTGGAGATGACCGTTGCTTGACTTTGAATCTTCAATAGGTGACATCAGTTGTTGTAGCCGTTAATCTATCACTTCTTCAAACGGTCTTCAAACACTTTGATTCTGTTAACCTTGTTCTTTAACTTAATCTGGTAAGTGATTGAAATCAAGGATAAGGGTGACTGGAAATTTACTTCATTTAGATCGACAAAGGGTAGGCAAGGAAAAACTTGTTTTGCTTGAGGCAGACATGCGCGCTCCATCAAAACAGCTTTTAGAACTTTTGACGCCATGCATTAAATGCAGAAGCCAGAGCATTAATTGCTAGATAAGACTCGTGACTAGCGCTTCTGAGTTCACTATCCATTTTGTCTAAGCTTATGATCCAAATGGAATTGCTTCTGATTGCTTCTAGACCTCTGAGGAGAGCTTTAACAGACTTCGGAAGATCTTCAGAGCGGAGTATCCAGCTTCTGAGCTTTACACTATTGTCTTCAGTGATTCTTCTCTTCTGAGTCTTCAAGGCAATCCAGAATATATTCATTCAGCACCTGCAGAGAAACTTATACAGATACTTAACAAAAATTGTTAGTCAACATTGAAAAGTATGTAAGTAAATTTTAAATTTCATCTTCTGAAACCTTTGGACATAATCAAAACACTTAGGGTTCATCAGGTACATACACCGGTTCGTAAATTTTCCCGATTGGCCGGGTGGCGACTCTACTGAAAGAAGGTTAAAGCCGCTATGAGCGACCACTTACGCTCACAACTTGCTAATGTCCTACTATAAAATTTTGGTCCGCATTAGTACCATGTATTAAATTATCATTCTGCTCATAATCATTTTTTAAGTGTGTGACCCATTAGACTCATGTTACAATTAGCCGTATACATTTCAATTGCAGTTCTTCTAAAAAAACTAGATATATTAATCTCAATTAATCATATCAATTAATTCCAAATTAACTCAATAGATCTATAATGGAAAAATTACGATAATTTGACTAGAAGCATAACTATTTCTCCCCTAGAGTAATAAGAAAGTCAGAAGTTGATTCTGAATGTTTCCCTTTGAATGTATAGTTACAACATAATTCAATATTTCATCAATTACATCCAGATAACAAGTGATTATAGAGAATGCCAAATCAACATATATAGTTATCATGTTTTCTTGATTTCTAGTCGAGTTAATTAGATAAATTCAATGAAACTACACTTCGCTTAAAAATGTATCACCTTTAACGAATCCTTTTGTTTTGACTTGACTAAAACTATTTCAGAAGAAAGAATGATTAAAGGATAATAATGCTTACTTAAGTTTTATCCACTAATATTTTATCTAAGTATAACATATAGCCTATCAACATCGAGTTTTATACTTGGGTCGAAAGAGGCCCAAGAAGGGACATAAAAGCCCAAATGAGTGGACATGCCCAAAATGGGGGAAAGACCTCAGGCCGCTACACGGTGCTCGTTCGCCCCTAAGGGCGGGTCCTAGCCAAATGCCCCCCCCTCCTAAAAAGGGAGATACATCCACGTAGCACTCCCACGAGAAAGAGAATGATACAGTTGCAATTTCGTTATCCTTTGGACCACCATTATGGCATAAAGGGGAATGTTTCCTGCTAAGGTAATGATCCTAAAAGGCCTGTATAATCCATATATAGACGTCACAAAGATACATAATATATCACAACATTCTTTTTTATACATAACTTTCTTCTTAAGCTTTCCTTTTCTCCTTTTGTTTACTGACTTGACCGTGGAGGGTCACCAGAGCTCCCAACTCCGGTGACTTTGTGCAGGACCAATGATAACTTGAGACTTCAAATCTTCTTTCTCCTTCCTTTAGCTTGATCGAAACACCCAAAAAATAGAGTCGGCGAGGTGATCGCCGACAGACACTCAAACGCTCAAGTCAATAAGGGAATAACTTGAATTGTAAGTAAGACTAAAATGTACCTCTAGGGATTGAGTATACTCCTAATAGGATTAGGACTCCCGTAGTGTAACGCCCTCACTAGGATCACATTACGTGTCATGTGACAACATTTCCACATGTACATTCAAGTCTCAGTCATTTTCAAATAAAATAATGCTCTCTAATTTCCATTGTAATCTTAAATCCATTTAAAGAAAACACGTAGATAATAAACATCATATAAATACATATCATTCTTTACATATCAAACTAGATACATGATTTGTCATTTAAAATACATATTTAAGTAATTAGTTTACACATAAATTATACAAAGCAAAATACACTGAAAATGCTCTAAAATGCATCGATGAGAACGAACTATCGCTACATGCACGATCCTAAACAAAAAGAACCCCACTATCCTGAAAAATGGTGGCAATGGATGAGTTATCTACACAACAAACACATAGCACATATATGTGCACAAATATAATGTGAAAGAAAACAAGTAGAGTTATATCATCAATATCAATTCAACTACATATAAATCACCACACAATCACAAATACAATTCATTTATTATATTCATCATTATTTAATCAATTAGGGCTCTGCTATACTTAAATGACATATGTACAATTGTCTGTGGGCCCACTTTGTATTTCGTCTCACATTTCGGAATACAATTATCTGTGGAGGAGTAAAACTCAACTCACGCAGTCTGCTACGGATATATCTCAACATTGTGCTTCCGGCTCCAAATTTCGGATAGGACTCTCAACAACATGAACCACTTCAATTAATCACTTAGGGTATGTTTGGTGCAGTTGTTCCTGTTTGCTGTTTGCGGTTCCTGTTTGCTGTTTGTTGTTCCTGTTTGCAGTTTGCTGGTCCATTTTGCTGTTTGCGGTTTGCTGTTTGATAATTGGTGTTTGGTAAAATCATAATTATTTATTGTTGTTAGCATGTAAAATGACTAATATGGGCATAATTAAAATCTTTAAATGTAAAATGCAAAGGACAATAAAGGAAACTAAAATCCGCAGAGATTATTTTTGTAGAAAAAGCAGTATCTTACTGCTTCTTGAAAAAGCAGTTGCCTTTCACCTAAAAAGCAACCAGTATCATTTTCCAATTACTAACCAAACACCCAATTAACTACTTTTTAGATCGAAAAGGCAAAAAGCAGCTGGAAAACGGTGAAACAAACACCCTCTTAAGCATGCTCACATTTCTTTTTCATTACTCATTATCCCGTTCACACATCAATCATACATCTCAACATACTGCATTTCAGCTCACGATATCACCAATAGTTTTATCTCTACATTTCAACATTTCATAACCAACACAACATTTCACAAACCAACACCATATATCACTTATTCACAGTTTTTTAGGTACCAGTTTGGTAAATTGGATGTAGTTTAGGTTTTTTAAAGTGTTTTCAAAAATAAAAATTGTGTTTTTTGTGCCGCGATGTTTGGGTTTCGAGTTTTTCTTCATTATTTTTAGAAAATTAGAGATTGAGTGTGAATCGGAAGTGAGGAGGGTAAAATGGTAACAGTAGATTGTACTTTTTCAAAAGTGGGTTGTGAATAGTCATTCACCTCAATATGTAACGCTGATTTACATTAATTCTCTCTTCACCAACCATAATCTAAATTATGTAAAAAGATAAGAAATTTAAAGACTAAAATTACATAAAATATCATTCTTAAAATAATTTATTTTCTAAGTTATTGAATTTGTATAACCTCTATTTTTTTATTTTTTCTTTTATGAATTTATGTGACTCGAGTTATCTTTTAAGAAAAAAAACGATAAGTAAATTTCTCAAATATGTTACCACATAACATAATAATATTTGTTTCCTTTTTTTATTCAATAATGGTTGCTTAAGTACTCTTTTGTCCTTTCATCATTAGTGGGTAGCCAAATTCAAAAACTTTCGTGATGCCATAATCATATTAGATTTTCTTTTTGTTTCAATCTTTACACCAAAATTATTCTATAAATTTCCACAACTCTATCAGCCAGCAAATTCCAACTGGACCCACAATTAAATTAGTCTAAACAGATAATCATCTAATTTAAATTATTCCCAAATAGCCACACAAAACCAACCCAAATCTTTATCCTATCTAATTAACAATGTCTAATCATATAATTAACTAACTACTTTATTGATCTCTCTCAGTTTTTATATGATTGAATTTAAAGCACTTATATATGCTCCTTTCTCTTGTGGATATATTTGTAACTTTCATAATATCTTTAATAACTCATGGCGACGAACAATTGTTTTTCTCACTAATATATGTGATTTTAAAATAACCTCCCACTAAAATATATAGACAATCAGAATGACTGGTCAACTCTTAATCAACCCATCTCATAAACAATTTTTAACAAGTTCTTAAAAAAGTGAGAACAATATATGAAATTATCTTTATAAGTTATAATCTCTTCTTCTTCTTCTTCCTCTTCTTCTTCTCTTTTAATCAACTTTTTCTATCTTATTCTCCCTTTGCTAACTCTAAATCAAATCTTCAACCATCAAATAAAACGTCACTAAAATATATGAAATTATGCTTTTAACATCATACTGACAATCAATGTCGGAACTTGAACGGGGCTAAAATATTTACCATTAAAAATTTCATAACATAAAATAAAGTTACAAAAGTATTCTACATGTAGGCAGTCGAGCTAACATTGCTTGGATATAAGAGACAACAAAATTCAAGTTGAAACCTCATAAATGAAATGAGGTTTAAATTGTGATTGAGTTTCTAAATTGAATATTGTTTCTAAATTGAGTTTCTAAGTTGAAACCTCATACTGTATTTGTGATTGAGTTTCTAAATTGAATATTGTTTCTCTTCAACTTTCATCCATATGACAGAAAAAAACAAGGCTTTCCTCGAGATTTTGTGTTCCTTTTGATCATTTCTTCTATTTCTCATGTTCAATTTGACAATCTTAAGGTTATTTGACGGTTGAAAATTTGAGTAAGGGTAACTTCATATAAATAGAGGAGAGAGAAAGAATTATAGGATATATAAGGGTAACTTCGTATAAAGTGGGTCTCACATTTTAATAATTTGTTAAAATGATGACATGATGTGCTGATTAAAAGTTGACCGGTTATTTTAATCATATGTTTACCTTAGTAGGTCATCCTAAAGCTCTATATATTAGCGTAAAAAAAATATGGTTATATAATAAAGTAAGAAAGAAAGTAAAAGTTGTACACCGTTAATGTATTTTATCCTATTATTAGTGTTGATTTAGGGGAAAGTACGCTAGAAAAACTTGTGGTTTACACTTTTTATAAATATATATTTGAAATTACCTTTATTAAATAACGAAATTTTTAGTATCAAAATTGGCTAATGTAGTAAGTTGATCACAATTTTGACCGAGACAAAATTTTTTTAAAAAAAATATCCTATTTAACGAACAAAAAACACATTGTAGTACTCTCAAGTTTGGGCTAGGGGTGTTCGAAAACCGAACAAAATTGAAATAACCAATAAACCGACCAAAAATTATTATTTTGTTCGACTATCCATATATTTTTGTGCAGTTTAGGCTTATTAAATATATCAGTAATATTGATTGGTTCGGTTTTTATTACAAAGTAATCGAATTAACCGAACCGATCGAGATATAGCTTAACTAATTTTATTTCATTTTTTTGTTATATTTAGACGAGGTTCAGTGATTCGATATTATAAATGATAATTTGTCCAATTGAACTATGTTAGATAAATATAGACGTAACTAAAAAACTCTAATTGATTTTTCTTTTCAAATACAAAATGTTTTTTACATTGAAATATGTCAATATATAGTTCTATGATTATTTCATATGAATATATTATAATTATATAATATAAAATAAAAAGCAACACTATTCAAATAAATTGAAAACCAAACCTTATAGACAATATTATTTTGGTTTATTCAGTGTAGTTTGAAAATACTACTCTGATTCAGTTCATTGCTCATTTTAGAATTGATTCAGTTATGTCGATTTGGTTCGATTTTCGAATCGAACTAGCTGATGAACACCCTTAGTTTGAACAAATAATTACATATTTTTTAACAAAATGATGACCCAATAGAGTAAAATAGTAATTTATTTTCAAAATGCACAATGAGATTACCCAAGTTAATGAAAAGAAAAATGACATTATCACTATTCATCCGAATATTTTTCCTTTTTAACATCATCTTTCTACTTTCATATATTTCTACATTTATTTCTTTATGTTTGCTCCAACTTAATTATTTTGGTGAGTTTTAGGCAACGGAGAGCCGACCTTTACTAAAAATCCCTTTGACTATTCTGAGGAACTTGAAGAGTAAGTCATCACTTATTGTTTGAGGAGGAAGAATGAAGATAGTCTTCTTTTTCTTCCTCCTATCTATTTTGTCTATCCGAATCCGCACTTTTATTGTTTCATTCTTGATCTTGATCTATGACTCTCTTCTTTTTTGTCATAATTCATATTTCCCGTTCGATTGATTTTATTATATCTATAATTCCGTCATTTATTTTTTCAAATTTTAGCAAATACGGAAGTGTTTTATTTTATTGATAGATCACTAAGGGCTTGTTTGGCTTTGTTGTTAGTTTTATAGCTGTTGCGGTTAGCTATTGCGTTTGCCATTGCTGTTTGCTGATATCTGTTGGATAATTAGTGTTTAGAAAACTTACAAAATCACAGTAGCTGTAGACATGTGCAAGACTAATATGGATATAACATTTATAAATATAAATAAATTAGGGTAATTTGGTCAAACTTTACTTTTGGTTTAGAATACAAACTAGCGTTTGGTGAATTAGAGCTTTTCACGAAACGCTCCGTTTTGCTTCCAAAACGCTAAATGCTGTAGTTTAAATTTTTTAACCAAATACCTATATATCAACATAGGTGTAGGCTATGGTGACTTTGTTTTTGAGTTACTTTGTTTGTACTTTGCTTTATTCACCATTAGATCACTTTTCACCCCATGATCTAATGGTGGACAAAACAAAGTAATGAATACTTTGTCAAAAACAAAGTGACCATAGAATTTTCCATCAACATATTAGAATAAAAATACTATATGCTTCTACAAAACGCTATATGCTCCCACGAAACGCTTTGCTAAACATGCCCTAAACCTACATAGTTGCAATAGGAATGATATTTCACATTTTCTATAAAAAGAAAAAGTTATTTGTAAATAAGAGTATTTAATGGAACAAATTCTATTGTCCCCACTTTTGTATTCCTTGTTGTGTCCCTTCCACGTAAAATCATATTTAATTATTTTAATTAAAATATTTTGTAAGCTCTCCATACTCCACTAAAAAAAACTGATTTTATGTGAGAAGAACACAATAAAAAACACAATTGTGGAAACAACAAATTTTGTTCCGAATTTAATTTATGCAGTTTGCAACTAAAAGATCCGTCTCTCATTTGAATCAAACTTTATATAGTATAATCTTTCTAAATCTGCATTTTTAAATAATTCAAATAGCACATTTTTTTTTTTGTAATCAACCGCCACAATAACAATCTTTGACAAACTCTAAAATTATAAACAAATAATGTATATCCTATTTGCAACTTTTTGTCCCATGGAATTGTGTTTGCACTATTTTTTTTATTTTTTATTTCTGAGGTACACTTGTTTCCTAACATTAAATTATAAATTTCTCACCTAACCAAAAAAACGAAACTTTTAATTTATATTTTTTGAATTTATATGTTGTTAACACCATATAACAAAATGATGGTGTGAAAGGACTGTCAGAAATTTGCAGAATACCACATGGATATTTCTTAAATAGGGAGACCTTGTAATTAGTGGTCTGTGTAGTACTGAATTGGTGACATTTACATTACTGCCAATTTACCCTCTCCCCTTCCTTCAATGATTTTCAACTCTTTCATTTCTTTCTGTTCCAATTTACTTTCCCCTTTTAACCTTTTTACCTTACCATACACTAGCTTAAAAAAGGTTACATTTAAATTAAATAAAATTGCAATTTCAATTCAAAGTTCAAACTCAAAAATATACATTGAAAAACACTGCTACTCACCCACTTTCTTTTCCTTTTTTTTTGTTTGTATAAAAATTAACAAACTTTTACTGACTTTTCCTCACTTGTCCTTAATTTGAGTCTTTTGAATTATCACATATTTTGAAAAGAAGAGAGAGGTGAACAAAAATAAAGTTGAATTATCATTTTTCTAATCTGCCTATATATCTTCTCATATCCTTATTACAATATTTGTCGGTTAGTGTTGAGTTTTGAGTTTAAATTCCATGATCGACAAAATTGACATTCATACAAATATTTGAAAGTTAAAAAAGGTGATTTTGTTAGATTACTAAGCATAAATACTCAAACTTTAAGGTTGACTTGCTTGAGTCACCAAATAACTAAATCCTTAAAATGTTAAATTTCATGTATGCGTCTATACATAGTAGATTGTAAATGCATGATTAAGAGTCAACTGTAGACATTGATTTGTACTGATTATTAACATTCTTTAAGTTAAAAAAAAACATTTTTTAAATATGGATATGTAGTGAAAAATAATAATTCAGGTGAGTGTCATAATTTTTTCTTAGAAAGGGGATTGTGTGATTTGTACAATTAGAAAAAAAGAATTTGATTAAAGTTAGTTATCATGTAATCAAGTCAATAAAATAAGTTAGTAAAAATTCATAACATATTAAATCATGTCTGTAAAATGAACAAGTGAATATATCTCATTACACTCAATGGGACACATTTAAAAACATTAACATGTGATTTTTATATTATCTACCCCAATATACTATCATCTTTGTTTAACTAATTTACCATTGAAAAGTAATAGAATAGGACAATTAAATTTATGATGTAGCACCTATGGACATGATAAGTTTTCCGAAAAAGCAAAAAATGTCATAATCAACAAGACAATCTATTTTCCAAAAGGGCAAATAAAAGAAGACAATCTAAATTTCAATTTCAAATATTTCTTTTTGAATTTCTCATATGTGAAAATTCAACTCAAAAGTGTGAAAGGTTCAAGAGCTATAGCTATCAAACTCTATAGTCCAACTTTGTATTAAAGTTTTTTTTTTTTTTTTTTTGAGTTGACAACAGATAAAATACCTATGGGTATTGATTTCCCATACTATTCATATAAATTTGGTGCTGCATGTCGAGCTCGCAATGACAATTTAAGGGCTCTACATAAAATGAAATATGCAAACTAGGGTTGTTAACAAGCCAAACCGAAACTGAACCTATATAAACTTGGCTTGAAAACAGAAAGAACCAAGATTTGACTCGAGCTCGAACCAAGATGGAGGAACTTAAATACTGAAGAATGGATTACTTTTGGAAGCAACATAAATAAATATATGAGTTACGTTTCATTTGATTGTGTTGTGCCTTTTCTGGTCTTTATTATTGCTCTTTGTAGTGATGTCTTGTCCTTGGTGTTTATTTTATTGGCTTTTGCCTGTGAGGTTTTATTCCTCCTCAAAATGTACTCTTGATCTCTAATAATGATAAAGCTTTTTCCATACAAAATAAAAATAGAAAATTTCAAGCATTATCCTTAATCTTGTTGAAACTAATAACAAAATAATAAAAACACTTATCATTAAGAAAGAACACAAATCAAATCATCCTTTAACTATACACGCTTCCCTCCAAAAAAACAAAAAACAAACTATACAATATAATTTTGGATGATGTATGATCTCTATGTACACAATGCACTCAAGGTGCAAAAGAATCGTTGAACCATCACATTTAATTTCTGTAAAACATGCATAGGAAGGGTGTAACATCTAATTAGTCTAATTATTCTGAATGAAAACAAGAAAAGATATTTAAAGAGTTCTCTAACTTACACTTGTTATCAATTATATCTCGACTCATAGTGTCTTGCTATCTTGCATCATATGTCGAGATTTTGAGGAGATAAGAGACAATATCCGCATCCTACAAATGACCATGCGATTGAACAAGAAATGTATCAAGTAGACTAGATCATATGAAAAAAAAAGGCAGTAATGATATAACTTACGATACTGCATCTGCAGCATAAAATATTGGAAGCCTCCCCAATCCGACACCTTTCCATTTAAATCTCTCAAGGAAGATATCTTGCTCAGCGTCCGTGCTGGTTGCAGTCAAAACAAACTGGATCACAGACACCAACCACGAAGATAAGAACCCACATGCTTGCTTATTAGAAAACATTAAAACAACTATGACAAATAGCTGAACCAGGTAAGAAAAAATAAGTACCAGTGGGAAAAGTATGGCCATGACACCATAGCTTACAAGAGAGGATAAGAAGAAAATAGCCACAACACAAGGGCTTCCTGTAAAGCCAACAAAGAAATATAATGTCCCATAGACTTATAAACGAATGTGTAGAAAGCATTTCAAACGCACGTATGAAAACTTTTAGGCACTAGATATCCTCAAGGAAACCAAATTTCAGTGAACTATGAGGCAAAACCCAACAGTGATACTGATTCTTCAGTTTACCTTATTGGGTAACACCACAAAGAATTAGTGCCCAAGGGACCAAAAGGCGGGATAAAAATATGAAGTTACGTGAAACTAGTGGACATCAATGAGAAGCTATTTTACCAAAACCAGCAAAGAAGGCCCAGTTAGATTCAAAGAAGTCAAGTCGTCTGTCCAGAGACACTTCAGATAAATTCCACTTGTACCTAATTTAAAAAGAAATAATTAGAAGTTGTTCATTCAGTGATGTGCACGACACCAAATAGCAGATTCACATCTTCACCTACTCGAAACAGTAGTAAGCATACATCCAGGAAAGAAGTATGAAATTGAGTGCTTTCCCTATGTATGGTATCAATCCAGTAGCATATACCTGCATATAATTATCATGAACACCATAATATACGAGCATAGTAAAGTAACACCAAGTTCATTGCAAGCCAATAGGTAAACCTACTGACAAAGTTGAGTTCCAGCAAGAGCTCTTCCAGAAGATACGATAGCATGATAAAATACCAGATTGAATGTGTTTATGATTAAGTGTATATTCAGAGTTATATCATACCTCTAGGAAGAAGAAACTCAAAAGTAGTATAGAATAGACCTGCTCTCCAATTCCAATCATTATACTGAAAAAAATAGCATAACAAAGATGAACTGATATTACCCATTTAAAAAAGAAAAAGTCCAAATAAAGCAGGGAAAAGTCAAATTCCGAGAATTCGTACCCTCCTAGACCAGCATGCTTTTCTGTTGGTAGTGTAGTTTCTGATGATGTTGTTGGTGTCTCATCCTGGCTTGTGGATTCCACAATATTATGTACGGTTCTTCCCATTGCATCATAACCAAATTTAGCAATTTCATTGTACCTTGATCAAGATTAATGCAACAGAATATATGAATAACAAAACTTTCATGAGATTCAGAATTCAGATATTAACAATCCTAAACTAAACTCCACGTCCTCTCAAGAATGTAGATGATACAATTCAGCATGATTGGAAGGACATACTTCAAACATATTGTCCCTAGATAGGAAAATCTAATATCTTACATCAAAAGTAAAAATATTATTTAAAATAAAATATAAGGTTATCAACATCTCAATCCCCAAGAGATGGCCGCAATTATAAAGCTAAAACAACTACGTTAAAGTATGGAAAGAGAATTCGTGAATCAGAAAGAGAACAGTACCATAGATTACTAAGAACGATGCTGAATACATACATTGGATAAAACCAAAATACCTGCATGTAAACAAAATTATTAATATTGAAATTAATGGATTGCTGACAAGAAGCCCTGATGATTCACAAAAAGTTTTTTAACACAATAACATTCTTTTTGGATGTTGAATGCATCAAAAGGGGAAAAAGTTGTTGTACCATCATATGAACTGCATCAACAAGTCACATATCATATTATTACTTCTTCAAATCGGGATACAGTTTAAGTTTTAGGGAGATGTGTGTCGATATTTGCATAGATAGCTCTAAAAACAAATGTATTTCCAGTGTTTGAGAATGATCCAAACATGAAAGTCTATGAAAATAAAACTGAAAAATTATAGATATCCAAGAATCTCTATAATTTTTGTTGCTTCCAAACTATTCAGGACATGACGTAGCTTTAACCAGCCAAGCCAACCCTTAGTTTCCCTTTTCTTGGGTTTATATGCTGCTGGTGCATGGTTCTATCTTTGAACTCAACTCAATTTATCAAGCCAAAAGAATATTGGTGAATTCAGGTTTTGTGGACCTATTTTCTCCAGTCAGTCATGTAACCAGTTCATAAAGAAAGTCCCTATTAACTAAATAAGTTTCAGTTCTACTTATAGAACTACAACTCAATATACCTATATGGCTATAACATAATGTGCCTTCAAAAACTACAGAGACCAGCTAAGCTACACATTCAACCACTATAAATCATAAAGCAACATATGTCAAAGGACGGTTCTCCATTTACAATAAATTACTAAACTCTCTAAAAAATGTAGTATTATGGACTAGTAGATGAGTATATTTTCTAAGGATCAGAAATAGCAGTTGCATCCACTATCGATTAGCAAACATTTCTGTACGTGCTTTTTACTTAAAATATCGTTATGCAGCAAACTATATGATGTTACTGTTCTTCTGCTCTAGCTATTTACAGATTTGGGTAGATCAGTCATTCTAAACTTGTTCCTAAGTATTGGTGTTTCAATACTTTTGGTAGACCTCCCTACAAAGACTAAACTACGTCCTTCTGGATACAACTATGAAGAACTTTGTAGAACACACAGAAGTGAAATCATGAAATGATAAGAATACTCACATAAAAGAGTTGTACGAGTCCCGAGCGCAAGAAGGAATAAAATTTTATAATGTTTCCATATGAAGATATTTCTTGAGAGCTAATACATGAGACCTGATCAGGTAGTATCCAGTGTAATATTGGAATGACAACTGAATTTAGGACAAATATACTGCATTGAAAGAGAAAAAAGATTGATAATGTCAGAAATTAATATAAAAAGATGTTGTTAGCCTTAACTATTAGAGCCTCTGCGATCGAAAGGTCATGAGTTCACTTCTTGACAAGCTCAATATTCCCATGGTGTGCACGGGCATTCACGTGAAAGATGTTGTTAGCCTTAACTATCACCCCGAGCTCTTAGTTTGGGCAGTTAAGTAACATATAACCTTGATAATATGGTTAAACAGTTGTGCTCACCTAGTCAATAACTGACTAAATACAATTTAGTCAATCACCATTAGATTAAATTAGAATCTAATAGTGGAGATTAAAACATAATGAAAAACACTATTTTAGATTAATTTCATTAGATTTTAATCTCCACCCTTAAATTCTAATCGGCGATTGACCAAATTTTATTTGGTCAATTATCGACTAGATGAGTACCATTATATGGTTAAATCCACGATTTAAGTATGAGAATTATAAAATAAAAAAAGATTATTACCTTCCTAAGAAGATGAAACCATTAAAAAGAAAACACTGGGAAGTTCTAATGAGAAGCTTTCTTGACCTGAAACCCTAAAAAAGAAGCATTAAAAAAGAAGAATTGGAGATGAATTATCCATAAAAGAGGTAGAAAAAGTAAGAGAGAACCTGAGGAAGAGAGGGATAACTCTGTGAAGGCAACAAGCTTCCCTAAAACCTATAATCCATAATAAAGAAGCTTGCTTTGCTTTGATAGTCAACACTTGTATTAATGCCTCTTCTGTTCTTTCCATCCTATACCAAACGAATATGCAAATTGGGGAATGGGAAGAAGAAGAAGAAGATGATGAAGAAAAGGCAATTCAGATTGTTGGGCTTCAATTCAATGGCTTCTTACTTTTACATTCCAAGGCCCCAATTGAGATACTTGCCCATACAACTTTGATTTTGCTTTCTTTCTTTCTTTTAAACTTTTCTTGATCTTTTTCAAAATAATAATGTCAGCAATAAAAAAAGGATTTTTCATATAATATTTACTTCAATGAAATATTTTATTTATATTTTCAAAATGCATTAATTTAGCATTGAACTCTTAAATACATTAATGTTAATTTAAATATATTAAATACTCTACAACTGAGCAATTTTATTATATTTTCGATTTTAATGTATATACTCCTATAATTATAAATACGAGTTTGTAATTTTTTTATTCTACTCTAAATAACCTTAAGACGAACACGTAGGCATATGTATCTTTCATAGAGCATCATACTTTCGATATATTGTTAAAAAATTTCTCAGTTTTACACTAGGAGAAAGATTAAAACACATGTGCAACAAGTTCATCATAGTACTATTTAGAGTATAATAAAAATTACAAATTTCAATTTATATTTAAAAAAATTCTTACAAAATGAGGTTTATGGATAATAAATTTTGAATATATTTATACTAATATTGATATTGATGTGTTTAGTTGTTCAATGTGTATTAAATATGATTTTGAAAATTAAAATGGAATATTCCACTACAATAAATGCGCAGCTTTATCAAGACCCATAAAAAAAATAGGATTTTACTTGGGGATAATTACTAAATTATACTACTTACTATGGCAGCTTAACGTTTTTAGACTAGTTTGTCTAACGTTTACTAGACTAGACACGTTCAAATTTTAAAAGCAAAAATACTCCCACTTTATACCAAACATATAACCATTCAAAACTTCTGAACTTCCCTCTCTTCTCTTCTTTTTCTCGTTTTTCGTTCCACAACTTTAACCTCTCCTCCTCCATTTTTCGCGCTCTTCCATCGACGGCAAGACTGAAAAGCAAACGGTGGCGAGACTATAAAGCAAAAAGACACGAGTAATAACAAACAACGAGACACAGCTAACAGTGGCGAGTTAAAGGGCGGCGAGATGGCAAGCAAGACATCTGGATTCGAAGAATCAGAATTAGGTGAGTTTGTCTGATATACGGGGGCAAGTGTACAATGGTTAAAATAACAGATGAAAGTGGTAGACAGAAAAATAGACAAAGAGAAGAATATGCCTTTGATGAAAAAGGTCAAAGAACAAGGTAAACTCAACTTTTATATCTTTGATTGTTGTGTATTTATGTTTGTGTGTGCTGATCTGTCATGCATGTTGCGTTTTGTATTACATTTGCAAAATCATTATTGTGCAGAAAGCACAATGTCTTGATTTCGTTACTGTAGTTTTGTCGTGCTATCATGATTTGAGAATTGTTGTTCAATTTCATATATGATGTCGTGCTATCGTGCAAATATCAACTTGGAATTTGAATTGAAAGTGTCTTTAGTTGTGTTTTCATGTTTAGGATATGTTGTGATTTATGAAGGATTTGTTGTGTCGTTAACGTTGTATCGTTCTGTCGTGCTAGTTTAAGGCTCTAGAAAAAACAGTTGGAGGTGATATGTTTATGTTTTATCGTATTGTCGTGCTTATATGTTCTTTTTTCCTTTGTAAAATGATAAAAGAAGAAAGGTTGCATCCCCATTCTTGTATGAATCAACTCAAGGTTCGGATGTACATGTAACATTGCGTTATACTTCTGATATCTGGAAAATCATATCGGACTTATTGAGTAAAACTCAAAAAACCAAGTTTAAGGAAACATGTTTTGGACAGTTTTTGGGGAAGAAGATGGCAGTCTTTTTTGCTCACGTAGGGCATAATGTGATTACAAGAGAAGTGAGAAGAGAGAAAGATGCTCAATTTCATATGTGGTTTAATATTGGAGGGGTTGACGCGAAATTTGGGGAATGGGCATTCAGTTTACTTAATGGGATGAGGATTGGAGATTATGCAGAATGAAAGAAGAAGATAAAGAATCTTGACATGACTCATAGGTTGAGAAAAAAATATTTCCCGAAATCCAAGCGAATTAAGAACAGTGAGTTGAAGGACGTTATGGAAACTATTGATTGGGAAAAGGAAGATGATGATGATGCAATGGCAATGGCAATGGCCATGCTCTTTTTTGTGTCCAATGTTGTGATTGATAACACCAATAGACGAAACATCAAGGAATAGGTGGTTGACCTTGCAAACTGGCCAGAATTATTTATTGCCTTCCCATGGGGTGTGTTAAGGTTGAAGAGGTTAATAAAGTCCATGAAGAAGGCTGTGAAAGAAAGAGAAGAAGAGTTTAAACGGAGTGCAGCAGCCGATAGATCTCGGGTATCCTATCAACTACTAGGATTTCCATAAGCTTTCCAAGTATGGTATAGTGTGATATCTTGTATGTTGTTTTACAATTTAGTTATTGTATTTGGATTTTAACTGTTGTATGCCAGGCTTGGATAGTTGAGATCATTGAGGAGGCCCGTGAGCATTATGTGTACCATGGAGACAATTGTTGGCCCAAATTATGACTATATAAAGACTAGAGGGGGGGGGGGGGGTGAATAGGATTTATTGCCTTTAAAAACTATTATTTTCTCTTTTAAAATATTTGCCTATTTAACTAATCAACTTTAAAAAGTTTTGCGGAATAAAAGGTTGATTAGATGATAAGAGAAAATAAACAAGTTTAAAACACGATTTAATCACAAGCAATTATAAATAAAGCTTAAAGCAAAGCAAGTGATTAAAAGACAATAATAAAGAGAGTAGGGATAGAAGGATTAGACGCAGAGCATTTATCCAGGTTCGGTCTCCTTGTGAGCCTAGTCCTGTCCCCGAGAGCACCTCTCGAGATTTTCCACTAATGATTTCTTTAAGGGCAGAAATCAAGCTGGTAGAGTAGTTCTCACAATCTGAGACACTACTAGAGCTGAACACCTCTCCCAGTATTCACTCCCTCAAACTTCCAAGTGTTTGAGCAACTCTCCCTTAGTTTTTCTCAAGCTAAACTAAGAAACTTATGGCACTTTTACAGGCTAAGTGATAACCTCCTAAGCTTGCGGGTGCTTAAGAACCTATTTGCTTTTCAAGGCTAAGCAAAAACCTCTCTTACACTTTTATAGGGATCTAGTGTAAAACCCAAGATTAAACCCCACCGTTTAATCTTTTACAATGATTTGAATGAAAAGAATAACACTCAAACTCTCGTTGTAAAGTTGAAGGAAAAATGTAATCAAAGCTCGCTTGAATATCTCGTGTGAAAAGCTTTGAATCTCGGTTTGATTTTCCTTGCCTTCAACCTTTGCTCCTCTTCTCCTTTTATAGTGCTCTTGGCCGAAATCTTGAAGAGAGATGAAGGAGGAGCCAATTTGTGTCTTGTCCCATCAAATCCAAAAGATAAGATTCTTTTACTTAGTAAATTTTTAGGATAAGATAAGATATGTGTAAGAGTAGGATAAGGTCTTGTAAGAGTAGTATCAAAGTACACCATATCCATCAAATCCATATCTTAAATCCGAAATCTTGTGGTGGTGGAGGATTTGATGAGTTGTCTTGACAAGACACTTGTCTTGGTGATGAAGAAACGATCTTGGCCGTTGGATGATGAGATGACATAAAGTGTGATTGAATCCTAGCCCTTCATTTGATCTTTCCTTTAATCACCATTAAACTTATGCTATTAACATCATCTAAGCATGTATGTCATATATGTGTATACTACATTCATACACATGCATTCATCATCATTAGCATGACAACATATAAGTATGATCGATGATGAAATCAATAGATGATGACCTAACATAGTTTGTATGTATTACGACATCTTAAACCAAGGCATAGCTTATGATATACATATTAATCATGTTTAAGTTCATATCATAAAACCTCAAGAAGATAGCATGGCAAGATGTCATGTGATCACATATAAAACCATAATCCATAGGATAAAAAGACGTATTTGATCATGGCATGTCGTTTTAGTTCATGGCATAAATATCATCTCTTAAAACATATATTCATGTGAGCATATGATATTTAAACCCATATAGATGTGATCATGACATGCATACATACATACTTTAATCATATACTTTATTAAAGTAACTCTAGTTGAGATGATAATACTTAGTTAAGCATTTCTAGAGTTAAATTCTCTTTTAGCACATAAAGTATATAATAAAGTTATTTTGTCACAAGTATATAATTATATATAATGCATGATATAAAAACCATATATATTAATCAAGTAATCAAAATCAATTTAGAGTGAAATAACAACAATATCATGCCACAATTTCTAAGGTGGGAACTGAAGGATAATGCAGGGTCTACGGTTGCGGAAGAGACATTAGAGGTAAATCCAACCAATTTAAAGATTAACTAATTTGAATATCTCTTAAAAGACAGCACGGCGTCACGACAACACGATTTACTAACATTTTATCTCTTACAGGAAGCTGAAGCACCCAAGTTACTCATCCTTGAAGCTGAGAAGAAAGATAAGATGTCTTGGTGGTTTACCCACCTTGAGAGGTATATAAAGAGAGTGAAAGATAAATTGCTGTCTGTTTTAAACAAGGAACGTGGAGATGAAGAAGAGGAGGAAGATGATGAGGATGAAGAGGCAGAGGATGATAAGGAAGGGGATGGAGATGAAGATGATGAAGGTTATGGAGATGAAGATGGCGAGGAAGAGGAATATGAAGAAATGGATGGTGAGGATGATGAAGAAGAGAAAGAAAAAGCTACAGAAGGGGCTGAAGATGAAGAGAAAGAAGAACATGCATGTGGTTGCTTTCCTGTACATTCAGAGCATGAAGGTGATAAGGAAAATGCAGATGGTGAGGCCTATTCTTCTAGTGATGAACCCATTGGGAAGTTTATTATTTCTCAGAGGGAGAAGAAGAAGAAGAATGATCAAATGGCCAAATTTATTGAACTGTCTGAGGATCTGAAGCTGTGGTGTAAGAATGAGATGGGAAAATATGAAGACCGACTGAATGTCAAATAAAGTGAGGCATCGAAGCGAATTTCTGTATTAGAAGAAGATCTGAAACTCTCAAGCATGAAGTTTCTTCCATAACCACTGCAGTTGAGGCAGAAGCTAATGAGGAGGGTAATTTGAATGACAAATGTCCTGGTCTTTCTGAATCTGAATGTACCGAGACAATGGGAGAAGTTGTTAGACATTTGGTGTCCATGACTAATATGAACATAATGATAGAGTCTGCACAAAATGAGGTATTTATTTGCTTTAAAAAACGTTTTACAGCACGACTATATTTAAAAGTAACAACTGATGACAATATTCTCATTTACATTTAAAACATGAGGTTAAACTGCGCAATTTCTCAAATGAACTTGAAGTAGTGGTTTCAGAAACTCAGGAGACCATTGTAGCTCAGGTATTGTGATTAGTACTTGTATATACAACAATTTGCACATTTAATGCCTTAATGTATTGCTATATTCAGGATGTTGGAATGCCCAAACAAGATCAAACAATTGAACTTGCAGTAGTTCCATGTGTGAAGGTGCCATGAATTCTGGAGACCATTGTATCTGAGGTATTGTAATTACTATCTATATATACATATATCAATTTTCACATTTCATTCCTTACTGTATTGTTGTATTCAGGATGTAAATGATGGATGGCAAGACCTTACTGTTGAGCGAATTCCGCAAGTGTACGGTGTCCGCTTTGTAGTTATAAAAGATTATCGATCCCACAGGGAACAAAACATTATTAACTTGCTATATCTATCTTACTTAGTTAAATTAGGGATTCGTTTTCTCTTAGGTATATAGTTAAATCAATTATCAAGTTGGGTTTGAGTTCTAAATCTAAACTAAACTACTTCAAATAGACTATCTAAGTTAATATCTCATGTACTAATAAAGTCACGACTTGAACACATATATCTAAGTCAATATTCAAATAGTTAAATCAAAGTGTTTCTTCTAAGTTAGTAATCAATCTAATCTAATCTTTCAATTCAGAGTTAAAAACTTAAGCAAATTCAATTCTTATATGAACAAGTCAATTTAAAGCACAAGTTAAAGTGAAAGTCCAAGTTTACTTGAGTTGATTACCAATGTTTATCTAATTCGATTCCCAAATCTCTTTATGTTAATCGAACTTAGATAAACGCCACAATTACATACTTAAAGAGTTTTCGTTAGAAACAAACTTAAAGTAGAAACCATGTTAAGCAAAACAGAAATCATTCATTTGATCAAACGATTCAAACATCAATACAAAGATAACCGAGTTCAACAAGAACGATACAATTGAAATGCATAAACAAAGAAGGGTTAGGGGTTGTGAATCCTTTTACTCTCCATTGGAGGGTTTGTCAATCCTCGAGTCGCTTTCTCTTGCACCTTCTCGTCGTTTCTCTATGATAAGTTATCCTCTCGAATCAACTTTGATACATTTAATAAAACTAAGATAAACCTACTTGATTCTAATAGAGTAATCTCGTATGTCAAAGTATTTGTGATACGTTCAACTACAACCAAAATGAACATACAAAGACTCTATTTATAATCTTCAAGTGGTGTGTTATGGAGAGTCACAAACATTGATGAAGAGATGTCTTGATCTTGAAGAAGACTTGTCTTAATCCTCATGAAACGTTGCCTCAATCCATAGATGAAATGACATAAAGCTTTGGTGAAGATTCAGATGCATAAGCGACAAAGAGTCACCAAGAAAACACGAAGGAATGCAAAGGTTCGAAGTTGAAAACGCACAGCTCGCGCCCACTAGTTAATCTTCAATTTTTTTTCACTCCTAGCGCCCGCTAGTCTGCACCTCGCGCCCGCTAGTCCGCCAATTTCCAGATTTGCTAGATTAGCTTGTTTGAAGCTCATTTTGCTCCAAATCAATCCGAATTGCCAAAGATCAAGTCCGAACGCACAAATAGGCAAACAAGAAGTAAAAACATCCTAAAGTAATAATAAAACAAGTAAAACATACACAAACAATGATTAATTAAAGTGAAATGCATGCTAGAAACACGTAAATAACGGACTTATCAAGTCTCCTACACTTAGTCTTTTGCTTGTCCCCAAGCGAAGATAATCTTTCTTTAATGTCATTTTCACGTTACGATTATATTACCCATCCTTAACAAAAGACTAATTAACTCAAAAAGAATTTCCACAAGAAAGCTTAAATGCTCAAACAAATTTATACACGATGTTTCGACTATCCCTCAAATTTTATAACAACTTCATGAAGCATCCGGGACAAGTTTATTAGCACACGTGTTTGGTCAGTGCCTCAAGGCCTTTTTGGTAACTTAGAACTTCCACTTTCATAATTGCATTTTCGAACATTAATTCTTATTTGGCATTGGCCTTTGATTTTCATTATCGCTCATGAGTGGTTGCGTTTCGCTCCACACCTTTTTCATAGCATTGGGTATACTTTTTTTTGATATTTTCATTTTCGTAGCTCTTTTCAATACCTTCATTGGGTATGCTTTCAAAATTTCAAAAATAACGTACTCATACCTCATCCTTTATTGACCAATGACTAACACGGATTATGGCTTTAGTTTTCCTAGCTCTCCAATCTAGATGTTAACATACATATGACTTCAAGTTAAGCAAGTGTTTACTTTGAAACGTATAAATCTAGATTCACATGCAAACTTTGGTCTTAAGCTAAGAATAAGAACATAATAATGACCAAAATAGCAATAAGGAAAGGCACGAGATTTGACTTTTTTGATTTATTTTTTTGTTCGTCTTCCCGAACTAAGTCGACAAGATGACACTATTTTTTAATATATCTCATTTTTTTGCTTTTTTTTTCAAGACAACTATCTTCATTTTTTTGCTTGTTTTAGGGACACTAAACTAGAAACTCATATCACGCTCGGTTCAAAATGGTCGTTTCGTGATAGAGCCGACTGTTATTCTTGATTTTGATTAACTTGATTAAACTTAATGATTTTTTATTATACTCTAATATGTAACAAAAGTGGAAATGTTTACATGTTAAATATCTAATTAAAATTAAGTATTTTAGTGCATGTCATATACTTATAAAGTATGGTTTATTATTAACATGATATCCATGGACATTCACTTATGCAACAATGTATCTTATCATGGTATGCTAATTTATATGTCATGAATTGATTCAAAGATCTAAAACAATGCTTTTACACATGACATAATCCTAATCCATGATGATTTAACATTTTATACATGATGATATCTAGGTCCATCTTAAGCATACACATCTCGAAATCATATTGCCATATGCCTTGTATGTCTTAAGCTTATGATAAGCATAAGAAGAACATGTCATGCATATATCTTGATATACATACTTGGCTGGAAATAAATATGACATATAAGAAATCAAGTATTGCATGAATGTTTTGATCAAATCTTAAAACTAATCATACGGTTAAAAAGATATGCTTTGTACTCAAGTTTTGACAACTCATCATATCTTACTTTCCTAATACAAGATTTGAAAAGTACAAAAGATAAACCTATGTTGCTAACTATAAGATTTCATTTGCTATAGGTTTACTAATGCAATTTTCTAGCTATGGATTTGTGGCAGAAACATATCTTCATTTTGCAAACAAAAACACTACATCGAATCCTAGCTTTGCTTACTCAAAATTCGCAGAATCTAAAGGTTCCTAACTAAAGATTTCAAGAGCAAGACTAAGGATTGATATGCTGCAAAATGATATCCTAGCTTTACAAGTACAAGATACTAGCATTGCTAACTCAAAGATTACAAAATCCATCTCAGCTGAATTCAAATAAGAGTTAGAAAAGCTAGTGCAAGCTGTCAAGTCATCCTACACAAATCTACACAAATCCATCTTCACCAACGAACATCTTCCCTCCAAGTTCAAAATTTGAACTCTCAACAGTAATAAACTTGGACTATAAAAGGAAGAGAAAGTTGAAGGAAGAAAGCAAGGAAATACACATCGAGTTCTAAAGCTATATTGAGATCATTTGCAAAAGCTTTAGTTAATCATTTCCTTCAACAGAATTACGAGAGTTTGAGTGTTTCTATTAATCATTCAAAATATTCTGTAATAGTTTAAGCAGTGGGGCTTAAACTGGGTTTAGCACTAGATCCCAACAAAAGTGCAAAAGAGGTTCTAGCTTCGCCTTGAAAAGTTAAAAAGGTTCTTAAGCACCATTGAAGCTTAGGAGAGGTTAACACTTAGCCTTGAAAAGTGTCAGAAGTTTCTCAGTTGTGCTTGTGAAAAACTGAGGGGGAGTTGCTCAAACACTTGGAAGTTTGAGGGAGTGAATACTGGGAGAGGTGTTCAGCTCTAGTAGTGTCTCGGATTGTGAGAACTACTCTACATGCTTGATTTCTGCCCTTAAAGAAATCACATAGTTGAAAATCTCGAGAGGTTCTCTCGGGGACATGACTAGGCTCACAAGGAGATCGAACCAGGATAAATGCTCTGCGTCTAATCCTTCTATCCCTACTCTCTTTACTTACTGTCTTTAATCACTTGCCTTGCTTTTATTTAATTGATATATTTGCTTGTGATTAAACTGTGCTAAAACTGCTTATATTCTTATTTCACTTAAATAACTGTTTCTTCCGCAAATCTTTTAAACAACTGTTTATGATAATAGGCAAAATGAATTAAGAGTATACTTAAGTTTTTAAAGAGAACTAATCCTATTCACCCCCCCTCTAGTCTTAGTATTAGTCATATTTGGGCCAACACTGACTTCTTTAAACAACAATGCAAATGCATAAACTTAAAAACACAGAAACATGCAAGGCATCCTCCTACACTTATATTGGTCAATGTCCTCATTGTAGGAAGATCAACACACAAAAACCACACAGAACAAAATTAAAACTAAAGCATTAAAAGTAAAGTAAAGGAAAGATAATACTTAAGTGCCCGCCGACGAACCAGGTGGAGATGGAGAAAACTCCATGTTGTTACGCCAAAAGCAAGACAACATAGGGTGCCTAGTGGAAGCGTGCTCCTTGCTCAAATCTTTAATTTCAATGGCCACACGTTGGATAGAAGTATCAAACTCATCCACACGTTGCAAAAGAATGGCATTATTAGCTTCAACGCCATCCAACCGGGTAAGAACTTGCTTCCAACCTGCTACTTCTTCATCCTCCCTTTCAACTTCTTCAACATTCTCCTCAATGGGAGTGGTAGTTTGGCTCTTAGAGCAAGAAGTAGAAGGACCTACCGCATCCTTACATGAATAAACCTCATCTCGCGAAATTGAACCTTCTCCAACCTTTGATAATGTTTTCCTTCACCGACCGTAAAGATAGGAAAAGGGCACCCATAGTTTGCACTAAGATCCTTTGGAGCGGGAATTTTTCGATTAGCACTAGCCTTAACTCGTGGAGGCATGGTGGAAGGAAAGGTAAGGTATTTAGAGAAGATAGAACTTGATGTTTGTTCTTGAGAGAAATATGAAAGGTTTGATGTTAGGGTAAGGAAAATAGGGTAGAGGAAGGGGTAATTTATAGGAAAGTAAAGTGTATGTGTGTAAGAGGAATCAATGCTTAAAGTAATTGTGTAGTTCAATACTCAACAATGGCATTGAATGGAGGATTAAAGTTTTTGGGAAGAGGTGTGTAAGGTTTTGGGAAGAGGAGATTGAATGGAAAAGGTTTGACTAAGAATTTGAAAAACCTTTGCAAAATCAATTTTCCCGGATTTCCCTTCCTAGCGCCCGCTAGTTTTGCTTGAAAATTCTAGCGCCCGCTAGTCTTCCAGGAAAACTAGTTTTTCCGTTTCGAATGTGTAAATGAGCAAATGAATAAAACAAGCGTTCGGGGATGATTAAATTGATTCTAAACCTATATAACACTTAAAAGTAAACAAATTAGTGAAACAAAAGGGTAGAATCTCAACGAGACATCCCTCGAAATATAAGGATTAACGAAAATAACTAACTAAGTCACAAAACACTTTTTATTTTCCCAAACGTCAAAGTCTGAAAATAACTAACTAACTAACTAACTAATTAACCAATAGTAAATAAAATGTGGACTATCAAAATAAAATAACTAAGTAAATTAAATATACTAGACATTAAACTAAATATAATAAAAAACTAAAGCTAGGAAACATGTGTTAGACACGATTTAGGATTTTCTTACGTATTGCTAGGAAGGCTACCCTCTTTTCGGGATGGAAGTGACTTGGCAATTTGTCCTATTTGAACTTCCAAGTTGTGAATGGAAGATGAATGATTTTTAAACAATTGATCAAACTTGTCCTCAACACGTTTAAAAATGTCATCTTGGTTATTCACCTTACTACCGATAACATCGATAAATTTATCGATCTTGGTGGAAAGTGTCCCAATAGAATCTCTAGGTTGATTTTGATAATTACTAGACCTATCTTGGCTTGCATTGGTATTTACATTTTCTCTCCAACTAAGGTTTGGATGGGTTCTCCTTTCAGAATTATAGGTGTTCGAATATGGATTATTATTTCGATTTTGTCCTTGGAAAAAATTTACTTGTTCAACCATATCCGGACCACTATTATCCATTCCATTTTGGATGGGGTTGCCATTAGCATCACAAGAGGTAAACAACTTGTCAACTTTTTGAGATAATGCCGAAAGTTTCGCTTGCATCATACTTACAGTATCGAGACAATGTATACCTTTCATCGACAACGAACTTGAGGATGATGGGCCTGAGTATGATTGTGCTTGTGATTGTGTTCGATCAGTGGGCCACATGCTACTGTTCATAGCCATCTCCTCCAAAAGTTCTTTGGCCTCAACAAACGTCTTCTTCATAAAAATTCCTCCCGACATGGCATTTAGCGAACTCCTAGTAGTAGGGTTAATCTCGTTCTAGAATGCTTGCATTAAAAGTTCATCGGGTAGGTTATGGTGTCGTTACATTTAACATGGTATTCGCTTTATGAGCACGACTTTACGATAACACGACAACATGACATTACAACTAACTTAGTTTGTTATTTTGTTATTTTTTTGACAACACATAAATGCGTGGTTTTCATTGTTCCAAAGAAATGCAAGCTTTGGGAAACGGTCTCTGCTGTGGACTACTACATATTCAGACTTCTAGGGGATTTGTTGCTTAGATTCTACAATGAACTGAAATGGATTCTAATGATAAAGATGCATGGAAGTTTGTTACAGATAAAATCAACGGGAAGGGTGACAACATGATGCCATGGAAAGAGGTCAAGAGGGTCTTTATTCCATTAAATGTGAAGAATGAACATTGGGTACTTGGGGTACTTGTGTTCGAAGTCTAGCGAACCTTTGCTGAAAATACGACATCTGATAAGCCTTTGCAACTTTCCAAAAGACCTCGTCAATCTTCCGAGTGCCATTGTATTTTGACTTCACATTCATTTGTAGATGACGAGCACAAGCCCCATGAATTGTGTTTGGGAACACCTCGTGCACTGCATATATTATACTCACATTTCTGTCGGAAATGATGACAAGATCTTCAACCTCATAAATTTGTTCTTTCACTTTAGTGAAAAACCAATGCCATGCTTTGTTGTATTCATTAGGTCCAATTCCTCAAGAAACATGATAAATTTAGCCATTACCATCATGTCTAACTGCCGTGTATAAAATTCCACGATATTTACCTTTTAAATGTGTTTCATCAACACATAAAACCGGTCGAATATGTGCTTTAAATCCTCTAACTGAAGCACCAATAGCCATGAAAAAGAACTTGAAACGACCATCCTCTTCGGTTTCAATGTGCGTCACTGTTCCCGGATTTAGACTCTTTAATGTTTCACAATAATCGGGTAACATCAAATATGATTCATCAGGTGAGCCATCATGGGATTCAAATTCCCATCTTCTTACTCTATAAGCCTGCATATATGAGATATTGATATTTTGAAATTCTTTAAATTGATAGACGAGTGCTTTTGGTCTAACCAACTCCTGATTCATATCACAACTTCGTTTGACTATGATGTTTGCATTCCGTTTCCAGCTTACCTATGATGCGGAAGAACTTTGTCGATCCCAATATCCCATGAGTGTAGTGTCATACTATAAAATCTCTTTAGCATGAACATACTACTACCCCGAGGGACATTTCCCTTATCCCGCCACTTACACTTGTATTATGGATGATTTCAATACGTACACAACACCTCAAACAAAGATTTGTTCGATTTGTACACCTTCCATTGGAATCTATGCTCGATGGAAAATTTTCCAAATGCATCTTGCAATTCGCGTTTTGTGGAAAATAGATCGTTCACGTTCAACTCCCCCGAAGCATTCTTAGATTTAGGTCGATCACATGAGCATTTGGTGCCTTAGGAAGCCAACGAAACACATCAGTCATAACCAACCCCTTTGTCGTGTTATCGTGCTGCTCTGTTGTCGTGCCGTTCCTATGAACTTCAGGAAACGCTGCAGATCCAGCAAGATAATTCACATCCTCACTTCAAATCCTCCATCCACACCATTGACATCATCAATCCCATCACTCACATCATCGTTCACAGTATAATTTTCGTCATTCACATAATTATTCATCAACCCAAGGTTTTTAAAACCGGCCCGACCCGATCGGGTCAACAACAGAGGCAGCTTTATCAGAGGCAACTTTTATCGGGTCGAGAATCGCTTTAGAAGTTGTTTGGATTTTAGTACATGTGTCACGTTCTCATTGGACCGCCCAGCCACGTGGCAGATAAGGATTGGATTGTTGTCTGCCACGTGGCAGTGACCGTACGTTCAGAAGGATTGTGACCGTACGGTCCCTAGTGAATAGTGTTGTTGACCGTACATCATTTTGTGAAAAAAGGATTTTCTCATAAGCATGAAAGTGCCACACTCATGGTCCCGAGATGCGGGTGGAAGAGGTTATGGCCCTCAAAAGGTGATCTGTTCTCCGACGAGTATCAGTATTTGAGCAGCTGGCGCGACGAGGAGCTCATAGATTGCTTTCATCATCGGGTTCGAAAACCAGTGCTTACAACTGGGTCTACTTGCGCCACTCTGATTATGGGTAAGATATTGACACACAATGGAACCAAATCTATCTGGTTGACACGACAATACTACATGAACGCCATAACATCATTATCATCATCAATAGGCACCACATCTCCTCGGACTTTGACTCAACACTTTGGCTAATCACATTCCCACATTCTCCAACATAACGTGTTGATGTATGTGATTCTGAACATATCATTCTTTCATACAAGAAATTTGGAGCCATTTGAACTTCCACCCTCTAAAATATCTACAATTTCATGTCTTTTTTTGCATGAAGGCTGAGTATCTTGTTGATCGGGAAACACAACAACAAATCAGCACGACATCATTTAAACATAACACCTGCAACTTTTTTTTCAAGGTCCTTCAACCAGATTGACAAAATGATACAACGACACAACATATCCTTCAAAAAATCACATAAATCACAACGGGTTAATTACATCAGGCGTCCTCCAACTTTCAGAAAAGGAACCATAATGCCACAAAACTTCATTTCTTAACACAAAACTCATCAAACTTCCATTAATGTTACCTCCATCGTCCTTATGGCAGGTTTTCGATTTCAAAAGTTGCCGGAGACGCCATGTGGCTGCCACATCATTATTTTTTGCCACATGTCAAAAAAAATTGAGGACTCATTAAACCACTCAACAATTAACCCAACTTTTCTAATTAGCGAACCCAACCCAATTTAAACAACCCAAATCATATTTTTTAAATTAATTCTATTAAAATAATCATCTCTATGCCCATTAAATTTACACTCATCTTCAATCCCGTAATCTAAGAGTCACCCTCCATAAAAACAACCTCTTTCTTTTTTACAATGGCAATATGAAACTTCAAACCCTAATTCCTTTTTACATGATGTTTTCTTCAAAATCATCTACCAACATCGTGTAATCGCCGATAAGTTGTTGATCGGCAACGAAATATCGAATGTATTCTCAAATCTCGACTAGAAGAGTTGGTTCTGTGTTGTTATCATACGATATTCTGTCCAAATCTAGCAAATCCAACCATGTTTGAAGCACTTACAAGAGTTGGTTCATGTGGCTTACCAATTTATGGTACGTAACTTGCTATATATCTTAAACTTTTTAGAGTTTTAGTAAGTTAATTAATCTATGTTTTTGGAGTAAAGGAATGTTGATTCACCAGTTTTTTTGTCAGTTTTTGAACTTCAATTCCCAACATTTGCACACCCTTCAACTTATATACTTGGTTGCTTTAGTTTTTTTTATCAATTATTATTTCATTGGTGGTCCATGCTGGGGCTAGATAAATAAGGTAGAAATTGAGTTACAGTTGGGTTTTTCATGATAAAAAATTGAGTTACAGTATGACCTTTTTGTCACTAGTTTTGATATATTTTGCACTATTAATAAATGGGTATGACTTTGGTGGTTGGAATATATGACAATAAACATGAAGTGTTGAAGTTGCTTTTACATTAGTATGATTCTTTTTTCATTTCAATTTTGAAGTGTTCTAGAGATGATCACTAACTTTTTCAGTTAATTATAGTTTATTATTGTCCATTCAAATAATGTTTTGGAATTGTTTGTTTCTTCAGATCCCGGAGAGTACTACTTCACCATTAAAGTTCACTACAATGGGATGCTAGGAGAGGAAGAATATATCGGGGGTGATATAGTCTACTTGGACTGGTGCCACGTGAAGAACTTATCTCTTGATTTTCTTGATAAGTTAATGTATCGGATGGGGTGTTTGGGATTTTTTGCAATACTTGTATAAGGCTTGTGGCATCATGAATGGGTTTACCTTGCTTGTGAAAGATAGTGATGTATTTAATATGTCAATGGAAGTTTTTGAGGACAAAAATGTGGATAAATATGTGAAGTACTTGAATAGTCATGAGGAAATCTATAATTCTGAACCAAATACATGTAGATTATGAAATTTATACTTGAAGAATGGTGTGAAAGGGATTACAAAGTGTGATTATATATGCTCACTATATCGCAGGAGATTGATGGAGACAGTTTGACTTACGAACAAAGGGTAAGTAGTAAAAGGCCGAGAGTTTTAGGATATGTTGCAAGAAGATTAGATTATGATGTTGCTAACATAGCAAATCAGGCAAGTGGGAGTGGTAAACTAATGCAGGCTATTGATGATCAAGGAATGGAAAGTGAGCAGCCCCGTTTTAACACATTTGTTGAAGGCCAATAAGAAGACATTGTTGATCTTGTGGATGGCGAATATGACATAACAGATGGTGATGAAGACTATCAAGAAGAGATAGATAAATAAAAACAAATTGATGGTGGTGGTAGACCTAAAAAAACATCTAAGATACCTCAAGGAAAAACTATTGCTGATGTTGAAGACATTGAAGACAATGATAGTGAATATGTTGATTCAGATGACTTACAGTCAGTTCATTTCGATAGTGATAATGAAGGAGTGCGTTATCCGGAGTTCAATATTGAGAGAGATAGACATCAACCTTCACTTGCTTTAGGTATGAAGTTTAGATCTTTTAAAGAGTTTAAGTGTGCTTGTATTAACCAATCTATCAATGAGAGGTACCAAATTTTTTTTGAGACAACAAGCGATGTATTTGTAAGTGTTTCAAACCGCCATGTCCTTACCGCTTGTATGCATCAAAAGTAAGCAAGACTGATCCGACGATTCAGATCAAGAATGCAGTCATCAAGCACACTTGTAGTAAGCTATTGACTAAGAACTTCCATTGCACGACTGAATGGTTGGCTGAGAAGTATTTGTACAAGTACAATGTTGATCCAAGTTGGTCAGAGTCTGGACTAACACAACAAATTGAGGATGATCTTGGTTTTACTACAACCCAGATAGGTGCATGAAGGGTTAAAAATTTGGCCATGAAGTGGGTGGATGGAGATGAAAAGGTGCAATATTTAACGTTGCTTTCTTATGGTGCAGAATTAATGAAGACCAATCTAGGTACGTATGATTTATTTTGAAATTGACATGGTTGTTCAATTAAAAATTATAACAAACTAAATGCTTGAAATTGTATCAAATTAAACTTTATATCATTTGGTTCATATTGTAGGAGCTACTGTGGATTTTTGGAGAGAAGATTGCAAATTTAAGGGTTATTACATCTGTTTATCTGCACTAAAAGAAGCATGGAAGAGTGGATGTAGACATTTAGTTTGTGTGGATGGATGATGGCTCAAAGGATTGTATGGTGGTCAACTACTAGCTGATGTTGGTATTGATCCAAATGATTGTATGTTTTCCATTGCTTATGCAATTGTCTTGACAGAGACAAAGGAAACTTGGAAATGGTTTTTAAGCAACATCGGTGATGATTTGAATTTATGGGACAAGCATAATGTCACTATAATTAGTGACAGACAAAAGGTATGTATAAGTTCTATCAAGTGCATATATTAAACAATATTAGTTGGATTTTTACTAACTATTGATAATTTTGTTGGTTGTAGGGTTTAATAGGAGCTGTTAAGGAATTATTTCCTAATGCACAACACATAAATGTGTTAGGCATATCTACACGAATTTCAGAAACCATTTCAAGGGCAAGAATATGAAAGACTTATTGTGGAATGTTGCACGAGCAACATATGAGGAACGATTTAAATTCTGGATGGAAGAAATTGAGAAGCAAGATCCAGATGCCAAGAAGTGATTGCTCCATCCTAATAGGCCTACGGATAGTTGGTCAAGAGCGTTTTTTAGACCGGAATGTAAGTGCGACATGTTGTTGAACAATATATCAGAATGCTTTAATTTTTACATACTTGATGGAAGGGATAAAGGAGTAGTTACATTAGCGGAGATGATTAAGGTAAAGTTGATGAGGAGAATGAAGAAGAAAAAAGATATAATTGAGAAGTATGATGATCTTAATTGTCGAAAAGTGAAGAAGAAGTTTGAAAAGTTAAAGCAAGAATCTTCCCATTATTACCCTGAATGTTTTGGAGGTCTGAAGGCATCTGTAACGGGACATGAAAAAAAAAGAGTTGTTGATATGGTGGCAACAATTACAGATCTTACATGTCTCGATAAAAATCAAGTCCATGAGTGGGTAATAATTAGATCTTAGGTAACAATTTATATACCCAACAAATCACTTTTATATAGACCAAACAAGTGAAAGCTATTTTTTTTAAATTGTAGATGCCAAGGACTATCAAGGATTTGGCAAGAGAAGTAATTCAGAATCAACAAGTGCAGGTATATATATGTTTTGTTGTTCAATGAAATTTATTTTATATATGTATATGATTTCATGCACAACTTGGTTGGTTATATGTAGGACTTCATTCAACAACCAACTAGAAACTCCCAATCTCATGGTACTATGTGCGAGTCAATAAAGCTAGAGGTCGGACTGTTGCCAAGAGAGGGAGAGGCAGAGGCAGAACTGTTGCATCTAAGTATATGGAACAAAAGAATGGTTGAAATGACCTTTAGTGATTGTTTTTTGAATATGTATTCTGGATGTGTATTTTTTATGCATAAGGATGTTTATGCATAAGATGAAATGACATTTATTATCTAGTTTTAAGATGTGTGTTTTGGATGCTTAAATATGTATTTTGTATGATTAATTATTATGTAATTTTCTAGGTTATTCCTCGCTATGATGATGATTTGGATATTACTTTTATTTTCAAATAATTTAACTACAAACGTAGTTAGTGGAACCCTTGTTTTGCAATGATTAAGTAAATAAATACTTTTCACTACACCGAAACCCCTTCACATGACGGGCAAAAACCGTCATGCAATTAAAAATTTGTCCGTCATGGGGCTCATCGCTATCTATCGAGCTTTCAGACGACGGTAAAAAACTGTCATGTGAATGAATTTCTAATGACAGTCATCAAATAGTGAAACGTCATTGTACATTGTTTCTATTGACATATATTACAAAAGAATCTCTCATTCTAATGCATTTCACATGACAACAATTTTAAGTGCATCCGTCAACCAAACCATCCTAAGTTGGAGTATGTAATGTTCAGATGATAGTGTATTTAATTTATCCGTCATTAAAAAATAAAGACAATGACAGTTTTCATTTTTTTTTTCTGTCATTTGATTCTCTCAAGATGACACTTTTTATTTTATAATGTCGTTTAAATTATTCACCCAATAAAATATAATAATTTGGATTCAATGGAGCTCTCCTATATAAATTGATGGCCTAAATTAAAGATCAAACATTATTGCAAGCAAGCAGATAGATATTCCAACTATTATGTGTTGGCTCTAACAAGAACAGAATCACCTAGAGGGGGGTGAATAGGTGTCAAAGTTAAAAACTGATAGTTTTAAGTTTTTGAAGAAACTTAATTTTTCAGAGTCAAATTTCCTCAGAGTCAGAGGCTAGTTTAGAGAAACAGCTCCTGATGGACATTCTGCCTTAACACAATTTAACTGGTTTCAGCAACAGAAGCTCTGAGTTAGAAAGCTTCTGGACAGTCTTCTGAACAAAGACAATGATATAAGGAGGAAATCTGTTTCAGCACTAAATATAAACAAGTACACAGAAGCAAATTAACAAGTATAAGGAAGGGAGAAAGAAGTTCAGGAGATCCTAAGAACAAGTCGATTTATCCAAGTTCGCCACAGAAGTCCTGTGACTACGTCTTGTCCCCTGTGGTCGCAGTCGCCAGAGATTTTAAATCTACTATTCAGAACGTTTATGGCAAGTTCAGAAGCTCCTTTACATCAACAGAACATAAGCTAATTTCTCAGTTAGCTCTGACTAGTCTAACAAGTGTTAAAGGATTTCCACCAGAACAACAGCAACTCTGTTTTCTGGATTTCTCACCCAACTCTAATCTCAACTAGATTTCTCTCTAAATCTAACTGAATATCACAAACGATATCAGTTTACAAGATTCCTACTATGAACTTGTTTTTCTTCACTCTCTCACTTAAACTTAAGCTATGCTAAGAAAGATTGAGAATGGAAAATGGTGCTCTGTTTTCTTGATTAGAACAGTGCGTTGAGATTTTGCTCGATTATCACGCATGTGGATACAATGGAGCTTGGCTACTATTTATAGTGGATGAGGATGACCGTTGGTGAATTTGAATCTTCAATTGAGATGACATCAGTTGTTGTAGCCGTTAATCTGTCAAGTCTTCAAACGGTCTTCAAACACTTTGATTCCGTTAACCTTGTTCTTTAACTAAATCTGGAAGTAATTTGAAGATGAACAAAAGGTTGACTGAAATCTTTCTTCAATTGGATCAACAAAGGGTAGACAAGGAAGTTCTGGTTTTGTTTTGAGTAGACAAGCGCGCTCATTCAAAACAGCTTTTTGAGCTTTTGGCGCCTTGCATTAAATGCGTCTGTAAGAGCATTGAATGCTAAACAAGGCCCGTGACATAGCTTCTGATGGCTAATTCATTTTGTCAAAACCTCTGATCAAATTGGTAAGGGATTCTCTTTTGATTGCTTCTTAGACCACTGAGGCGAGCTTTAACAGTCTTCAACAGAACTTCAGAGCGGAGCATCCAGCTTCTGAACCTTTATCTACTGTCTTCAGCTTCTCATTTATTCTGAGTCTTTAAGACAATCCAGAGAATCTTCATTCAACACCTGCTGAGAAACTTATATAATACTTAACAAAAATTGTTAGTCAATATTGAAAAGTAAGTAAGTAAACTTTAAATTTCATCTTCTGAAACGTTTGGACATAATCAAAACACTAGGGGTTCATCATTCTCCCCCATTTTGGTTATGGACAAACCGTGGTCCAGAAGGTAAAATTACTTAGATAAACACAAAGTTTAGAAAGTAACTTCCTGATTGTTATGATTTTTACAACTTCTGTGTAACTTAACTCCCCCATTTTAGTATAAATGGTGAACTCCAGCAATCTGTATTAACTTAAAATAGGCTTAAGATCAAGTTGTTAGATTTTAGCGAAGTGTAAGTTACTAAGGTAAAAAGCATAAACAATATATAATAACATTCAGAGACAATAAAGTATGTAAAGGTTCAGTGTATATATGATCAGAAGAAAAGAAACAATGATAAACATGTGGATAACAAAAAGTCCTAAGACAGTAGCTACCCAACCCAGAACCTAGCTAAGAAGCTTAAGTCCCTAAAAGATTATCAGTTTCTAGGTTTCTTTTGAGGAGGAGGCACATCACTAGAACCAGCATCAACATTCTGTCTCTTCAAACCAGAGCCAGGACCACTCTGCTGAGCAGACTTCTCCCCCGTTTGGCCAGAAACAACAGGAATACCCAGAGCTCCTTGAGAGGACAGCCGCTGCTGAACATGAAGAGCAGTCTGGTATTGCTGAGGGGTAGGCCTTACAGTGTTGATCATATCCATTCTTCGTCTGAAGTCAGCATCAATGGTTCTCATATGATCAAAATTCTGTCCAGAAAAAGGTTGTTGTCTTTGAACATCCTCCAGAAGCAGCTTGATAGAACAATTATTTGCATACACAGCAGCAGTGAGATGCTCATTCTGAATATAAGTCTGTCCTCGAACAAACCTATAGCAATTGTGAAGAACCTTCTCTTGTTCTTTTGCTTGAGTGTGCATAATCTTCAGAAGTTCTGTAAGCTCTGCAATCTGGGCGCTCTGAGCAGTCACAACAGACTCTAAGCTCTGTAAACGGTTGTTGAGATCAGGAGTGATGTCATACATAATTCTGGCAGCCCCAGAAGATGATGATCCTTGAGCAGAAGATTTCACTTCTCTCAGAATTGTTGGCCCTATCAAGAACAAAATCACCTAGAGGGGGGGGGGGGGGGGGGGGGGAATAGGTGTCAAAGTAGAAAACTGATAATTTCTAAGTTTTTAGAGAAACTTAAATTTCAGAGTCAAATTTCCTCAGAGTCAGAAGCTAGCTTACAGAAGTTGCTTCTGAGGGAAATTCTGCCTAAACACAGTTAGACTGTTTTCAGCAACAGAAGTTCTGATTGAAGAACTTCTGGACAGTCTTCTGAACAAAGACAATGATACTTTAGAGAAAATCTGTTTCAGCACTAAATATGAACAAGTACACAGAGGCAAAAATAACAAGTATAAGAGGGAGAAAGAAGTTCAGGAGATCCTGATTGAACAATTCGATTTATCCAAGTTCGCCACAGAAGTCCTGTGACTACGTCTTGTCCCCTGAGGTCGCAGCCTACAGAGATTTTATAAATCCACTATTCAGAACTTTTATGGCAAGTTCAGAAGCTCCTTTACATCAACAAAACTTAAGCTAATTTCTCACTTAGGTCTGACTAGCCTAAAAAGAGTTAAAGGATTTCCACCAGAACAAACAACAACTCTGTTTTCTGGATTTCTCACCCAACTCTAATCTCAACTAGATTTCTCTCTTTAAAACTAACTGAAGATCACAAACGATCTCAGTTTACAAGATTCCTATTATGAACTTGTTTTTCTTCACTCTCTCACTTTTACTAAGACTATGCTAAGAAAGATTGAGAATGGAAAAGATGCTCTGTTTTTCTTGTTAGAACAGTGCGTTGAGATTTTGCTCGATGATCATGCGTGTCTTGATGCATTGGAGCTTGGCTACTATTTATAGTGAGTGAAGATGACCGTTGGTGAGTTTGAAACTTCAAAGGAGATGACATCAGTTGTTGTAGCCGTTAATTTGTCAAATCTTCAAACGGTCTTCAAACACTTTGATTCCGTTATCCTTGTTCTTTAACTAAATCCGGTAAGTAATTTGAAATCAAAGACGAGGTTGACTGGAATCATTCTTCAATTGGATCAACAAAGGGTAGACATGGAAATTCTGGTTTCTTTTAAACAGACAGGCGCGCTCCATCAAAACAGCTTTTTGAACTTTTGGCGCCTTGCATTAAATGCACTTCTCAGAGCATTAAATGCTATCCAGAACCCGTGACTTTAGCTTTCAGAAGCTAATTTTCAGTTGTCTAGACTTCTGATCAAATTGGCAAAACTTCTGATTGCAAAGAACTTCTTAGGAGAGCTTTAGCAGACTTTGGCTTCAGAGCGGAGTATCCAGCTTCTGAGTAATTGAAACTCTGACTTCAGCAACTAATCTTCTGAGTTCTTTTAGGCAATCCAGAAAAGATTCATTCAGCAACTGCTGAGAAACTTACACATAGACTAAAGCAAAAATATTAGTCAACAATAAACTATATGTAAGAAAAAATTAAGTTTTCATCTTCTGAAACGTTTGGACATAATCAAAACACATAGGGTTCATCATTCTCCCCCATTTTGGTTATGGACAAACCGTGGTCAGAAGGTAACAGAAAACATGAGGTTTAGAAAGTAACTTCCTGATGCAAATGTTTCATAACTTCTGAGTAAATTAACTCCCCCATTTTAGTGTAAATGGTGAACTTCAGCAATCTGTATAAACTTAAAGAAAGACTTAAGATCAAGTTGTTAGATTTCATGAAGTGTAATTTACTAAGTCAAAAAGAAACATAAGCAAAAAGTAAGAAGTCAGATACGCAAGAGAGTATAAGAAAGATTCAGTGTGTATAAATTCATTCAGAAGACAGCATAAGGAACAAAATAATCAGAAGAGCAGAAAAAGTCCTAAGACAAAAACTACCCAACCCAGAACCTAGCTAAGAAGCATAAGTCCTAAAAGATTACAAGTTCCTAGGTTTCTTCTGAGGAGGAGGAACAACACTGGAACCTTCGGCAGCACTTGATCTCTTCTGACCAGACTTCTCCCCCGTTTGACCAGAACCAAGAGCAACACCCAGAGCACCTTGAGATTTCAATTTTTGTTGAACATTCAGTGCAGTCTGATATTGCTGAGGAGTTGGTCTCACAGTATTGATCATATCCATTCTTCGTCTGAAGTCATCATCAATGGTCTTCATATGATCAAAGGTCTGACCAGACATAGGTCGCTGTCTCTGAACGTCTTCCAGAAGAAGCTTGATCAACCTATTGTTAGCATACACAGCAGCAGTAAGATGCTCATTCTGAATATAAGTCTGTCCTCGAACAAACCTATAACAATTATGAAGAGTCTTCTCTTGTTCTCGTGCTTGAGTGTGCATAGCCTTCAGAAGTTCAGTAAGCTCAGCAATCTGTGCGTTCTGAGCAGATACAGCAGACTCAATGTTGGAGAGTCGATTGTTGAGATCAGGAGTGATGTCATATACAATCTTAGCAGCCCCGGAAGATGATGAACCTTGAGGAGAAGATTTCACTTCTCTCAGAATGTGATTGGCAGTACTTTGCAGGTCATCAATCTTATTTGGGAGCATCTTCTCATGAGCTTCATAATGCTCGTTTGCTTCCTTGACTTCTTCTGTCAATATCTCCAAATTCTCATTGACCTTTAGAGAAGAAGCAAGAGCAATGTTATCCAGAGAGGGAAGAGTCAGAGCTAATTCTCTTAATTTGTACAGCTCTTCATACGTAGCTAGATGAAGTGTAGAAAGATTGCGTATGTAAACAGAAGGATCCTGCATTTGAAGCATAGTCATGAGCTGCAGGTTCTGAGCTTTCAAAGAATGCAATTCTTGCAGCACAATGCCCTGAGCATACATGTCAGCAGCAGAAGTCCTTTGCCCTATACCAGCAAATCTATTCAACAGTTCATCAGAGCCACTCTGACTCATTCGTCTCAACTCTTCAATACTGGGGGCACCTCCAGCTTCGAAAATACCAGAAGCTCTGCCCATGAAACCAAAACTACCAAACCTGGTATCCAGATCATCCCGATTCATGTGTTTGCGCAGGAAGTCATAGTTGGATGACAACCCAGCAAAACAAGAAGTAGTGGAAGAGGTAGTTAAGGGATCACACACATGAGGTGTATGTCCAGAGGTTGAGAGAGGAGGAATTTGAGTGTTTGAAGAAGGGATGGCATTTGTGGTAGAGGAAGAAAAGGTAGGGGAAATGGAAGGTAAAGTAGATGGTAGTGAGAAAGATGGAGCAGTAAATCCAATTGATGGACTTACAGAGGAGGAAGGAATAGAAGAGGTAGTGGATGTGGATATAGAGTCTGTGAAAATGGGAGCAGTGTTTAAATTCACTTCTGAAAAGGATCCAGAAGGAGGAATGATTGAAGGAGGTACAACCCCAGAAGTTGAAGTTGTAGGAGGAATGGAAGTGTGAGAATCACCAACTTCTGTGACAGAAGGTAATGAAGGAGATGGATGAGGAGTACGAGGAGTGGATGGATGAGAGGTATGAAGTGGAGATGGGATGACCTGTTCAGAGAGATTTGGATCAAAAGTGGAAATGGGCTCAGCAAAGATATGAGCCATTCTGAAAAGTGTTTCAGAAGCATCTCTTTCACCAGGATTTCTCCCTTGACCCAGAAGAACGTTATCCAGAAAATCATCAGTGTCGATGTTTTCAGCAAAGTTCATAGCATTCTGAATGATAGTATCAGGCTCTTGATCACTATCTTCAGTCAGTTCTTCAATAATAGGAGCATCAGCATCCTTCTCAACAGACACATCCATCATGTCTTCGTCATCAGCCAAGTCCTCTTTTTCAGGAATTGACTCTTCCAGTTCAGTACTCGAAGCAATAGAGAAGTCCTTTTTGATCAGAGACCTTCTCTTTGCTGACATCTTCTTCTTTGGGATTCTTCTGGAGAGAGGAATATCTTCAGAGTCGTCATCCTCTTCAGTAGCCTTTGAGCTAATCCGAGTAGAGAGAGAGATATTCTCAAGCTCTTCTCCTACCTCTGAAGCCTCAACATTCTTTGAGAACTCCACATTCTCAAGTTCAGCAGCACATGCAATGATTCTTGCATCAGCCTTAGCCTTTGCAGCAATTTCTCTTTCAGCTGCTAACTTGTCTTCTGCTTCCTTCTGTTTTCTCTTCTTATCAGCAAGAGCCACAACCCTTGCAACTTTCTCAGCTTCAGCAGCCTTCTCTTTCTCAGCAAGGCGTGCTTCCTCAACATCCTGAGCTTCCTTCTCAGGAACATCCTTTGGCTTCTCAGCAACAATCTTGCCAGAGGGTTCAACACTGATTGTTGTTTGAACCATCGTGGGAAGAGGTTCTGAGATAACCACCTTCTCTACAGTCAGGACCAACTTACTTGATCTTTTCTTTCCCTTGCCCTTCTTGGCAGCAATCTTTCCTTTCTGCACAGTAGCTTCCACAATTTCCTTCTGAGCAATACTCACAGAGGAGCCCTTCTCAATCTTCTTCGGAGTCACACCAAAACTCAGGTTCCTGAAGGTATGCATCTTCAGAACCGTACTCCTACTAGTAACACCTTCTCCTGAAACAACAACAGAGGCTGCCTCAAACAACCTCGTCAGAAGTGAGCCATATGCTAATGCACTCACGGTCGTTACATTCTTCATCTGCCTTATCAGCATGGCAGGTAAATTTATTTTCTTCTGGTTGACCAGATGCCACATGAAAACCCTTTCCCTGTTGGAAACCCCATTGACTCCTCCAGCCTTCGGAAGAAAGACATTTGTAGTCAAATAGTGTGCCCACCTCTGGTGCTGAGTCAACCAGGTGGCATACGTTTCCTTGGCATTCAGATCTGGCCTAGCCCAGTTGGCTTCAGTAAAACCATCTGCTGAACCATCATCACCAACGATGATTCCTTCATCATCAATCCCTATCACTTGAGAAATGGAAGCCCTGCTGACTTCGATCTCAACTTCCCCGACTTCAGAATGTAGGACATCCTCCTCATTAGAAAAGAAATGAAGGTTCTGATAGAATTCTGTAACTAACTTAGGATAAATGAATTCATCGAGAGAAACGAATGAATTCCAGTTTTGAGCGCTAAGCCAGTGGGAAATATGTTCAGTCGATTTAACTTCATCATCTAGGAACCTAGAGGTGAATACCCTAGATTCGCTAACCTTCTTTTGTGATTCAGTGGAGAAGATGTGTGTGACAGTGATTTCTTGAGCCATTTGAAGAAATAAGAAATTAGGTTAAGTTTTTAGAGAGAAGAAAACACAGAAAAATCTATGGAAATTCTAATGGCAAAGAAAATGAGAGTAAAAACTTCTAAGTATGGAAAACCCTTATTTAAACCCAAACACAGAAACCGTTCCAATTCAAAAAGCAAATACACACCGTTTAAAAGGGAACAGATAACCGTTAACCACTGATAGGCCTAATATTTACGTAGTCTTCCACTCTTTTTAGCTTCTATTCTTGCATGTTTTTTATCCTTGAAAGTCTTGCTCATAAAGGTTTAGTGCAGATTTCGCTCACTATTGCAAACAAAAGGTGAATCTAGGCAGTGAAGGCCTTGTAGGCAAATTGGAGCTGTGTAGACTGCTTTCGGACTGCAGAAGCGCAAAGGCTGTGAACCAGGCAGTGTTTGATGCAGGCTGCGGCCGCGAAGTAGAGGAGGCTGTGCAAGAAGAATTGAAGGGGTGGAATGCCACCTAGCCCTAGTGGCAGTTCTGTTAATTTTATCAACAATTTGAATATTTTCATTTCAGTTTTTAAGGGTATTTGTGACCTAAACTTTAAGGGTCATTTTAGTCTTTTGCCTTTTTAGGGTTGCCACCATTGTCTCCCTATATAAGGCAATGTTTTCTTTTGCTTTTGTGTGAAAAAAAGTGTGAAGTGTACTTTATGATATAACACTATTTTTATGTTAGTCAACTTTTAACTTTGCAACAACTTTCTTTTTACTTAATTCCATTTATAGTAATACTTCTTTAGTCTTTCAAAGTTGTTTTTACAACTTTGAAATCCGAATCTCTTCTTCTTCCTTAGATTAATGGTTTCAAGCTTTAGTTTTTACATTTCCATGGAGACAATGAACTCACTCTTGATGTGTGAGTAGTCTTTTAACATGGGCCGCGAGTGAAAGGTGAAGGATCGTGGCGTAGGAAAAGGTTTCTACTTATGGTAATGTTATTCTAGCTTTGGTTTTCTTAGATCTATGCTTCGGGTGAGGATTGGTTGCAAACAAACCTCCTAAAATCATTAGTGGAGCTTAGAAATGAGCTATCTTGTGGTTTACTATACGGATTAGATCTAAAGATGCATGCTTTTGTAGTCTAGAGAAATCTTGCTATATTTGTATGTTGGTTATTTACTATTTAAGGAAACTTTTTAGTAAAACCCTAAGACAACACATTCCTTAGTAGATCTAGACCAAATAACTTTGCTAGATCTACTAAGTTATCAACTCTTAGGCTTGGAAACGAGCTAGGATGAGATATTTGTGGGAAAAACCAACCCTTTACTGTTAGTTTAGTCTTTGCTATTACCAGAAACCCAGATCCAGTAGCCTATGATCCAGATCCAGCCACTTGTAGCCTGTGTGCCTTTAAATATTGTTGTTATTATACCCTGCTTTATATTCATAGTTTTAATCACTCAAAAACCATTACTTGTGACTTTATTAGATCTTTGAGATTGAAAGTTAGTAACTTTAGCTTAGCCCGATCCCTTGGGTACGATAATCCGAGTCCTTAATACTCACTTTATTACTTGAACGATGGGTACACTTGCCCTAAAAAGCACGTAGGTTTCTATCGCCACAAGTTTTTGGCGCCGTTGCCGGGGATTGGCAATACGCTGCTGTTATTAAGTTTTATTTTTAAGGGTTTAATTTGTGTGTTAAGTGTGCAGGCTTTGTTCTAGTAATATCTTTTGCAGTTTATGCCCAATAGGCGAGGCTCTCCTGACGTACCCTAGAACCCAGAGATTGAAAGATCTTGCCGACGTAGGAACGCTATCAAGAAGGCTAAGCGTAGGCAGAGATTGCAAGAGAGGAGGCTGGCTCAGTCTGGAGAAACTTCAAACACACAGGCAGAACACGCTGAGCATAATACAGCTGTTTTCCCGTACCCTACGGAAGAAGAACACCCTGCGCCTGAGACTTCAGAGGTTAAAGACGTAGGAACACCACCACCACCACCCAGAAATCAAGAAGTCCCTTTTGTTGTCATGGCTGCTGCTAGGCCATGGATGGACACTGAAGCGCCACCTCAAGGACCACAATACACCTCTTGTATTGTCCTTCCGGCCAATGAAGGAGACTTTGAGCTAAAATCATCCATGCTTCACATGTTGCAGGCTACTGCTCAGTTTGATGGATTACCAAGCGGAGATCCAAATGGTCACATCCATGATTTCAAGAATATATGTGAAGCAATTCGTCCAAATAGGGAAGTTACTGATAACTACCTCCGGTTGAAGCTTTTTCCATTCTCCATCACGGGAAAAGCAAAAGTTTGGTTCAAGAATCTAGAACCGGGTAGTATTCGAAGTTGGGAAGCTATGGAGAGGACATTTTTGAACAAATATTACCCTCCAAAGCAGCTCATAAAAATGAGGAACTCTATTGCCTCATTTACACAAGGGGAAGATGAACCTCTTGCTGAAGCGTGGGAACGATTCAAGGACTACCTACGGAGAGCTCCTAACCACGGTTTGGATATGGCACTCCAAGTGCAGACTTTTTATAATGGTCTCATCACGAGCCAAAAAAGAGTCTTTGAGTCAGTTTGCGGAGGAGAACCGGATATGATGACACCAGCAGATATGTACTCTATGATCGAGAAAATGGTAGCTCAAAGCTACAAATGGCATGCAAGCAGGACAGATACGCAGCCTACACAGAAGATTCCCTCGAGTTCTGACCCTATGATATCTTCTTTAGCTACTCAGGTGGCTGAACTCACCAAGCAGATTGCTAAGATGAACAAGCCGCAGCCTGTGGCATCGGTCTCTTCAGCACCTCCACAACCGTCTTGTAATTTTTGTGGAGAGGCTCATAGAACCATTGATTGCTAGGCTACGGAACCTACTGTTGAAGTTGAACTCGTAGACTACGTCAACCATCAGCGCCAACAGGGAGGAGGACCATTTGCAGCTAACCCTGCGAGAGGTTACCAGAATCATCCAGCCTACTCTTGGGATGCCAACAGAAGACCCTACGATCAGCAACCACAGGATCAGAATCAGCGTTACTCTGCGCAGTCCAGCCAGCCCCAACATCAGCCACAGTCACAGTCTGCTAATCCATATTCGCAGCCTCCACACAACTACCAACAGCCTACGCAGCGGTATTCACAGCCTGCCCCGCCTTATGTACCGCCGCAGCAAAGAAGAGAGGACAAGAAGCCTTCAATGGAAGAGTTGATGACCCAGTTCATGCAGCAAACATCCACTTCAATCAAGAACCTGGAGACTCAAGTGCATCAACTTTCCAACATGGTTAGCCCAAAGCAAAAAGGAACTTTACCCGGGAAAACCGAGGCTAATCCAAGGGAGGATGTCAATTCCATCACCACACGAAGTGGGATTGAACTTCCTGACTCAGTACCAAGAGCCTTACTCACCAAAACAGGGCTCAAGTCAGTTATTGCACCAGCAAAGGAACAGCCTGCGACTCCCACTGTTGAGGCTACATCTGAGCCACCGGAGCCTACGCCTGTTCCATCTGAGCCTGCGAAGCAGCAATCTGAGGCTCCACCAAAGCCTAAAGTTGTTCCTGTGTATCAGCCTAACCTTCCATACCCTGGTATGGAGAAGGAAACGAAGTTGGAGAAGCAAACCAACGTGATCATTGATACGCTCCGCAAGCTCACTATCAACATACCACTTCTGGATGCTGCGCTCACTATTCCATCCTACAAAAAGTTCTTGAAGGACCTGGTCACCAACAAGACAAAGATTGAAAGCGTAGCCCACATCAGTCTATCTCAGACATGCTCATCCATCCTGCAAAATAAGCAACCTTTGCCCAAAAAGCAAAAGGATCCAGGGAGTTTTACTATTCCTTGCTCTATTGGTCCTATTGATATTGACAATGCATTGTGTGACTTAGGAGCTAGCATAAATTTAATGCCATATTATATTTATGAGAAACTAGGTCTAGGCCCTCCACAGCCTACTAGAGTAGCTTTGCAACTTGCTGATAGGTCAATTAAGTACCCTATGGGGAAAGTAGAGGATTTGCTTGTTAAGGTAGATAAATTTGTGTTGCCCGCTGATTTCATAATCATGGACATGGCTAAGGATTCTCATGTCCCCATTATTCTTGGGAGACCCTTTTTGGCCACGGGCAAAACAATTATTGATGTGGAAAGTGGAAAATTGACACTAAGGATAAATGATGAGGATGTAACCTTCAAAATGAACAATCTTACAAAACATCCTACTTCAAGTGATGATTCTTGCTATTTTCTAGATACAATTACTGATGTTTCCTCTGTGGAAATGCAGGATATTACAGGCAATGAAGAACTTGAAGAACTATTGCAGTCGGCCATGATGAACCCTATGTGTTTTGATTATGTCCAAACGTTTCAGAAGATGAAAACTTAATTCTATCTTACATATAGTTTATTGTTGACTAATATTTTTGTCTTAGTCTATGTGTAAGTTACTCAGCAGGTGCTGAATGAATCATTTTCGGATTGCCTAAAGAACTCAGAAGATCAGTTTGCTGAAGACAGAGTTGCAATAACTCAGAAGCTGGATACTCCGCTCTCAAGCCGAAGTCTGCTAAAGCTCTCCTCAGAAGTTCTTTGCAATCAGAAGTTATGCCAATTTGATCAGAAGTCTAGACAACTGGAAATAAGCTTCTGAAAGCTTAGTCACGGGTTTGTTTGAGCATTTAATGCTCTGACACTTGCATTCAATGCAAGGCGCCAAAAGTTCAAAAAGCTGTTTTAATGGAGCGCGCTTGTCTGTTCAAGAGAAACCGGAATTTCCTTGTCTACCCTTTGTTGATCTAATTGAAGAATGATTCTGTCATCCTCATCCTTGATTTCAAATCACTTACCGGATTTAGTTAAAGAACAAGGATAACGGAATCAAAGTGTTTGAAGACCGTTTGAAGACTTGACAAATTAACGGCTACAACAACTGATGTCATCTCCTTTGAAGTTTCAAACTCCACAACGGTCATCTTCAATCACTATAAATAGTAGCTAAGCTCCAATGCATCAACACACGCATGATCATCGAGCAAAATCTTAACGCACTGTTTTAACAAGAAAAACAGAGCAACTTTTCCATTCTCAATCTTTCTTAGCATAGTCTTAGTAAAGTGAGAGAGTGAAGAAAAACAAGTTCATAATAGGAATCTTGTAAACTGAGATCGTTTGTGATCTTCAGTTAGATTTAAAGAGAGAAATCTAGTTGAGATTAGAGTTGGGTGAGAAATCCAGAAAACAGAGTATTGTTTGTTCTGGTGGAAATCCTTTAACTCTTTTTAGGCTAGTCAGGACTAAGTGAGAAATTAGCTTAAGTTCTGTTGATGTAAAGGAGCTTCTGAACTTGCCATAAAAGTTCTGAATAGTGGATTTATAAAATCTCTGAAGGCTGCGACCTCAGGGGACAAGACGTAGTCACAGGACTTCTGTGGCGAACTTGGATAAATCGAATTGTTCAATCAGGACCTCCTGAACTTCCTTTCTCCCTCTTATACTTGTTATTACTGCTTCTGTGTACTTGCTAATATTTAGTGCTGAAACAGATTTTCTCTTAAGCATCATTGTCTTTGTTCAGAAGACTGTCCAGAAGTTCCTCAATCAGAACTTTTTTGCTGAAAACAGTCTAACTGTGTTTAGGCAGAATTTCCCTCAGAAGCAACTTCTGTAAGCTAGCTTCTGACTCTGAGGAAATTTGACTCTGAAAATCAAGTTTCTCTAAAAACTTAGAAATCTTCAGTTTTCCACTTTGACACCTATTCACCCCCCTCTAGGTGATTCTGTTCTTGTTAGGGCCAACAAGTGGTATCAGAGCGAAGGTCACTTCGCATATTTACTAAAGATCTAACAATCTAAGTGTAAGATCCTATCAGAATCAATAGAGATGGCTAGTAGACACCAGCCTGAGAATTCTTCTCACTTTATTGTCCCAAAAGGTTCTTCCACTACCAGACCTCCATTGTTTAATGGCAACAACTACTCATACTGGAAGAAAAGGATGATGTACTTCATTCAAGCTCAGAACATGAGTGCTTGGTATGTCATCACTAATGGTGATTTCATTCCTACCAGAATGGAACAAGGTCTAGGGGATGTTGTTATTCCTCAGAGAGAATACACAGATGACATTCTGAAAAAACTCCAAACTAATGCTTCAGCAATAAATATGTTGCATTGTGCACTTACAGCTACTGAATATAACAAAGTTTCCTCTTGTGAAACAGCACAGGATATTTGGAACAAGCTAGAAGTCACATATGAAGGAACATGAAAAGTGAAGCAATCTAAAGTCAACCAACTCATGAGAGAATATGAGTTATTTGAAATGCTTGATAAAGAATCTATTTCAGATATGAATTCTAGATTCACCAAGATAGTCAATGACTTGAAGAGTTTAGGAAAAGACATTGAAGAATCTGATCGAGTGAAGAAGATTGTCAGAAGCTTACCAAGGTCTTGGCAAGCCAAGAAGACTGCTATTGAAGAAGTTCAGGACTTGAGCTATTACTTGTATGATGAACTCATTGGGTCCTTAATCACTCATGAGATGTCATTAAAGAATCATGACTTAAGAGAAAAGTCAGAAGGAAAAAGAGTTGTCCTGAAAGCAGAATCTTCTGAAGAATCCTCAGAAGATGAGGAACTGGCTATGCTGACCAGGAAGTTCAAGAAGGCCTTTAGGAAAGGCAGAGGTGGAAACTATAAGAAGCCTTTCAGGAGCTTTGATAAGAAAACTCCTGATTCTGGTGAAAAGTTCAAGAGAGATCCAAACAAGCCAATTGTGTGCTATGGATGTCAGCAACCGGGGCACATTAAGCCTAACTGCCCGGAGTTGAAGAAAGATAAGAAAAAGTTCAAGAAAGCTATGCTGGCTGCCTGGTCAGACTCTGAGACCAGCAGTGATCCTGAAGAAAAGGAAGAGCAAGCTCAGATTTGTTTTATGGCTATTGATGAGCCAACTTCTGAAGATGTCACAGGAGAAACTTCCGCACCTCCTGAAGTTACATATGATTCCGAGGTAAACATATCTTCTGAACAGAATATCTTTGATTCTCTTGAAGAACTCTATAGTATGTTCAAGTACCTGAAAAGGAAATTGGACAAGAGTGAGGCTGACAAGTTTCTTAGGTTTACTCAAGTCTTTTCTGACATGAAAGTGTTAGAAGAGAAGCTGTGTAAACAGTTCAGCATTCCTGCTGATGGCTCTAAAGCCAAAGGCAAGAACAAACTGCCTCTGGGAAGTGATAAACCCCAGAAGAAGAAGAAACCTGTCACTCCCTCTCTTCTGAAAGAGATAGCTTCTCCTCCTGATGTTGGTACCTCTGAGAGTGCTGTTATAGCCTCTGAAGATGTTGGTCCTTCTCAGAAGAAGAAAAAATCTCCCAAGAAGCAAAGGGAAAGATCCAAGAACCCTCCCTTTTGCAAGCTCTGTAAAAGTGATGGTCATTGGTTAAAGGATTGCAAGTACCATATTAAAAATCTCTTGCAATCTGAGATATCATTAAAACCTGCTGAAGAGAAATCTAACTCTGAAGGACCCAATAAGGATTGGGTACCTGTCACTAATTGATTGTGTTGCAGGTGGCTCTGAGTGCTCCATCAATGTCAAAGCTGTGGTACATTGACAGTGGGTGCTCAAGGCATATGAAAGGTGATGAAAAATCATTCATCACATTTGATCCTAAAAGAGGTGGAAAAGTCAGCTTTGGAGATGCTCAGAAAGGAAGGATTCTTGGTTCTGGATCCATAGGAACCAACCCTCCGATCGAAGATGTCTCCCTAGTCAGAGGCCTGAAGTTCAATCTCCTGAGTGTTGCACAACTGTGTGATAAAGGTAGAGATGTTGTCTTCAGCTCCTCTGGATGTAAAATCTTGGACAGTAAGTCAAGGGAAGTTATTCTAACTGCTCCTAGAGTTGAAAATGTTTTCATGCTGAACCTTGAGAATCTTTGCAAAAATATATGCTTGATGTCCAAAGAGGATACCTCCTGGCTCTGGCATAGAAGACTTGCTCATGTTAGCATGGACCTTCTGGCCAAAGTGGCTAGAAATCAATTGGTTGAGGGTCTGCCTGAAATTAGTTTTAAAAAGAATCATTTGTGCAATGCTTGTCAATCTGGTAAACAATCCAGAAGCTCTTTTAAAACTAAGAAAGTCATTTCAACTAAAAGACCTTTGGAATTACTTCATATGGATCTTTTTGGCCCTGTTCAACCAATGAGCATGGGTGGAAAGAAGTATGCCTTTGTCATTGTAGATGACTATTCAAGATTCACTTGGGTCATCTTGCTGTCTAGCAAAGATGAGTCACTTGGATGCTTCTCAGTTCTGATAAAGAAACTTGAGATTGAAAGGAATGAAAAGGTTGTCCATATCAGAAGTGATAATGGTGGAGAATTCAAAAACTTTAGGTTTGAAGAATTCTGTGAAACCAAGGGAATTGATCATAACTTTTCTGCTCCCAGAACTCCTCAACAAAATGGGGTGGTTGAAAGGAAGAATAGATCTCTGGTTGAGATAGCCAGAACTATGATCAATGAAAGAAGGCTTCCTAAGTACTTTTGGGGAGAAGCTGTGAACACAGCTTGCTATGTTCTGAATAGAGTGCTAATCAGAAGCATTCTGAACAAGACCCCTTATGAACTCTGGAAAGGTCGAAAGCCTAAAATAGGTTATTTCAGAACCTTTGGTTGTAAGTGTTATGTTTTGAATACAAAAGAATATCTTTCAAAGTTTGATTCAAAGGCAGATGAGGCCATTTTTCTTGGTTACTCAACACATAGTAAAGCATATAGGGTTTTTAATAAGAGGACTCAAACTTTAGATGAATCTGTTCATGTACAGTTTGATGAGACTAACCCTGCAGATAGTAGAGCTCCTGATGAAGATGTAGTTCAAGCTCCTGAAGTAACATCTCCTGTTGAAGAAGAAGATGTTTCTCCCAGAGCTGCTGAAGTGGTTCCTCCTGTTGCTGTACAAGCTCAAGATGAGAATCCTACTCCAGAAGTCAACTTCCTTCCAGAAGATGCTCCTATATATGATTCAACAAATGATGAACAGGTTTCAGAAGACTCATTGGATGTACCAAGAGAAGTTAGAGCTCATAGGAATCATTCCTTAGAGAACATAATTGACTCTGTTCATAATCCTGTCATGACCAGAGCTCAGCTCAGAAGATACATGGGGAATGTGGCTTTTGTGTCACTTCTGGAACCCAAGGACTTCTATGAAGCTGCTGATGATGACTCCTGGTTGATGGCAATGCAAGAAGAACTTGACCATTCAAAAGGTCAGAAGTTTGGACTTTGGTTCCCAGACCTAACAACATAAAGGTTGTTGGAACTAGATGGGTTCTGAAGAACAAGCTTGATGAATTTGGAAATGTTGTGAGGAACAAGGCAAGACTTGTTGCTCAAGGTTACAGTCAGCAAGAAGGCATAGATTATGGTGAAACTTTTGCTCCTGTTGCAAGATTAGAAGCCATTAGAATCTTGTGTGCTTTTGCATCATACAAAGGTTTCAAGCTCTTTCAAATGGATGTGAAAAGTGCATTCTTGAATGGTTACATTGATGAGGAAGTCTATGTGTCTCAACCTCCTGGTTTTGAAGATCCTAAGTTTCCTGATCATGTGTACAAGCTAAAGAAAGCCTTGTATGGACTGAAACAAGCTCCCAGAGCTTGGTATGAGAGGCTGACAAAGTTCCTTCTGTCTAAGGGATTTGTCAGAGGCTGTGTTGATACAACTCTGTTCACTCTGAAGAAGAACAAGGATATACTTATAGCTCAGGTATATGTTGATGATATTATATTTGGTGCTACTAATGAATCTTTGTGCAGAGAGTTCAGTGACCACATGAAGGCTGAGTTTGAAATGTCTATGATGGGAGAATTAACCTTCTTCTTAGGACTTCAGATCAAGCAAAGTAATGATGGTGTGTTTATCAATCAAGCCAAGTACACTAGAGAAGTGCTGAAGAAATTTGGCATGATGGACTCTAATGTTGTTGATATTCCAATGGATGTCAGCAAAGACATTGATGATGAAGAGAAAGCTGGTAAACCTGTAGATATAAAAACCTACAGAGGTATGATTGGCTCTCTTTTATACCTAACAGCCAGCAGGCCAGATATACATTTTGCTGTGTGTTTTTGTGCTAGATATCAGTCTAAACCAAGAGAGATTCATGATGTTGCTGTCAAAAGAATTCTCAGATATCTTAAAGGCACACCAGAAGCTGGTTTGTGGTATCCCTGTAGTTTTGATTTCACTCCTATAGGATACACAGACTCTGACTATGGTAGAGATAAATTGAAAAGGGTCAGCACTTCTGGTGGTTGTCATTTTCTGGGGGAATGCCTAGTCTCCTGGCATAGCAAGAAGCAAACCTCTGTGGCTCTCTCAACTGCTGAAGCTGAGTATGTTGCTGCTGGAAGTTGTGTTTCTCAGATGCTCTGGATAAAGCAACAAATTGCTGACTATGGAGTCATCCCTGAAACAATTACAATCTACTGTGATAACAAAAGTGCTATTGATCTTTCAAAGAATCCTATTCAGCACAGCAGGATGAAGCATGTTCATATTAGACATCACTTTCTGAGAGATCATGTTCTGAAGAAGGATATTATCATTACTCATGTTCCCTCTGAAGAAAACCTTGCTGACATGTTTACTAAGCCTCTGGCTGGTATGTCTTTCAGCAACTTACGAGAAGGCATTGGTATGACTTATCCCCTTCAATAACTTAGACTAATTATTTCTGTATGTCTTAAGTGATTAATCGTTTGAGATAATTAAGTTATAATTAATTCTAATCATGATTTGACTTGTAAGCATGCGTTATCTACTGCCATTTTACGGCGATGTTCTGTGTTTAACGGTTATCTGTTCCCTTTTAAACGGTGTTTACTTGCTTTTTGAATTGGAACGATTACTTGTTTGGGTATAAATAGAAGTCTTCCATACTTAGCAATTTTTACTTGCATTTTTTCATTGCTATTAGAATCGCCATTGTTGTCTGTGCATTTCTCCTCTCAAAATCTTAACCTAATTTCCTATTTCTCCTAAATGGCTCTAGAAATCACTATCACTCATCTCTTCACTTCTGAAAGCAGAAAGAAAGTTAGCGAATCTAGGGTTTTTACTTCTAGGTTCCTAGATGACGAAGTTAAAACTACTGAACCTATCTCAAACTGGCTTAGTGCTCAAAACTGGAATTCATTCGTTTCTCTCGATGAATTCATTTACCCTACGTTAGTCACCGAATTCTACCAAAACCTCCATTTCTTTTCTAATGAGGAGGATGTTCTTCACTCGGTTGTTGGGGATGTTGAGATTGAGGTCAGCAGGGCTTCTATATCTCAAGCTATTGGTGTTGATGATGAAGGAATCATCGTTGGTGATGATGGTTCTGTTGATGGGTTTTCTGAAGTGAATTGGGCTAGACCAGATCTGAGTGCCAAGGAAACGTATGCAACGTGGCTCTCACAGCATCAGAGGTGGGCACATTACCTCACTACTAATGTGTTTCTTCTAAAGGCTGGAGGAGTCAACTGTGTTTCCAATAGAGAACGAGTTTTCATGTGGCATCTGGTCAACCAGAAGAAGATTAATCTCCCTGCCATGCTGATAAGGCAGATGAAAAATGTCACTACTTCTAGTGCTCTTGCCTATGGTTCCCTCCTGACGAGGCTCTTTGAAGCTGCCTCTGTGGTTATCTCAGGAGAAGGTGTAACCAGTAGAAGTACGGTTCTGAAGATGCATACCTTCAGGAACCTTTCCTTTGGTGTAACTCCAAAGAAGAAGGAGAATGCTCCCTCTGTGAGCGCTGCTCAGAAGGAGATTGTGAAGGCAAGTGTGCTGAAAGGAAAGGATGTTGCCAAGAAGGGCAAAGGAAAGAAAGGATCCAGCAGAGTGGTCCTAACTGTTGAGAAAGTAGTTGGTTCTGAACCAACGGTTGTTCCTGAAAAGGATGTTCAGGATGCTGAGGAAGCACGCCTTGCTGAGAAAGAGAAGGCTGCTGAAGCTGAAAAGGTTGCAAGAGTTGTGGCTCTTGCTGAAGAGAAAAGAAAGAAGAAGGAAGCAGAGGACAAGTTAGCTGCTGAGCGAGAAATTGCTGCAAAGGCTAAGGCCGATGCAAGACTTTTAGAATGCGCTGCTGAAGTTGAGAATGCGGAGTTCTCAAAGGTAGTTGAGACTTCAGAGGAAGAAGGGAATCTTGAGAATGTCTCACTATCTTCTCGGATTGTTGAGAATGTCTCCCTTTCTACCAGAATTGGAAAGAAGACTGCTGCAAAACGAAGGGTTCTGAAGAAGAAGGACTTCGTTATTGCCTCAAGTGCTGAATTAGAGGAACCTGTCACTCAGGAACCGGAAGATACTGATAAAGACTTATCAGAGATTTCTGATAAAGAGAATGTTGATGCTCCTCTGATTGAAGAGCTGTCAGAAGAGAGTGAACCAGAAGATGAAGAGGTTCTTCAAGGTGCTAAACAGTTTGTTGAGAATGTTGACGATGAACACTTCATTGACAACGTTCTTCTGAATCAAGGAAGAAACCCTGGTGATAGGGATGCCTCTGAAACGCTGTTCAGAATGGCTCATTTATATGCTGAGCCCATTTCAACTTTTGATCCTAATGCCTCTGAACAGGTTATCTCATCTCCTACTCTTACTCCTCATCCATCTCCCTCACTACCTTCTGTCACAGAAGTAAGTGAATCTCAGACTTTCATTCCTCCAACAACTTCAACATCTGAAGTTGATCCTCCTCCATCTACTCTTCCTTCTGGATCCTATTCAGAAGTGAATCTGTCCTCTGGACCAATCTTCACTGATTCCATTTCTACTTCTACTACTTCTTCTCTATCATCTTCTGCTGTTCTTCCATCAACTGGAATTACTGCTCCTCCCTTTTCAATACCTTTTTCAATTCCTTCAACCTTACCTCCCTGTACAAATACTTTCTCTTCCTCTTTCTCACATACAATTCCTTCCACACAAACTTTTGTTCCTCCTCTCTCAACCTCTGGACATACACCTCCTGTGTGTGATCCCTTAACTTCCTTCCCCACTCCTTCAGGTTTTGCTGGGTTGTCCTCCAACTATGACTTCCTGCGCAAACACTTGAATCGAGAAGATTTGGATAACAGGTTTGGAAGTTTTGGCTTCATGGGCAGAGCTTCTGGTATTTCCGAAGCTGGAGGTGCCCCCAGTGTTGAAGAATTGAGAAGAATGGGTCAGAGTGGCTCAGATGAACTGCTGAATAGATTTGCTGGTATAGGGCAAAGGACTTCTGCTGCTGACATGTATGCTCAGGGCATTGTGCTGCAAGAATTACATTCTTTGAAAGCTCAGAACCTGCAGCTCATGACTATGCTTCAAATGCAGGATCTTTCTGTTTATATACGCAATCTTTCTACACTTCATCTAGCTACATATGATGAGCTGTACAAATTGAGAGAATTAGCTCTGACTCTTCCTTCTCTGGACAATATTGCTCTTGCTTCTTCTCTGAAGGTCAATGAGAATTTGGAGATATTGACAGAAGAAGTCAAGGAAGCAAACGAGCATTATGAGGCTCATGAGAAGATGCTCCCTAGTAAGATTGAAGACCTGCAAAGTACTGCAAATCACATTCTGAGAGAAGTGAAATCTTCTGCTCAAGGTTCTTCATCTTCAGGAGCTGCAAAGATTGTATATGACATCACTCCTGATCTCAACAATCGACTCTCCTACATTGAGTCTGCTGTAACTGCTCAGAATGCACAGATTGCTGAGCTCACTGAACTTCTGAAGGTTATGCACACTCAGGCACGTGAACAAGAAAAGACTCTTCACAATTGCTATAGGTTTGTTCGAGGACAGACTTATATTCAGAATGAGCACCTCACTGCTGCTGTGTATGCTAACAATAGGTTGATCAAGCTCCTTCTTGATGATGTTCAGAAACAGCGACCTATGTCTGGTCAGACCTTTGATCATATGAAGACCATTGATGATGACTTCAGAAGACGAATGGATATGATCAATACTGTGCGACCAACTCCTGTGCAATATCAGACTGCTCTGAATGTTCAACAAAAATTGAAGTCTCAGGGTGCTCTTGGTGTTGCTGTTGGTTCTGGTCAAACGGGGGAGAAGTCTGGTCAGAAGAGATCAAGTGCTGCTGAAGGTTCTAGTGGTGTTCCTCCTCCTCAGAAGAAACCTAGGAACTTGTAATCTTTTAGGACTTAAGCTTCTTAGCTAGGTTCTGGGTTGGGTAGTCTCTGTCTTAGGACTTTTTCTACTCTTCTGATTATTCTGTTTCTTATGTTGTCTTCTGAATTAAAATATATACACTGAATCTTCATTATACTTTCTTGCATATCTGACTTCTTACTCTTTGCTTATGTTTCTTTTTAACTTAGTAAATTACACTTCATTAAATCTAACAACTTGATCTTAAGTCTTATTAAGTTTATACAGATTGCTGAAGTTCACCATTTACACTAAAATGGGGGAGTTAATTTATTCAGAAGTTATGAAACATTTGCATCAGGAAGTTCTTTCTCTAAAACTCATGTTTTCTTTTACCTTCTGACCACGGTTTGTCCATAACCAAAATGGGGGAGAATGATGAACCCTATGTGTTTTGATTATGTCCAAACGTTTCAGAAGATGAAAACTTAATTCTATCTTACATATAGTTTATTGTTGACTAATATTTTTGTCTTAGTCTATGTGTAAGTTACTCAGCAGGTGCTGAATGAATCATTTTCGGATTGCCTAAAGAACTCAGAAGATCAGTTTGCTGAAGACAGAGTTGCAATAACTCAGAAGCTGGATACTCCGCTCTCAAGCCGAAGTCTGCTAAAGCTCTCCTCAGAAGTTCTTTGCAATCAGAAGTTATGCCAATTTGATCAGAAGTCTAGACAACTGGAAATAAGCTTCTGAAAGCTTAGTCACGGGTTTGTTTGAGCATTTAATGCTCTGACACTTGCATTCAATGCAAGGCGCCAAAAGTTCAAAAAACTGTTTTAATGGAGCGCGCTTGTCTGTTCAAGAGAAACCGGAATTTCCTTGTCTACCCTTTGTTGATCTAATTGAAGAATGATTCTGTCATCCTCATCCTTGATTTCAAATCACTTACCGGATTTAGTTAAAGAACAAGGATAACGGAATCAAAGTGTTTGAAGACCGTTTGAAGACTTGACAAATTAACGGCTACAACAACTGATGTCATCTCCTTTGAAGTTTCAAACTCCACAACGGTCATCTTCAATCACTATAAATAGTAGCTAAGCTCCAATGCATCAACACACGCATGATCATCGAGCAAAATCTTAACGCACTGTTTTAACAAGAAAAACAGAGCAACTTTTCCATTCTCAATCTTTCTTAGCATAGTCTTAGTAAAGTGAGAGAGTGAAGAAAAACAAGTTCATAATAGGAATCTTGTAAACTGAGATCGTTTGTGATCTTCAGTTAGATTTAAAGAGAGAAATCTAGTTGAGATTAGAGTTGGGTGAGAAATCCAGAAAACAGAGTATTGTTTGTTCTGGTGGAAATCCTTTAACTCTTTTTAGGCTAGTCAGGACTAAGTGAGAAATTAGCTTAAGTTCTGTTGATGTAAAGGAGCTTCTGAACTTGCCATAAAAGTTCTGAATAGTGGATTTATAAAATCTCTGAAGGCTGCGACCTCAGGGGACAAGACGTAGTCACAGGACTTCTGTGGCGAACTTGGATAAATCGAATTGTTCAATCAGGACCTCCTGAACTTCCTTTCTCCCTCTTATACTTGTTATTACTGCTTCTGTGTACTTGCTAATATTTAGTGCTGAAACAGATTTTCTCTTAAGCATCATTGTCTTTGTTCAGAAGACTGTCCAGAAGTTCCTCAATCAGAACTTCTGTTGCTGAAAACAGTCTAACTGTGTTTAGGCAGAATTTCCCTCAGAAGCAACTTCTGTAAGCTAGCTTCTGACTCTGAGGAAATTTGACTCTGAAAATCAAGTTTCTCTAAAAACTTAGAAATCTTCAGTTTTCCACTTTGACACCTATTCACCCCCCTCTAGGTGATTCTGTTCTTGTTAGGGCCAACAGGCCATCATTGACATTGACTCGCAGTCTGCACAGGACAGCCCTGGTTCGCAGCCTACTACTAGCAATGAAGACTGCGGGGCAGTCACATCCTGGTCTAAGCTCTGGGAATTTGAACCATTGGAAAATACTCCATCCCTCATGGCTAAACCCTCAATAGAAGAACCACCTGACCATGATCTCAAACCCCTACCCACCCACCTTGAATATGCTTTCCTACAACCCCCAAATCACCTTCCGGTTATCATTTCCTCAACCCTTGAGCCTACACAAAAAGCCCAACTCATTGAGGTCTTGAAAAACAACAAAGAAGCCTTGGGATGGAAGATTGCTGACATCAAGGGGATCAATCCAGGGATTTGTGAGCATCGGATCTTCATGGAGGAGGACCACAAGACTACAAGACAGCCCCAACGTAGACTAAACCCACCAATGAAAGAAGTTGTGAGAGCCGAGGTGATCAAGCTCATGGACGCGGGCATTATCTTTCCAATCTCGGATAGTGTGTGGACAAGCCCGGTCCAAGTGGTTCCCAAGAAATGAGGCCTCACGGTGGTAGAAAATGATAAAGGCGAGCTCTTACCTACGCGTACTGTTACTGGATGGAGGGTGTGCATTGACTATCGCAAGCTAAATGAGGCTACGAGAAAAGATCACTTCCCATTACCCTTCATTGACCAGATGTTAGAGAGGCTCGCAGGATACATGTTTTACTGTTTCTTAGATGGATTCTCTAGCTACTATCAGATTCCTATCTTTCCAAAGGATAGGGATAAGACCACATTCACCTGCCCGTATGGTACGTTTGCTTACAAGAGGATGCCCTTTGGCCTTTGTAATGCTCCGGCCACCTTTCAACGATGCATGATGTCCATTTTTCACGATATGGTGGAGAAGATTGTGGAAGTTTTCATGGATGACTTCTCCGTTTATGGAAAGTCATTTGATGATTGCCTACATAATTTGGAAATGGTGCTAGAACGGTGTAGGGAGACGAAGTTAGTGCTTAATTGGGAGAAGTGCCACTTCATGGTACGGGAAGGAATTGTTTTGGGTCACAAGATTTCAGAGAAAGGATTAGAAGTTGATAGAGCGAAGGTTGAGGTCATTGAGAAATTATCAACACCGAAGACTGTGAAGGATATCCGTAGTTTCCTGGGTCATGCAGGGTTCTATCGTAGGTTCATCCAGGACTTCTCCAAGATTGCCCAACCTCTCTCTGTCCTGCTCCACAAAGACGTAGACTTTGTCTTTGATGCAGCCTGCGAGGCTGCCTTCACACAGCTCAAGGACAAACTTGTTACATCACCAGTCCTTGTAGCTCCTAACTGGGACATCCCCTTCGAGATGATGTGTGATGCAAGTGACTATTGCGTAGGGGCAGTTTTAGGACAAAGGGTGGATAAGCATTTCAAGCCTATTCACTATGCAAGCAAGACAATGAACGAGGCCCAACAGAATTACACAACCACTGAGAAAGAGTTGCTAGCTGTGGTGTTTGCCTTCGACAAATTCCGGTCCTACCTACTACTGTCCAAAGTCGTAGTCTACACAGACCACTCAGCCTTGAAGTATTTGATGACTAAGCAGGATGCTAAGCCACGTCTCATACGTTGGTTACTGCTACTTCAAGAGTTTGATGTTGAGATCCGTGACAAGAAGGGTACGGAAAATCTTGCTGCAGACCACTTGTCAAGACTACAAGACGTAGCCTGTGATTCAGAAATAGCAATCCAAGAGTTGTTTCCCGATGAGAAACTTTTCATGGTACAATCTTTTACCTTTCCTTGGTTTGCTAATTATGCTAACTACTTGTCTTGTAGTGTTATCCCCAATGACATGGATTACCATCAAAGAAAGAAATTCTTATCCGATGTCAAAAATTACATATGGGAAGATCCATACTTGTTCAAGCTTTGTGCGGATTCAATCATCCGTAGGTGTGTGACAAAGGAGGAAAGTGTCTCCATCTTGGAGCATTGTCATGCTAAAGATGCTGGAGGACACTTTGGAGCACAAAGAACAGCTGCAAAGGTTTTGCAATGTGGCTTTTATTGGCCTTCTATCTTTAAGGATGCCCACCAGTTTGTCGCAGCCTGTGCACAGTGCCAACGCACAGGTAATATCTCTACGAAACATGAAATGCCTTTGACCAACATCCTTGTTTGTGAAGTCTTTGATGTCTGGGGTATTGATTTCATGGGCCCATTCCCTAGCTCATTTGGTTTCAAATATATTCTGCTTATGGTAGACTACGTGTCCAAATGGGTAGAAGCCTATGCTTGTGTAACCAATGATGCTAGGATTGTAGTGAAGCATCTCAAACAGCTTTTTGCTCGGTTTGGAGTCCCCCGTGCTATTGTTAGTGATCAAGGGACCCACTTTTGCAATGCTCAGTTTGAGAAACTTTTGACTAAGTTTGGGGTGACTCATAAAGTTGCTACACCTTATCACCCCCAAACCAATGGGCAAGCTGAAATCTCCAATCGAGAAATTAAGCGTATTCTAGAGAAAACCGTAGGAGTTGCAAGAAAAGATTGGTCAAAATTCCTTGAGAATGCCTTGTGGGCATATCGCACAGCCTTTAAGACACCTATTGGGATGTCTCCCTTTAGACTGCTCTATGGCAAAGCCTGCCATCTCCCCGTTGAACTGGAACACAAAGCCTACTGGGCCATCAAGTTTCTTAACTTTGATGCGCAGGCTGTGGGAGAGCTTAGGCAGCTTCAACTCTGCGAGTTGGAAGAATTTAGGTTGTGTGCCTACGAGAATAGCAAGATGTACAAAGATCGAACCAAACTCTTGCATGACCAAAAGCTTGCTAGGAAAAAGTTTTTCCCAGGCCAACAAGTTCTTTTATTCAATTCCCGTTTGAGACTTTTTCCGGGAAAGTTGAAATCCAAATGGTCTGGACCCTACACTGTGGTACAAGCTTTTCCGCATGGTGCAGTAGAGCTCCAAGGCTCTGAGGGTGCGAGTTTTAAAGTGAACGGACATAGGGTAAAGCCCTTTTATTCCTCTCCACCCCCTGCTGCCATTGCATCATTGAGATTGTTGGAACCCCCCTGAGATGTACCCTACATCTCTGTGCCCGCTCCTTGCACCCAATGGAGCAGTAGTACCCTTTGTATATATGTTTTGTTCATCGTAGCCTACATCTTTGCTTTACTTGATGAAATTTCACTCTGCATGTGTTTTTGTCCTTGCTAAAATCCCATCTCATCCATTATTTTCACCATCATTTCGTTCATTGAGGACAATGCACAACTTAAGTGTGGGGGAGGGAATTGCATGTCTTTATGGTATTTTAGGCAAGTCTCGGTCAACATAATGTACACCCAATTTTTCGATTTTTGAGTCTTAAATTGTGGAATCTTTGTTGCCATGCTTGATAATATTACCTTAGTTGTGTAACCCCTTTTAATTTGCTGAAAAGTATTGCATGATTTAAGCTATTTTAGTGTTAGTCTTTAATTATTCCTGTTTTTAGTTTTAACCTTAGAGTAGTTTAGGAAATATATTTTGCCTAGGTTTTGTTTCTTCTTTTGCGCAGGCCTAAATTGGGAAAGAAAGAGAAAATTCAAATTTGAATTTTGGCCCAACCGCTCAAGCCCACGCGTGTTCCGTCCGGTTATTGAGGAGAGAGGAGTTGAGGGGTATTGTTGGAATTTCAAGGGCACGGTTATTTTCTCACCTTTTCACTCCACCAATCACAACCCCACCTTTTCTTACACACCATAATTACACTCCATCTCAACCGTCCCCTTCTCTCTCATCTTTTTACCATCCACCTTCTCCATTTTTCCCTTCACTACGCATCAAACCCAGAAACCTAACCCCCAAACTTTTCCAAAAATTTCCTAACTCCTCAAACCCCCATTTTCCAGAAAACACCATGACAAAAGCCACCGCTAAGCGCCATTCCTCACGCCTCGCTACTGTTGCCTCCGGCAGTAAGAGCAAAAAGCCTAAACTCGAGGCCGTCGAACTCGAACTTCCCGGCGCCATCACTGACTTCGTTCGCCGGATGTTTAACTTTTCCGATCCCGGCCAAATCTCTCGTTTCAACTTCTTTAACAAACTTCATGTCCAGTCCGCTAGATCCATTGACTGGGAAGTGCTCGGAATGATTGGCCTAGAGGATGAAGTGAAGAAGAGGGTTGAAAACCTCGGTTTGATGAAGTTCGTGGAGATAGATGATCCGGCATACCCTGAACTCACCATCCAGTTTATCTCCTCCTTCAAAGTCGTATCCTCCACCGATGGTGACGAGGATTTCTTTTCTTACAAGGTGCTTTCATGCTCCTCCGATGACACGCTAGGGGACTTTAATGTCAACTGTGGGTTCATCGACGAGAAGGAACTCAAGTCCCCTGGCTATTTGAGCGCTCTGACGGACAAGCACCCCAGGTTTGACCCTGTGGCATTCTGGGAGAAGATTGCAAATGACACCAAGCCCTTCGAGGCCGGGAAATCCAAATCCATCAACATCCATGTCCCGGCCTTGAAATATCTTCACAGGTATATAGCTTTTTCATTGCTTGGGCGAAAGTCAAATGCTGCCCCGATTTCAAATGGGGATCTTTTCTTGCTATGGTGCTCGGAGGAGGGATTTAGAGTGAATGTAGGCTGGTGGTTTGCCAATTCCCTGTCTGGAACTTTCTCCAAGGACTCTGCGCTTCTGTTTGGCACGGTTGTAACCAGGATTGCCAAGAATCTCTCGGCATTTAAGCCTGCGGTACATGAAAGTGAAATGTCTGCCCCCATCTTTAGAACACCCTTTGATCTGAACATGTGTTCTAGGATAGGGCTGTATTATGTGGATGAAGCCACTGGTGAGTATGTGCTGATGAGGGACTGCAGTGCGCATGCTTGGGATGAAAAGAAAATGGCAGAGACGAGGGCTGCGAAGAAACCAGTTAGTCGCCCGGAGAGTGTGCCCCGCCAATTTTCTCCCATGAGATTTGAGGCTACGGATGAGTCTGGCCCTTCGAAGGTTGAGATGTGGCATAATATGACCCTTGAGCAGATCGGTGAACAGTTCATGAACATGCAGGAGCAGATTGCACATCTGAGTGCACAGGTTGCAAAGTTGAACATGGTTGCTTTTGAGCAATCGCAGCCTGTGAACAGGGAGGCCCCAACGAAGCCTGCAACTTCTGATGCCAAATCACAGTCTGATCGTACTTCTCCCCTGGCGGAGGATGTGAAAGAAGATGCCCCTGAGGACCCTGTGTTTCACTCTGCAAAGGCTGCGCTTTTCCAGTCAGACCCTACGACTGGGACATCAAAGCCTGCGCAGTCTCCTGTGCCTTCCTTGAACACTACTTTTGAGCAAGAGACCACTCCAGTTAAGCCAATCCAGGACCCCTCTAATGAGGAGGATCCTAATGCCACAGCATGACTTGATTTTTGTGCAGTCTCCAATTTGGTATGTTTTCGAACCCTGTGAATACCTTTTGAAGCTGCTGAATTGTGAATGGTGCTGCTGCCTTGGTTTACTGTGGTTGAAATTTTGTGCTGCCATGTTTTTGATGTATAGACTTCGTAAATATGCTAAGTTAGAAGTTTTAAATTGTTGAAAATTGCATAATGTTTAAGTTTGTCAATTTGTTTTATTCCTAGTTAGTGCACCCTGCATAGTTGGTGATAACTTTTACAGCTTTTTAATTGCTTAACTTTAGGGACCCCAAAGTAAGGACTATGTTTGCATGCTGCCTAGGCTACTATTGCCTTTTGATTAGAGAAAGCTAGTTTAGTCAAATGTTTAGTTTAGATTTAAGTAGACTTTAACAATCCAGCCCTGCTTAGTAGAATGGAGCCCAAATTGTGAAGCTTTGATGAAAATAAACTTGTAAGGAATGAAACTGTTTTGAAAAATTGGTGAAACAAAGCCAATAAATGAAATGAAATGTGAATAAAGCTAGCCAATGTGCTAAAAAAATCAGTCATCCTACTCCTATGCCAATTGGTATGAGTATGCAAAGCATTTTGATAAGGTGATGAGGTGTAGGCTTGGAAGTACGTATGACCAATACGAGACAACCAAGTTGTTTGCCCTTGACTGAATCAAAAAGGAGACTAAAATCTGAAACTATTTGGTGCTAAAGGGAAATGCAAGTGAAAGCTTAAAGTTGTAAATTTTGTAAATTATTCTAGTTGGGTTAACAAAATTAAGCTTCCATCTCGAAAACGTAGGGTGCGGTTGTTAAAGTTAGCTTAGAACTAAAGTTGCCGTTGACTATTCTAACTTCCTTAGCTCAAAACTGTTTTAAGTAGGGAAGGGAGACATGGGTCGTAAGTATTGCTTTTAGGGGGATCTAAGGCCTATGTGCTTAAAGAGTTTTAATTGTCTAATCTTCGTGCGTGGGGACACGCACTAGCTTAGTGTGGGGGAATTGATAGGCTTAATATTTACGTAGTCTTCCACTCTTTTTAGATTCTATTCTTGCATGTTTTTTATCCTTGAAAGTCTTGCTCATAAAGGTTTAGTGCAGATTTCGCTCACTATTGCAAACAAAAGGTGAATCTAGGCAGTGAAGGCCTTGTAGGCAAATTGGAGCTGTGTAGACTGCTTTCGGACTGTAGAAGCGCAAAGGCTGTGAACCAGGCAGTGTTTGATGCAGGCTGCGGCCGCGAAGTAGAGGAGGCTGTGCAAGAAGAATTGAAGGGGTGGAATGCCACCTAGCCCTAGTGGCAGTTCTGTTAATTTTATCAACAATTTGAATATTTTCATTTCAGTTTTTAAGGGTATTTGTGACCTAAACTTTAAGGGTCATTTTAGTCTTTTGCCTTTTTAGGGTTGCCACCATTGTCTCCCTATATAAGGCAATGTTTTCTTTTGCTTTTGTGTGAAAAAAAGTGTGAAGTGTGCTTTATGATATAACACTATTTTTATGTTAGTCAACTTTTAACTTTGCAACAACTTTGTTTTTACTTAATTCCATTTATAGTAATACTTCTTTAGTCTTTCAAAGTTGTTTTTACAACTTTGAAATCCGAATCTCTTCTTCTTCCTTAGATTAATGGTTTCAAGCTTTAGTTTTTACATTTCCATGGAGACAATGAACTCACTCTTGATGTGTGAGTAGTCTTTTAACATGGGCCGCGAGTGAAAGGTGAAGGATCGTGGCGTAGGAAAAGGTTTCTACTTATGGTAATGTTATTCTAGCTTTGGTTTTCTTAGATCTATGCTTCGGGTGAGGATTGGTTGCAAACAAACCTCCTAAAATCATTAGTGGAGCTTAGAAATGAGCTATCTTGTGGTTTACTATACGGATTAGATCTAAAGATGCATGCTTTTGTAGTCTAGAGAAATCTTGCTATATTTGTATGTTGGTTATTTACTATTTAAGGAAACTTTTTAGTAAAACCCTAAGACAACACATTCCTTAGTAGATCTAGACCAAATAACTTTGCTAGATCTACTAAGTTATCAACTCTTAGGCTTGGAAACGAGCTAGGATGAGATATTTGTGGGAAAAACCAACCCTTTACTGTTAGTTTAGTCTTTGCTATTACCAGAAACCCAGATCCAGTAGCCTATGATCCAGATCCAGCCACTTGTAGCCTGTGTGCCTTTAAATATTGTTGTTATTATACCCTGCTTTATATTCATAGTTTTAATCACTCAAAAACCATTACTTGTGACTTTATTAGATCTTTGAGATTGAAAGTTAGTAACTTTAGCTTAGCCCGATCCCTTGGGTACGATAATCCGAGTCCTTAATACTCACTTTATTACTTGAACGATGGGTACACTTGCCCTAAAAAGCACGTAGGTTTCTATCGCCACAACCACAGAACAGCGCCGTAATATGCAGTAGATAACGCATGCTTTCAAGTCAAATCATGATTAGAATTAATTATAACTTAATTATCTCAAACGATTAATCACTTAAGATACACAGAAATAATTGAACTAAGTTATTGAAGAGGATATGTCATACCAATGCCTTCTCGTAAGTTGCTGAAAGACATACCAGCCAGAGGCTTAGTAAACATGTCAGCAAGATTCTCTTCAGAGGGAACATGAGTAATGATAATATCCTTCTTCAGAACATGATCTCTCAGAAAGTGATGCCTAATGTGAACATGCTTCATCCTGCTGTGCTGAATAGGATTCTTTGAAAGATCAATTGCACTCTTGTTATCACAGTAGATTGTAATTGTTCCAGGGATGATTCCATAGTCAGCAATTTGTTGCTTGATCCAGAGCATCTGAGAGAGCCACAGAGGTTTGCTTCTTGCTATGCCAGGAGACTAGGCACTCCCCCAGAAAATGACAACCACCAGAAGTGCTGACCCTTTTCAATTTATCTCTACCATAGTCAGAGTCTGTGTATCCTATAGGAGTGAAATCAGAACTACAAGGATACCACAAACCAGCTTCTGGTGTGCCTTTAAGATATCTGAGAATTCTTTTGACAGCAACATCATGAATTTCTCTTGGCTTTGATTGATATCTAGCACAAAAACACACAGCAAAATGTATATCTGGCCTGCTGGCGGTTAGGTATAAAAGAGAACCAATCATACCTCTGTAGGTTTTTATATCTACAGGTTTACCAGCTTTCTCTTCATCATCAATGTCTTTGCTGACATCCATTGGAATATCAACAGCATTAGAGTCCATCATGCCAAATTTCTTCAGCACTTCTCTAGTGTACTTGGCTTGATTGATAAACACTCCATCATTACTTTGCTTGATCTGAAGTCCTAAGAAGAAGGTTAATTCTCCCATCATAGACATTTCAAACTCAGCCTTCATGTGATCACTGAACTCTCTGCACAAAGATTCATTAGTAGCACCAAATATAATATCATCAACATATACCTGAGCTATAAGGATATCCTTGTTCTTCTTCAGAGTGAACAGAGTTGTATCAACACAGCCTCTGACAAATCCTTTAGACAGAAGGAACTTTGTCAGTCTCTCATACCAAGCTCTGGGAGCTTGTTTCAGTCCATACAATGCTTTCTTCAGCTTAAATACATGATCAGGAAACTTAGGATCTTCAAAACCAGGAGGTTAAGACACATAGACTTCCTCATCAATGTAACCATTCAAGAATGCACTTTTCACATCCATTTGAAAGAGCTTAAAACCTTTGTATGATGCAAAAGCACATAAGATTCTAATGGCTTCTAATCTTGCAACAGGAGCAAAAGTTTCACCATAATCTATGCCTTCTTGCTGACTGTAACCTTGAGCAACAAGTCTCGCCTTGTTCCTCACAACATTTCCAAATTCATCAAGCTTGTTCTTCAGAACCCATCTAGTTCCAACAACCTTTATGTTGTTAGGTCTGGGAACCAAAGTCCAAACTTCTGACCTTTTGAACTGGTCAAGTTCTTCTTGCATTGCCATTAACCAGGAGTCATCATCAGCAGCTTCATAGAAGTCCTTGGGTTCCAGAAGTGACACAAAAGCCACATTCCCTATGTATCTTCTGAGCTGAGCTCTGGTCAAGACAGGATTATGAACAGAGTCAATAATGTTCTCTAAGGAATGATTCCTATGAGCTCTAACTTCTCTTGGTACATCCAATGAGTCTTCTGAAACCTGTTCATCATTTGTTGAATCATAAATAGGAACATCTTCTGGAAGGAAGTTGACTTCTGGAGTAGGATTCACTTCTTGAGCTTGTTCAGCAACAGGAGGAACCACTTCAGCAGCTCTGGGAGAAACATCTTCTTCTTCAATAGGAGATGTTACTTCAGGAGCTTGAACTACATCTTCATCAGGAGCTCTACTATCTGCAGGGTTAGTCTCATCAAACTGTACATGAACAGATTCATCTAAAGTTTGAGTCCTCTTATTAAAAACCCTATATGCTTTACTATGTGTTGAGTAACCAAGAAAAATGGCCTCATCTGCCTTTGAATCAAACTTTGAAAGATATTCTTTTGTATTCAAAACATAACATTTACAACCAAAGGTTCTGAAATAACCTATTTTAGGCTTTCGACCTTTCCAGAGTTCATAAGGGGTCTTGTTCAGAATGCTTCTGATTAGCACTCTATTCAGAACATAGCAAGCTGTGTTCACAGCTTCTCCCCAAAAGTACTTAGGAAGCCTTCTTTCATTGATCATAGTTCTGGCTATCTCAACCAGAGTTCTATTCTTCCTTTCAACTACCCCATTTTGTTGAGGAGTTCTGGGAGCAGAAAAGTTATGATCAATTCCCTTGGTTTCACAGAATTCTTCAAACCTAAAGTTTTTGAATTCTCCACCATTATCACTTCTGATATGGACAACCTTTTCATTCCTTTCATTCTCAAGTTTCTTTATCAGAACTGAGAAACATCCAAGTGACTCATCTTTGCTAGACAGCAAGATGACCCAAGTGAATCTTGAATAGTCATCTACAATGACAAAAGCATACTTCTTTCCACCCATGCTCATTGGTTGAACAGGGCCAAAAAGATCCATATGAAGTAATTCCAAAGGTCTTTTAGTTGAAATGACTTTCTTAGTTTTAAAAGAGGTTCTGGATTGTTTACCACATTGGCAAGCATTGCATAAATGGTTCTTTTTAAAACTAATTTCAGGCAGACCCTCAACCAATTGATTTCTAGCTACTTTGGCCAGAAGATCCATGCTCACATGAGCAAGTCTCCTATACCAGAGCCAGGAGGTATCCTCTTTGGACATCAAGCATATATTTTTGCAAAGATTCTCAAGATTCAGCATGAAAACATTTTCAACTCTAGGAGCAGTTAGAATAACTTCCCTTGACTTACTGTCCAAGATTTTACATCCAGAGGAGCTGAAGACAACATCTCTACCTTTATCACACAGTTGTGCAACACTCAGGAGATTGAACTTCAGGCCTCTGACTAGGGAGACATCTTCGATCGGAGGATTAGTTCCAATGGATCCAGAACCAAGTATCCTTCCTTTCTGAGCATCTCCAAAGCTGACTTTTCCACCTCTTTTAGGATCAAATGTGATGAATGCTTTTTCATCACCTGTCATATGCCTTGAGCACCCACTGTCAATGTACCACAGCTTTGACATTGATGGAGCACTCAGAGCCACCTGCAACACAATCAATTAGTGACAGGTACCCAATCCTTATTGGGTCCTTCAAAGTTAGATTTCTCTTCAGCAGGTTTTAATGATATCTCAGATTGCAAGAGGTTTTTAATATGGTACTTGCAATCCTTCAACCAGTGACCATCACTCTTGCAAAGTTTGCAAAAGGGAGGGTTCTTGGATCTTTCCCTTTGCTTCCTGGGAGATTTCTTCTTCTTCTGAGAAGGACCAATATCTTCAGAGGCTATACCAGCACTCTCAGAGGTTCCAACATCAGGAGGAGAAGCTATCTCTTTCAGAAGAGAGAGAGTGACAGGTTTCTTCTTCTTCTGGGGTTTATCACTTCCCAGAGGCAGCTTGTTCTTGCCTTTGGCTTTAGAGCCATCAGCAGAAGTAATGAACTGTTTACACAGTTTTTCTTCTAACACTTTCATGTCAGAATAAACTTGAGTAAACCTAAGAAACTTGTCAGCCTCACTCTTGTCCAATTTCCTTTTCAGGTACTTGAACATACTATAGAGTTCTTCAAGAGAATCAAAGATATTTTGTTCAGAAGATATGTTTACCTCAGAATCATAAGTAGCTTCAGGAGGTGCGGAAGTTTCTCCTGTGACATCTTCAGAGGTTGGCTCATCAATAGCCATAAAACAAATCTGAGCTTGCTCTTCCTTTTCTTCAGGATCACTGCTGGTCTCAGAGTCTGACCAGGCAGCCAGCATAGCTTTCTTGAACTTTTTCTTATCTTTCTTCAGCTCCGGGCAGTTAGGCTTAATGTGCCCCGGTTGCTGACATCCATAGCACACAATTGGCTTGTTTGGATCTCTCTTGAACTTTTCACCAGAATCAGGAGTTTTCTTATCAAAGCTCCTGAAAGGCTTCTTGTAGTTTCCACCTCTGCCTTTCCTAAAGGCCTTCTTGAACTTCCTGGTCAGCATAGCCAGTTCCTCATCTTCAGAGGATTCTTCAGAAGATTCTGCTTTCAGGACTACTCTTTTTCCTTCTGACCTTTCTCTTAGGTCATGATTCTTTAATGACATCTCATGGGTAATTAGAGACCCAATGAGCTCATCATACAAGTAATAGCTCAAATCCTGAACTTCTTCAATAGCAGTCTTCTTGGCTTGCCAAGACCTTGGTAAGCTTCTGACAATCTTCTTCACTCGATCAGATTCTTCAATATCCTTTCCTAAACTCTTCAAGTCATTGACTATCTTGGTGAATCTAGAGTTCATATCTGAAATAGATTCTTTATCAAGCATTTCAAATAACTCATATTCTCTCATGAGTTGGTTGACTTTAGATTGCTTCACTTTTCCAGTTCCTTCATATGTGACTTCTAGCTTGTTCCAAATATCCTGTGCAGTTTCACAAGAAGAAACTTTGTTATATTCAGTAGCTGTAAGTGCACAATGCAACATATTTATTGCTGAAGCATTAGTTTGGAGTTTTTTCAGAATGTCATCTGTGTATTCTCTCTGAGGAATAACAACATTCCCTAAACCTTGTTCCATTCTGGTAGGAATGAAATCACCATCAGTGATGACATACCAAGCACTCATGTTCTGAGCTTGGATGAAGTACATCATCCTTTTCTTCCAGTATGAGTAGTTGTTGCCATTAAATAATGGAGGTCTAGTAGTAGAAGAACCTTCTGGAACTATGAAGTGAGAAGAATTCTCAGGCTGGTGTCTACTAGCCATCTCTATTGATTCTGATAGGATCTTACACTTAGATTGTTAGATCTTTAGTAAATATGCGAAGTGACCTTCGCTCTGATACCACTTGTTGGCCCTATCAAGAACAGAATCACCTAGAGGGGGGGTGGGGGGGAATAGGTGTCAAAGTAGAAAACTGATAATTTCTAAGTTTTTAGAGAAACTTAAATTTCAGAGTCAAATTTCCTCAGAGTCAGAAGCTAGCTTACAGAAGTTGCTTCTGAGGGAAATTCTGCCTAAACACAGTTAGACTGTTTTCAGCAACAGAAGTTCTGATTGAAGAACTTCTGGACAGTCTTCTGAACAAAGACAATGATACTTTAGAGAAAATCTGTTTCAGCACTAAATATGAACAAGTACACAGAGGCAAAAATAACAAGTATAAGAGGGAGAAAGAAGTTCAGGAGATCCTGATTGAACAATTCGATTTATCCAAGTTCGCCACAGAAGTTCTGTGACTACGTCTTGTCCCCTGAGGTCGCAGCCTACAGAGATTTTATAAATCCACTATTCAGAACTTTTATGGCAAGTTCAGAAGCTCCTTTACATCAACAGAACTTAAGCTAATTTCTCACTTAGGTCTGACTAGCCTAAAAAGAGTTAAAGGATTTCCACCAGAACAAACAACAACTCTGTTTTCTGGATTTCTCACCCAACTCTAATCTCAACTAGATTTCTCTCTTTAAAACTAACTGAAGATCACAAACGATCTCAGTTTACAAGATTCCTATTATGAACTTGTTTTTCTTCACTCTCTCACTTTTACTAAGACTATGCTAAGAAAGATTGAGAATGGAAAAGATGCTCTGTTTTTCTTGTTAGAACAGTGCGTTGAGATTTTGCTCGATGATCATGCGTGTCTTGATGCATTGGAGCTTGGCTACTATTTATAGTGAGTGAAGATGACCGTTGGTGAGTTTGAAACTTCAAAGGAGATGACATCAGTTGTTGTATCCGTTAATTTGTCAAATCTTCAAACGGTCTTCAAACACTTTGATTCCGTTATCCTTGTTCTTTAACTAAATCCGGTAAGTAATTTGAAATCAAAGACGAGGTTGACTGGAATCATTCTTCAATTGGATCAACAAAGGGTAGACATGGAAATTCTGGTTTCTTTTAAACAGACAGGCGCGCTCCATCAAAACAGCCTTTTGAACTTTTGGCGCCTTGCATTAAATGCACTTCTCAGAGCATTAAATGCTATCCAGAACCCGTGACTTTAGCTTTCAGAAGCTAATTTTCAGTTGTCTAGACTTCTGATCAAATTGGCAAAACTTCTGATTGCAAAGAACTTCTTAGGAGAGCTTTAGCAAACTTTGGCTTCAGAGCGGAGTATCCAGCTTCTGAGTAATTGAAAGTCTGACTTCAGCAACTAATCTTCTGAGTTCTTTTAGGCAATCCAGAAAAGATTCATTCAGCAACTGCTGAGAAACTTACACATAGACTAAAGCAAAAATATTAGTCAACAATAAACTATATGTAAGAAAAAATTAAGTTTTCATCTTCTGAAACGTTTGGACATAATCAAAACACATAGGGTTCATCAAGAATATGATTAGCAGTACTTTGCAGATCATCAAGCTTACTTGGGAGAACCTTCTCATGAGCCTCATAATGCTCGTTAGCTTCTTTAACCTCTTGTTGCAGCATTTCCAGATTCTCATTGATATTACTAGCAGAGGCAAGAGCTATATTGTCTAGAGTGGGAAGAGTTAATGCCAGCTGTCTCACCTTGTATAACTCATCATAGGTAGCTAGATGAAGTGTTGAAAGATTATGAATGTAGACAGAAGGGTCCTACAATTGAAGCATAGACATGAGCTGCAGGTTCTGAGCTTTCAAGGATTGGAGTTCTTGCAGCACAATGCCCTGAGCATACATGTCAGAAGTAGAAGACCTTTGCCCTAATCCAGCAAATCTATTCAGCAGTTCATCAGAGCCACTCTGACTCATTCTTCTCAACTCCTCAACAGAAAGAGCACCACCAGCTTCTGAGATACCAGGAGCTCTTCCCATGAAACCAAAACTACCAAAACGTTTCTCCAACTCATCCCGATGCATGAAGTTATGCAAAAAGTCGAAGTTTGAGGACAACCCAGAAAAGAAGGATGTGGTAGACGAAGTAGTTAAGGGATCACAAACAGGAGGTGTGTGTCCAGAGGTTGAAGGAGGAGGTAAGTTTGGAGTGGAGGAAGGAGCAGATTGTGTGGTAGAGGGTGGAAAAGTAGAAGTAGTGAATGGTAGTGTAGATGGAGGAGTAAAGGATGGAGCTGAAAAACCTAATGAAGGAATTTCAGAGGAAATATTTAAGGAGGAAGTGGTGGAGGTAGATATGGAATCTGTGAAAATAGGACCAGAGGTCAAATTTTATTCTGTATAGTGTGCAGAGGTTGGAATGGTTGGGGGAATAGGAAGTGTGGGAAATGGATGAGAAGTATGAGATGGAGATGGATGAGGAGTACGAGAAGGAGATGGATGATGAATATGAGAGGGAGATAAAGCAAGTTGTTCAGAGACAATGGGGTCCTCATTTCTTGTATTATAATTGTTGGTGTGCCCTAGGCCCTAGGCGTTGTTTTATGACATTGTATTTGATGATGATTACATACAATGTTATTGGTGTTTTATGAATAAAGGCATTAATTCATTTGAGTTATATATCTTGTACTATAGTAACTAAATGAAGTATCCATTGATTGTATATCATAAAGTATACCAGAAGTGAGTCATAGTCATGGGAATGATTATGGCATAAGCTTTTATATCTAGGATTCACATGACACTCTGTAGGTTGCTTAGTGTATGTGAATATGGATTTAGGTGCGTGTGCGTTACACGAGACTTGGTCGATCCGCTTTAGAAAGTTCATGGTGGTAGAGTCATTAAGCTTTCTAATAATGTAGATCTCTTTTGTCTCCTGACCTGATTTCAGTATAGCAGTCAATAAGGAATCAGATTGAATTTGGTGTATTTCTAACAGGTCCGCCAGAGGATGCCAAATATGGATACACTGGTTCAATCTCTGAACTTATTACTGCGGATAGTTGAAGTGATGGAATTACCACTCACTGTTTAAGTGAGTTGATATCATAGGCCACTTGATGAGTATTAGCTGAGAAATGTACGGCCGTACTGAAACAAGCAGGCGACTTGTTTGTTTGTCAGTAATACTCAATGATCAAGAAATTAATCTAGCAATAGAGGATGACTACACCATGCCTCCAGCTTGATTAATCGATATGCTTTTGGTAAGAGATAAGTAGAGCATCATACAGGGTTTTCTGTCTGACATGGATAGCATTCATCTTTAATCAATATGTGATGGACATGGTTTGCTAGGACCCTCTGTCGATCAATGAATTGTTAATTCAAAGCTTATTGATTTCAGACCCTAAGGATCGTGCAACACGGTAATCGAGAAGATTAATTGATACATGAATTGTGTTAATTAATTCCAAGATTAAATGATCAATTGATGAATTGATTATTTGAAGAACGTATTAATTATTTGTTATGTGACAAGTTAATTAGTAAATGGAACGGCTAATTAATTAATCGGGTTAATCTAATTAAGCGATTAATTGTTTATGGGTTAAAGTGTAATATTAATTTAACCTAATTGATGTTAATTGAATCGATTTAATACTACGGTGTTTAATTGATAAAATTAAATTAATTAAGGGTCAAATTAATAATTAACTGAAAGTTAATTAATTGCACTATATAAGTGAATTGTCAATTCATTATTCAGGATCGGAAACTGAAAACCCTAGCCTCCATTAGCTGAATTCGACCGAACCCCTCTCTAGAGGATTCCGGTGAATTTGTTCCTCGTTCTTCGCGTTCTTGGAGTAAGCCGACTAGTAGCTGATCTCGGTTCTTGCTCGTGTCTGCACGTGATCTAGGAGGAGCAACATCTGAGGCTCTCGTCTATCCTTGAAAGGATATCCAAGTAGGTTTTCTTAATCCATAGATTAAGATAACAGTTTTGTTAAAATTTAACTGAGGTTTAAAGATTAAGATCAATGGGACAATTGGTTCAGGTTAGATCGAATTCACCGTTTAACTAATAAGTTCGCTGCTTCCGCTGCGCGGCTCTTATCGATCTTTATGAAACCCTACAATAATCACCAGAGAAGCTATTAGTTGAGTCAGTATACAGTCGGGAGCTTCCGGGACCTTCAACGGGGCCGAACGGGGTCAAAACGGGCATTTCTCCGCCACCGGAAGGACCAAACTCGGCCAAGCTTGCATAAGCTCGGACGACCTTGGTCAAACTCAGCCGAGTTTGGTCCCCCCATGATCAAACTCGGCCGAGTTTAGCTGGGTTTAGGCTCCGGTAATAGTGTTTTCACTATTCCGGGACACTATTGCACTTTTGGATGCTTTAGGGACACTTTTCCTTTAAATAAGACCCTTCCTGCTTCAGTTTTACACACCAAAAACACCCCAAAACCTCCCAAACACTTCATTTTGCAAGATCAAACACCCAAAAATCCATAAAAAGTCAGTTAGTAAAAAGTGAAGAAAGTGAAGAACACACCCAAAAAGTGACTTCAATCCTTGTTTCTGCAGAAATTTCAAGTTGTTTCTTGTTACAAACACATCAAATATCATCCCATAAACACTTCTCTTCCATCATTTGATCCACTTTAGTACCTAAAATCAAGTCTTGAGTCGGGTTTTACCACTTTGTTCAAAGTTGCTCATGGTTTGGAGTTTCCTTTGCATATAAAAGGCAAGTAATCTCTCTATTATGTCACTATGATGCTCTAGTATCATGAATTAACGGAAACACTCTGAGAGGTACAAGAATCACGTGTAGATTAGTGGTGAAACCGGGTATAAAAACCATGAATACATAACAAAAAATGAAGACTTTAAACTTACATCCCTGAAATAATCTTAATCAAACATCATGTCTTAAGTTTAAATCATGTTTTGTTTCATTATAACATCACTTTATTAAAGTAAAAACATGTTTAATCCTAAAGTAAAATCATGTTTCGTTTCATTTAAAAAGTAAAAAACATCTTTATTCATGTAATGATTAGTTTTGTATTTTGCCTAATTAAAAATTGACGTGTGAAAACGACACGTCGGTTAACTATATATTATTAATAACGTGGATTTAACGCTCTCTATGGCGGACTACCGCCCGGGGATGTTCGGTCCATTTGTATTATTTCATTTTATACTTTTTACCGTGGATTTATGACTCCCTAAGGCGGACTACCGCATGGGGACGTTCGGTCCATGATTTTACTTTATGTTTATTCGCTGTGGGTTTGCGGCTACCTAAGGAGAATTACTGCCTAGGGGATGCCGGATCCATGCCTTATGTTATTTTATTACTTTACTTTTACTTTTTACCGTCATTTACTTTTTACCGTGGAGTCGGGTATTTTACTGTGGTGACGCTTAGTCGCCCGTGGATACTGGACACACGATCTTTACTTTACAGTATTTACTTTACCGCACTTTTAATTTTTACCGTCATTTACTTTTTACCGTGGAGTCGGGTATTTTACTGTGGTGACGCTTAGTCGCCCGTGGATACTAGACACACGATCTTTACTTTACAGTATTTACTTTTAACCGTCATGTACTTTTTACCGTGGAGTCGGGTATTTTACTGTGGTGACGCTTAGTCCCCCGCGGATACTGGACACAGGATCTTTACTTTACAGTATTTACTTTACCGCACTTTTACTTTTTACCGTCATTTACTTTTTACCGTGGAGTCGGGTATTTTACTGTGGTGACGCTTAGTCGCCCGTGGATACTGGACACACGATCTTTACTTTACAATATTTACTTTACCGCACTTTTACTTTTTACCGTCATTTACTTTTTACCGTGGAGTCGGGTATTTTACTGTGGTGACGCTTAGTCGCCTGTGGATACTGGACACACGATCTTTACTTTACAGTATTTACTTTACCGCACTTTTACTTTTTACCGTCATTTACTTTTTACCGTGGAGTCGGGTATTTTACTGTGATGATGCTAAGTCGCCCGTTGATACTGGACACATGATCTTTACTTTACAGTACTTATTTTACTGCACTTTTACTTTTCACCGTCATTTACTTTTTTACCGTGGAGTCGGGTATTTTACCGTGGAGACGCTTAGTCACACGTTGATACCAGACACATGATTTATATATTATTACATTTTTACTATTTACCTTTTACCATGGACCCGGTGAAGCCGGGTACGCGATTTACTTTTTACCGTACGTAAATATCTCTTTTACTTTTATTTCATTATCATATAAAAAATTGACTGGTACACGTTTTTCATGGAAGGCTATGCCTCCTAAAAAACGCTAAACACGTGGGAAATATTAAATATAAATAATAATAATAATAATAATAATAAAAATAATAAAAAAACCATAAAAATGTTATGTTTATGAAACTAATGCATATTTACTCTCATTTTGCAGGTCAATAAGTTCTGTTGTGCTTTAAATTAATACTGTGTGTGAAATAATAAAATAAGAGTCAATACAAACAAAACAAGTACAAAACAAAGCAAGTTTGAGTATTAAAGATAAGTAAGTATTATTCACGAACCAGTTTCTGAAGGGTACAGTGGGATTGAGCACTCTAGTCACTGTACCAAATTTTCTCAGTCTACGGATTGGGTGGCGACTCTCGAAAAATTCATAAAAATCGAAGTTTAAGCAGCTGAGATTTTCCACGCCCTTCGCGGGCACGATACTGCTAAAATTGGCAAAACATGATAAAAACGTCGTAATTGATATATTAAAATAAAAAATATCGATTACGGGGACACGCGCACATAGTGGCGACTCTGCTGGGGATAAAAAATGAATACTACTGAAAGATTTAATACTCAAACTTGCAAAAAAATTATACTTGTTTTGTTTTGTTGCATTCACTACACTTTTACACACACTGTTCATGTAACCCTTAGTTTCCAACCCGGCTATCACAGTGCGTATTGCCAAACGGTTCTGAACTCTTGGGATACATATTTGTGTAGCCAGCCATATGCCTAGTACCGTTGACACATCGTTTGAACTCTTGAATGAGGAGATGTTAGGTATATCTTGTTATGGTCACAAATTGCACCATACCCGTTAAAGACTATTGCCCATGACATTCGCCTAGTCACTTCCCTTTAGAATACCCAAAATTTTACTTTTATTTACTTGAGAGAACGATTTGTTATCCCAGTTGATAACAGATGAGCCAAAATGCCTAGGTAAGAGTCTGTCTTTTTTGACTAGTCGTAGAGAAATAGGGTTGAAAGGGAGAGAAATGTACTCATGTGCTACGTGCTTTCCACTAACGAGTTTGTTCATGATGTTTTCCTTTTCTTACATACATCATTCTAAAAAGTCATACGTTATTTAATTGTCATTTTCGTGAGACGTACACCTACGTCATCCCGAGTCCGCGTGTCCTCACACGCAATCTATTCGTCATTCTCGTAAGACGTACACTTACGTCGCCTCGAGTCCGCGTGTCTTCACACGCGATTTAATTGTCATTTTCGTGAGACGTATACCTACGTCGCCTCGAGTCCGCGTGTCTTCACACGCAATTTTTCTGTTATCATCGTGAGACGTACTGTTACGTCGTCTCAAGTCCGCGTGTTATCACACGCGATTTATCTGTTATCTTCGTTAGACGTACAACTACGTCGCATTGAGTCTGCGTGTTTCCATACGCGATTTATTAGTCATCTTTGTGAGACGTACACCTACGTCGCCCCGAGTCCACGTGTTCTCACACGTAATCTATTTGTCATTCTCGTGAGACGTACACATACGTCGCCCTGAGTCCGCGTCTTCTCACACGTAATCTATTTGTCATTTTCGTGAGAGGTACACCTACGTCGCCCTGAGTCCGCGTGATATCATACGCGATTTATTTGTTATTCTCGTGAGACGTACACATACGTCGCCCCGAGTCCGCGTGTTCTCACACGTAATCTATTTGTCATTTTCGTGAAACGTACACCTACGTCGCCCTGAGTCCGCGTGATATCATACGCGATTTATTTGTTATTCTCGTGAGACGTACACCTACGTCGCCTCGAGTCCGCGTGTTCTCACACGTAATCTATTTGTCATTCTCGAGATACGTACACCTACGTCGCCCCGAGTCCGCGTATTATCACACGCGATTACTTGTCATTCTCGTGAGACGTACACATACGTCGCCCCGAGTCCGCGTGTTCTCACACGTAATCTATCTGTCATTCTCGTCAAACGTACACCCGAGTTCGCATGTTCTCACACGCAATCTATTTGTCATTTTCGTGAAACGTACACCTACGTCGCCCCGAGTCCGCGTATTCTCACACGCGAGTTATTTGTTATTTTCGTGAGACGTACACTTACGTCGTCCCGAGTCCGCGTGTTCTCACACGCAATTTATTTGTTATCTTCGTGAGATGTACTCCTACGTCGCCCCAAGTGTGAGTGTTTTCACACACAATTTGTTTGTGTCTTTTCTGAGGCATAAGTCACTCTTAAGTCTGCATATTTTCATGCTGTATTCATTCGCAATAATTACATCATTCATTTTGAGTCTGCACGATATGTCTTAGATAAAAAGATAAAAAATATATATATAAAAAAATTATTATTGTTGGTGTGCTTTTACATGATCGAGTCATCTGTTGATATGTATATAATTATCTTATTTTTAGTTCCCGTCATCATAACATCACGACATTTGCATATTACTCTGGTTGAGTTAGAAAAATACTAATTTTATTACTTCTTTATCCTTTCAGAAATAGGCATAGCCGGCTGGGAGCGAGACCCGGTCACCGGGAGATTGGTTCGGGGAATTATTGACGAGGAGGACCCGAGTGAAAGTTGTGGACCTGAGTCTGAGACAAGCACTTTGAACTCTCCAATCATGGCCGGAGAAAATGCAAACGACATTGCTGTAGCAATTGAAGCATTACTGAAGACTGACCAATTTGGTTCCCTGCCGAAAGAACACATTGCTAAAGTTGTCGAGGCTGCCAAGGACAGCTCGTTCGGAAGTAATAGTGAAGATAACTCTGAGGGCTCCCAGAACAGGCTCATGGCCATTGAAAAGGAGCAACATGCAATCAAGGCACGTCTACCCAGACCAACAACAGAACTGGTGGACCTGGAAGAATTATATAAGCAGGGCGTCGAGACTCTTCCTCCGGGATTCCAGATGCCCTACATTCATACATACATCGGAGCAGGACCACCTGCAGCCCACATTAACGACTATGTTCGCATTATGAGGGGGGTTGGACTCTCCAAGCAACAACTGATTGATTTCTTCTTAATGTCTCTGAGAGGAGGGGCATGGACCTAGTACGGACACCTTTCCAAAGAAGTCCAGAACAACTGGGAGAAATTAACAGAAGCCTTCATTGAATACTTCAGCTACAACAATCTGGTTGAGGTAACACTAAGTGATCTAGAGTGCATCCAGCAGAGGGCCAACGAATCTTTTAGTGACTACTTCGAACGATGGATGACAAAGATGAACCAAGTTAGAGAGAAGCCTTCAGTAATGGACCTGATTAGGAAGTTAGTTAATGGATCGTACCTTGCCATATGAGATGCTATGAAATTCATACACTTCCAGACGTATAACGATGTCAGACACATGGCGCTGGAAGTTGAGAGATACGAGAAATCCAAGGCTCCCAATGTGTATCGTTCTACCCGGAATCCTAACAATTATCAGAATGTTGGAGGATCATCAGCCCCAGCTAATGCAGTCACCAAAAGCCCATCGACTCAAGTTAAGGCAGTGGAAGTTGTAGCCGCCACTCAAGGAGGGACAGGTCTCAACGTTGATCCTGAATGGAGAGTACCTTTATCTGCGTTATTCTCAAGGGCCAGAAAAGCTGGACTGATCTCCACACTTAAACCTTTTGCAAATTTGTCCAAAGAAGCTGACAAGACCAATTTCTGCTTTTATCATCAAACTGAGGGACATCACACCAATGACTGTGAGGCACTCAAGAAGGAGATAAGAAGATTGATCGCCACGGGAAGTATTCTCGATCCTTCCAATCGAGCACTCAAAATAATCCACTGCCGACATATCAGGTGAACATGTTGTCATCCGGCCTCGAAGAGGATTCTGTCGAAACCCAAGTTTGTGCATCAAGGAGACATTCCGTCCTTGTAGAAGGGAGGATGGTCGCCCTGAGCGATCACCTAATCTCTACCACAGAAGATCGAAGATCGAAGACTGAAGAAGTATGATGGTACTGGTTCGCCAGAACAACACCTGGGGAGATGCTTTGTAATCATGGAAAGGATCGGCATCCCAGAAGAGTACTCGGAAAGGTTCTTCCTGTCAACTCTTGTGAAAGAATTAGAGATTCAATACCAAAGGGAGTCTACGCTTGAAGATTCCAGTTGGGCAAAAATGCAAATTCAGTTTCTCGCACGATACACACCAAAGGAGGAAGAGGACCAAGAGGAAGAGATATGAGCACCAATTGATGAAGAACTACCCTCTATGCTTCTAAGAACACTTGGCTTTACTGGTAGATTCTAGTACGGCTCAGGGAGTGCGGCAAAACACCTCAGAAAGTGTAACGAGATCGTCTACAACAACGAACTAGCCGGATGCATGCCGACATTCTTCTTCTTTCAGACTCTGAGAGGAAAAGCACAAAGATGGATAACAGACAAGCGAGATCTAGATTGGCCATCAGTCCAGTGTAGCTTTCTGAAGGCGTTTTGTAAAAGGCCATTCAACTTGGAAGACGATAGTCAAGAAATGCGAGGGGCACAGAGGGTTCTAGCCAGGAAGTTTGATGGAAGTTTCTCCCCTAGAGCTCATATTGAACGTTATGAAAGCACCATGAAAACCCTCGGTATTCTTGAGGAAATGATACCAGAATGCTTCTTTTTGTCATTAGAAGGACCTATTTTAGAATGGTACCAAGATTTGCCAGAATATCTGAAAAGGAGTTGGATAGACCTTAAGGCTCTATTCCAAGCTCGATGTTCACTTCGAAGATGTTATTCAGAGTTCCAGGAGGCTACCCTAGGAAGAACATACGAGAGCTGGGAGCTCGAAAAGATACCACTAGGAGAAGGATGAGAGGCTGTTGAAAAGCTGTTCCTGAAATACTACAACACTGACCAAACATCTAGTATCATGGACGATGGCGAATATGATCGTTGGCCCAAAATAACTCCCCAAACAACTCAATCACCCATCTCCAATGACTATGACTTGAAAACTCGCGAAGTCGTAAGCATGATATCATCATGGCTCAATAAAGACCCAGTTACATCCCAAACGGCAAATCCAGAAGTTCGCCCGCTCTCGAAAGATCATTGCTTGAAAATGTATAACGGGACTAGTTCGCCCGAAGAACACTTGGGGAAGTGCTTCGCCGTAATGGTAAGGATTAGTGTGCCAGAAGATCATTCCTCGAGCTTCATATTTCTCATCCTTAGGGGGGCTGCCATAGACTGGTATCACCAATCACAGAAAATTTGGCAGCAAGGATGGTCAAGGGTAATGATTGATTTCCTTATGTATAGGAGAAGTTGCAACCTATTGAGAATGCCCCTTCACCAGCAGCCTTACGGTCTGTTGGATACCATGGTGGCGTTTACACAGGCACCGGGCGAATAGCTGGACACTTAACCAGTTGTATTGAAACGATTGAAAGGAACAAAATGTCTGATGAAGATGCCATTCGTTTCTTCTTTGATACCCTCAGTGGTGTGGCCATGAGTTGAAGCAAGTGGTGTCCCATCTGGGGTAGGAAAAACTTGGACACATTCTTAAAATACTTCATAAGGACCTGTTGCAGTAGAACCTTTAAAATCCGAGATGAGGAGGCAGAAATGAAACAAGCTCAGGCGGCATTATCTAACAAATTTAAATGTCTCGGCTCGCATAGAACACATCTTGACCAGTACGAGAAATCAATGAAGATCCTTGGTATTCCTGAGGAGATGTTTTCACACATGTTTTACCTTTCGTTGGATAGGGAAGCTTGGATGTGGTACGGACAGCTTCCGATGTGCCTGCAGTCAGATTGGGAAAACTTAAAATATATGTTCCAAATTTCATGCCCACCACAAAGATGCTCGTCTGACCTTCGAGAAACTGTGATAAGAAGAGCGTATATAACATATACTACCAGAAGGTATGAAAAACCACGAATGTTGAGCCCAATGGAAGTTAGAGAATTCAATTTGTTTTTAAAGAAATTAGCATTGGCTCCGAAACATCCAATAGGAGAATAAAATTCTTCCTTCGTTTCTGATCTTAGCCTTGCTCCCCCAACAGTTGTTGAAACCCCCATTCTGGTAACTAGAGAAGAGGCCGACGAAATTATGGATCTTTGGGGTGGTCCATCAAAAGAACAACCTGAGTCCTCTACTAAGGCAATAAAAGTGGATCAACTTGACCTGGAACTAAGGATCGGTTCAGCGAACGAACATAACATTGACATGGTATCTTCAGGTTTGATCGAGGATTTTATCATGTCCCGAATCAGGAACGCCAACTCATGGTTCTCCGCGATCGAAGAAAAGGGATTTCAACAACCTATTGACTTGCTAGCAATCGACTCAGATTCAGATGAGGAAGACTTAGAGAAGCAATTCCTGAAAGAAGCCCATATGATAGCCAATGGAAAAGTAGCACAAGTCACCCGTAGCGGTCGAGTATGGAGACCCACGCACCAGGTGTCCAACGGAGAAAATTTACATGTCCAACCCGATCCTACAGGAAGCATTCCTCCACCCAGCCTGGAAAAGGAAGACGAGGTCATCACCCAGATGAAGAAAACGCCTATGCAAGCTAGCGTTTGGCACTTGCTAATGAAGTCCCCAGAGCACATGGAAGCGGTGGTCAAAGAACTATCCAGAATTGAAGTAGCACCCATGATCACTCCAGAAGTGTTGTCTTGCATGCTAACAATGGCAGAATACCCCAAGCGCCCCGATTTGACATTTTCAGACAAGGAATTGCCAAAAGAAGGGAGGAACCACAACAAGGCTCTTTATGTTAAAGCCGAGTTACTTGATACTGTGATGCCTTGTGTCATGGTCGATGATGGGTCCGCTCTAAACGTCTGTCCTTTAAAGATCCTGTCACAGTTAGGACTAACAAAAGATGTCTCAATAAGTCCTCTTCTGTGATTAGAGTTTACGACGATACTAAAAGACAAGTTTTGGGGACTTTTGAGGCAGAAGTAAGCGTGGGGCCCATAAAGTCTACAGTCAGCTTTACTGTGATAAACATCACTGTCACATTCACATTGCTGCTGGGTAGACCTTGGTTTCATCCATTGGGAGGAGTCCTGTCCACCTTACATCAAAAGATCAAGGTTCCCGTCAATGGAGAGGTTGTTATCATTCCAGCAGACGATATCGAGACAGTAGCATCACTCTCTGGAGATACCCCATCCTTTAGTGGATTTTTGGTAGCAAGCACTTCCTCCGTGGCGGACACAACTCTCTAAGAAGAGAAGTAACCAATGGAGCAAAAATGGGTATTGGTAATATGTATCATATCATGTTTGTTTTAATCATGCTGCTTTCATTAAGTGTGTTGCAATAAAGTCATCATTGTCTTGATTGGCATGTTATGTCTAAGAAATGAGATTGTTTGTTATCTACTGTGAAAAGATGTGTTTAGCCTTTAAATTTCTTTGTCAACTAAATTGAATTTAGAACAATAGAAAGTCATAAATTGATTTACACGTCGAACAAACGCACACCCGGTGATAGAGAAGATACTAGAGATACATCAAGCTGATGACACGTGCAGATTTGAAATCAACGAAGAAGAACTATTGGAGATCATGACAGATACCCCGAAAGGCCTTTCATTCAAAAAAAAAAAGAAAAAAAAAGAGAAGAAAAAAAAAGGTGACAGAAAGATGCCTCTGTCAAGATCTTCAAACAGTAAGAATCAATTCGAATGTGTTATGAAAGGTCTGCCAATCAAGACCATATAAAACATTGTTGCGTGTAAAGGAGTTGCAGAGAAACCTGCTAAACAGAATGTTCTTAAAAGAAGGAGGATATAGTTCGCGACAAGTGTTGTGCGTTTGATGTGTAAATCAATCTGTTGTTCTAGAGACAGTTCTGTTACAAGAAAATTAAAAGCATAAATATGTTTATTCATAGTATTTTAACAGATAGTTTCATCATTATTCATAACATCCAAATAAGAAATGCATGACGAAAATTAGCAAACAAACACACTGAGCATCAATTATTACAAACAAAGTTCTGGATATGATGCTTCTCTGGAAAGTCACACTCAATGAAGCAATCCCAACTCATCTGTTCCAAGACGGCGAGTCTCCCGTTCACGAACAATTGACGAAGGCTCAGTATGCCACATATGGATCCACTCTTGATAGAGAAACGACACGGTCACAATTGCGGCAAGATTAATCACAACATCGATCAGATGTCTGTTTGACCAACAATCGCGGAACAGTTGAAGCTCAATATCATTGAATATGCCATGCTGGGCACCCGGAGTCAAAATAGGAATCAACTGAGTCTTACCATACTGTCGGCGGACCCGATCTGGCAGATAAAATGTAGACCAGCGAAGGCCAAAGAGACGAACAAACCTGCCGTCACAGAGAATCATCACTCTCGAGAACTCCCACCAAGGACACATCCAACGGATAAGGAAGAACGGGATAGTAGTGAGCCAAATTTTCCATCCCTGCACTGACAGAATACTAGTCCACTCTACAGAAAAGCCCCGATTCATGAATAACCTCAGTGAATACCCACGTTGGTTCCTAGGAGGATCATTGATGATTCCAAGCTTTTCTAGCAACCATATCTGTGGAACAGAGAATTACTACGGGAAAAATTTCAACTTATAACTGAATGGATAACAGACATACCTGCAAGAGAAGTGGACTCCCAGTCAAGACTGCAGATTCTCCTGTAGGGACTTTACGTAAGCCTACTAAAGTCTCAGCCAAGATCAAAGCAACATGTGATGCACCCCTAGCCATCTCAGATACAACTGTCAAGAGACGGAGATCACAAACAGGGGATTTTGACGAGCATAAGAAGAATATCATGAGGCATAAAGCCATCAGAGGGGCCCACGTGGTGTCTCGATGATCTTTGTTCATGCAAATATTCATCAATCTGTTCACATCAAGACCTGACAAATGTGCATTCGGAGGCAGAATGAGATGTACCTGGTCCGGAGATATCCCATACTGGGAAACCAAAGAAGTCATATCCACGTCCCCGGGACTTGGGAGAGCAATAGCCTCATCATTTCCAAATGAAATACCCATAATAGCACAAAACTCTTCATACAAGGGGCACATCTCATTACCATTAAAGTAGAATACACTCACCTCGGGATCCCATAAGGATGCTGCGGAGTAAAGAAAGATCGGGTTGAGTTGGTGTTTGATGTAAACCTCCATTTCTCTGAGACCATAAGGCTTCATCTTGTCCCAATCAAACTTTGGAATGGATCGAGCATACATACAGAACCCAACTTGCAGAGCTTCCATCGCGAAGAGAAGAAAACGAAACCCAAACAGGGTGCTGAGGCCTAAACTCGGCCGAGTTTCTTAGGTAACTCGACAAACTCGGCCGAGTTTGTCCTTTGAACACTTGTATATATCCTTAATGGACTAAACTCGGCCGAGTTTGGGTGTTTTGAAGCATGGGGATTGAATTTTTGGCTCAGTTTTCGGGTAAAAATTGTCCTATGATTCGAGGTTTGCAAATATCACGAGATAAATCATTCAAAACTCAAATGAAAGTGATAAAAAGTCATCCACACGTCATGTCAAACAAGCAAGAAAAAGAGTGTCAAAGCAACGTGCAAACACAGTCAAACAACACAACAAAGTAACAACAGTGAAGCGAATCTCTAAATGTCCTCAAGAAGAATGGTCATCTCCATCCTCATCCTCATCTATGATCTCGGTTCCACCCTCGTCATCGTCACTGGCCATCTCCTGATGAGTACCACATGCCTCTGCTCGAAGTCCGGCTGCGTCCATAGTCGAACTCCACAGATGACCTCTACATGCCTCAGCCTGAAGTTTGGCCATATCCATAGTCAAACTCCTGATCTTCTCATTCGCTTGCTCAAGCATAAACTGCACAAATATAAATATAATTATCATCATTGCATACATACATGACATATAATCATTCATTCATACATCCATACATTACAGGACACTAAGGAAGAGACTTGCATTGTAGGCCATATTGCACTCTTGGATCAATCCCTTCAGTCTATGCGATTTCCACGCCAACTCAGAAGCCTCCTCAGCTGAAATCTGGAAGAAAGAGAACATCAGGTAAAATTCATAATACTCAATGCAGGAAGCAGGAGACACTCACATGTGTGGCGGCTGGTGGATCAAACTCCAAGGTGAAAGGTGTCTCATGAGTCAAGAATCTCTGCTCAACCTTCCCAGACAGTGTCATCACCTCCACGAAATTGTCAAAGGTAGTGGATACTCTCCCAGGTAAGAAATCAGGCTGACGAGACCCAGAAGCAGCCTCATCTGGAATAGGGGCATCTGAAAGTCGGGTAGGACTCACCTTCCTTTTAGTTCTAGGAAGCTCACCCTGAATAGGACCCTGCAACAAGATATCAAAATAAAAAAATAAAAAAATAAAAAAAATAAAAAAAAAAATAAAAAGAAAATAAAAATTCTTACCGCGTCATCCTTGGCCTGGGGTGTCTGAGGCAATAACTGGCGAATTATCTCGCTATACAGCTCCTCCAGACTAGCAAAAGCTATGCCATCTCTGTAAAAGATCTCATCTCGAGCAGTCCTCACATGGTTAATCCAGAACATAGTCTCTGGACGGTCTGGAGGTACAGGACGATCATTTGGACCGAGCGTCCAATCTCTCACTCTCTCACCTAAGTACCACACAAAACCATAGTGGCACTTGAATAATACCCGCTTGTCTGATAAAGCGCTAGCTGAAATAATTTATGAGGTCCACCTCCTCCTTAGCCCCCACGGTTTTTTGTTAACCTGAGGCATAGAATTACATAGGTTAGGATCTGAAAATACTTTGTCTTATTTTACAAATAAAAAAGGAAAAAAAGAATGAAAAAAAGGCTCACCTTGTCCCAGGACAACTCTCTGAACTCCTTCTTTTTGGCCGCCAAAGAAGTCACGGTACTCCCCGACCAACTGTCGCTCCATCGACCCAAGCACGGGTATCGATGCGGAAGGCCACTCAAGATAGGAGGATAAGCCAGTATCCCATAGGAATAGCCCCATATCTGTAAATAAATAACAAAATGTATATAAGCAATTAGATAGACAAATAGAAATCAAAAAAATATAAAAAGAAAAAGTAAAGAGAAAGAAGGGAGACTTACTGGGATCAGGAGACTGAATCCTCGTATTATCTTCTGATTACGCCGAACAATCATGTCCATCCCATGGAGAAGAAGAAAATATGCAGGAGCAGCCTAGTTGTACTGATTAACTTTGTCTAGATCCACCAGAGCTCTAACGATGGATGTGCACACCTCACTGCCACTCAGGGAAAATAGGGTCCCTGATAGCATGACTAGTAGGAAGGAGCGGGCACACTGCTCTATCTCTAAGTCACTTTTAGGAACCCGATCCATCCAATGCTTCCTCAACACTTTCACTTGGAGTTTCTTCCCGATAACGAGAACTCTAAATAAAAGTGAAAGCCGATCCCGGGGTGTATGACTCCCAAAAAAACCAACGTCTAGTGGAAGCTGAACACCAGTGAATGAAAGGCCCGTGATAGCAGAAAAATCAAGGGGCGTAATGGTCATCTCACCAATAGGTAAATGGAAAGTGTGAGTAGAATCCATCCACCAGGAAACTAATGCAGTGGTCATGTCTAAACCCGTCTTAGGACTCGAAACGGGTAACATCTCGATAAAACGGGCAAAACCGCTCTCGTCAACCCTTATTCTAGTGGCAGGGGTCAAGTCCTTGTACCAATTTCTTAAGTCCTTCACGGAACCACACCCACCTAATTTTCGCTATAAAATGATAATAATAATGTAAATTTTTAATTACTAATTACGTTTTTATATGTCTTTGATACGTCTAATTCATGAAAATTGATAATGTAAATAAAGAGAAAAAAAAATAAAAATAAACAAATTCAACTCGGCCGAGTTTCTACAAACTCAGCTGAGTTGAATTTGTTTATTTTTATTTTCACACGTCAATTTTTAATCAGGCAAAATATAAAACTAATCATTACATGAATAAAGATGTTTTTTACTTTTTAAATGAAACGAAACATGATTTTACTTTAGGATTAAACATGTTTTTACTTTAATAAAGTGATGTTATAATGAAACAAAACATGATTTAAACTTAAGACATGATGTTTGATTAAGATTATTTCATGGATGTAAGTTTAAAGTCTTCATTTTTTGTTATGTATTCATGGTTTTTATACCCGGTTTCACCACGAATCTACAAGTGATTCTTATACCTCTTAGCGTGTTTCCGTTAATTCATGATACTAGAGCATCATAGTGACATAATAGAGAGATTACTTGCCTTTTATATGCAAAGGAAACTCGGCCGAGTTTCGACAAGCTCGGCCGAACGAGGTCAAAACGGGCATTTCTCCGCCACCGGAAGGACCAAACACGGCCAAGCTTGCATAAGCTCGGCCGAGTTTGGTCCCCCCATGATCAAACTCGGCCGAGTTTAGCTGGGTTTAGGCTCCGGGAATAGTGTTTTCACTATTTCGGGACACTATTGCACTTTTGGATGCTTTAGGGACACTTTTCCTATCAATACGACCCTCCCCCTTCAGTTTTACACACCAAAAACACCTCAAAACCTCCCAAACACTTCATTTTGCAAGATCAAACACCCAAAATCCATAAAAAGTTAGTAAAAAGTGAAGAAAGTGAAGAACACACCCAAAAAGTGACTTCAATCCTTGTTTCTGCAGAAATTTCAAGTTGTTTCTTGTTACAAACACATCAAATATCATCTCATAAACACTTCTCTTCCATCATTTGATCCACTTTAGTACCTAAAATCAAGTCTTGAGTCGGGTTTTACCACTTTGTTCAAAGTTGCTCGGGTTGTCACTTCCGGGGATCCGTTTGGAGTTTCCTTTGCATATAAAAGGCAAGTAATCTCTCTATTATGTCACTATGATGCTCTAGTATCATGAATTAACGGAAACACGCTAAGAGGTACAAGAATCACTTGTAGATTCGTGGTGAAACCGGGTATAAAAACCATGAATACATAACAAAAAATGAAGACTTTAAACTTACATCCATGAAATAATCTTAATCAAACATCATGTCTTAAGTTTAAATCATGTTTTGTTTCATTATAACATCACTTTATTAAAGTAAAAACATGTTTAATCCTAAAGTAAAATCATGTTTCGTTTCATTTAAAAAGTAAAAAACATCTTTATTCATGTAATGATTAGTTTTATATTTTGCCTGATTAAAAATTGACGTGTGAAAATGACACGTCGGTTAACTATATATTATTAATAACGTGGATTTAACGCTCTCTATGGCGGACTACCGCCCGGGGATGCTCGGTCCATTTGTATTATTTCATTTTATACTTTTTTACCGTGGATTTATGACTCCCTAAGGCAGACTACCGCATGGGGACGTTCGGTCCATGATTTTACTTTATGTTTATTCGTTGTGGGTTTATGGCTACCTAAGGAGGATTACCGCCTAGGGGATGCCCCATCCATGCCTTATGTTATTTTATTACTTTTTTTACTTTTACTTTTTACCGTCATTTACTTTTTACCGTGGAGTCGGGTATTTTACTGTGGTGACGCTTAGTCGTCCGTGGATACTGGACACACGATCTTTACTTTACCGCACTTTTACTTTTTACCGTCATTTACTTTTTACAGTGGAGTCGGGTATTTTACTGTGATGACGCTTAGTCGCCCGTTGATACTGGACACACGATCTTTACTTTACAATACTTATTTTACTGTACTTTTACTATTCACCGTTGTAAGCACTGGTTTTTGAACCCGATGATGAAAGCAATCTATGAGCTCATCGTCGCGCCAGCTGCTCAAGAATTGATACTCGTCGGAGAATGGATCATCTTTTCAGGGTCGTAACCTCTTCCACCCGCTCCTCGGGACCATGAATGTGGCACCTTCACGCTTATGAGAAAATCCTCGATCACGAAATGATATACGGTCACAAGTACTATTCACTAGGGACCGTACGATCACAACACTGTTTGTTGAGACTGTACGGTCACAAAGCACCTGACCGTACGGTCACTGCCACGTGGCAGATAGGAATCCAATCCTTATCTGCCACATGGCTGGCGGTCCAACGAAAACGTGACACGTGTACTACATGCCAAACAAGTTTGGTCGGGTCTTACAAGGTCCGGCTGGGCCTTATATGAAGTCCGGCTCAGATCCAAATTTGGATCTGAGACGGGCAAACTAGTGACCGTACGGTCACAAGTTACCCTATAAATACCCCCCGGATTTCTCATTCAATTCACCAACAAACACTCATTCTCCTCTCTCTCTAGCTCGTTCTAAAGCGATTCTTGACCCGATATAAGTTGCCACTGATAAAGTTGCCTCTGTTGTTGCCTAATGTTGCCTCTGATACAGAAAAGAGTCGCTAAAAGTCCGAGCTCGAGAGTATTTTCCCGAAATATTCCCAGAAAAGGTCCTCACGACCACCAAAAAGATACTTCCACTCATTGAAAGTTCCCAACCCATGCATCACTCGCAGTCTCTCTAGAGCTGATTAAGTCCCGTTCCTAGCTAGCACTCCGGAGGACGCCCTACGCAACTCCGGCCCCCGAGGTTCCTCCCTGAAAAGGTCTCCGTTCTTCAACGAGCATCAGTCTGCGAGCAATCACTGGCACGCGACAAGGGTAAGCTTCTGAGGGTTTTGTACCGTGTCACTCGGCGGTTTACCGTCCAAATGTTTGCGCATTTTAATATTTTTGTGTGATAACTCTAAATGTCAAGATAATAAACTGTTAGGCTGCATTAAAGATCCTCTGGGTCTCTGGAATGTCGGAATTAATAAGTTGTATCCACGAACGTAAATAGAATCTCTGGTTTTCAAAACAATCGGTACAAACACCGGTTCGTACATTTTCCCGGTCGGCCGGGTGGCGACTCTAGTCAAAGAAGGCTAAAGCTGCTATGAGCGACCACTTGCGCTCACAACCGTCATTTACTTTTTTATCGTGGAGTCGGGTATTTTACCGTGGAGACGCTTAGTCACACGTTGATACCAGACACATGATTTATATATTATTACATTTTTACTATTTACCTTTTATTGTGGACCCGGTGAAGCCGGGTACGCGATTTACTTTTTACCGTACGTAAATATCTCTTTTACTTTTATTTCATTATCATATAAAAAAAAATGACTGGTACACGTTTTCCATGGAAGGCTGTACCTCCTAAAAAATGCTAAACACGTGGGAAATATTAATTATAAATAATAATAATAATAAAAATAATAAAAAAACCATAAAAAATGTTATGTTTATGAAACTAATGCATATTTATTGGTCAATAAGTTTTGTTGCACTCTAAATTAATACTGTGTGTGAAAATAATAAAATAAGAGTCAGTAAAAACAAAACAAGTACAAAACAAAGCAAGTTTGAGTATTAAAGATAAGTAAGTATTATTCATAAACCTGTTTCTGAAGAGTACAGTGGAATTGAGCGCTCTACTCATTGTACCAAATTTTCTCAGTCTACGGATTGGGTGGCGACTCTCTAAAAATTCATAAAAATCGAAGTTTAAGCAGCTGAGATTTTCCACGCCCTTCGCGGGCACGATACTGCTAAAATTGGCAAAACATGATAAAAATGTCGTAATTGATATATTAAAATAAAAAATATCGATTACGGGGACGCGCGCTCACAGTTGTGCAATCACATATTTGTTGGTCTAGTAATAGACTTAAGGAGAGACCATAACAACAAAATAGAACAAAAGCAAAGCAACATGGTACATTAAATATAACATTCAATCAAAATTAAAGTTTTAGTACCTGAAAATTCAAATTTCACCATCATGTTTCATATGATATATAGTTGAAATGGAAAATCAGTTCATGTACTTATATAACAGAACACTCGTTATTAGAACTCATATATAACGATAAACAAATTTCTGGCAAATAACCATGTTAGTTCTTAGAAGAAGCTTATTAGTTCTTCTAAGAAGCTAATTACCTACTGATTAGATATACAATTAGACCATCATACATATACAAAATCAAATTCACTCAACTTCACATCACACACACAATACAAATGTGGATTCAACTCATAGTAAGAACGAAAATTAATAATCATAGTATTCTAATAAAAATGTGGATTAAAAAAATCAAATGTGGATAGAAATGAATTAATAATCAGATTTGGATATTTCAAATCTAGAAAAAGAGAGCAAGACAAGATAACTCATAATATTCCAATTAAAGCATCAAAATAATATAGTTAAAGCAACAAATTACCGAATGAAAAAATAAAATGCAAAGCACATAAGCAGCTCAAAACAAATCTATGAAGCCCTATACAACAACATCCTATAAGTAAAGATGTTTAACATTAAAAAAAATTAATTAAGAAAGTAATACTAGAAGAACATAGATTGTATCCACGAAACACACAACACATTGACAAGTTAACCAATCCCTCCATTGGAAACCATGAATAATCTAGTCAACATCTTACAACAAAAAAATTGCAGTAATAGCATACTTGCACACACAATATATGATTAAAGTAAGCACATCGGGAGACTAATTTTAAGGGATGTCAATGGATAATCATCCTTACAAACTTATATGCACAATACATTTTGTTGGAAATATTGGAACACACCGTGTTAGAAATGGAACACAGAGTGTTTAGAATTGGAACACACAGAATTGTCAAACAAATAAAAGTCGACTGAGTCGCAGACTAGGTCGCTCTCTTTAAGACGTTCTCGGAACTGCCGGAAAAGTGCAAGCAGTATTGATTCTGATCGCCTCCAGGATAAAACAGCCCTCTGAAATACGATTCTATATTGCACCGTATAGAAACGCTCAATCTACACTCATATTGCTCAGTATTCTTTGTGATGTAAAATCATATGTATAACTGTATCAAGCGGGGAGCTTAAATACTCGAAAAATCAGAGCTGTTATGCTCTGTCATTATGGAGAAGAATCTCGGAAATAAATGGCATTAAAGAGCTGCTCAATTAGGGAAGATAGTTGACCAAATTAAAAAAGGAAAAAACTGAATAGGAATTTTTATCAAAACTTAACAAAATATTCTCATATGGACAAGAGCCCAACAATCCCCCACTAGAATATTTGAAAACGTTATTACTGAGCAATTACATAAGGTCAGAAATAAACAAAGGTGTCTTTCAACATGAACCATTGTGTAGTGATAAATTTCAGATTTTACTAGAGTGACTCGTAGTCTTGAACTCTATCTCTGACAATTTACCACGTCATAACCTTTCAGAGTGTAGTTTTTGTAGCCCGTGCGTTTGTGGCCATGCACGTCTATCCCGGTTTAATGAACGCTTTAGAGTTTTTGCCCTAAAACTCATAGGAAGCGGCCTCACTTCCACATTCATATAGGCAAGTCTATCAGAAGTACTCCTGTAGCTATGTACTTCACTCCATCTAGAGTATAGACATTGTTAAGAGTTTCTATTACCTCAACCTCGTATTGCTTCAGGATTTTTTCATGTTTCACTTACATGTTCTAATCTCTATTACATACAACTTGTTGTTACCCATTGAACCTATTTCTTGGGATCTCCAGTTTATAGGTTGGGTTACCATTATATGTAAGTCATCACTTTAAGGGCATTACTCCCATATTCTTTGCAATTTTCTGGACTTCATCTCTAGCTAAGCCTTTCGTCAAAGGATTGGCTAGATTCTCTTCAGTGCGTATATGATCCACTCTAACAGCTCCTTTCGTGAGAAAGTCTCTAATAGTGATGTGCTTACGACGTATTTGTCGTTTCTTTTCGTTGTAGTAACGATTCTGAATCTTAGCAATAGTCGCGGTATTATCGCAGTGGATCAATACAGCAGGAATCGGTTTTCCCCTAAAGGAATCTTAGCTAACAGACATCTCAACCAATTTTCTTCTCCACTAGCTACTGCAAGAGCTATAAGCTCGGCATCCATAGTGCATTGAGCTAGAATAGTCTGTTTCTTAGACTTCCATGAAACAACACCACCAGCTATATTGAAAATATAGCCACTAGTTGCCTTTGAATCATCATATAAGGAATTCCAGTCTGTATCAGTGTATCCCTCAACCAATGCTGGAAACCTCTGATAATGCAATCCAAGTTTCATGGTTCTTTTAAGGTATCACATGACCCTTTCTATAGCATTCCAATGTGTCGTACCATGGTTACTGGTAAATCTACATAATAATCCAACGATATATGCAATATCGGGTCTAGTACAATCAGTGGCATACCGAAGACTGCCAATTATGCTTGCATACTCTGATTGTCTTACACTGTCTCCAGTGTTCTTAAAAAGTTTGATACTAGGATCATAAGGAGTACATGCAGTATCATAGTTAAAATAGTTATATTTCTTTAGAATCTTCTCGATGTAGTGAGATTGATTTAAAGAAATTCCAGACTCAGATCTTGTTATCTGTATGCCAAGAATGACATTCGCTTCTCCAAGATCTTTCATATCAAAGTTATCACATAACATAGACTTAACTGAATTCACCACATGTATATTAGAACCAAAGATGAGCAAATCATCAACATATAAGCATATAATAGTACAAGCACTATTCTCAATTTTGTAGTAGATACACTTATCACTTTCATTCACTTTGAAATCATGTGATACAACAAGATTATCAAATTTCTCATGCCATTGCTTAGGTGTCTGTTTCAAGCCATACAAAGACTTGTCTAATCTACATACTTTGTGAGCCTGATCAGGAACAATAAAACCCTCAGGCTGACACATGTACACCTCTTCTTCTAGTTCACCATTCAAAAAAGCAGTTTTAACATCCATTTGGTGCACAACAAGATTATGTAAAGCATCAATAGCAATCAAAACACGAATAGATGTAATCCTGGTGACAGGCGAATAAGTATCAAAGAAATCAACATTCTCTCTTTGTCTAAAACCTTTGGCTACAAGACGGGCCTTATACTTGTCAACTGAACCATCAGGTTTCAGTTTCTTTTTGAGAATCCATTTACACTCTATAGCTTTGCAACCAGGTGGTAAATCAACTAAATGCCAAGTTTGGTTTGACTCAAGTGAGTCCATTTCATCATTGATGGCTTCTTCCCAAAGGTCAGCATCTAACAAGGTCAAAGCTTCTTGGATACTACTAGGATCTTCTTCTAAAGCAAATGCACAAAAGTCAGGGCCAAAGTCTTTAGACACTCTAGGTCTTTTACTTCTCTTAGGTTCAGGTTCCTCACTTTCTCTCTGAACCATGGGTCTAACAACAGGCGTGATACTAGAAGTAGCACCCCCACTATTTCTCGAATTAAAAGGAAATTTATCCTCAAAGAAATCAGCATCATTAGACTCCATAATAACACGTGCATTCAAATCATAAAACCTATATGCTTTACTATTCACAGCATACCCAATAAAAACACATTCATAAGCCCTACTAGCAAGTTTGACTCTCTTGGGGTCAGGAATTCTAACATATGCCAAACAGCCCCAAGTTCTAAAGTAAGTCAAATTGGGCTGTCTTTTTCAAAATCTCATAAGGTGAGACTTTGCTCTTTGACTTAGGAATTCTATTTAACACATAGCATACAGTCAATAAAATCTCTCCCCACCAATGGGAAGCAGCACCAGAACTGAGCATAATAGAAAAAATAGATTCTGTAAGTGTCCTATTCTTTCTTTCAGCTTTACCATTCATTTCAGGTGAATAAGGTGCAGTGGTCTCATGTATAATACCATGTGTTCTATAAAATTCAATAAACATGCTTGAACCATATTCAGTGCCTCTATCACTACGAAGTCTCTTAACTTTCCTATTGAATTGGTTCTCAACTTCAATCAGAAACAACTTGAACATGTCAAAAACATCACTTTTATTTTTCATCAAATATACAAAAGTATAATCAGAGCAATCATCAATAAAAGTAATAAAGTAACGTTTATCATTCCTAGTCAACTTTCCATCAAGTTCACATATATCAGAGTGTATCAAATCTAAAGGCTCAGAAACTCTATCAACAGATTTGTGAGGTGTCTTTGTAATTTTTGCTTGGCTACATGCATCAGACTTTGAGAAATCATTCAAACTTAACTTTCGGATTAAGCCTAAGTTACTCATATTCTTAATGATACGATTATTAACATGACAAAAACGAGCATGCCAAACATTAAAAGAACACAAAGAGTAAACAGAAGCATTCACTTTATTAACTTGAACATTCAACTTAAACATTCCATCAGAAGCATAACCCTTTCCTATGAATACATTATTCTTAGTTAAAGTAAACAAATCAGCTCCTATAACTTGTGTAAAACCAGCCTTGTTGAGAAGATAGCCCGAAACCAAGTTCTTCCTCATATCGGGAGTATGCATCACATCCTTCAAAGTGAGAACTTTTCCAGAAGTGAAGTTTAGTTCGACATTACCAATTCCAGCAACATTAGTGGTATGGGAGTCACCCAATAGCACTTTCTTATCATCGGTCACAGCATTGTATGTCTTAAACATACTTCTATCATAACAAACATGACGGGTAGCACCCGTGTCAATCCACCATCCATCTGATCCACCTACTAGGTTGATCTCAGTTATCATAGAAACATAATTTAGAGGTTGCTCTTCAGTCAGGTTAACAATAGCATTAGAGCTAGAGTTTGTCCTGTTCTTGCACTTACGTGCCATATGACCTCGTTTCCCACAGTTAAAACATGAGAAAACAGCATCATTTCTAGGTGGAACCTGTTGTGTTCCAATTTGCACATGTTGTGTTCTATTTTGGTTCCTTTGAGGATTCCAATTCGAGTTGTTGCGATTCTGGTTTGGTTTCCTGTTTTGATTCTTAAAGTTATTTTGATTGGGTTTCAAAACAGCATTAGTTTTCTTAGCAGTGTTGGAAATAACAAGCACTTCATCTTTTAAATCTTGTTTTCGAGCTTCCTCCTCAATTCGAAGGCGAGTAATCAAAGTTTCCATAGTAAATTCTTTAGTTTTGTGCCTCAAACCATTTTTAAAATCTTTCCAAGATGGAGGCAATTTATCAACTAAAGCAGCAATTTGAAATTGTTCAGCAAGAGGAAGACCTTCCGAGATGATCTCATGAGCAATCTTACCAAGTTCATGTGATTGTACCTCAACAGATCGTTCATCAGTCATTTGATACTTGAGGTAGCGGCTAACAACATACTTCTTCAAGCCAGCCTCTTCGGTATCATATTTTCGTTGAAGCGCCTCCCATATGTCCTTGGCAGATTTGTCCTCAGCACAATAATAATCATATAGATCATCAATTAAGCTATTTAGGATGTAGTTCTTACACAAAATCTATTTCCGTCCACTTCTCAGCAGTACGTACATCGGGCTCAGGAGCATCCTCAGGAACAACAGGTTTATCAGAGGTCAGAACAGAGGCTACGTTTTTAGTGGTAAGGTAGAACAACATCTTTTGTTTCCAGCGACGGAAGTGAGCGCCCTCAAACCTGAACGGTTTGTTCAGTTCGGAACCACCAGTATTTTGTTCGACAGACATGACAGAAACCACTGTCTTAAAATTGTTGGAAATATTGGAACACACCGTGTTAGAAATGGAACACAGAGTGTTTAGAATTGGAACACACAGAACTGTCAAACAAATAAAAGTAGACTGAGTCGCGGACTAGGTCGCTCTCTTTAAGACGTTCTCGGAACTGCCGGAAAAGTGCAAGCAGTATTGATTCTGATCGCCTCCAGGATAAAACAGCCCTCTGAAATACAATTCTATATTGCACCGTATAGAAACGCTCAATCTACACTCATATTGCTCAGTATTCTTTGTGATGTAAAATCATATGTATAACTGTATCAAGCGGGGAGCTTAAATACTCGAAAAATCAGAGCTGTTATGCTCTGTCATTATGGAGAAGAATCTCGGAAATAAATGGCATTAAAGAGGTGCTCAATTAGGGAAGATAGTTGACCAAATTAAAAAAGGAAAAAACTGAATAGGAATTTTTATCAAAACTTAACAAAATATTCTCATATGGGCAAGAGCCCAACACATTTCACATCAATGCCAAAAATTAATATTGAAGAACAGAAATATTGATGTTTTCTTCATAAGAGCCTTCTTAACATTGTTTTTATTTGCAAGCATCTTACTCTTAATACCCCAGGCATGTTCCATACTAAAAGAAAAAAGCAATCAAAATCCAAAACCCCCCAAAACCAGCAAACAAAAAACCAAACAGTAATCAAAACATTAATATATGTCCATTCGTATAAAAAAAATTATCTCATACTTAAGATTTCCATTTAAAGTTATAAAACACAAAAGGAGCAAGACCATTTGAGTTGACTTAGGGATCAAATTATTGATGCATCACAACCAGTAACACATGTTTGTTTACCTGATTGTATTAGAGCTGATATTTCTATAGACACTTTATTTGGGGAGTTTATATGTTCCAACAGCTTTTCTACAACCCGAGTCCTATATAAGATCAAAATAAAGTATTTTAATAAAGAATGAAAGAAGTACCATTTTTTTCACCACATATAGTATAAACACAATATTAATAAGCTTAAGATTTACACATATCATGAAATCAAGTAATTGTTAATGCCCTTGGCTATCTTAAAGTCCAATATAAAATCGAATGAAAATGAACACATATCATGAAATCATAAGCATTCAAATGAATAATATTAACCTCAAGAACAAGGCCTTGGAAAATTTCTCAAGAGTGCAACTAAAAAATGATTATTAAGTAAAAAGAATCTGCCGCAGATTATTTTGAGAAACTCAAAGGAACAAATTGTTAAGCAAGCAATGATATCAAACATAAACATAAAATTAGCCGCAAGAAACTCTAATTGAAACTAATCTTCCAATCCAAACAGATTTCGCCTTTTAAAAGCTAGTTCCAAGTTTCTCATATTCAAGGGCGAGCTTTTTACAATGTCCACACCTATCACATTCAAAATTAAGGAAGTCTAAGAAATAGTTCATAGGGAAACTAAATCGTAATACGCAAATTTCACCTCCCAAAATCCAAAACCCCTAACTAAACTAGGAAAAGATACATGTTTATGCAAATATATCCACTAAAAATGATATGATAATGCTCAGAACCTTAAAAATTGCCACCTAAACTCATTCAGAAATTTGAATTAGAAAACACACATATAAAGTGAACGATTGAACGTGAAAGGAAGAGCATTTGCATTGCTACTCGCATTCTTTACTAGATGATTAGTCAAGCCAAATTTTCAACATATTCTGATGGAAGGAAAAGCAAATAGAAAACTTACGTAACATTGGAACTTATTAACAACCTTCTCTGCCTCTTCAACTAAACTCATAGTAACAAACCAGAATCCAAGACTTGTATCAGTTTGCCTACAAATCTAAAAACAACAACTAAAATCTACAAATTAATGTGAGTGAAAACCATAAGAGAAAAATCAAAATTGAATGAAGAACAACGTTTTCACCTTAACGTTAATGTGAGCTTGCAAATTTCCCACAAAAATCTTGGCAAGAGTAAATCTAATAATTGCGGTATAGATCAGAAAAGGCTCAATTACAAGAAACAAAATCCTGAAAAAGAGAGGACGAGAATGAAATCTTAAATCTTACCTTTTTTTCTCCTCAATATCACAAGCGGCGGAGGGTGAAGAAGGGAATGAGAGGGAAGAAGAATGACCGTTATACTTAGGTGTAAGAATGAGAGAAGGTTAGGTCTGCAAAGGAAATAATAGAGAGACGAATTTTGTTAGATGAAAGAGAGAATGGGGTTTTAATCTCAACTGTTGATCAATATTTAGAGTGTATGCTTCTCTTTTTGGGAAAATTGTTTGTTCCACCGCCTTCAATTTGAAAATTTTATTTTTCGTTTTTATTCATTTCACGTGACTGTCATTATAATAACCATCGTCTGACTAAAAGTGCATTTTACACATTTTCTTCACATGACAGTCAGTATTAAAGCAGTGTCATGTAAAAGGTACATCAAATTTTATAGTCAGCATTCAGATGACGGTTATTTAATAGCCCGTCACAAAGAAAACACATATGACGGGCAAAAATGTGTCTGTCAAGTATCTAGTGTCATCTCTCAAGGAAAATGGCGTAGTGTTTGCTCATGTGTTAATGTTAGATAACTATGTGTTTTGACTACAAATCCTTCTAGAGATATGATATCAACTCTTTCAAAAAAAATTGAATTGAGATTTCAAAAGTAATATAACAACTCAACAACAAACCAAGCAAAAACAGATAATATAACAACTGAAGAACAAACCCAACAAAAAACTGATAAGAGCTAAGATGCGCTAAAACAACCACTCGGTGTGGATTAAATTGAACCAAAATAGAAATTAACCTTCTAAATGGGTTGGATTGGGTTGCTTAAAATGGGTTGGATTGGGTAATTAGAAAAGTGGGGCTAATTGTTGAGTGGTTTAATGAGTCATCAATTTTTTTTACACATGGCAAAAAATAATGACGTGGCAGCCACGTGGCATCTCTGGCGACTTTTAGAACCGGAAACCGGCTATAAGGACGATGGAGGTAACATTAACGGAAGTTTGATGCGTTTTGTGTTAAGAAATGAAGTTTTGTGCATTATGGTTCCTTTTCTGAAAGTTGGAGGACGCCAGATGTAATTAACCCAAATCACAACAAATCCTAAACATGAAAGCACAACTACAAACACTTTCAAATACTTGCAACTATTTTTTTTAGGTCCTTCACCCAGAATGACAAAACAATACAACAACACAAGATATCCTTTATAAAATCACATAAATCACAACAGATCCTAACCATGAAAATACAACTACAGACACTTTCAAATACCAAGTTGGTAAATGCATGCACCTTAATCTATTGGCTATCCTCTTCTGTAAACCATAACAAAACCCATGAAATCCCAACTACAGACACTTTCAATTCAAATTTCAAGTTCATAAATGCATGTAGCTTCATTTCAGGCTTTCATCTTCCATAAACCATAAACAACTATGAACACCCAACTAGAAACACAATCAATTCAAATATCAAGTTGATAAATGCATGTACCTTAATCTCTGAGATTTCGTCTTCCATGTTTCGTGTTTTCCTTTCTAATGCTCTTCTTTCCATTTGCCATTTTATGAACTGAAACAGTCACTAGGTTTTGCGCTTCACTGTCACCGATGTACGAGGTGTCTCTGCCGGCATTGATGTTGCCCCACCGTTTACGTTGTCGCCACCTATTAGCGAAACCTGAGGGCGCGAAAGATGGAGGAGAAGAAATTATAGGTACAGGAACAAGAAAACGGAACGAAACATGAGGGAGGGGAAATGTTTCTTCGGTTATATGTTTTAGTATAAAGTGGGGATATTTTAGCTATTAATTTTTGAACGTGTCTATTCTGGTAAGCATTAGTCAAACTAGTCTAAAAACGTTAAGCCGCCATAACAAGTAGTCTAGTTTAGTAATTATCCCATTTTACTTGTTGATTAGTACTTTAAAATAGAGTAATTGTAGTCACACATAAAAAATGCCATTGTGTTTGTTAGGTAATTGTGGAAGGTTGAAATTGGAGCATCCACATAGGCTTTGCTTGTTTTAAGGTTATAAGCACTTTATTAAAGTATGGTAATTTAACCTAACTATTTTGAATTTTAGGTCATTACATGGTTCATTAAATAACCATGTTTGGGAAGTGGGAATTATTAGGAGGTTTATGGAAGATGTTTTTATCAGTTTGGGAAGTGGGAGGTTTTGTGAAGGTTATAAAACCTCCATTTTTAGTCCTGCTAATTCGATGAGATCCAGTTAGTTTGGCACAAAACACACTTAACAAATTGAAGAGTTGTAGCCTAAACTCAACATAAAATTTGTAGAAAGGATATCGTTGAAGGATGATCAAAAGGAATTAACCTCAAGATTAATCCTTTTAGAGGACAATGAACAAGTAAGTTGAGGTCAAACCCTCTTCGAAGATGGCAATTATTCCTTGATTTTGACGGTCGAGGCTCTGGAATTCCTTAAGGTTGATGGTTGAGACTCATTTATCTTTCTTGGAGGTTGACGGTCGAGACTTTTTAATCTTCCTTGTAGGTTGTACTTGTTGTAGTATGAGAAGGGTTCTTCCCACGAAAACTCTGATACTTAAGTTAGTTAATGATAAATGTTTTGTTTCTACCCTTGTGCTTCCAACCCCTTCTTTCCCTCAAATGAATTTATAACTTTAAAGAGGAAAGTTACCTGGAAGCTACATCAGGTTTCACGCCTTTGAACGTAAAATAACTGTGAGGTTAGTGATAATTAAAACGTGAGGTGGAAGTTACCTCTATAACCATAAATCAAGTCTTAAAATTGATAGCCTGAAAATAAATAAGAGCTATCGGATTGCTGAGAAGCCTAATCTTAACCCATAAAACAAAGAACCTGTTAGGAACGAGGCCACATTGTGGTGACTCCTCTCTGATGCTTATATCAGTAACGGTATAAGAAATAAATTGAATGCAAAGAACTATGAAAGAGCTTCAGTTGAATATTTGAGTATGTGTACTGTATTGTTGGTGTGGCCTAGTTCTAGGCATAGTTGTTTGTTTTTTGTATTGTACTTTTGTTGATTGTACTATACATTTGTTTTATCGAATAAAAGGCATTAATTCATTCAGTTAATATATCTTGTATTATATGTACTGTATGAAGTATCCATTGATTGTATATCATAAATAACCAGAAGCTAGTTCTACTCATGGGAATGAATAGAACGTAAAGCTTTTACGAACAAGATATGTACACGTGTACACGATATGTTTGTAGGTACGTATGACCAATACGGGACTTGGTCGATCCGCTTTAAAAGGCACATGGTGGGAGTGTCATTGTCCTTCTATAAATGTAGATCTCTTTTTATCTGTCGACCTGATTTCAATATAGTATTGAATGAGGAATCTGATTAGATTTGACATACGCCTAACAGGTCTGTAAAAGGATGCCAAATACGGGTATGATTGGTCTAGTCAGTGAACTGATTCATACTGATAGTTGAAGTGAAGGAATTACCACTCACTCCATAAGTGAGATGATATCATTAGGCCACTCAATGAGTTGAACTGAGAAATGTGTGGCCACACTCAGATAAGCTGGTTACTTATTTGTTCTTCAGTTAACTCTAGATCGAGAAGTATTTCAAGCTGTAGAGGATGACGTCCACCATCCCTCATACTTGATATATCGATATGCATGGTAAGAGATATTAGAGAATACTACAGGGTATCTATCTGTATGAGATGGACTAACACTGTAATCAATTGGTGACTGATATGATATAGGCAACTCTCTATCAGTCATTAAGCTAATTGATTATGGCCCACAGGATCGTGCACACTAGACACTGAGACTTATGCTCGGAGAACTAATACATGTAGTGTATTTATGATGAACTGATTATTATTTGATAACTAATAATGTTAATTGATTAATTGTTCTGATTGGAACAAGTTAATTGATTGTTTGGAGGGATTAATTATTCAATCGGGTTAATTAATTAAGCGATTGATTAATTAAATTTTCTTTAGGGGTTAGTGTGTGATTAATTATAACCTAATTGATGTTAATTGAATCTATTGTATTCTATTGTGGTACTATCTGATTAATTGAATTAATACAGGTATTGAAACTGTAATTAGTCGACACACTATAAATTAATCCTAATCGATTGAAACCCTAGACTTTCTGACACGGAAAATTGGAAACCCTAAATCCCTCCAACCCCTTGGCCGGACGAACTCCTTAGAGTGATCCCGGAGTCTCCGTTCGGCGTTCTTCGTGCCTGAATCGAGTACATGTTCACTGTAGGTGTCGTGCACGTGATATTGGCGGAACCTCCGATCGTGCGGTTCGTCCATCTCTCTCAGAGGGATTCCATGTGAGTGACTAATGTAGATTTAATCACCATTTTATCTAAATAACATTAGGTAACGATAAAGATCAAAAGCTGTCTGATCAGTAATGTTAATATCGTTTTTTTGGCTTCCGTTGCGCGACTCTGATCGTTGATCAGACACCAACACGTATAACACCTAGGAAATGTCATATATATATATATATATATATATCTACAGTCCGACTATGGTGAGGGACTCCCTCACTTACTATTCTAAGGGAGTTTTAGTTTTAATCTAGTTACCAAACAAAATAACCATCTAATTTAAAAAAACAAAAATCTATTATTAATTCTCTAATTTATTCACTCAATCTCCTAGATCTTAACTTTATAAACCCTAGACTCTAACAATCATAAACCCGTAGTCCTTAATTTTTTAAACCCTAACAATCCTAAATTCAAATAATTCTAAACTCCTAGACCCTAACTTTATAAACCCTAGACCCTAACAATCATAAACCCGTAGTCCTTAATTTTATAAATCCTAACAACCTTAAATTCAAATAATTCTAAACTCTTAGACCCGAACTTTATAAACCCTAAACCCTAACAATCATAAACCCGTAGTCCCAACTTTATAAACCCTAGACCCTAACAACTTTAAACCCATAAACCCTAAATCCTAACTTTATAAACTCTAAATTCTAACATTACAATAATTTATGTTAAAGATAGTAATAAATTAATGTTGAAATAAATTCAATTTGCTGCAATTTGTATGTGATAATATGATTAATTAATTAATTCCTGAATTAATTAGTATTTAGGAAAATAGAGTTTGATTTAATTAGGATACTAATTAGAAGAGTTGTAAATAAAATAAATTAGGATTTTATTACTTTAAATTCATTAAATTAATTAGGTGGGTGTATTTTGTTTGGTAACTAGATTAAAGCTAAAACTCCCTTAGAATAGTAAGTGAGGGACTCCCTCACCATAGCCTGGGTGTATATATATATATATATATATATATATATATATATATATATATATATATATATATATATATATATATATATAGGGAGAGGCTCATGTGAGAACACCTACTCTTATGAGAGAATGGTTCTTATGGTGAGAATACCTTTAATAAGGACCAAAGAACTTTTTCCCTTTAATTCAAGTGATAGGCTAGGAATGAGGAGGAGAGAGGAAGTGGTGTAGTGATGAGTCATCACTTATTTCTTTTTATTAAAAAATGTTTTCCCACCTATCATGAACTCCGATTTCAAAAATTTTTATATCGATGGACTCGTATTGACGAGACCTTCATTTTGAGATCCATGAAGCCCAGGTAAAAACGATGTTTTTAAGATTTAGAACATACATTTTCAATTTTAGAACATGCGGTCTGGTTGCGTCTTTTTTTTATTACGTTGTTTTAAATAACTTTTAAACCTTATATTTTGTATTCTAAAAATTTAACATAATGTTCTAAAAAATATTAGTTGATATCTGTAACATATTTGCATTGTTATTTTATAATATATCAAATTTGCGACTCATATTCTAAAAAACATAACGTATGTAATAATTCTTTTAACGTGTTCTAAAGTTTTAGAGTCTTCTTTCTAAATTACGGCACATAAGTTCTAAATTATGTGGAAAAAACACTATTGCATAGTTCTACAATTAATTTAAAGCTAATGTACATGTTTACTAAATAACGTTACATGTGTTCGAATTTTATATTTCGTGTTCTATATAATATTACATGTGTTCTATAATACTAATAGTGTGTTCCAAAATAACTAACCTTTTCATTGTTAATAATAATCTTTTAGAGTCGTATTTCATATGTTATAGATCAAATGTCATATATCTTTATCTAAAAACTAATTCATATAATCTAAACGGTGTGTCATATGTTCTATAACTAATTTCTTATATTTTTGAAATATTATTATATAAATTTAATACATGTTGTAAAATAGTATGGAATAAGAAAAGCCATAGGGAATTTAATTAATGGAAAAAACAAAGGAGAAAAATTAACTAAAAGTGAATTTGAATTTTTATTTTCTTTAAAAAAAGAGTTTGGAAATTTTGAAAAAAAAACAAAAACAAAATTGATGAAACCAAAGAAGAAACTACTGCAGTTAAATTAAAATTTATAAATTATAATCAATATGATTAAATAACAACATGCATCTTGGCGGTGACGAGATTTTGGTGGATGCTAAAAATCATGGATCGAAACCGAGAATCGGCTTGTGTCTTTTTTTTTTTTTTTTATTAAGCTTTAATAAAATCTGTATTAGTGCATTTCTAATTATACAATAGAAGCAGTTTGGCCTATTGGTGAGGCATTGGTTTGGAAGTTTAAGTGTGTAGGTTCGATCCCACCAGTGCTCACTTCATATTTTATTTAATTTCTACTACCAAAACGACGTAGTTTTGGGTATTCTCACCATAAGGAATCATTCTCGCATAAAGGGGGTGTTCTCACCGGAACCCTCCCATATATATAGGGAATCTAGGTAGTGGCCTTATTCAGGTAGAAGTAGGACTATTTGGGCAATAAGAGACTAACTATGAGTCATAAGTCACGTAATCCGAGCCATATAAGGAAAGCTTTGCATAAGGCACAATTACATCCAGATCCGAGTAGGATTCTGTTTCCTTAGAGGATAAGACTCTAAACTGGCAGGATATCTCACGCGGTCAACGACAGTCAACCACCTCAAGGCAGAGCTTGAGTTATAGGATTACGCCACGTGTCTTTATGATTTCATCAGACATCAAATGTCCCCTCAATGTAAGCCATAAACTCTTTAGGGGTATGAACCAATCTAAATCCATCCTTACCTGTAATAGACATTGTTTGAATATGGACTTTAAATGAAACCACACTGCCATAGATCAACGCATACGAGAGAAGCCAAACCACTCTGTCATCCAGTTATAAATGAAATGTCGACGTTTAAGAAGCGAATAGCCAATCCCCAAGAGACCCAATGAGCGGACACGTAGCGTAAAAAAAGTCTAATCAATCTGTTGGGAAAAACATATTGTTCACCTTCTCACCCCTGCCTATAAATGACACACTTTCGCCCATTGGATATCTTTACCAACTCTCTAATTCTGAAAATTTCATCCCTTTACAATTTCTCACCTGCCTCAAAAAATGGCCAAGATCAACCAACCAAGCTCCAACGCTATCGTGGAAGTAGAAATGGAGGGTGCCAAGATTCCATCGCAGATTGCCTACACTATTTCTGTTGCAAAAATAGATTCACTGAGGACAAACCACTCCTGGCTGAACAACGTGGCAATCGGGTATCCTTCTTCGATCAACGAATTCCCAATCCACCCTGTGCTTTTGAGTCACCCTCTTTCTCTTGGGATGATTGATGTGTTGAAGGAGTACCACCTTGCTCTTAACCGACTTTCCCCAAATGCATGGCAAGTATCTCTTGGTGCTTTTCAAAGTTTGTGTGACTTGGGAATTTCCCTAACCGGGGCAATGTTCTAAGCATCCTATAAGCCTCAAGCTCAGAAAACCTAAGAATTGATGCATTGGGTTGTCCGTGGAGGTCACCACCTGCTTATTTCTGACAAACTCCCCTCTTGGAAGGACTGGAAGGACAAATGGTTATGGATGGGAGGAAAGAAGGATAATAGCAAGGGCCTTTACCAGGCTGCGCTTCCATTCGCTACCGAGTGGAATGAAGATCCCAACAAGGAAGATTCGTGAGATGCAGAGCTCCCCCTAACCGAAGAAGAGGAAGGTCAGCTGGAACTGTTTGCACACATCGGCGTAAAATTCCTTCCTGAGGATGTGCTAAAAGCACTAAGCACTGGCAAACCGATGGTGCAGCTGCAAGAGAATGGGACCCTAGTGTTCCTCATGGGTTATATGCTACCAACTACTGCCAAGCCAAAAGGGTTGTTCGTGATATTTCATTCAATTCTTAAAGCGTATTTCCCTGTCATACAAAGTTTTATCTTGCACATTTTTGTGTTTTTGTCCTAGTAGGAAGGCATAAAATAGTCCGCTCCCCCTCCGAAGGAAGTGACACATGCCCTTACAGGTGAATAATTGAAGAGCAAAGCCCCTACCGAGCCTAGAGTGATTGCACCAAAAGAAAATCGCAAGACCGAGCAACCGGGTATGACTGCTCTATAAATTCTTATTGAGAATCCCTCTTAAGTCGTGTCATAATAACTTTTTTGTTTTTTCAACCATGCCATATAGGTATCAAGGACAAGACTCCACCATCACCAGTTGCTCCGTCCAAAATCGAGGGCCTAAGGAAAAAGGTGCTAGTATCATCCACGGGCAATCGCCCTTTGGAGGAAGTGAGATAAGAGGAAAAGAGGCACGAAGAAGCGCAAAAGCCAGAGGCGACTGCTGCTCCTGCGTCATACGGAGAAAAAAAGGAAAAGGCTGGTAAAAACAGTCGAGAAGATAGAGAGTCAGGCTCAATAGGAAGCCCGGGGAACGGACGCAATGGAAATCCCAAAGAGCGAGGAAGGGAGGCGCCCAACTGTAGTGGCTAAGGCTCCTGTAAAGGAGATGGTGACAACAGTCACCGAGCCGAAAGCTACGAGAGACGAGTCGAGCGCGAGCCGTTCTACATTGTCAGGCGTCTGGCCAAAAAGTACTGCAAGAGAACATGTTTTTTTTCCGAAAGGGTGTGTTAACAAATCCCGCTCCCTTGGGAGCTATTCCAACAGCGACTCGAAAAGGTGCCATATTCTAAGATTAAAGAAATTGATTTTTACCTAAGTTTCATAGATCTCAAAATAATAGTCTCGTCAAGATGAATCAAACTATATAAGGATAGTTGAATTTGAAGGTCTAAGAAACCGGAAAAATTGTTTTGAAAAAAAACAAAATCGCATTCGAACAATCTTAATGAATTTCAAACTTGGTTTTCAATATTCGGTGTTAATCTCAAACTCCAATCGAGCTTTGTTCGAGCCGAACTCAAATAAATTGCGAGTTATCCAGCCTCATTAACAACCAGCATTATTCTATAAAGGCAGTGTTCTAAAAATCGTCCGACTTAGCCGATTCATCGACGATTAATCGGTAAAATTGAGTATACCGTACCGATTTTCGTAAATAGGTCGTTTTAAATCTGTCAACCGATTTATGACCGTTTTAGGACCGATTTATGACCGATTCAGAAAAAATTAGCCCAATTAAGAAAAAATTGGCCCAAATAAAATGTGCCGATACGATTTTAATTAAATAATTAATTTTTAAAAATAGCAAAATAAAATAAAAATCCCTAAAATACTCTCATCTTCCGTTGAGGATGGAGATGAAGATGTGTCCGATGAAGGAATAAGAGAACTTGGAGAAGATTTTGTTTCGGATGAAGACGAGGAAGAAGATGAAGATATGAACTATGAGTTTGAGGAAGAAAACAAGAAAGTACTTGAAGATTATGAATTTAGAGAACAAGATATGGTTGAATAAGAGCATCTAAATGTGTTACGTTAATTTGTTGGTAATTATTTCTTTTAGAATATTAATGTAATAAACATCGAAATATTTATGTTTGTCGACATTTTGGTATATTTATTATTATCATTTTGGACAATATTTTTAGGTAGTTTGGTCAATATTTTTTGTTTTCTAACATGGATTTTTATGTTTTTTTTTAAATATTTATATAATTTATTTAAAATAATTAAAAAATAGAAAAATACAAAACCGATTCATCCCCGGTTAATCTCCGATTCATCGTTTGGGTCACTGACCGCGCCGCGGCCGCATAGCGATTTTTAGAACAGTCCAGACATATTCATTTCTATAATATGTATCTAAGACGGTACAATAGTCCATTCATCTGAAATATATTACGATCAGAGTTATCCATGAAAATAGAAATTGTAAACCTATTAATATGATAGGATTGAGTGAAGAAATTATTCAGATGCATGAAGGAGGAAGAAGACATGTAAATACGACATCGTATGATAGAAAAAAAATTAAAAAATAAGAAAAGGCAAATAGGCTGTAACCGACTTAATTAATACTTCCTGTATTAGGATTTCCAAATCCTACAAGGACACGCTATTTACTTAATTTATTAATCTTCACCTTGCTTCTCTCTCTATATATATGTTACACATCCACAACATTTTCTCTATCAATCCCATTAAAAATAACAAAAAAACATGACAAAAAATCAGTCAGAAACCCAAAACAAAAGTAAAGATGATATTAGTTTTTCCGACTGGGAATTAGATGTTGCTAATCTTCTTCTACAACTCAGCCACCATAAAAGAGACTCAGAGAATAATAACAAGATGAAGAAAATCAAGATCAGAATCAAATACAAGAAGAAAGATGTCGTGGCCAAACAAGAACAACATCAAGAACAAGAACCGGAAAGTAGTGTTGCTTCATCGTCTGCTTCTTCATCAGCAGTGGTGTCATCTTCTTATTCGGGAGACCAAGAAGGGTACCCGAAGAGAAGAGTAAAGAGATTCAAACTGATGGATCAAATTTACGGCTCAACTCAGCCCATCCAATGCTAGAAGAGATCATTATCCATCATGTCTGTCTGCTCTTTCTATGCCGGAGCAGACAAGTTTTCTTCTTTCTTTTTTTCCGGTTGTAGATTATGAATATGATGTTGTTGATGAAAATATGTTGTTTTTGATATATATGTATGGAGATTAGTATTCATTTGTGTTGTTAATTGTTTCTCAAGTTTGAAACATTCAGGGTGATAGATGTCAGATGACGGATATTAATATAAAAGATATTGTTAGCTTTAACTGTAAGTTCGAGCTTTCGATTCAATCGATTAAGTAATAATAGATACCACAGTTTCTCTTTCTGTGTTACTTTCTTGTAAATATTTTGGCAAACAAACTACTTCCAATTCCATGTTTGTTCTATGATGGGAAATTGTTCGATCGGTAAAATGCATTTATGGTCCTTAATATTATATAACAGCCTTTCAACTTATATTAATACTATGATCGCTAAATTGAGATTTCAAATGATTCCTTAAGTATATGAGGCAAGTTGAATTCCTTGTGAATAGTTATTAACATTGTATCAGAATCATGGTATAATGTTGAAAGCTCTATATTGACGTCACAGACCAAATGAATCTAGTATGATTAGATTTATTAAATAAATGTTCCAAATTGATAAACTGGCTATTTAAATGTACGAGGCAGGGTCTTTAAATACAATTTCATGTTAGCTAGGTATTTGTTGATATATAAGAATACAATTTACCTTTCTTTATTTATTTATTTTTTGCCTTAAGAATCTTTTTTATTTATTATGTTTTTGAAGGAAGTGTGGAGTCTTGGATCCGATTTCATGATCAACAAAAATAAAACTCTCAAAAAACAGAAGAGGCAAATTTAAACAAAACATGTCAAACAATATAGTATTAATCTTAGTTTTACTAAATGATGCAATTTTAAACCTCATTAATCGAAAAACGCTTTTTCATGTGTATTCCCATGTTCTCGACTTACAACCCCGAGCTAGCGTTTAGCTCAATACGTAATAATATAAGACTTGCAATTGCATATCTTCTATTAATGACAACAACTCATCTTGCATGGAAGTCGCCTCTAATATTCATAGGACTAGATTTATACACTTTTTCATTTACCAGTTATCAAAATTTGTAATGACACCGCCTTCCAAAACAAAGACAAACTATTAAAAAATTAACAAAAAGAAACAAATGAACGAAAACCTTAAGTTGATAAGTTCAAGAATATTATTTTATTATTATTTTCGATATATCTATGCATGTAAATGTATATGGTTGAAGAACGTACAATACATATTCATCTTACTATATGTTAGAATTTAATCAGCAAGTGAGAATTGCTAGGATTTGAGCCTTCAATCCCTTTGTTTAGCACGGTTGACTTAAAAGCTTAAACTCATAATTTATATGCAAGAATAGTATTTTATTATCTATACAAAGATACAAAGATGACATCAAAATTGGTAACTATAACTTGTGACATGGGTAAGAAAAAAATGAACGATACTATACAGGCCCTCATTCTCTTAATTTTTAAAACATGTTTTTTATAGTTTGGATTTAAAATATTATTATAATATATTAATATAAAATTTAAGGATGTTTTAGGCCATAAAGTAAAGTTTAAGGATCAATGTTAACAAAACCATAGTTATGAGGGAATGAATGTATTTTACCTGAAATGTGACACACATATTGGTTAAACAAATTGAAACAAAAAGAGCCATTGGACAATTGCTTTTGTGGATTTTTAAGATGATTGTTTTTATTTATTTATTTGAATACCGTAATTTCAGTTAAGTTTTTTAATAAAAAAGAACAGAGTTGAAATCGAAAAAACTGCTTTGTTAGATGATTCAGGGAAAAATCCTGTATATATAGTTAGTCTAATATAATTAAGTTTTTTTTGGTAGAGCTAATATGATTAAGTTTAAACATAGAAAAAAACAAGGGTAGATTCTATGCTTATCTTTTTGTATCTAACAAATTAAGTTATATATTTTGTCACTAGCCATATATGCATATATGCTATATATGGACAGTGTCAGTACAAGAAAAATTCAAATTTCCTTTGACTTAACTACAACTCTTTTTTTTTTTTTTTATTATTATTATTATTATTATTATTATTATTACAAAAACAATTATGGATCCGGTGAATCTGATAGTATTTTTATTTTTATTTTTGATGAAAGATGATAGTGTTTTATAATTTGAAAATAACTAATAGCTTCTTTCTTCATATTTTTAAAGTAGCAACCATGCGACTATAAGATTTCGCTTATGCTTTTAAGGAAGAGACTCGCTTCTTTCTTTTAAAGAAAAATATGTATGGTAATTTCATAATATGGCATATACTTAGTTTTATTTATCGATAATAATAGCTAACCCACTTTGAAGGAACAGACTCGTATTTTACTTTAAAAGATATGTACGACAATATCGAACTACAATATGTAGGTGGTATATTTGTAGTTTTATAATCCCTTACACGATATGTATTTATCTCGTAAAAGACTTGTATTTAGAAAAAAAAAAAAAACGATGCATTAGAAGATAGCAGCTCGACTTTGGAGTATGGAGAAGCTTGAAACTGTTTGTTGGTAGCAGAGAGGCACTCACATTATCCAGATTATATACGTTGTATTTTATTGATTGATTATAGACCTCCAAAGGTGCTTGCATTGGTGGCATATAAAGCTTCAAAGTTGTAGTTAGTAAAGTTTTAAAGAGATAAGCTAAAGAGACATATTCATAGGGTCTTGGAGGTCTATCTTGAAGATAGAACGAACTATACCCGGGTTGAGGTGGTTATCAGCACTGCATATGGAATGCAGAATGGATTTCAATATACTCCTCGATGAGTTTAAAGGTATCAATCTTGTAGGAAAAAGAAAATGAGAATGGTTGTTTTTTACTATTTCGTGTTGTAGTAGTCTTCTTTCAAAGTAGTTAATTTAGTATCGTTTATCTTGGCCTCTAACTTCATTTTACAAACATATGAAATTTAATTATTAGCTTGTTTTAGACTATTCTATGACTTGATATCCTTTTCTAAGAAGAAACAATTGAAAATTTGTACGGAAACAATTTCCGCGCAACAAAATGCTACACTAGCATTATTTGGAACATGTCTTAATAATGAATAAAGTGAAGGTTATTAATGGAGCAGTCCGTCATCCAACAAGTCAAAATAAAATGAAGGAAGCATATACACCAGCAAAATAAGAGAAAAAGCTAATGACTGAGACAAGTCTTTGAAATTTGCAAAGGCAAGGCAAGGCTAGGCAGGTTAGCAAGCATTCGCCTTTTCTTGCATCTGTTTAAAATATCGTCTCACATATTGAATTCGAATCCATGATTTTCAACTAGGATGCAACTATAAAGACATTGATTAGGACTAAAGCATCCAACCAACTCCCCTATACTAACCACATTTTCTTCTGCATTCGAATTTTGTACGAGACCAGGGTATGGTTAATGCTCAAGGTAGAAGACATATTCTGTCAAACGTTGTAGTTTACTAGAATCCAGTTTCTGTTCTGTTGGGACTGGTTGCTTCTTCACAGTTAGCGTTCGAGATGCAGGATCCACAATCCAACCTCCTTGCTCTACTACATCTGCATATCATTTCTCATTACAAACAAACTCTTTGCGGGTGAATTTTACAAGTTTTGCTATTATCTCAGATGATTAATTAATGGAACAAGTGCAGCATGGCATAGCATAGAGGAGCAAGAAAATCTTACAATTTGAAGCATCATCCTCTGTCATTCCCAGAAAAAGAGCTGTGTCATGAATGGTTATTGTGGAATACGCAGATAGCAATAGCTCAAACATCCTCTTCGTGTAAACTTCTGCAAGCACAAGACAAAGAAAGAATAATGCCTCATATATGTTATAGGTCCATTCATTATCAGCTGTGCGTGGGGTACATAGGCAGTGTAATTTAAGCAATAAGACCTCAAATAATTATTAGATATTATGTGCATCACCCCAGTAAATAACAAATAAATAACAGCAATCAAGTTTCATACTAACTATAACTACCAAGTAGAATTCTTCTCATATGAATTTTTCTTTAAAAGGCTGGTTTTATTTACTTGGGAGAATTCTTCTCCAATTATTCATTCTCCATTGTTAAACTTCTTTTCTTATAAAAGCTGGTTTTTCTTTTCTTGTTTTCTAATTCTCTCGCACCTACCAGGGGCATTCTTGAAATTTGCAAGGTATTCCGCAGCAGTCTTTTTTTCTTCTAGAGAGACTAACACATCTCTCTTTTCCTATTAAAGCTATCCAATACTCCATGCATTCTGCATCCTCTTAAATAGGTTTGACTTTTTCCAAAAACCAAACTCTTTTTTCAATACTAAAATATTAGTTATGGTTCTGTTACCTTAAATTGAATTTTCCCTTCCAACCTCTTTAATTACTACTGATGTTTCCTTGTAGAACCTCTTTATTTCACAACTTCCTCTAGCAAGAACAAGATCTACTTTTCTTCTCTAACAGCTTAACCATGATTTTAATTTTCCATTCATATATATTTGTAGAAAACTATAGTTTCCATTCATTTTGGTGCACATGATGAACTCATGACTACTGTCAAACAAATAAAGCAAGCATCCATCAAATGATAAAAGAACGTGCATTCCCAAGATGGAGGAAATGGAAACCTCTTTGAACAAAGTGAATATGAATTTGAAATGTGGGGGTTGAAGGTCATGTAGTGATTGGTGAATTCGAAGTGCAAGTTCAGCTTTCTCCCAGAAGAGAATATTGGGAATAATGACAGCATATATAAACATAAATAAGTACTCTATATCCGTCAAAAAAAAAAAAGAAAAAAAAAGTACTCTATGATACAGTAGCAAACTGTTACAAGATTTCAACAAATAGATAATTACGAAGAAACACTAGAAAAATTCATCCGTGACAAGTTACAAAATCAACAGACACAAAAATTGAATTGAACCTACTAGAAAGAGAGAGAGAGATCTGAGAAAACAATCCTACTAGGCATATAATTCCTACACCAAAACCAAAAGATGACTCGGCCTTTCTCACTTAACATACTAAGCCTGTAAAACGAAAAAGTGAAGCTGTTTTTGGCAAAGTAAGAACCGCATTCAGATAAACAACAACATTATGCATTCAGGGTATAGGAACAATTACCACATAAACAGTAATTTTCTAACATTGAAAGAAAGTTGTTTCCATTGTTCAAATCTAATCTCCTAGTTATAATACCGCATCTTTCATCAGTTGAGTCTAAATCTCCAAAAAATCGTCACTAGATGGCCTAAAGGAGAAGATTTTGAAGAGTACATGCTCAGAGTTAAGGTAGCAGATCCAGCTCTTTAACAACAAACAAGTAGTTTAGCACACTAGTTAACTTTCCGCCTCATAAACCCAACAACGGTTCATCACACTACTTAAGCTTTCAAGTTAATGAGTTTGTCAATATATAGGCAAATACTAAAACGAAAAAGCAGGGGAACCGTATGAATCAGATAATAAATACAGAAATGAATTTCTAAGCAAATATTAATTTGTTATAACAACATTGATGACATTCAACACTCAAAAACAGAAAGAAACTATAACGAAATTCGTCGGAAAACTTGCCTGAGAATGCAGCAACAAGGACAGCAGTTTCTTGAGACCAATCAAAACCACGAATGGCCTCATACACACCGGGATAATCACGTGTCCATAATCGCTGACCAATCTTCCAAACCGCCACAACTTCAGGTTGGTTTTCTTTGACAGCAGAAGGCACTGATTTCCAGAGGAACCGGGCACTATGACTGCATCACAACATAACCACTCCAACACGTGAGTCAAACCCCTAACCCTAAACCCTAAACCCTAAACCCTAACCCCTAAACCCTAACAAACATGGAGTTTAAAAACCCTAATCGAAAATTAGTAAAAACTTACATATCATTAACGTAAAAGTAGCCTAGAAGATGAATTGCATAAGGCCATTCGTCCTGAAAGGGAACACCCTCTGCTGCGAACTGTGAAAAGAAAAGAGAAATTAGGGTTTGGATGAGCGATTGGAAGAATAATAATTAGTAAAAAATTAATTGAGATTAAGAAAAGAAATTAGGGTTGGTTACCTTGAGCATGAGATGATCGCAGACATCAGAAATATTGTGGTAGGATTTAGAGGCCAATGCATCAGATAGGGGACTAAAATCCATGCTTTGCTATTCTCCTGATGGAAGATAAACACTGCTTAAATTCTTCTCATTTATATAATAAAGTTGAGGCGGAAATTATGTATTAAGCCAAAGTTCAAACAGTTTTTTAGTCTGGAATGACACATCATCATCTTATTATGGTAGTATTTAAAATTTCTCTTCAAGCTAAATTATTTACTCAATTTTTGCTTAGCTGACAGTTTACGTGAAGGAGAGAGAAACTATAACGAGTTGAAAAACAAAAATTCATGAAAAAAAATTTGAAAAAAGTTTATAATAGTCCCTCAAAGTTTTTTTTCTTTCAATTAGTATCATCTTCCTCATTTCTTCATGCAACTTTCTTCCCTAATAAAAAGCCATGCCATCTTCCTAACAAAATTAGTTACTCAAAATTTAATTAACTAACTAAATCAATTACTCAAATCTAATCAACTAACAATCAATTTGAACAATAATAAGGATATGCGTCAACAATTTCACAGATTAGTGTGAATTCCTCTTCAAAATTGTCATTCTACAAAATTGCTCAAACTTTTGTCTTTATTTTATAAACAAAGAATTTAATTTTTAGAATCCCAATTGCGATAAATTGAACCCAAACAACAACACCCAAAATTTGTTGTTGTTAAATCTCCAGTGAGATTCTATAAGTCGCTTAATTTCGACATAAGGTTGCAATTTCGTCTTCGATTTGAATTTTGCTTGTTTTGATCATTGATCTGAAGGATCTCATCTCGTGATGTAGAACGAACAACTTATAAGCTTGTTACTATAACATATTTATACTTATTAAAACTAATAACATAGTAGAAAGTTTCTTTGATTCATTGCTTAACAATGAATTACAATGCCCCCATATATAGAGCTCTTAGAACCGGTTACAATTGATGAATTAAAGATTAAACAAATTTTCTTGCCAATTCTACTCCCTAAACTACACCGTATTGACTGTTATTAATTATACCCAATACTACGTCGTTTTATTAACACAACACATGACTTCTGATTAGCATCACGTGCACACTAATTCCACATCCCCTCCTCGCAAGATGCTTGAGTCTTCATGATCTTGTGTTGACTGAGTCTCTTGTGCAGACACCATCTTCTTGCCCTTTGGAAGGTCTATCAATATCCATGTACCATTGTTATCTAGAGACTGGAGCTCTTTGTTCATAGATTGAACCCAATGAGGATACTTAACTGCCTCAAGATAAGTAGTTGGATCATGTATCTTTTTTACTTCACTTAAGAAAGAAAAATTATGTGGGGCTTATTGTTGAATAGATGGTAAAAGGAAGGATAGAGTGAAATTGGTTGAGTTAAGTGTTGGCCCAAATATGACTGTATAAAGACTAGAGGGGGGGTGAATAGGATTTATTGCTTTTAAATACTCTTAAAATATTTGCCTATGTTAATAAACAACAGCTCAAATAAGTTTTGCGGAAGAAACAGTTGTTTATAGAAAATAAGAGTATAGAAGAATTAAGCACAATTAATCACTAGCAAATAGATAAATAAATAAATGCAAGCAAGTGATTAAATAGCAATAATTAAAGAGAGTAGGGATAGGAGATTTTGACACAACTATTTATCCAGGTTCGGTCTCCTTGTGAGCCTAATCCTGTCCCCGAGAGACCCTCTCGAGATTTTCCACTATGATTTCTTTACGGGCAGAAATCAAGCCTGAGACAGTTCTCACAATCCGAGACACTGCCAGCAAATACCTCTACCAGTATTTACTCTCTCGAACTCCAAGCGTCGAGTGACTTCTCTTAGTTTTTCTCAAGCTCAACTAAGAAACTTATGACACTTTTCAAGGCTCAGTGATAACCTCTCCTAAGCTTACGGGTGCTTAAGAACCTATTACACTTTTATAAGGCTCTAGTGTAAAACCCAGATTAAACCCCACCGTTTAATCTTACTGTATCTTTTTGAATGAAATAAATTACACTCAAACTCTCTTAATACAGTTGAAGGAAAATATTAATCAAAGCTTTGAAATCTCTCGTATGATAGCTTTAATTCTCGTTGTTTTTCCTTACCTTCAACTGTCAACTTTCCGGGCTATTTATAGTCGAAAATAGAGCTGTTGGAGACTTGAATTTTGAATCAAATATCACCATATAGCCGTTTGGAAAGTTGTATGCTTCATCCATCATCTTTAAGTCCATCAAATGTCACTTTATGTCACCTTTCTTTCACTTGTAAGTGTACCTTCACAACTTGTTGACCAAGCAATTCTCCATGCATAGATACCTCGGTTTTTGTGCCAAAAAGGAGTGGTGAAGAGAGCATTTCGGGTACAAGGTGAGTTGTCTTTGATGGGATATCAAACTTGCCCAATAAGTTTGATCCTTAGCCGTAGGATGAAGATCAAGTGTGAAATATGGATGGTGTAGATTAATCCTTGAGAAAATCATAGATTTGTAAAGATTAATTATCATGAAGAGCAACCATATAAACATACATATTATCATCAAAATGATGCATCAATTTCGTGTATGTATGGATGATAAATGTATTGTTCACACGTCATGGCAAGTATGTATAAACCGAGAATGTTAGTGAGGTTGAGATGTCGTAATTTATGAACTCCGTAAAATAATCATGGCAAGAGTATAAGATTATGTCATGATTAAATAGTCCATAATATATCTCATATTCACACAATTAAGTTCATGGCATACATACATAAAACTTTTGAGCTTGTACTTAAGATTAAAAGCCTTAACCAATTCTAGCCTAAACCATCAAGTATCTCGAGCTAAGCATGGCAGCATGGCATAAGATTCGAAACTATCAAACCATGGAATCTCATAAAAAATAGTGTAACTTCTCCCCCTTTTTGAAAGACACCAAAAAGAGCTTAAGTTAACTTATTCCTGCAATTAAAATGTCAGATTCATGGAGTTAAGCGTGAAAACAGTTGATCTTAAGCAACCATTATATCCTAGCATTCATAGCTGTTCTGTCAAGCTAATTTACTATCAGAAGATAGTTCATGACAGATTTCATATGTCATAAAGGCTGTCTGGTGTACCTGCAAGAAAAACAGCAGATAGAGAATAGCATCCATGCATATATAAGGTAACCTTCCATAGGTTACAGCATCATTCATAACAATATCCAAAAAAGATAGTTAGAAAACTACTTAACAGTTAGAAAGCAGTTTTAAAATTATCTAAAGTGCATGATGATGATAGATATGAGTAGGATTGAGATAGGATGACTGATCAGGAAGTCTGGGGATGGACTGAAGCAGAGCCAGAGTTAGCAGATGCAGAAGAAGGACTATCAGAAGAGGTAGGAGGCTCATCTTGTTGGTTCATAACAATTCCAGGTATGGTAGCAAGAGCCTCATTCTGATCAACCAATTTTGCTCGAATGATCTGAAGATCCGAGTCCAACTTATCTACATCAGCTAGAGTCATTCGAACATCCTTCTGAATGGAAAAAATCCTGGTGTTCTGACTATCAAACTTTCCAGCCATCTCACTCATTGCAGCTTCTTGAATCTGGTTTCTTTCTTTCATGTAAGTGCACATGGAGTCAATTCTAACAGACAGATTCTGAAAAGCTCCTTCCATCTCAAGCTGCTGCTTGGCAATCCTTTGAGAAACAATGTCTGCTTGAGCCATTGTTGATGCCAAGAACTTGGAGTGGGAATCCAATGTGTGCATTGTGTTGTTCACTGCTTTGAACATATCAGCCAATTGATTTCCAAGCTTTACCAGCTGCTCAGGAGAAGGATGGGATGCAGTCCTGGGTTCAACATTATCCAAGAAATCTGAGTTCAGATTGCAGTGTGAGTAGAACAATGGAGTGGTCTCTTGTTGAACCTGCTGGTAATCATCAACATCAACACAAACAGGACAGTTAGGCAGCACAAAATCAGACTTCCCTGCAGAAGAATCCAAGTTAGAGGACATGCTCTTTAGCAACTTCAATTCTTCCTTTGTGAGCAAGGGATTTTGCTCAGCTTCCTCTTTCTCCAGATCAGACATCTTTCCTTTCTTTCTCTGCAAAAGTAGCTCATGTTTATAAAGAGAATTTAAACTATAACAAGGAGATAATTCTCTTAACTCTATGGCTGACTCAGAATCAATAGACACTATGGAATTGGGTGACTCTATTAGACTCTTAATTGTTCTGATTTTAGGCACACTTCTTAATCTATCCTTGGCAAGTTTTGGAACATGCATTTTCTTAATAATATCCCTCCTCTCATCTCTGCTTTTGTTCCTTGAGAACATTTTGTGAAATTCTTGTCTAGATATGCATTTTGAGAGGGCATATTGTGATTCAGGTTCAAGATTAATATCAAAGTATCTGAAAACAGAGGTTAAGATCATAGCATAGGGCAATTCATCTTTCTTCCTAAGGCAGGACATATGTTCAAGCATAATATATGGTAAACTAACATTTATGTAATGTGTTATATTCCATATTAAGTGAACATCAAATGGACTTAACAGACCTACATTGCTCCTAATTGGAGTTATGATTCTTGACAAGACATAATGCAGGGCTTCCAAGTTAGAATCTAATTTGGTTCTCCTAAGGACATAAGGAATCTGTTCATCACAACTAAACTTAAACATCTTTCTGATAGAGGCATAGTAGTTGTAATTTCCTATGACTAATGCATGGTTGTGTCTGGAAATCCTTTTTCCAGAGTAGGGTATGTTCAGAATTGTTCCTAAAATGATATCATCAATTATGAGTTCTTTTCCTTTCACCTTGGCAGAAAAAGTTCCACTATCAATCTCAGTCAGAGATTCATAGAACTCATATACTAGGCTGGGATATACGTTATCCTTTTGAGACATTAGACGCAACCATTCTTGACTCTTAAACCAGTGTTTTAAAGACAAGTTCAATGATTTCAGAAACCCTAAATCTAGGTGGTTGGATTTCAGAATCCTTCTATCATGTATATCATTATAGACAGGTTTCTTACTTGATATAAATGGGTTTAGAATTACCTCGTTGCCGTCATTTAGATTAATCCGGTTAGTTATGTGATCTCTTAATCGGTCACTTCTTGACATGATTTCCGTCAAAGAACCTTCGTTAATCCTTATACTTCTAGATCGGTTTCTAATGGCAGATGATCGAGGTTTGAATTCGGGTTTGTTTTTCATCTTGACAGTAAGTTGGAAAGATGTGTTTTTGGATTTTGGAAAGGACGGAAAGAGAAAAATCATCATTGTGAAGGAGTAGGTATAGGTACTTTTTAACCGGCGAAGTGTCTGAAGTGATCGCTTCTCTTCCCAAGATGGTGCAACGAACAGACATAGGTGACTGTTCAAGTTATTTCAGTTTTAGAGGGAAGACAAATATCACTTTCAGTCCCTATTCTCTCAAATTCTCTATGATTGTATCCCTAATTAGCTTGTACGGTTTAACTAAATCACGGCCTTAAGATTGATTTTGAGAAAACTGGGCCGGTTTTGTGGAGACTTAAGCTAATGGGCTTAGTTAGAGAATAGGTTAAGTACACCTAATACCTTACACAAATCAAATCAATTCTTTTCCTACTTTTGACTAATGTATGGTTAAGATTTAAAAGAGGTTAATTTATTCAATTAACATTTTTAAACTCCATAACACAATATATTATTCAAGAATAGGATTAGTCATTCCTAATTCATTACGTAAGATAGCAAATCGCTCTGAGCTTAATGGTTTTGTAAAAATGTCAGCGATTTGATCTTCTGTAGGAACAAATTCAAGATTAATATCTCCCTTTTGAATATGGTCCCGTATGAAATGATGTTTAATATCTATGTGCTTAGCCTTTGAATGCTGACTGGGATTTTTACCCAAATTAATTGCACTAGTATTATCACATTTAACGGGGACATGTTCGAAAGTAAGACCGTAATCCTTTAAATGCTGTCTCATCCATAAAATCTGAGCAACACAATTCCCCACAGAAATATATTCTGCCTCAGTGGTAGAGATTGCTACAGAGTTTTTCTTTTTGCTGGACCATGAGACTAAAGCATTTCCCAAAAACCGACACGTACCTGAGGTACTCTTTCTTTCTAACCTGCAACCTGCATAGTCAGCATCACTATATCCAACAAGATTTATATCTTTACATCGTGGATACCACAGACCGACATTTTGTGTTCCTTTCAGATATCTGAAAATTCTTTTTACTGCTGCATAGTGAGATTCTTTAGGATTAGATTGCTACCTGGCACATAGACATACACTGAATTGAATATCAGGTCTACTGGCTGTAAGATACAGTAAAGACCCAATCATTCCTCTGTATTTCCTTATGTCTACACTCTTGCCATTCTCATCTTTCTTAATCTTCACAGCAGTGCTCATAGGAACATTTTCTTCATTGCAGTTGTCAAAATCAAACTTTCTCAAAAGCTCTCTGACATACTTTCCTTGATTGATGAAGATACCTCTTTTACTTTGTTTAATCTGTAAACCTAAGAAGAAATTTAACTCGCCCATCATGGACATCTCAAATTCATTGCTCATTTCTCTTGCAAAGGTTTCACACAAAAATTCATTAGTTGATCCAAAAATAATATCATCGACATATATTTGCACAATCAACAAATGACCATTTTCATATTTAGTAAACAAAGTGATATCAACTTTTCCTCTTTGGAAATTTTGTTTAATCAAGAAAGTACTCAATCTTTCGTACCAAGCACGAGGTGCTTGTTTTAAACCATATAAAGCTTTTGAGAGTTTAAAAACATGATCCGGAAAGTCAGAATCTTCAAAACCAGGAGGTTGTTTAACATAAACTTCCTCAGAAATAAAGCCATTTAGAAAAGCACTTTTGACATCCATTTGATAGAGTTTAAAACCTTTGTAGCAAGCAAAAGCACAAAGCATACGTATAGACTCTAATCTAGCAACTGGAGCATAAGTCTCATCAAAATCTATACCTTCTTGTTGGTTATACCCTTGTGCAACCAACCTTGCTTTATTTCTAGTGACACAACCGGACTCATCTAGCTTATTTCTAAAGACCCATTTGGTTCCTATGATGGTCTTTCCTATTGGTCTAGGAACTAATGTCCACACATTGTTCCTCTTGAACTGGTCTAGTTCTTCTTGCATGGCGAGAATCCAATTCTCATCATCTTCGGCTTCTTTGAAGCTTTTTGGTTCAAGTTCAGATACAAAGGCAACATTCCCAAAGTATTTCCTGAACTGGGCTCTAGTCATGACCTTTTCAGAAGGGTCATCAATAATGTCTTCCTTAGAGTGATTTCTTGGAACTCTAATTTCCTTTGGAAGAACATTATTTTCATCCCTAGGTACCGACTGTTCAGACGTAGAAGCATTTAACTGAGGACTTTCAATAGATAATGAATCATCATTTGTTCTTTCCACAGTTAAATTATTTTCATCAAAAACAACATGAATAGACTCTTTTACAACTAGGTTTTTCTTATTAAAAACTCTATAGGCCTTGCTAGATAAAGAATATCCTAAAAATATTCCTTCGTCAGATTTTTCATCAAATTTTCCTAGTTGGTCTTTGTTGTTGTTGTGAATGAAACATCTAGAACCAAATATGTGAAAGTAGCTTATATTGGGCTTTCTTCCTTTCCATAACTCATAAGGAGTCTTTTTCAAAATGGGCCTGATCAAAGCTCTATTCAAGATATAGCAAGCTGTGTTAGTAGCTTCGGCCCAAAAATATTTAGGAAGATTACTTTCACTTATCATAGTTCTAGCCATTTCTTCCAACGTCCTATTTTTACGTTCTACAACTCCATTTTGTTGTGGAGTTCTTGGGGAAGAAAACATATGATTAATCCCCGACTCATTACAAAACTGTTCAAAAGACTGATTTTTGAACTCACCACCATTATCACTTCTAATAGAGGACAATTTGACATTTCTGTCGTTTTGGAGTTTCTTGACAAGTTGAACAAATTGGTCAAAGGTTTCATCCTTAGATGCTAGAAATAAGGTCCAGGTAAATCTAGAATAGTCATCAACTACTACCAAAGCATACTTCTTTCCTCCTAGGCTCGATGGTTGGATTGGTCCAAACAAATCTAGGTGAAGTAATTCAAGTGGTCTATTAGTTGATACAATTCCTTTCAAACTAAAAGAACTCCTAGTTTGTTTACCCTTTTGACATGCATCACAAATGTGATCTTTGTTGAAACTTATCTTAGGAAGACCTTTTACAAGTTCTTTCTTAGATAATTTCGAAATTAAGTGCATACTAGCATGTCCTAACCTTTTATGCCACAACCAACTCTCATCATTATGTGAAACAAGGCATTTATCGTAAGATACTTTATCAAGATTAAGCATATAAACATTTTCAACTCTTGGAACTGTGAATAAAACCTTGTCAGATTTTGCATCAAAACCTTCACAACTTTTGGAGTTGAAAACTAACTACCTTCATACCTTTGTCACATAAATGACTTACACTCAGAAGATTGTATTTTAGCCCGTCGACCAAAGATACATCTTCAATGGATGGTTGATTGCCAACTTGACCTTTTCCTATTACTTGTCCTTTTCTTTTATCTCCGAAACTAACACTTCCTCCACTATAAGATTTAATTGAGGTGAATGCATTTTTATCACCAGTCATGTGTCTTGAGCAGGCACTGTCAACATACCACTATTTTGACCTTTGTGTGCCTCTCACGTGTCCCTGCAATTAATCAGTTAGACTTAGGTACCCAATTAATTTTGGGTCCTGGTAAGTTAGCAGCAGACAATCTCGACACTTTCTTAACCCAGATAAACTTTCCTTTATATTGACCATTTTTAAATTTGCAATGTTTAATAGTGTGGTCAGTATGATTACAATAATAACAGTTTTTGACCTTTTTAATCTTTAACTGTTTATTATAATCCTTCTTTTTCTTTAGTTTATCTTTAGCAAATCTTTCATGATTTTCACTATAACATCCAATCCCAGATCTGTCATTATAATTTCTTTGGGATTCTATGATATCATGAAGGATTTCTTTACCCTTTGAAAAACCTTTTATGATTTGATCATCTTTTATTTTCTGGTTTTTCAGGGTTTGTACCTCACTGAGAATTTCAGAATTACTCGTTTCTAGAAATTTTACTTTGTCTAGTAATTCTGAGTTTTCTCTTTTAAGACTCTTATTCTCTTTCTTGCATTTTTTGAATTTCATTAGAGTCTCAATGGAGGTATCATATAATTCACAGCAAACAGAAATTAATTCATCTTTAGACATAAGACTGAAAGTTACCTCGGGGGATTCATCTTCACAGTCGTCTGATGAATTTTCAGATAGTTCTTCTTTTGCCATGAAACAAATGTGAGCAACTTCATCATCTTCTTCATCACTATCACTCCAAGTTGCCACCATAGCCCGTTTACCCTTCTCCTTTTTCTTGTTTTGATTCTTCAAGTTAGGACAATTTGGTTTGATATGTCCTGACTTATCACACTCAAAACAGACAACATCATGAGAAGAGTCCTTTTTGAACTTATCAGAGGTTCTGGGCTCTTTGTGAAAGTTATTTTTAGGAAATTTTCGAAAATTCTTTTTCTTTAAGAATTTGTTAAATTTTCGAGTGAGTAAGGCAATTTCCTCTTCAGACTCATCATCTGAACTTTCACTTACTACCTTAGCTTTTAATCCTGTTGATTTAAGCTTTCTTGTCTCGGGTTCTTTATCATTGACAGAAGACATTTTTATTTCGTGAGTAAGCAGAGATCCAATAAACTCATCATAAGCATAAGTGGATAGATCTCTAGCTTCATCAATAGGTGTCAATTTAGGATCCCAGACTGAGGGCATTGTTCTCATTAATTTTTTAATTAGCTCCTCATCTTGAAAGGTTTTTCCAAGGGCTTTTAAATTATTTATGATGGCGGTAAACCTCGTATTCATTTCTGAAATGGTTTCGTTTACCTCCATCTTAAATAATTCATATTCGCGCAAATACAAATTTACCCTTAGATCCTTTTGTTTTTGTGTCCCTTCATAGGTGACCTCGAGTTTATCCCAAATCTCCTTCGCATTTGCGCATCCTGAAACACGATGATATTCATTAGTATCTAAAGCACAATGTAAAATATTAATAGCTTTAGCATTTAATTGCAATTGTTTCCAGTCCTCATCAGTGTATTCAGATTCAGTCTTTTCTATTTTGACATCGTCAACTAGTTTTGTGGGAATAGTTGAACCATCTCTGATATTTTTCCAAACAAAAATATCTGTAGACTGAATAAAATTTCTCATCCTATTTTTCCAGTAGGAGTAATTTACTCCATAAAATAGGGGCGGTCTAACTGTAGACTGTCCCTCAGGAATCATCTGTGTAGACATGTTCCCTGGAAAATTAATAGTCTTGTTAGTCATTTACGAATCTCTCTAAAGTTGTTAGACTTTATAGGCAAAGAGATTGGCTCTGATACCAATTGTTGGCCCAAATATGACTGTATAAAGACTAGAGGGGGGGTGAATAGGATTTATTGCTTTTAAATACTCTTAAAATATTTGCCTATGTTAATAAACAACATCTCAAATAAGTTTTGCGGAAGAAACAGTTGTTTATAGAAAATAAGAGTATAGAAGAATTAAGCACAATTAATCACTAGCAAATAGATAAATAAATAAATGCAAGCAAGTGATTAAATAGCAATTATTAAAGAGAGTAGGGACAGAAGATTTTAACACAGCTATTTATCCAGGTTCGGTCTCCTTGTGAGCCTAATCCTGTCCCCGAGAGAACCTCTCGAGATTTTCCACTATGATTTTTTTACGGGCAGAAATCAAGCCTGAGACAGTTCTCACAATCCGAGACACTGCCAGCAAATACCTCTACCAGTATTTACTCTCTCGAACTCCAAGCGTCGAGTGACTTCTCTTAGTTTTTCTCAAGCTCAACTAAAAAACTTATGGCACTTTTCAAGGCTCAGTGATAACCTCTCCTAAGCTTACGGGTGCTTAAGAACCTATTACACTTTTATAAGGCTCTAGTGTAAAACCCAGATTAAACCCCACCGTTTAATCTTACTGTATCTTTTTGAATGAAATAAATTACACTCAAACTCTCTTAATACAGTTGAAGGAAAATATTAATCAAAGCTTTGAAATCTCTCGTATGATAGCTTTAATTCTCGTTGTTTTTCCTTATCTTCAACTGTCAACTTCCCGGGCTATTTATAGTCGAAAATAGAGCTGTTGGAGACTTGAATTTTGAATCAAATATCACCATATAGCCGTTTGGAAAGTTGTATGCTTCATCCATCATCTTTAAGTCCATCAAATGTCACTTTATGTCACCTTTCTTTCACTTGTAAGTGTACCTTCACAACTTGTTGACCAAGCAATTCTCCATGCATAGATACCTCGGTTTTTGTGCCAAAAAGGAGTGGTGAAGAGAACATTTCGGGTACAAGGTGAGTTGTCTTTGATGGGATATCAAACTTGCCCAATAAGTTTGATCCTTAGCCGTAGGATGAAGATCAAGTGTGAAATATGGATGGTGTAGATTAATCCTTGAGAAAATCATAGATTTGTAAAGATTAATTATCATGAAGAGCAACCATATAAACATACATATTATCATCAAAATGATGCATTAATTTCGTGTATGTATGGATGATAAATGTATTGTTCACACGTCATGGCAAGTATGTATAAACCGAGAATGTTAGTGAGGTTGAGATGTCGTAATTTATGAACTCCGTAAAATAATCATGGCAAGAGTATAAGATTATGTCATGATTAAATAGTCCATAATATATCTCATATTCACACAATTATATTCATGGCATACATACATAAAACTTTTGATCTCGGGTAAAATATGGCATAGTTAGAGCACGTAAGATCAAGAGTTTAAATCATATACTTTTTAGGATAACTCTAGATATTTCTTTTTAAAGTTTATTTGAAATATCATTTAATAACATCTAGAGTTATATAAATCTTTTAAGTATATAGTATATGATAAAAGTCATTTTGTCACATATGGAGCATAAGTATAAAAACCATTTAATAAAGTAAGTCATCAAAATAATAAGATGTTAGAATAACATTAAGGACAAAATCTTGTTGCCATTGAGGTTGTTTACTTAGTCTGCTGGATTTTATGCTGTTACTATCTAGAATATCAATAGATGGTAGTAGACAGATGAGGGTAGAAGATGAAGAGGGCTATATATCCTTTATATTAATGATATTTGTCTCATGTCCAGGGATGGTGAAAGTCTTTTGGTAAGGGTATCTAGTTTCACGAAAACTAACATCCCTTGACCCCACATAGTCTCTTAGTGGTAAGGTTGTATAATTTCCATCCTTTTTGACCCATAGACCCTCCCAAACACAAGCACAAGCCATATCATCAAACTTTGTCTTTTTGAACAATATTATTGTGCAAGTAAGCCAAACAACCAAACATTTTCAGATGATCATATGTAGGTTGATTATCAAATAGTACCTGGTGTGGAGTTCTCCACTGCAAAACCTTTGTTGGAGACATGTTTATGATACTAGTAGCATGTTCGACTGCCTCTCCACAGAACATGATAGGAAGATTTCCTTGCTTGAGTAAAAAGATCTTGCTACCTTGATGAGAGTTATATGCCTCCTTTCTGCTATGCCATTCTGTTGAGAACTGTATGTGTAAGTTTTCTGATGTAGAACACAAAATTCTCTCAAAATGTCAAGTGTCTCTTGGCCCACAAATTCTATGCAGTTGTATGTTCTTACACATTTGATCTTCCTCTCAGACTATGTATTGACATATCTAATGAAAGTGTTTATCAAGTCGGGCATTTGATCCTTGGTTTTGAACAACACTATCCACATGGCTCTAGATAGATCATCCAAAATAGTCAATAAGAATCTATCTCATGTCAAAGATATCTTCTTGTAGGGTCCCCACACATCCATATGTGTCAAGTCAAATACATGTGTTGATCTAGATATGCTGGGATAAAAAGGCAATCTTGTTTGCTTACTTTTCATGCAAATGTCACAGCTGCTGTGAGCGTAAAGGGGCGCTCATAGCGGCTTTAGCCTTCTTTGACTAGAGTCGCCACCCGGCCGATCGGGAAAATGTACGAACCGGCGTATGTACCGATTGTTTTGAAAACCAGAGATTCTTATTTACGTTCGTGGATACAACTTATTAACTCCGACATTCTAGGCCCTAGAGGATCTTTAATGTAACCTAATCATTATTATCTTGATTATTATTATTATCACGCAAGAATACTTGAATACGCAAACATTTGTGCAGTAAAATCTTTGGGTGACACGGTGCAAAACCCTCAGAAGCTTACCCTCGTTGCGTGCCAGTGATGTGCTCGCATACCAATACTCGTTGAAGAACGAAGCTTTCAGGGAGGAACTTCAAGAGTCGGAGGAGCGTAGGGCGTACTCCAGATGTTTTGGAAAGGGGCTGGAGGGGCGTAGGGTGTACTCTAGATGCTTTCCCTAAAAAGAGCGTTTTTACTCTAGCGGGGCTGCGAGTAACACTAGTTCTTAGAACTTTTGATTTAGAAAAATATCTTTTGGTGGTCGTGAGGACCTTTTGGGGTATAGGAATATTTCGTGGAGAAAAGAACTCTCGAGACTTGGACTTTAAGCAATTCTTTTCGTATCAGAGGCAACTTTATCAGAGGCAACTTTTATCGGGTCAAGAATCACTTTAGAACGAGCGAGAGAGGGGGGAAGATGAGTGTTTGTTGGTGAGAAATGATGAAAATCCAGGGGGTATTTATAGGCTAGGTTGGGACCGTACGGTCACACCATTGCCCGTCTCAGATCTAAATCTGGATTTGAGACGGGCTTCGCCCAAAGCCCGGCCGGGCCAAAGTTGTTTGTCCTTTTGTACATGTGGCAGCTTTTGATTGGACCGCGACAGCCACGTGGCAGATAAGGATTGGGTGACCGTCTTCCACGTGGCAGTGACCGTACGGTCAGAGGGGTTGTGACCGTACGGTCAATGGGTGTTGACCGTATGTCGTTTTTGTAAAAGAGGATTTTCTCATAAGTGCGAAGGTGTCAAACTTATGGTCCAAAGACGCGGGTGGAGGAAGTTACGACCTTGGAAAGTCGATCCGATCTCTGACGAGTACTGGTGTTTGAGCGACTAGCGGAACGAGGAGCTCGTAGATTGCTTACAGTTTGCCCCTCGTTTCTTTGGGAGTGCCTAGGGTGATTACATTGTCTTGTAAGATCCGTTGGGCAGTCTCAGTGAAGCGAAACGAGTAATACTGCGTGTGTGCGTTCGTGTCTTTAAAAGCGGGTTTAGAGACTTACCTGGAGTCTAGGCCTCTGTTTGCTTGCTTCGGATGGTGTCTAGCACTTTATCCTACCAGTCTTATCTGATCGGTGATGGTTTATTCCTGAGGCCGATCAACTGTTTTCCGTGATTCAACATCCTTTATCTTTCATGATCCGGAGATCTAGTAACTCTTTTTTCTTTAATTGATCCAAAGATCTGGTAACGCCTTTTTCTTCAATTGATCCGGAGATCTGGTAAAGCCTTTTTCTTCAATTGATCCGGAGATCTGGTAATGCCTTTTATCTTCAATTGATCCCGAGATCTGGTAACGCCTTTTCTTCAATTCATCCGGAGATCTGGGAACGCCTTTTTCTTCAATTGATCCGGAGATCTGGTAACGCCTTTTATCTTCAATTGATCCCGAGATCTGGTAACGCCTTTTCTTCAATTGATCCGGAGATCTGGTAATGCTTTTTTCTTCAGTTGATCCGGAGATCTGGTAACGCCTTTTATCTTCAATAGGGTGATACAGAGATCTCCCTAGTAGCATCTTCAATTTGGGTCGGGCTACATCCTGGTACGATACTGGCCCGATGAAGTGTTGCCGCACCAGATTCAGTGATCCTGGGGTTCGGCAACGCCCCGAGGATTTTAATCTCCTGAGATCCTGGAAGTTGGGTGGTGCCCCAAAATACTGTTGATCTGTCGATGCCCCAGCCTACTGCTGGCCTGGTGATACCCCAACATACTGATGGTCGGGTAATGCTCTCAGAATAGTATGATAACTCTCTTGGGCAAGTCAGGAGCGTCGTGGGTTTCCTTTGGAGCGGGCGTCCCGGGAGTCAGATCCGTTCTCTGACGAGTACTGGTATTTGAGCGACTGGCGGGACAATGAGCTCGTAGATTGCTTTCGTCATTGGGTTCGAAAACCAGTGCTTACAGCTGCTCAATGCTTCTTTATAACTCATTTTTCTTGTCAAAATCTATCACATGCTTCAATCTGTTCACATATATATGCCTCATTCTACCATGCCACATCATCACTTCTTTTTCACCCTTTTCTTGTATTGCTAACAATACAAAACCTTGACTGACTATCTTTTCTATGTTTTTCTGATGGAATGACTCTAATATGAGATAGTAGAGACCATTCCTCATTACTCCTATTGCCATCTGAGCATTACAATCCTGGCTTTGTAAAATGCAGTAATTTGCTATGAAATTTACTGTAATGCCTTGATATGCTAACAATCTACTAACTGACAATATATTGTACTGAAAATGTTGGAGATATAAAACATTCTTGAGCCTGAGTGTCTCATGTAACTGTATAGATCCAACTTTGTATACCATCTTTGATTCTCATGTAGGTAAGTATACGTTTCTTGGAGTTGGTAACAATTGAATGTCATCTAACAAACCATACTCATAGGTCATATGAACAGTGTCTCCAGAATCTATTATCCATGCAACATCACCACATGTGTTTGGATTTTTACCTGAAGTACACATCCCAGCAAAAGCTGAGAAGTTCATAACATTCTGCTCTCTTGAAATTTTCCTCTTATCATCTTCTAAATTTCTTTTTGTACCTCTTTTTGTATAAGAGATTGCATTGAATATGTGGGATTATGATCCTCAGCATCAGAATCTGAATCATCCAAGGGTGATAACTGCTGTTCTTGAGTCATGTTTGCCTGAAATTTGGTTGTGTTGCCCCCTTTCTTTGGCTTAAACCAATCTGGTGTGAGCACAGATTTTTCCGATCTCGATGATGAAAGTGTTGTTTATCTTGTGATTAAACATCTAGAGAAGTTATTATTTGACTTAGTATGCAATAGGGACTTCCCGGGAACCTTAGAAGTGACAAATGGAGCCAAAACGGGTGATTTTGCACCACCGGGGGGGACCAAAATCGGCCAGGTTTCGACAAGCTCGGCCTAATTTGGTCCAAACTCGATCGACTTTGTTCCTCCATAAACAAACTCGGCCGATTTTGCCGCCAGTAGGTCCCCGAAAATAGTGTTTTCACTATTCCGAGGCACTTCCATTTTGGATGCTTTAAGGAGATTTTTCCTATAAATAAGACCCTCCCCCTTCAGAAAAACACCCAAAGAACACCCCAAAACCTTTTTAAACACCCATTTTGCAAGATCAAACACCCAAAAGATCATAAAAAGTGAGTTAGTAAAAAGTGAAAATTTTGAAGAACACCCTCAAATTGGAGCTTCAATCTTTGTTTCTGGAGTAATTCCAACGTGTTTCTTGTCACAAAAATATCAAATACCATCCCATAAACACTTTTCCTCAATCATTTCATCCACTTTAGTGCTCAAAATCATGCCTTGAGTTGGGTTTTGTCACTTTGTCCAAGTTGCTTGGGTTGTCACTTCCGGGGATCCATTTGGAGTTTCCTTTGCATATAAAAGGTAAGTAATTTCTCTTTTGTGTCACTATGATACTCTAGAATGATGAATTAATGGTAACACGCTGAGAGGTACAAGAATAACGTGTAGATTAGTGTTGAATTTGATAGAGTATATATGTAATATAGCTTAGTTATGTGCTATGGATGTAATTATTATTAGCTAGCATTACTATTGTCTTGTATATATACTTCATGTTATGTTAATACAAATCACTGCTTCCCTCATAATTCTATATGGTACCAGAGCTCGGTTTCCATTAACCCTAGCCGCTCAATTTATTTTTTTCTCTTCGGCTTTCATGGCGTCATCGAAGACCTCCGCTGCTACCAGTAAACATGTCGCTCCCCCACCATCTTCCGCCCCCTTTCAGTCCGTTAACCCTTCCTCCATATCCACCGATAGCCTTGTCACATCCCTTCCACAAAATTCCTATCCTTCCTTTAACCCGAACCTTCAAAACTCCATCACACTGAAATTAGACTCCACAAACTTCTTGCTATGGCGTGCTCAAGTGCAGTCATTTGTTCGTGGCACCGGACTTGCACACCAGATCTCGGCAGATTCTTCCCCTCCACCGGTGACACTGCCCGATGAATCTCCTAATCCAGCGTACCTTTATTGGTACCAAAAGGACAATCTTGTCCTCAGTTGGCTTCTCGGATCTGTCTCATTGTCTTTGCTTCCACACATTGCAAATGCTCAAAGTGCTCTTGATGCGTGGAGTCGATTGATTATTGCTTACTCCGTTGGATTAAAGTCTCAAATCCGTAATTTACGGAATCAGATTGCCAGTATTGATCGCGGAACAGATTCTATTGCTATGTATGTCTTGAAAGCTCGCTCCATAGCCGATCAATTAGCGGCATATGATTTCTTTCTTCCAGAAGAAGATTTAATTGATGTTATTCTTCAGGGTCTTGGTGAAGACTATGATGCTTTTGCTCGAAATGTGAATTTGAATGCCCCGGGTACCGTCAAATTTGATCACCTTTACGGTCTCCTACTCAATGAAGAGCGCCAATTGGCGCGACAGAATGCTAAGAACAAATCGGTTCTCACACCTACTGCCCTTTACAATTCTCGGCAGCCTAATAATTCTAATGAAGGCAGAGGTCGCGGGAGGGGTCGCACCAATAGGGGAAGTCGAAATCAGGGACAACCGCACTGGAATTCCAATTGGAATTCAAATTACAATACGAACCCCTACACTTCGAATACTCAGGGACAACCATCTCGTGGTCCAAATCAGTCCAGCTCTTTTACTAATCCATTGGCCTCGAATGGACGTCCTCATATGGTGTGTCACAATTGTAGAGGCATAGGCTATGTGGCCCGGAATTGCTCTTCACCTAAGATTTCACAATCTTATTCTCCCCAATCCAATTATGCTGCCTCCAATGACCAAACTCAACCGTGGATAGTCGATTTCGGGGCTACTCATCATTTAACTTCAGACCTTGAAAACCTGAATCTTCATTCCGAATACAGTGGTCCCGAAACTGTTCAAATTGCTAATGGCTCTTCCCTCTCTATATCACGAGTTGGTCATTCATCTGTCTCTTTAAATTCCACAGATATCTCTTTGCGTAATATTTTATACGTTCCTAAATCTGCTCATAATTTATTATCAGTTTATGCATTGACTAATGCTAACCCTGTTTCTGTGGAATTCTTTGCTGATTACTTTGTTGTGAAGGATTTGGCAACGGGGAGGATCCAATTCAGAGGCCGGAGTAACAATGGCTTGTACTCTATGTGTTTGTCTGCTTCAACTCCGTCTAAATGTTCCGCTAATCTTGCTAGTTTGTCTCTTTGGCATGATCGTTTAGGACATGCTGCTTTTCCTATTGTTAAACAGTTGTTAGCTTCGAATAAAATTTCTGTTTTGAACTCAAAGAAATCTCTTTGTTCTTCTTGTTGTTTGAATAAAAGTCACCGTTTACCTTTTAATTTATTTGATCATGTGTCTCATGCTCCTTTAGATCTTATTTGCTCGGATGTTTGGGGTCCTGCGCCTATTGAATTTATTGATGGGTATAAATATTATGTATTGTTCTTAGATCACCATACCAAATATAGTTGGGTTTATTTTCTTCGAAAGAAATCCGATGTGTTTGATGTGTTCACTCAATTTCGCAATCTTGTGGAGAAATTTTTTTAATAAGTCTATTAAGTGTTTCCAATCGAATGGGGGAGGAGAGTTTATGAAATTAACTGACTATTTCAGGTCTAATGGAATTAGTCATAGAATTTCATGTCCTTATACACCCGAACAAAACGGGAGTGCCGAACGCAAATATAGAAACATTGTAGAACATGGTCTAGCTCTTTTAACTCGTGCAAATTTAGCTATGAATTTCTGGAGTTATGCCTTTGATACTGCAACGTACTTAATTAATCGTACTCCTATTGCTTCTTTACAATTTCAGAATCCTTATCAATTGCTCTTTGGTGATATTCCTGATTATATGTTTCTCCGTGTCTTTGGTTGTCGTTGTTACCCGTGGTTGCGTCCTTATTCCCGTTCTAAGCTTGAAAATCGATCTAAACTTTGCTTATTTCTTGGTTATAGTAAAGTGCATAAAGGCTATAAATGCTTTGATCCCGTCATGTCTCGTGTATATATCTCACGCAATGTCTTATTTGACGAGCAGGTGTTCCCAGGTGTCAAGATAAATGATGAGTTGCCCACGATATCTTCTATTCCATTACTCCACCTGTGCCTCCAATTTTCCCCCAAACAGCCCCAACTCCACTGTCCATGATTAATTCACCCACCGGCATCCCATCTTTGCCTCACCAGGCCACCCAACTTCACTCCAACACTCCACCCGAACCCAGCTTCATCTCCGCCCAAGCTGACCCTGATTCTCCCCCCAGTTCAATCCCACAACCCACCGTACCCGTACCTCAGCTTACTGTGAGCGTAAGTGGTCGCTCATAGCGGCTCTAGCCTTCTTTGACTAGAGTCGCCATCCGGCCGACCAGGAAAATGTACGAACCAGTGTTTGTACCGATTGTTTTGAAAACCAGAGATTCTATTTATGTTCGTGGCTACAACTTATTAACTCCGACATTCCAGTGACCCAGAGGATCTTTAATGCAGCGTAACAGTTTATTATCTTGACATTTAGGGTTATCACATATAAATATTAAAATGCACAAATATTTGGACAGTAAACCGCCGGGTGACACGGTACAAAACCCTCAGAAGCTTACCCTCGTCGCGTGCCAGTGATTGCTCGCGGACCGATGCTCGTTGAAGAACGGAGACCTTTTCAGGGAGGAACCTTGGGGGCCGGAGTTGCGTAGGGCGTCTTCCGGAGTGGTAGCTAGGAACATGACTTAATCAGCTCTAGCGGGGCTGCGAGTGATGCCTAGGTTGGAAACTTTCGATAAAGGGGGAATATATTTTTGGTGGTCGTGAGGACCTTTTCTGGGAATATTTTGGGAAAATACTCTCGAGCTCACACTCTAGCAATTCTTTTCTGTATCAGAGGCAACTTAGGCAACTTTATCAGAGGCAACTTATATCGGGTCAAGAATCGCTTTAGAACGAGCTAGAGAGAGAGGAGAATGAGTGTTTGTTGGTTAATTGAATGAGAAATCCGGGGGGTATTTATAGGGTAGCTTGTGACCGTATGGTCTTCATTTAGTGACCGTACGGTCACCTGTTTGTCCGTCTCAAATCCAAATTTGGATCTGAGCCGGGCTTCCCACAAGACCCAGCCGGACCTTACAAGGCCCGGCCAAACTCGTTTGGATTTTAGTACACGTGTCACGTTTTCATTGGACCGCCAGCCACGTGGTAGATAAGGATTGGATTGCTATCTGCCACGTGGCAGTGACCATACGGTCAGATGCTTTGTGACCGTACGGTCTCAACAAACAGTGTTGAGACCGTACGGTCCCTAGTGAATAGTACTTGTGACCGTATATTATTTCGTGATCGAGGATTTTCTCATAAGCATGAAAGTGCCACACTCATGGTCCCGAGGAGCGGGTGGAAGAGGTTATGACCCTGAAAAGATGATCCGTTCTCCGACGAGTATCGGTATTTGAGCAGCTGGAGCGACGAGGAGCTCATAGATTTCTTTCATCATCGGGTTCGAAAACCAGTGCTTACACTTACCATCGACCCTACCCAATATCCCTCCACACATACCAAACCCACCAACACCCACAAAATGCTCACCCGATCTAAAACTGGGTCTTCTCGACCTAAACCCCCACGCGCACTTGTTCATGTGTTACCGGCTATACCCACCTCAGTGAGTGAAGCACTTGCTATTCCCGAATGGAAAAATGCAATGCAAGCAGAGTATGATGCTTTGCAAAAGAATGGAACGTGGGTTCTTGTTCCTGCTTCTCCCGATCAAAATCGCGTTTAATGTCGATGGCTATGGGTAGTCAAACAACATCCGGATGGTTCTGTTGAACGTTATAAGGCTCGGTTGGTGGCCAAGGGATATTCTCAACGTCCTTGCATTGATTACTTCGAGACATACACCCCGGTTATCAAACCAGCTACTTTACGGTTACTTTTGGCTCTTGCCGTCTCTTCTCGATGGACTATAGTTCAGCTCGACGTTTCGAATGCTTTATTGAATGGTAATCTTGAAGAAGTGGTATTCATGGATCAACCTCCTGGTTTCAAAGATCCTCGGTTCCCGAATCATGTATGTCAGATTCAAAAGTCTCACTACGGGCTTAAACAAGCTCCCCGAATGTGGCACAAACACTTGACTGATATACTTCGTCAATTGGGGTTCACAGGTTCGGAGGCCGATACTTCTTTGTTTGTTTTTCGTAGTGGCAAGATTGTGATCTTTTGTCTTATATATGTGGATGACATTCTCTTAATGGGTCTGAATGTCGAGTCCATACAAGATTTAATTGCTCGTTTACAGCAACATTTTACTCTTCGAGACTTGGGTACGTTGCGTTATTTCCTTGGCATAGAAGCTCACTGGTTGCCTAGTGGTTTACTTCTCAATCAAGCAAAATACATTGATGAATTACTTCACAAGGCCCATATGTCAGATTGCAAAGGTCATCCAACTCCTATGTGCACCAAGGAGATTTTTAGCCAAAAGCGTGGGGATCCTCTTGCCAATCCGACCCTATACTGCACTATTGTTGGAAGCCTCCAATATTTGTCTTTCACTCGACCGGATATATCCTTTGCAGTGAATAAGCTTGCTCAATTTATGCATTCACCTACATCGGTCCATTGGCAAGGCGTCAAACGCCTACTACGGTTCCTCCAACATACAAAAACGACGAGCTTGTTTTTCCATGTGAACTCGCCTCTCTGTTTACATGGCTATACGGATGCCGATTGGGCCGGTAATGTTGATGATCGTAAGTCTACTACGGGGTATGTCATCTATCTTGGACGGTCTCTCATTTCCTGGTCTTCTAAAAAGCAACAGTCGGTCGCTCGTTCTTCCACCGAGGTCGACTATAGAGCACTTGCTACGGGAGCTTCAGAATTGGGATGGTTGCATATTCTTCTTCGTGAAATTGGGTACATACTGCCTCGGGTTCCTCGGCTATTGTGTGACAATATCTCCGCGACGTATCTTACGTTAAATCTGGTGTTTCATCATCGTAGTAAGCATATCGAAGTCACTCAAGGTGGAAGGCCAGCCTTCTGGTTGGTGGTTTGTAAGCGTCACTTTCCTTTTATTCAATGAAATCATGTTTATTCAGCTTGTTCAATAGAATCTCCATTCATATATAAGTCTAGCTAACTTGTATTTTCAGTTGTTTGATGTTGTAGGGACCATCTGACTTGAGTGATTCTAGTGAACATACCTTAGACTTATAATAAACATGGTGGATTTGTATGAAGGAAATGTGTGCTTGTTTGCCATCAGTTCTGGCTGTGCTTTACACCTGCTTCTTTATTATTGTTATCTCTTAATTTACTTTCATGCTCTGTGACAACCTTAGTTTAATAATAGATATAGTTAGTTTAAAATCAATCAATCAAATTAAGATCAACCACCCGACTGTTCTGTTTCAGTAAAGAGACCAGCTTAAAACTGTTCTATCCCTGTGGAGACGATAACTTATCACTTTATTACTTGTCTAGTGCACTTGCTAGTGTCATCCACTCATTTGTACACAACAATCATCTATATTACTTATGTGATTACCATGTTTACGATGATAAATGCATGTGATATGAATTAAATGAACTCATATGATATCCATGCTTAGATGATGCAAATGATATAAGTTTATTGGTGATTTAAGTTGAGTAGAAATGAATGGCTAGGATTCAATCATACTTTGTGTTATCATCTCTATCCTACGGCCACAAATGTTTCTTAATCACCAAGTTGACACATCTCATCAAATCTATCTTACAAACTCACCATTTCGTATGAGATCTTATCATATCTTTCAAGTCTCCTAATGTAAGAGATCATGTTCCTAATGTAAGAGATAAGATTACTAAAGAAAGAGAATCTCCTAATGTAAGAGATAGGTTTCCTAATGTAAGAGATAAGGTTCCTAGTGTAAGGGTGAATGTAAGAGAATCTCCTAATGGAAGAAGATGAAGATTTGATGTGACAACACACTACTCCAAACGGCTACATCTCTCAAATAGTGAAGAGCATTCGGCTATAAATAGCTTGGAGAAGTGAAGGTTGAAGGCAAGGAAAACAAACCGAGAATTAAAGCTATCAACACGAGATATTCAAGAAAGCTTTGATTATATTTTCCTTCAACTTTACAACGAGAGTTTGAGTGTTATAATCTTTCATTCAAAATCATTGTAAAAGATTAAACGGTGGGGTTTAATCTTGGGTTTTACACTAGATCCTTATAAAAGTGTAAGAGAGGTTCTTTCTTAGCCTTGAAAAGCATATATGTTCTTAAGCACCCGCAAGCTTAGGAGGTTATCACCGAGCCTTGAAAAGTGCCATAAGTTTCTTAGTTGATCTTGAGAAAAACTAAGTGAGAGTTGCTCAAACACTTGGAAGTTTGAGGGAGTGAATATTGGGAGAGGTGTTCAGCTCTAGCAGTGTCTCGGATTGTGAGAACTGCTCTACTGGCTTGATTTCTGCCCTTAAAGAAATCCTTAGTGGAAAATCTTGAGAGGTGCTCTCGGGGACAGGACTAGGCTCACAAGGAGACCGAACCTGAATAAATGCTCTGCGTCTAATCCTTCTATCCCTACTCTCTTTATTATTGTCTTTTAATCACTTGCAATACTTTAGCATTATCTTTAATTGCTTGTGATTATCTGTGCTTAAACGCGTTTATTTTCTCTCATCTTTTAATCAACTATTTATTCCGTAAAATCTTTTATAGTTGATTATTTAAATAGGCAAAATATTTTAAAGAGAATATAAATATTTTTAAAGGCAATAAATCTTATTCACCCCCCTCTAGTCTTTATATAGTCATAATTTGGGCCAACAGAGATACCATCCCGCTCACACATAGACTCTCCCAGCACACTTTTACGACACTGGTACGTCCTCTTTCCCTTGTATTGCCGCTTCGAAACCCATCTTTGGCCATTTTTTACCATATTTCATTTTGCCCCATTCTTGCCCGATTTTGCTTGTTTAGTGACGTTTTGAGCCTCATAACATGATTAGGATGCATGCAAGGCACTGTATGTGGGTAGTTTTGTGGAATTTGCTGGCTTTTTCGCGTTTTTGCACGATTTTTTTTGTATCCAACAGGTTTGTGACCATATGGTCTGCATGATGACCGTATGGTCACTATTCTTGACGTACGGTCACAGACCCCTTTGACCGTACGGTCCCAGTGACTAGACAAGGCGGTCACTCCTTGATTTTTCCAATTTTTGACAATTTTTGGTTCTTTGTGCAGTCGGAGAGGCTCCGGAGTCATGGGAGTGTGCATAAGGCGACATCTTGGTACAGGCGTCTCCCGGACGCCGTTAAGCTTCGAGTAGGGGTGGGCACGGTTAGGTTATCCTATCCACGAGCTAATTTTCGTATCCTAACCGTTACTAACGGATTTTCAACTTTTAAATCCTTATCCTTATCCTACCAAATGGTTAACCTTCTAATCGGTTATCCGCCATATACGGATAGGTTTCCCGGTTAACGGTTTTTTATCCATTTTTACAAATTTCATAACAAAATGCATAATCATAAAAGAAAATTTTTAATATCCAAAACAATAATACATAAACAAACTCAAATGTCCAAAACCATAATCAATTCTAAAATAAACTAGTCAACTAATGCATCGCGACTTCAAGCATTATTCATCAATCGTGCAAAGAGGATGATCTACAGTGATGCAAGATTCCTCTACAAAACAAAAAATTAATTATAGTTAAATACCCGAACTAACATAGCTTCATAATTCATATAATAAACCAATACAAAACGTATCATATTACCTAAGCTGAGTGCCCCTATTTATTCCATAATGTTGTCCAAATGTATTGGTTGTGTTGAACATCTCAACCAATTTTGTGCACAAACAAGAGATTCAACAATTCTAGGAGTTAAGGCACTTCGAAATGAATCGAGCACACGACCGCCGGTGCTAAAAGCAGATTCCGAAGCAACTGTAGATACTGGAATAGCTAAAACATCTCGAGCTATCAAAGCAAGTGTGGGGTATCTAATTGCATTTAGCTTCCACCAAGTCAATATATCAAAACAAGGAGAAGAAATCTCACGATTTTCAGACAAATACTTGTCGAGTTCAGATTTAGAAAGTCCATCCATATGATCCATAATTTGCATATCAAAGAAAGAATTTGCATATTCAGACACATCAACATCACTTGAAATATTTGAATTCAGATTTTGCTCACCGCTAGAATTCTGACCAGATGACGGTTCGGGCGTTCCATATGCCAAAAACAAAGCATCTAGAGCGTTTCTCATCTTGTCTTTCAGTTTACTTGCTCTTGCAATGTCATAAGTTTTATCAATCATACAACTCACATATTGCAGCTTACACTCAGGATCAAGAATCAATGCAATGAACAACAAAACATTAATGTTGTCAACATTCTCCCAATATTTCCCAAACTTCTTCTTCATCTTCACAGCCATTGCTCTTAAAAACACATCACTATCTTCTATTTTTGAATCAATCATTAAACCAAGACCAAATACTTTCTTCATATATTCATTACTAGACATGTAAAGAACCAGATAATGCCAAAGTAGTATCATAAAAAACTTTAAGAAAAGGCAACAAAGAACGTGCATAATCCCAATCATCACTTGTAGGTGTGCCGTGTTTCAAAGTAAGTTCCATGACATACTTACTATCACTCATCTCCAACAAATCAAATGCCTTTTCAAATTGCACTGCCGTCTCTAACATCAAATATGTTGAATTCCAACGTGTTTCGATATCTAAACACACATGACTCTTGCAATCAATCTTCTCCTTCTCTATACAACTTTTAAACTTTTGTAGTCGAGCAGGAGAAGACCGAACATACTTTACGGCATTACGTATCCTAGCAACAGATTCATGCAATTCAGTCAAGCCATCTTTCACAACTAAATTTAAAATATGGGCAGCACATCTCATATGCAAATATTCGGCTCCTAAAACTGTTCCCTTCCAACTATTCAATCTTCTTTTCAAATATTGCAGTCCTACATCATTTGAAGATGCATTATCAATGGTAATCGTAAAAACCTTTTCAATACCCCAATTAAGCAAACATCTCTCAACTGCCATACCAATGACTTCCCCTGAATGACCAGAAATAGGACAAAAAGAAATAATTCTCTTATGCATTTTCCAATCATCATCAATAAAATGGGCAGTTAAACACATTTAAGACAAATTTTGAATTGATGTCCAGGAATCAGTGGTCAAACAAATCCTAGAAGATAATTTCTTGAAGCTATCTTTCAACCTACTCATTTCATCTGTGTAAATGAGATAACAATCTCTTCCAATCGTTCTACGTGAAGGAACAATAAAGCGTGGTTGCATGACACGACAAAATGCACGAAAACCCTCATGCTCGACAAAGATAAAGGGCAACTCATCGACTATGATCATTCTAGCAAGCCATTTCCTACATTCACTTTGATCAAACTTCCAATTAGCAAGCACATTACCATTCACATCATCATCAAACTTGGGTACAGGTGTAAAAGCTAAAACTGCTTGACCATTATCAGTATTAACTCTATGAGGATATTTTTTACACCTCAACAAGTGATTAGACATACAACTAGTACCATTTCCAGAAACTGCAGCCAAAGATTTACTACACCAATTACATATCGCCTTAGGATCTTTAGGATCCTTATTTTTAATAAAGTGATCCCACACCCATGATTTAGATGCTTTCCTTTTCTTAGTTACCTCTGAAGAACAAGGAACGGTTACATTAGCTGTAGGTTGTGACACATTTTGAGAATTTGTTGAACTGGAATCAATTGTATTAACATTCTCTCCATCTCCTCTGTTGTTTGACATCTGAAAATGTTTGCAGCAAACATAAAATCAGACACAAAACTTAAAGATTACAACAAATATAAACTATGAAACAAGATTGAGTAACTAAGTATTAACATTTTCACTTCAGCTTCAGAGCTGACTATTTAACAAGATTGAGGAAACAGGCGTACCTTTCGGGCGGTCACTAAACAGCTGCTTCAGGAACCAAATCAAAAACGTGTAGATCGACGATAGACCTCAAGAGAAAACTGAAGAGTAACGGTTCAATTTGAGCTCTAGAAAGTTAGCGAGTAAGAGCAGAGCAGAGAAGAGAAGAGAAGAGAAGATAAGATAAAAATTAGTTTTTTAATCTATAAGAGTTTGGTGATTCTGCAAAATTCAGTATAAGATGAAGAGGGATCCCATCCTTCACCACCTCCAAGCTTCTGTTCCCTATGTCAATAATTGCGAAAAATAAAAATAAAGAAGACATGTGTTTTTTCCTTTCTTTCTTTCTTTCTTTTTTTTTAGCAAAATTTCTAGCAATATTTTCCTTTCTTTCTAGCAAAATTTCTACAGCTTTTTCCACCCAAATCAAAAAAAGAGTATTAAAATTTTAATTTATTTCATTAAATCAATTTACTATACATAAAATAAAATAAATAATAAATTACGGTTCGATTAACCGTTATCCGCGGTTTTTTATAATTAAAAACCGTAACCGATCCTAAATCTACGGATATTTGAAAATTAAATCCTTATCCTAAACCGTCGGTTCGGTTATCCTATTTTTTCGATTAGGATAGTCGGATACCGGTTTGGGCGGATTTTTTGCCCACCCCTAGCTTCGAGTACAGAGGACTCCTTTCCGGGCTTTCTTCGAGTCGTTCTTCAAGAGGAATGTCACCGCTTCGTTAGTCGGCATAGGCGTGTTGGCCGAGCGGAGGTTAGACTGTACTCTCACCTTCCAGTTCCCGTTCGGGGAGATGACCTTGACACCGTTGGATATTGCAGCCATTACAAGACTGCAGTCGACGGGAGAGATGCCTCCCTTTTCTGAATTTCCCTCCGAGCCAGCGGACATAGAGGCTTTGGCCGGGCGACCCTTGGTTCCTTCAGAGTTTCGCCGGGTGCAGTAGACCCAGATGTATGAATCCTATGAGGGGATTGGCGCTCCGGCTTCAACAGTAGAGCGGGATCAGCACGCCCGCTGCTTTTTGTGGTTTACTCTTTGCTTTAGCTTTTTCAAGGAGACAAATGACTGCTGTGATCTAGCTCTCCTGGCGGGTTTTAGGGACCTGGACCGCCTCGGGGATTACTGTTGGGGCAAGGTGGTCCTTGCTTCCGCCCATCGGCTTCTAGATGGGTTGAGCCGCTAGAGGGGGGTAGCCATTGGTCCCACAATGGTTGTAGAGGTACTTCTTTTATCCCTTGTGTCTCTTGCTTTATATGGGTCTATTCTGTTTTTGATTGGTCTTAGTTTTGCAGGTTTGGGCTTACGAGCACTTCCTTCTACCCAGGCCCTCGATGGGGAGGGAGGCGCATCTCGGCTTTCCTCGAGTCGGGCACTGGTATGGGCCTCGATCTAGTGGTGTCAAATCTCCAACCCTGGTCCGTCAGTATGTTGAGGAGCTGACTTGGGACGTGGTACGTCGTCTCATCATCTTGCCCCTTTTTGTCGTCTTGTTTTAATTTTGCTGATATTAATATGTTTTTCAGCTGCCGGATCGCGTCCGTCCTTGGCATATCCCTGCGGTCCTTCCTGGTTGGACTCGCGTGATGGCATCCGCTGCCGAACTGGTGTCTAAGAGGATGCTGCTGGAGGATCATCTGGATTTCTCCTGATACCTCGAGGAACGCGTCTACCAGTATGAGGTTGGTCCTACTGATCGCAGAGTACTCGTGGACGCTCCTCCGACAATGTTGTGGGCTCGGGCTCTCACCGCCGTCGAGCGTGGTGTTGCAGCTGCGGGTTTCTCCATCTTCGGTGATGGCGGGCAATCGTCCTTGCTTCTTCCCCCGACGACGAATTGTTATGCCACCGTCATCTCCCGTATGTTCCCGCACCGGGAAGTTGGAGTCTCCTCGGGGACGAGTGAAGATGACGATGATGATGGCGGTGATGATGACGACCCCGCTGTTCCGGATGTTGCTGCTGAGGTAAATCCTTGTACCTTGATGTGTATTCTATTTGGTTTATTCCAGTGCTGCCTATTGATTTGTCTTTTATCTTCCAGCAACCTTTTTCCTCTCGCGCCCGTAGGACCCATCCTCGGACCGACAGCGGCACTGACAATGTGCACCCTCGGCGGCGCCTTCCGCAGGAGGGTACCATCCAGGCTCGTCCTGACTGGATTGCAGGGGATCTGAGGCGTACTTTTCCCTCCTCAATCTCGTTCCTGGACTGGACTGGCTATCGGGAGTACGACCTCGATGGTCGTGAGCACATGGAGTTTATGCCTTCTGAGACGACCCACGTATGTGTGGCTTTCCTTTCTCTTTCCTTCGTTTTCCTTTGTCCCCTTTTTACCGAGATTTTCTTCACTACTTCAGGTACCGAGGGATTCGATGGCAAGGATGGCGAGTCTTTACCACTCGACTCGCGTTACTTGGACGATGCACGCACAGCCGGGCAGGGTATGTATGTATGTATGTATGTATGTATGTATGTATGCATTTGTTCTTCACATGGTCAAATTTTGCACGCAGGATGCCATAGCAGCAGACGTGACGGCGCGGGATGCTCAGATAGCGTCCCATGATGCTGAGATGGCGGCTATGGCTGGTCGACTGGTTGCTCTGGAGATAGAGTAGGACCGTAGGTGGGCCAGGCGCGCTCGACGACATGCCCGGGGAGAGGGAGATAGAGGGTCAGAGATCGAGAGTTCCCAAAGCTCCCAAAAGTAGTCTCTTCGGTGTTTTTTTATTATTTTTTAGGATCTTTGTACATCGATTTATACATTTTGTTATTTGCTTCTTGACATTCCAGTTTAGCTTTTAGGGTCTGAATGCTTTTCGTAAGAGATGGCTGTGAGCGTAAGTGGTCGCTCATAGCGGCTTTAGCCTTCTTTGACTAGAGTCGCCACCTGGCCGACCGGGAAAATGTACGAACCGGTGTTTGTACCGATTGTTTTGAAAACCAGAGATTCTATTTATGTTCGTGGATACAACTTATTAATTCCGACATTCCAGGACCCAGAGGATCTTTAATGCAGCCTAACTCATTATTTTCTTATATTATTATTATCACACAAAAAAGCATTTAAATAAGGTAAAAACAATGTACAATAAACCGTTGGGTGACACGGTAAAAACCCTCAGAAGCTTACCCTCGTAGCGTGCCAGTAGGATGCATGCAAGCTAGTACTCGTCGAGAACGGAACCGCAGGGAGGAACTTTGGGGCCGGAGATTGCGTCGTGCGTGCTCCTAGTAACTAGAGAGAAGGGATTCCGGGGGAATCCTTCAGGTTTTATAAGATTTGATTGTGGGAGCTCTTTTGCAAAGAGGAGAGCTACATCGGGAATTTGGGAGTAGGACTTTAGGGAGCTAGGATATTTTAGAACTAGAACTTCGATATCTGAGCGATTTGTTTTATATCAGAGGCAACCTTAGGCAACTTTCAGAGGCAACTTATATCGGGTCAAGAACTGCTCAGAAATCGAGAGAAAATGGGGGAAAGGAAGGAATTGTTGATGAAAATTTATAAGGATTCAGACCCCTATTTACAGGATTTCTGGGGGTCCGTAGTGACCGTACGGTCACAACATTTGTGACCGTACGGTCAGTATGGGTCTTTTTGTCCACCGACACTCGTTTTTTTGTCCACTGACACTCATACGGTCACAAGAGGGTGTGACCGTACGGTCACTATGGTGACCGTACTGTCAAGACCCATGTGACCGTATGGTTTAGGTCTTCAGCCGAACACAGCCTCGTTTTGACAAAGTTTAGTATTGTAGGCATAACTTCTTCATATGAACTGTGATTGAGGTGATTCAATCTGCGGTGGAAAGCTAAGACATAGACCCACACCCTTTATGGTTTACGTTTTGCCTAATTCGGAACCTAAAGGGGTCTAAATAGGCCTCCAAGTTGTACTATGTGGTGATTCCTATGTGGTTGACTTTTATTTTGAATAGATTTGATTGGGAATTTATCGAGGGGTTCTGAAAATATATTTTTCATGTCACTGAAGGTGTCAATGACATGTGGGAGTAGTAAATTTGGATTCTGAGGAGTCGGTCCGTCCTTCAACGAGTACTGACGCTTGTGCGACTGGCCAAACGAATAGCTCGGAAATTGCTTTCGTCATTGGGTTCGAAAACCAGTGCTTACAGTTTGCCCCTCGCTTCTTTGGGAGTGCATAAGGTGATTACATCATCTTGTAAGACCTGTTGGGCAGTCTTAATGAAGCGAAATAAGACATACTGCGTGTGTGCTCGTGTTTTCGAAAGTGAGTTTAGAGAACTTACCTGTAGTCTTGGCCTCCGGTGTCGTGTCTTCTATAATCTCACTGTGAGGCCGACCAACTATCTTCCGTAAGCAACTCCTGCAGTTCTGGTCCTACGGCGTCGTGTTTTCTATAATCTTACTGTAAGGCCGACTAACTGTCCTTCATGAGTAACTCCTGCAGTTCTAGTCCTACGGCGTCGTGTTTTCTATAATCTTACTGTAAGGCCGACTAACTGCTTCCTTGGTACCTCGACGAGGATTTTTCGTAACTTCTGATGGTGCCTCGAGTTTGGTTCGAGGACTTTTAGTAACCTTTCATAGCACCTTGGGCATGACCCGAGGATTTAGTAACCTCTTTAGTTCCTCGAGCATGACCCGAGGATTTAGTAACCTCTTATAGTACCTCGAGCATGACCCGAGGATTTAGTAACCTCTTATAGTACCTCGAGCATGACCCGAGGATGTAGTAACCTCTTATAGTACCTCAAGCATGACCCGAGGATTTAGTAACCTCTTTAGTACCTCGAGCATGACCCGAGGATTTGGTGACCTCTTCAGTTCAGCTCTCCACGCTCCTTTCTTCAGATGGTGTTGAACACTTTGTCCTACCAGTCTTACCTAAATGCTGGCGATTTTGTCCTGAGATCGATCAACTGTGTCCCAACATCATTTCTCTTCCGCTCTTGATCTTCAGATGATTTGGGGCCTCTGGCAGCATTCCTCCTTGACCCAAGTCATGCCCCATTTTGGTGTTGCCCCAGCGAAGTTCTTAGTTCCGGAATTTTGATAAGTTTGGGGGTGCCCCAGTGTGCCAGTGGTCTGATAATGCCCCAGTGTACTGTTCCGGCGGTTGTTGGATATGCCCCCATGTCCCTCGTAATCCTTCGGGGGTTCTAATCTTCCGAAAATCTGGAGACCGGGTGGTGCCCCAGCCTATCGCCAGTCGAGCGATGCCCCGGTATACTGCTGGCCTAGTGATGCCCCATCATGCTGCTGGTCGGGTAATGCTCTTAGAATAGCATGATAACGTTTCTTGCGCACGTCAGAAGCGTCGTGGGTTTCTTTTGGAGCGGGCGCCCCGAGAGTCAGATATTTTCTTTTATGGCCGTCGGGTAGGTTCCTACGCTTTCATTGATTTTCATGACTCCTACAAGGATCCTGCACAAACAAAGACATACATCCTTTCTCGGGGTGAGATGGCCAATGGGAAATAAACATTTATGATGACTGGCCATGTTGCATGATTATAAGTGATCAAGGGAGATACCCTATTCTATGGATGCATGCAGGTTTACACATGTGAACTTAGGTTGGATAATATACAATGCATGCGACTAGATGTACAGACACATGATAAGGGATGAACTCATGTGATATGGACTCTGCCTAGACCCCCTAAAACATATGGTGTGCATGTGTGTGACTTTAGTGTAAGTGAGGGGATTCCCTATTAGGTGGACTCCTGACAGCCTACCAAAACCCAAAATATGTGTGACTCCATATGTGTGTGCACAAGAGGATGTCCTACTCACGTGGTATGTCCTTTATGGATTTCGGCTAGATGACCTAAGTGTCTAATGTGTGCGTGCAACTAGACCTGTGGACATGTGATTGTGTGCAGACTAAGGGGCTACCTCTTCTAGGTTGTCAGGGTTGGAATCAAGATGTTCGGATGCAACTTCCGATGATGTTTTCGTGAATGCCCCTAGGGTGAGGTTTTTATTGCTCTAACTGTTGCCTAAGATGACTCTACAGGTTGTCAACTTAGCGAACTGCCTTTATTGTTGCCTAGGTCGCCCTCTCGGGTTTTCAACTTAGCAGGCTTTCTTTCTTTTAGCCTTGATTGTTGCCTAGATCTATTTTTTTGAGTCTTCTTGATCTAGCAGGTCTTTTCTGTTTTCTCAAACCCTAGAGGAGTCGGTTAGTGTTTTGAAGGGAGTGTACATATTCCATCGTCTAAGATCTTGATTTCTCTGTGTCAACATGACTTATCGCATCCTAGAATTCCCGCAGCTAATAGACTATTGGAACAGACATTTAGACTCGCTAACATAAGCATCTAGACTAGTTAATATAAGCACAAATGGTTCATGTATGTCTAGTATGAATGTGCACTCGTTATCAACCAGTCCTAGTTGACTATCTTTTCTCTTCTTGTGACGATGATTTGCCCCTTGTAGTGAGGGTTCTTCCGTGGTGCGGGATCGTCATTCTTTCTCATGGGGATGAAACCGCGTATCCTAATGCTGTCACCTGATCCTTGGAAGCTTACAAGTGATTCTTATGATGAAATCCTAGTGTCTCCATTGTTCTATCGGTGTAGATCCCGTCACAACCTTCTGCATGGAGTACGCCTTTGTAAGATGTCTTCCTATCTTTGGGATACCGTCCGCTCTGTCTTTTGCATGAAGCCTTTGATATGGAAATGTCGTCGCTCTCTTCGAGGTTTTATGGATGTGATCTATCTTTGAGCTATGGGTTCCTCCGAGGGATGGCTTTGCTTCTCATTTTTGTTTCTCCCTTCATTCATGGGCACATCCGTTGTTGAGTGTAGGAGGGGAATTCTGAGGACTTCATGGGTTTAATTCTGAAGGCTGATGGACCTTGGTTCATGGAGACACTACGAGTACTTGGACGCTCCATTTTAACTTTTGCGCAGTGTCCTAGTTCCTTAGAGTGAGGTCTCTTCCTTTTGTAGGGCTCTGAAGGATATGTGCTTCTACATTGATCCATTAATTCCTTCTCCCTTTGTCGTCTCTTTCTTGCAAGGTACGTCCTGGTCGAGGCCACTTGTCTGGTTGTGGTTCTCTCTCTTACAGTCGAGGGCATATTCATACTAGACACACATGCTCTAATTATGCCTATATCTTCCTAATGTCTATTTGAAAGATGCAAATGAATGTAGACACGAGTGAGCTAAACGCTTTTTCTACCCAAGCACGGGTTTGTAAATATGTGGATAGGATAAGTGGGATAGAGCCTAGTCGATGTTTGATGATGTCACTCCGTTCTTCGTCTGTAGAGATGTTCTTGATGCGACGCTTATGACCTAGAGTCCTCCATAAATCCTCTTAGGGGTGTATTCTCAGTGTTTCGAGCCACTAGGTATTAATCGATTTTTGGTTCGAATAAGGTCTTTTGTTTGCTCTGAAGTAGATCATGAGGATGTGGTTAACTGGAGTGAGATGGAGTGTGGTGTATGGCGGGGTAGTTTGGTGAAGTTTGGTGTAAGGTATTTTGGGGTGTTTGGTAATACGTGGGGAGTGGTTCATTTGCGAGGCAGGCTAAGTGTCAAGGCTTGGCTCGTCTTCAGTTTGGATTGGAGTTTGAGAGGATATCATGGAGAACTTCCTTGGGTCGTCGAACCCTTCGTCTGAGGGTTTGATCCCTATCTCTGATTCTTCATTGTTGGTTTGACGGTCTCTTTGGTGGAAGTTGGCTTGGGTTTAGGTGTGTTGCAGTTTTGTGATTTCGGGTTGGGTCAGGTAGGATTTGGGAATTTTGGATAAAGAGAAGGCGTTCCCGTATAGGTGGGGTTTTTGACGTTTTGGACCACTTGTGTGTGTGCCCTAACCTAAAGTGTGCTTCTGACATCCAGACGAATTATACTTGTGAGATTATGGTACCTTATTGACATTTCCCTATTTCTCTCCGTTATGGCACCGATGTGTATGTATGCCTAAGACACGTGATGATGACAATGTGCATGCATGTGGACCCTATTAAGTAGGATGATGCGAAACAAGTGGCCTAACGTATGACACTCTAAGGGTAGACACACCTGAGGGAGACAAACCTAGCGGGTAAGGGGATACGTGCTTTTATGTTTTGGACATCGTGTGTGTGACACGTTTAGGTAAAATGACGGCGGTGTCATAATTCCTATTTTAGCCTATCGTGTGTATCCTATGTGTGGTTTCGATGTACGCTAATCCGTACAGGTAATGCTTGACATGTATATGAAATGGATTTACACTTTGGACCCTAGACTGATGATTGTAGACAATAATCAGAACTCTTGACTCTACAAGTGACGACCAACATCCGTATGTAGACTGACTCTATGCTAAAGGACATTATTGACACGTCATTTATTTCTCGGGTGGAGAACGTTTGTGCGACGACCCTACATTACAATGGCTTGGAAGACACAACATAATAGTGAACCATGGGGATTCACGGGACAGTGTGCCCCTACCTTGGCTCAGACGACATTCACGACATGCAATGGGATTTCAAACGCCTTTTTCAAAGCGTAATGATTCTCGTGTCCCGTTTCGCTTCAACAACTCTGATAGTGCATGTTTGATCTAACAGGTCATATAGTTGTGATGGTATAGCCCCCATTTCACATGAAATAATTAAAGTGTTCCTTGCGATGTGGAACGGACGGCGCAACACCGTATTTCATGTATATGGACAAGTATCATAGCGTTATTGTGAGCACTGGTTTTCGAACCCGATGATGAAAGCAAACTATGAGCTCCTCGCCTTTTCGGGACCATAACCTCTTCCGCCCGCTCCTCGGGACCATGAGTGTGGCACTTTCATGCTTATGATAAAATCCTTGATCACAAAAGAATATACGGTCACAAGCACTATTCATCAAAGACCGTACGATCACAACACTATTGGTTGAGACCGTACGGTCACATACATCTGACGTACGGTCACCGCCACGTGGCAGATAGCGACACAATCCTTATCTGCCACGTGGCTGGGCGGTCCAATGAGAAAGTGACACGTGTACAAGCTTCCAAACGACATTGGCCGGGTGTCGGGTAACGTCCGGCTCAGATCCAAATTTAGATCTGAGACGGGCGAAGCAAGTGACCGTACGGTCACTAAACAGTGACCATACGGTCACGACCTTGTGACCGTACGGTCACAAGGAAACCTATATAAACCCTCCGGATTTCTCATTCAATTCACCAACAAACACTCATTCTCTTCTCTCTCTAGCTCGTTCTATAGCAATTCTTGACCCGATATATGTTGCCTCTGATAAAGTTGCCTCCGAGTTGCCTAAAGTTGCCTCTAATACAGAAAAGAATTGCTAGAGTCCGAGCTTGAGAGTACTTTCTTCAAATATTCTCAGAAAAGGTCTTCCTGACCACCAAAAACACTACCTCTATTATCAAAAGTTTCCAATCCAGGCATCACTCGCAGTCTCGCTAGGGTCAACTAAGTCCTGTTTCCAGTTACCACACCGGAGAACGCACACGCAATTCCGGTTCCTCGAGGTTCCTCCCAGAAAAGGTCTCCGTTCTTCAACGAGCATCAGTCCGCGAGCAATCACTGGCACGCGACGAGGGTAAGCTTCTGAGGGTTTAGTACCGTGTCACCCAGCGGTTTACCGCACAAATACTTGCGCATTTACTTATTCTTGTGTGATAATCATAAATATGAAGACAATAAGCTGTTAGGTTGCATTAAAAGATCCTCTGGGTTCTGGAATGTCGGAATTAATAAGTTGTATCCACGAACGTATATAGAATCTCTGGTTTTCAAAACAATCGGTACAAACACCGGTTCATACATTTTCCCGGTCGGCCGGGTGGCGACTCTAGTCAAAGAAGGCTAAAGCCGCTATGAGCGACCACTTACGCTCACAGTGGCGACTCTGCTGGGGACCAAAATATATTCTACTGTTATAAGTTAACTTCAACGTACGATTTTCTTGAAGTTAATTTATTAATAGAAGGATGTAGGTTTGGTTTTCACTATTTGTAAAGTTATTTTCTTAAAAGATTTTATAAAAGTGAAAATGGGATACAATTGAAACATTCTGACAGTCTAGTTCTGTACAACAGAGTTATTGCTTTCTCATACTGCATAAAAGAAAAATCCCGAATGGTTGTTGGGCGATTTCCGCAAGTGTACGGAGTCACTCATGTAGTAATAAAATATCGATCCCACAGAGAAACGCTAATTACTCATTTACGTTCATTGTTTACTTTATTCGTTTTCTCGAGGTTTATAGTTAAAACGATAATCCTTATTGATTTGGTTGATAAGAACACAACTTACTGTACCATGCCACACTTACTTATACTTAAATTCACAAACTCACAAAGTTAAGGATTTACAAACTAATTCTTAAGCAAAGACAACAATTCATTTAAGCACGTAAACACAATATTGAATAAACTTGATATACTTAATCTAATCTCGATATAACTTATTCCGATCTCTCGATACATGCAAACAAGTTAACCACATATGAACATCAATTATATACTAACCGAACCTATTCGTATCAATATTATAACCGACTACAATCACACATGTAAAACTAGATTATAACCTACGCAACCGAACCTATTCGTATCACAAGATTATAAGTTAATGATAAACACAAGTTATTATACTAAGCAACTATTCTTGATCCAAATTAATTACTTAGCATGCAAACTATCAATTCAATAACATAAGCATATGAAGAACATAAATCTCTTTATAAACTCAATATCATATTCATACAAGATGTAAACAGAAAATCAAAGTTGGACAGAACATAAACAAGTATAAGGAAACAGGGTTGTCAATCCTTTTTACTCTACTCGGAAGGGTTGTCAAGCCTCGGGGCGTTCTTGCTCAGATTTTCTTCGATGAACGGATGAACGAAGTTGATCTCTCGATCTAACTACAATGCTTAAGGAAAAGAATGAAATCATGCTGTAATTCTTGTCAGGAATTACAGTGGGAACGTTTATGAAATGGGTGGATTTAGGTGTAAGCATAGCGGGAAATGTAAGCAAGTATTTAGCATTCTTTTTGTTAGATGTGTCAACCATCCGAATTTCAGAGAAGGATGGTGTATTTATAGGCATCAAGGGGTGTGTTTCGAAGGGTTACAACCTTTAAGGAGCGGTCGTGTCCATTGGGAAGGCGTACGACCTTTCGGAAGGGTTGTGTGGATAAGAACGACGAAGAAAATCCAATTCTGAACATTCTGTCACCCGGCGCGCCAGAGGCAAGAATTGCCTCTGTCGAGACAAGGCCAAAAATGAACCTAACGCGCCAGAGGCAATCCTTGCCTCTAGCGCGCGACCTGTAGGTTGCACGCCTCGAATTATTTCTTCGATTTTCCATCTTAGCTTGCACGTAACTTCTTCGCATGGCCTTGCATGAACTTGTATGAACTCAAATGTCTTCTATTGCTCGTTTTTGGCTCGAACTAACATCAAATTGCTATGTTTTCATAAGATTAAGCTCTGGAGATCAAAACAAACACAAAGTAGTGAAATTGCCCCTATCCTAGATATTGCTAAGCTAAATGAGCTAAAACTATATGAAATGTTACGAAAATATATATGAAATACATAGCTAAATTAAGTACATTTTGGACTTAACAAATCCCCACACTTAAACTTTTGCTTGTCCTCAAGCAAATAAAGGATCTAACATAAGCTACCTCTATCAACTTCCCAAAGTAGTCATTATATTAACCTAACCTTATATGAAAATCAACTAACTTTTATCAAGCAAAACTTCATCGAGAAAGTTAATATGCGTTCATAATGAAGCCATACGATTATAAGAACCTTTAAGACTATCATCCATTCTTGACGTATTTTATATAAGGCTTCCGGGACAAAGCGAGCACGCATGTTTTGATTTTTATTGTCTCAAGGCATATCTAGGTATCTTTATTTTCCTTCTTGCTTTAATTTGTCAAGTAAATCTTCCCTAGTCACGTCCTTGATAAGGGTGGTCGAGACCGTGACTTATGAGTTAAAATACCGACTTTAGATTCATGTTTTCCGCTTAAGAGGTCACGTCCTTGACATGGGTGGACTAGACCGTGACATTAAACTTCAATCATGCCAATAATTATACCTCTAGACTCAATTTTAACGTTCCTTTCATACCTCGCTCAAGCCATGGGTGGACTCGAACGTGGCCAAAAGTACGCATCTTGACACTTCCTAATGAACAAAGTATTTGAGCAAGAAAAATTTTTAGATACCCTCAACCTATATTAACTTTAAATCAACATGTATTATGGCTATAGTTTCCCTAATGACCTCATTTTTATTTAATCTCGAGATGGACTTCAAGTCAAGATATTTGCATATCTTTTAGATAATATGACGTTCCATATGAGATTGCATAAAAACCTTGGTTTAAACATAAGGAAAAGAACATAATAAAAACTTTAGTATAGGATTTGAGGTACTTAATCCTTGTGTAGGGGAAATGTAAAAGTGACTTGAATAATATATCTTTTTCGTCAACTATCACTTTTTGCATACGTTTTCTTTTTCCTATTTTATTATTTGGTAGACATTCTACTAGTCATGAGAATAAATGCATGAAATATATGTATGTCAATCTAAAGCTAAGACATTTTTATTGCAAAAATGGCACTAATGGAAAAATTTAAATTTTTGACAAAAATCACACATGAATAATAAAACGATATAGGAAAAATAAAGGAAAACGTACCACCTCCCCACACTTAGTGGGAACTATGTCCTCATAGTTCGGAAACTAAGTGAGCAAAAATGTAAGATAAATAATAACTAAAAACATAAGAAATTCATAAAAAGATTTAATTAGTTCTTCAATAAGCATAAATAAAATAAAGAAAAGAAAATTATAAAAAAAAACTAAGTTATACTAAAAAAAAATTGAAATACTTGAAAATAAAATAAAGTAAAGAAATAAAAACTTGAACTTGGATCTTGAATCTTGAACTTAGACTTCTTGAACTCGGATCTTGTGACTTTAATCACGAGGAGGAGAGTAGTTTGGTGAGTCGGAAGTGAGCTTGTAGTCGAGGTAATTCTCTAGGCGAGTTTTGAAGTAACGTTGATTCTCCAAACATTCATCAATCGAGGTTTGCATTGTCCCCAAATGAGTGTTCATACGCCTATTCTCTTCAACGACATCATGAATTTGACCTTGAACTACTTGATGGTGTGCATTCATTTGATCGAGCACATGTTGCCACCTCGGAACTTCATCACCAATTTCTTCTTGGGTTTGGCCTACTTTGGCCTTCCTCTTGCCCTTTCCTTTCGGCTTAGGTGCCAACGAAGATCCATCACCCGCCTCGACATGCTCACCTAAAACAACTAAAGTCGTCCTCTTTTCGTAGGACTACAAGGCGACTAAAGATAGAACCTTCCGATTTCTCAATAGTACGGAACAGAGCACCATAAGAATCCCTCATATCAACCTCGGGAGATCATTATGACGAATCTTTTGAAACTCGGATAAAGTTCCTCTAACACCTTGAACAACTAGGCGACTAAACATTGAACCCTCCGAACTAGCAAGAATACGGAACGGAGCACCATATAAATCCCTCAAGTCAACCTCCGGAGCCAAATTCCGTTGAGCGAGAACCTTCTTCCTTGACATTTTTCGAAAGTTAGAAGAGGGTTAAAAGAAATTTGAGGTTTTGGGTGTTAAGGGTTTGAGATTTTAAATTTGAGTTGTTATGGAAGAGATGAGTGAAATAGGAATATTTATGGATGTAAATGAGGTAATGAATGTGTGTGTAAGAGTTAAAGTTATTTTGGGAAGAGTAAAAGGTGAAATTTGAATTTGAGTTGGGGTTTTGGAGGCAAAAATTTGGATTTTTAGGAGGTAAAACCCGGCCAAAGCCCACTGTTACTTGGCTCGATCTGCTGGCTCGAGCACGATCGAGCCAAGGCATAAATCATGCCTTGCGCGCTAGAGGCAGAAGTTGCCTCTAGCGCGCGACCTGTAACTTGTACAAGTTACGCTCCAATTTTAACTTTTAAGTCCCCGATCCAATCTCAACCATCTCGGGCCCTACTGAAACTTCACAAAATAATACTAAACATTCTGAAACTCAACAAAAACAACTTAAACATCAGTAAACACTCGGATTAACCAAAGGGTTAACCGAGAAACGATAAACAAAAGTAAATAACACAAGTATAAAAATTCGATCTTTATTTATTTAGTATGTGGTGATCGAATATATTTATTGAAAACATAAAAAAAACAACAAATAAAAACAGAAAATTACAAAAACAAAAACAACAAACAAATAAAAATTAAAAATAAGAAAGCAAACAACACATACTAAAAATAATTCTAGGTGAATTCGATGTATCTAAGTCTATAACGCGACTTTCATTTGATGTCTCTAACACCCTAAAATAAGTTAGTAAAATTTGTTTAATGGAATTTATACACGAGTTGACACATTTTGAAAAAGATTTAGTCAAAATGGAATGGTGCCTCTTCGCGAAAAGGTATGAAAAATTCGAAACTTGTGAAAATTCCAAATTCGACGGTCTTTAGTAATTTGCCCATAACTTCCTCATATGACATCTGATTTGGGTGATTCAAAATTGCAAATTTTCCATAAGACATAGATACACAATGTTGTAGTTATGCATTTTTCGAAATTCAGATCAGAAAGGTTTCAAAATTGGCTTGCAAGTGGCTGCCTCGTTTGACCTTTCGATCCATGTGAACGTCCTAGACCTACGCCAAAAACTTGTTGGGAAAATGATTTGAAAAAAATCATAATTAACGTAACTAAATCTTGAAAAGTAGTTAATGGAAGTTAATTAGTGAAAAGACACCTTTTGAAATTAATTAAATCAGTAAAGTGGTGTCCGTTCATGAAAAGATATGAAAAAATCGAAAATCACACATGTTCGTCTGTAACTGTTTTACATACAGAAACTTGTGTCGGAAATATTTTCTGACAGAAATCATTTTTGGAAAATTATTTGAAAGATTTTAACGACAGAAGTTTTCGTCTGTAAAGACGAAATTTCCTTCAGAAAAACTCCAGAAACTTGAAACAGTTTTTTTTTTTTTTTTTTTTTTTTTAAATAAAATAACAAATTAAAATCATTAAAATATATATAATTAAAAAAAAGAATTTAATTAAAGTGAAAATAAAAACTTACCTCTAACCTCCATGAATTCTCGTTTAAATCTTACCTTCAAAGTCCATGGATTCTCGTTCCTACTTGCTTCGTCTTCAATTAATTTGATTCGGTTCCGCGCATGAACACGAACAAATATGTTAGACGAACAAAAGAAAATGATTAGTAACTAAAATAAAATAATTAAAACACAAACAAAAAAAACAGATAACTAATATTAATATAACTAATTAAAAAAAAAATACTATATAAACACATAAAATGTAAATATCTATAAACCAAGATTCGGATTAAAGTAAACTTTGTCAATAAATGAGCAACAAAAAACAAATTTCATTTCTTTCAAAACAAAACTTGTGACGCGTTTCCCCGGCAACGGCGCCAAAAACTTGTTGGGCGATTTCCGCAAGTGTACGGAGTCACTCATGTAGTAATAAAATATCGATCCCACAGAGAAACGCTAATTACTCATTTACGTTCATTGTTTACTTTATTCGTTTTCTCGAGGTTTATAGTTAAAACGATAATCCTTATTGATTTGGTTGATAAGAACACAACTTACTGTACCATGCCACACTTACTTATACTTAAATTCACAAACTCACAAAGTTAAGGATTTACAAACTAATTCTTAAGCAAAGACAACAATTCATTTAAGCACGTAAACACAATATTGAATAAACTTGATATACTTAATCTAATCTCGATATAACTTATTCCGATCTCTCGATACATGCAAACAAGTTAACCACATATGAACATCAATTATATACTAACCGAACCTATTCGTATCAATATTATAACCGACTACAATCACACATGTAAAACTAGATTATAACCTACGCAACCGAACCTATTCGTATCACAAGATTATAAGTTAATGATAAACACAAGTTATTATACTAAGCAACTATTCTTGATCCAAATTAATTACTTAGCATGCAAACTATCAATTCAATAACATAAGCATATGAAGAACATAAATCTCTTTATAAACTCAATATCATATTCATACAAGATGTAAACAGAAAATCAAAGTTGGACAGAACATAAACAAGTATAAGGAAACAGGGTTGTCAATCCTTTTTACTCTACTCGGAAGGGTTGTCAAGCCTCGGGGCGTTCTTGCTCAGATTTTCTTCGATGAACGGATGAACGAAGTTGATCTCTCGATCTAACTACAATGCTTAAGGAAAAGAATGAAATCATGCTGTAATTCTTGTCAGGAATTACAGTGGGAACGTTTATGAAATGGGTGGATTTAGGTGTAAGCATAGCGGGAAATGTAAGCAAGTATTTAGCATTCTTTTTGTTAGATGTGTCAACCATCCGAATTTCAGAGAAGGATGGTGTATTTATAGGCATCAAGGGGTGTGTTTCGAAGGGTTACAACCTTTAAGGAGCGGTCGTGTCCATTGGGAAGGCGTACGACCTTTCGGAAGGGTTGTGTGGATAAGAACGACGAAGAAAATCCAATTCTGAACATTCTGTCACCCGGCGCGCCAGAGGCAAGAATTGCCTCTGTCGAGACAAGGCCAAAAATGAACCTAGCGCGCCAGAGGCAATCCTTGCCTCTAGCGCGCGACCTGTAGGTTGCACGCCTCGAATTATTTCTTCGATTTTCCATCTTAGCTTGCACGTAACTTCTTCGCATGGCCTTGCATGAACTTGTATGAACTCAAATGTCTTCTATTGCTCGTTTTTGGCTCGAACTAACATCAAATTGCTATGTTTTCATAAGATTAAGCTCTGGAGATCAAAACAAACACAAAGTAGTGAAATTGCCCCTATCCTAGATATTGCTAAGCTAAATGAGCTAAAACTATATGAAATGTTACGAAAATATATATGAAATACATAGCTAAATTAAGTACATTTTGGACTTAACAATGGTCAACGCGTGTTATGGGTCGTGCTCACTGTCGTTTCCTTTAAGGGACGCATGGGTCGATCTGTAACACCACCCACCGCCTTGTACCGTCGACACGCTGCTCAAAACCCTTAAATGGGGAGGCGCTAGGTATATCTTGCCGTGGGAACCCTTTTGTACTATCAAACGAGACCGAAGCCTCATATAGTCAGCCCAGATATCTCCACTAGGAACTACCCCCAAACATCTTTTAAAATTACGTCTGTTGAGAGCGTTCCGACATCGAAAGGAAAGATGTCGGGAAAACCCACCTAGGACAAAGACGCACCGCGCGAAGAATGAGAGAGAGTGACGGATTTACGTATGAACTTCTTGTTTGATGGATTGATCATGCATGCAAAAAAAATGTAGAAGGTCCGACCCCCGCTGTCCGAACATTCCTTTGATTCAAAAGGGCACTCTGTCATAATCCCACAAATAAGCATTATCACAAATGTCCACCCCGAATAGGGAAAAGGTTGCGGGGATCGAAACGGAGTACGGTTTGAATCAAAAGGAATGTCCAGACCAGTAAAATTGGCTAAAGAAAGAAGCGAAAGAACGACCCGTGGCTGTGACAAAAATCCCATAAAATAGGCCATGATGCGATCTTTCGTGTCTACACAAGCCAAAAACCCTGTCCAAGGATGTTGCCTCCAGGCATTCATGAGGTAATGCCCTTGGACAAAGGCTAAAAGCAAACTGAAGCGGGAAAAGGATCAATAGGACCACGCATACATGTATCACATAAATAAGGGAAGCGAAAGGGGTATACGCAAACTTTCCTCACATAAAGCAACCATGGACGCAGAATAGCCAAGGGACCAAAGGTAGCAGAACTATGGCAGAATCAAATAATATCCCCGATGCCGCTTCAAGCGTGGCCGCCGAAATTACCATGGCACTGACATCCATGATGCAAACTCCGGAATATCAGAGAATGATGGGCAAGGCCATCGAAGAAGGGTGCAAAAGGATTTTGACAGGCCAGCTAGAGAGAAATGAACCTCACGCCCTGAGAGAGACATACGGTCCCTGTAACCCTGACCGGGAAAGAGATTACCAAGTACCCCGGCCCGAGAGAGGGAAAGGAAACCTCTACTCATCAATGGGAGGATTAGATCGGAAAAGGGTTCGAGAATTACCAACCCAGAACCAATATCGCGAATATTCTCAGGAAGATATGAGGACAACTCCGAGGACTGAAGAAATACCACCCCGAAATGAGAGTATGGCGCGACATCAGAATTTCGAATTGTTCAAGAATCTTTCCCAAGTCGTCCGAAGCATAGGGGAAGAAATCATCAATCAGAATTCTGTGATCTCCCGGGGAGAAGTAAGCGCGACACAAAGACACAAACCTCAATTGATCACCAAAATGCGGAAAACACAGTTGAGCGAATGGCAGAAACCTCCTCTAGGAGAAAGAGGGAGTCCCTCAGTCATAGACCTTAAAAGAGAGTTCGATCGTCTACACCGGGAAGGAAAAATACACCCTCTCCGACCGCCGGTGGTCCTCAAAACGACGGATAATATGAAAAGGTTTTGTGATTACCACCAGGTGTTCTCACACCCTACCACCGAGTGCGAGGCATTATGGAAGAGGATTGAGGATATGACCAAAAATGAAGAAATTGAGAACCCCGGAGACGCAACTAATCCTCCACAAATCATGATGGTCGGTTCAGGGCTCACGGAGGAGGAAGTTCTGAAACACATTGACGAAAAGATCAAGATACTCAATCTAATAAGAATTATGCCTTCGACACCCACCAAGATAAACCCCGAAGAAGAAATCGACGAACTCGGCCGGCATGTGAACTCACTCGGCGCTGAATCAATTAAAGAACAAGCAAAGACGACAACGAATCTTGTTGCCGAAACCAATCAAGCACAAGCCCTGGAAGGAGAGGGAGCAAGGGAAGAAAATTGGGAACCGATTCCGTGGTCAGAAAGAGAAGGATTAGCATGGGAACGTGATGCGACAGCATGGCGGGGGTCTCCTCCAATCGACAGAAATAATCCACTACCCATCCCGAAGCGATGGATTGAAGACCGAGTGGAACACCTAGAGAAGTTAAAAATCGAGGAAGAATCATGGAGGATGAAGAGGGAAAGAGCTCGAAAGACCTACTCAGTCTCACCTTAGTCAAAACTCAAATGTAACACGTTTGCTTTTGATGAATAAGAGTGCTCGTTACTTCGTTTCATTTACCATGTTTAACATACACAATATGATGTTGCGTCACAAAACTTAACACCGTAACTAAAACTGAGAATATACCTTAATCCCATCCCACGAAAAAAAGAACGTTTTGAGACATGGTCCAGACAAACGAAGGAAGTACCCCAAGACCGAAGACATAATCAAGAGATCCGCACGGAAAGACCCGGTAGAAAAAACCGTAATCAAAAGATATAAGCCTGCTAGGTTGAAAACTCGAAAGAGTGACCTAGGCAACAATAAAGGCAGCTCGTTAAAAGTGACGAACCTCAAGATCATCTTAGGCAGCGATCAGGTCAAGGAACACACTGGCCTCGAGACGGACCATAAAAGGAAAATATTAACGCAAGGTGCCTAAGAGACAACCTCAAACGCCTAATTTAGACTAAACCAAGACAAGAGCCCTGAAGATGTGCAAGAAGACGCCGGAATATCATAACACATACAACAACGCTTTAAAGAAAAGTTAGACAAAGAGACCGCGCCTTTCAAAGGGAAGGACCCGAAATCAGTATATCAAAAGATGCCCGGAAGATGTCAACTGTTCAAATGACTGTCAAAATTCTGATCCAAAGAGAAGAAAACCTGAACATCGATAAGGCGCAATGGAATTAACGAGAAATACGACTCCTTGAGGCGGCACACGTAAAAGCGAGAAAACAAAGCAAAAGTCGAGCGATCCTTTGATGAGATGTTCTGAGTTAGTTTCCTTTGTTAAGTTAAAATGACGTAATAAATGTTGTGTACGTTGAATGTGGCGAAAGAAATAAAGTAAAGAATGTGTTACAAAGTTGATCAAAATAAAAACTAGAATGTCGCTAGAAAACACGCTAATCTTGTGAGCTCCCGGTCTCCGACCCCCGATCGCCCTCTCCTCGAGCCAGTCTGCGTGCGCGCCGGGCTTGCCGACGACCTTCCTGCACCTCCAAAGCAGCCAATCGACCAGTCATGTCCGCTATCTAGGCGTCCCGCGCGGCTACATCTGCTGACATGGCCGCCATGGCATCCTGTACCAATAAATCCAATCATAAAAGGGACACACACACACACATGCATGCATACATACATACATACATACATACATACATACATACATACATACATACATACATATGCGCATAAACAGGTGAACGAATCCGATAGGAGGAAATTCAGAATGTATACCCGTCCAGACTGCACGTGCATGGTCCAAGTGGCACGCGCGGAGTGATAATGACTGGCCATCCTCTCCATCGAGTCCCTCGGTACCTGAAGCGGAAAAGAAAACATCAAGAAAAAAAAAAAAAAACAAAAAACAAAAAAAACTAAAAAGTATGAAAGAAAGGGGAGACCGACACGTACATGTGTGGTGTCGGGAGGCATAAACTCCATAGGCTCGCGATCAGAAAGGTCGTACTCGCGATAGCCCGTCCAGTCGAGGAAAGAGATGGAAGAAGGGAAAGTGCGGCTCAAATCTCCGGTGACCCAGTCGGGAGGGGCCTGACTGACACCCTCCTGCGGATGGCGCCCCCGACGATGAATATCGTCTGCGTTACCATCAATCCGACGCCGAGTCCTGCGAGCGCGAGATGAGGAAGGCTGCAAACGGATCGATGATAAGTCAAGGATGGACGTAAAAACAGATAGGCAAAGTGAAGGCAAAATAAGACACGCACCTCGGCAGAAACCCCCGGGGCAGTGGAGGATGCGTCGTTACCTCCATCTTCATCCTCTCCCTAGGGAGGACCAACCTCCCGATGCGGAAGCAACTGTGAGAGAACAGCCGCGTAACCATTCGCGGTAGGAGGAAGAAGCAGGGAAGACCGTCCACCGTCGCTGAAGATTGAGACACCCTCAGCCACCAACTCTCTCTGGGCGACAGTCAGAGCTCGAGCCCAGAACATGGTCGCAGCAGGTACCCTACGACCAGATGGACCCAGCTCATACTGGTACACACGCTCCCCGAGGTACCAGGAGAAATCCAAGTGATCCTCCAACAAGATCCTCATGGGTACCAGCTCAGCAGCAAACGTCATCGCGTGAGACCAGCCGGTAAGAGCCGCAGGCACATACTGGGGACGGGCGCGGCCCTGCAACTAAAAAAGGGCGACAGATAATCAGGAAAGTGAGAATACCTCATCCCAGGTCAGCCCCTCGACGTACCGACGAACAGTGATCGGGTTCTTCGATCCCCCAGAATGGGTACCGAACCAGTGCCCGACCCGAGGAAAGTCAAGCTGAGTCTCCCTCCCGGTTGAGGGACGCGGGAGAAGGAAATGCTCACAAGCCCAGACCTGCGAAACAGAAAGTCAGAGGAAATCTGTGAAAGGAAAAGATGCAAACATAAGGAAGAGTAAATACCTCAACGACCATCGTAGGACCGACGGCCACCGATCTCTGACGACTTAGCCCATCAAGGAGCCGATGAGCAGAAGCAAGGATAACCTTGCCCCAACAATAGCCCCCTAAGCGGTCCAGATCCCGCAAACCGGCCAAGAAAGCCAAGTCGCAACAATCGTTCGTCTCCTTGAAAAGAGTAGAACAAAGAGCGAACCATATAAAGCACCGGGCGTGCTGATCTCGCTCCATCGCCGTGGCAGGGTCACCAATCCCCTCATATGACTCGAAGACCCGAGTCGATCGCACCCGGCGGAACTCAGAAGGAACAAAAGGTCGCCCAACTAGAGCCTCTATGTCCGCGGGATCAGATGGGAAGTCAGAGAAGGGGGACATGGTCCCCGTCGACTGCAAACCCGTAATCGCGGCAATGTCCAATGGTGTCAGTGTCATCTCGCCAAATGGGAACTGAAAGGTGTGAGTACAGTCAGACCACCGCTCCGCCAACACGCTGATTCCAACCAATGAGCTAGTAGCCTTGTGCGGAAACAGTCAGAAATTGGAGGAAAAAAGGAGCGACCGTACGGTTAGTGTCTATGACCGTACGGTCACGAAAGGGGTGACCGTATGGGGAAAAACAGTGACCGTACGGTCATCGTTCAGACTATATGGTCACAAACCTGCTGTGTACAAAAATCAAGAGAAAATACAGGAAAACAGCGCAAATCCACGAAATCGACCACCTACTGTACTTAGCATGCATGGTAATCGAATTATAAGGTTCAAGGCGACACTAAAATGGACAAAACGAGCAAAACACGATATGATGGGAAATTATGAAATTGAACTATGGAGCAACGATTCGGTGAAAAGAATGCGTACCTGGTCAGTATACGTGTGCCGGGCAATGTCGTGAGTGAGCGGGACGCCAACCCCGAAGTCTAAACCATGGTACGGTCATGAATCGAGGCGTACCGAACGCCGGGAGGAAGAGCTACGTTCGCCAATGCAAGGTTATCACCCTCGTATGCCATAATACCGAATTAGGAATGCTTGGATAAGAGGTTTCGTGAAGTCGAGAGAGGAAAGCAAAGTCGGGAAGTAAAACAAGCAAACCGGCGGCCAAAGGGATTTTGAAAACTGCCTCTGCCCGATACGTGACCGTACGGTCACACGCGGAGAAACCTAGACCGTACGGTTACACTATTCTCCTGAAAAAGTTTTGTCTCCCCGACATCAACAGGATACCGGAACAATGCATCGCTCCACCAACGGCCCACATAACAAGTCAGAAAAGATCCCGGAGGACTATAAAGGACATAAGAGCTTATCCGATGACCCTGGAAACGGTGTACTGGGGCAATATCAGATCACTGGCACGTCGAGGCACCCCTGGACTCATCAAAATACTAGGAACTAAGAACTGCACTGGGGCAATACCAGAATGGGGCACGACTCAGGTCAAGGAAAAATGCCGGCAGGGGCTCCCAGGTCAGCTGAAGATCAAGAGCGGAAGAGAAAAGATACTGGGACGCAGCAGATCGGCCCTAGGACAGGACTATCAGCATTCAGATAAGACTGGTAGGACAAAATGCTCAAAATCATCTAAAGAAAGAAGGGTCGACAAACAGAGCTACAAGAAGTTACTAACCCTCGGGTCGTGCCCGAGGTACTATGAAGAAGAACCACAAAAGGATACCAAAATCCCCGGGTCACCCCTGAGGCGTCACGGCAGAACTATGGAAGCTGCCAAAAAGTCCTCAAGTCATGCTCGAGGCGCGATTAAAGGCTACAGAAAAAACAGTTAGCCGGCCTTACTGAAGGATTATAGAAGATCCGACGCCGTAGGCCAGAACTACAGGTAAGTTCTCTAAACCCACTTTAAAAACACTAGCACACACGCAGTATGACTCGTTTCGCTTCATTGAGACTGTCCGACGGGTCTTACGAGACAATGTAACCACCTTAGGCACTCCCAAAGAAGCGAGGGGCAAACTGTGAGCACTGGTTTTTGAACCCGATGATGAAAGCAAACTATGAGCTCCTCGTCGCGCCGGCTGCTCAAATACGGATGCTCGTCGTAGAACGGATCGCCTTTTCGGGACCATAACCTCTTCCGCCCGCTCCTCGGGACCATGAGTGTGGCACTTTCATGCTTATGAGAAAATCCTTGATCACAAAAGAATATACGGTCACAAGCACTATTCATCAAAGACCGTACGGTCACAACACTATTTGTTGAGACCGTACGGTCACATACATCTGACCGTACGGTCACCGCCACGTGGCAGATAGCGACCCAATCCTTATCTGCCACGTGGCTGGGCGGTCCAATGAGAAAGTGACACGTGTACAAGCTTCCAAACGACATTGGCCGGGTGTCGGGTAACGTCCGGCTCAGATCCAAATTTAGATCTGAGACGGGCGAAGCCAGTGACCGTACGGTCACTAAACAGTGACCGTACGGTCACGACCTTGTGACCGTACGGTCACAAGGAAACCTATATAAACCCTCCGGATTTCTCATTCAATTCACCAACAAACACTCATTCTCTTCTCTCTCTAGCTCGTTCTAAAGCAATTCTTGACCCGATATAAGTTGCCTCTGATAAAGTTGCCTCTGATACATAAAAGAATTGCTAGAGTCCGAGCTTGAGAGTACTTTCTTCAAATATTCTCAGAAAAGGTCTTCCTGACCACCAAAAACACTACCCCTATTATCAAAAGTTTCCAATCCAGGCATCACTCGCAGTCTCGCTAGGGTCGACTAAGTCCTGTTTCCAGTTACCACACCGGAGAACGCACACGCAATTCCGGTTCCTCGAGGTTCCTCCCAGAAAAGGTCTCCGTTCTTCAACGAGCATCAGTCCGCGAGCAATCACTGGCACGCGACGAGGGTAAGCTTCTGAGGGTTTAGTACCGTGTCACCCAGCGGTTTACCGCACAAATACTTGTGCATTTACTTATTCTTGTGTGAAAATCATAAATATGAAGATAATAAGATGTTAGGTTGCATTAAAAGATCCTCTGGGTTCTGGAATGTCGGAATTAATAAGTTGTATCCACGAACGTATATAGAATCTCTGGTTTTCAAAACAATCGGTACAAACACCGGTTCATACATTTTGCCGGTCGGCCGGGTGGCGACTCTAGTCAAAGAAGGCTAAAGCCGCTATGAGCGACCACTTACGCTCACAGTTATGTCCTTTTAAGTCTTATAATTATCTCAAGGTGACATTCGTTTGGTTTAAGGAGTTGACCCTTGGAGCGGCAAAATTTCGTTATGTGAAGATAGACTAAGCTTCTTCTTGAATTGAAATAAACGTCGGGATGACGATCTTCATATACCAAATGATCGGCAACATTGGTGGACTCATTAAAACCCTACAAATGATGTGACGACCCGACGTGGTTTGACACATGACACTGTACTCAACCTACTACGTACGTTTCTTTTTTTTTTTTTTTTTAGTCCGACACGATATTGACCTGTGTGGACTGACGAGGCGGTGTGCCTTTAGACTCAAGACAAACCCTAAACTTTTCGGAAGGAGCACGATACAATGTACGTTTAATTTAACAGATTAAACCGTTGCCCTGGCATGGCCCTGTCCTACATGGAATCATTGAAGTGTCTTTCGTAATCTAGGGCATGCGGTGTAGTATGACACTCGTTTTCACTTAAGGGGACAATATTTGTGACGCCATGATTTTATCTCACGAGATTGAGTTTCTTTAGGAAAGAAAACATACGATATAACGGCGTGTTTCGTGTGATAAAACGTCTGGCGTAACGGGATGCTCCCTTACTTCAAAGGAGTGTCATAGAAACTGGACTTTTCCTAGGTTAAGGCTATATCTAACATATGTACATGTAAAGGTAACCGATTGAAACAGCTAGTATAAATATTCATGCGTATGCGACACTCCCTCTCAATCTTCACGTGGTACGTCTCTGTCCTAGGTGGGTTTCTTCTGACATCTTTCCTTTCAATGTCAAAACGCTCTCAACAGACGTGATTTACATGATGTTTAGGGGTAGTTCCTAGGGGAAATATCTAGGCTGACTATATGAGGCTTCAGTCTCGTTTGATAGAACAAAAGGGTTCCCACAGCAAGATATACCTAGCGCCTCCCCATTTAAGGGTTTTGAGCAGCGTGTCAACGGTACAAGGCTGTAGGTGGTGTTACAGATCGACCTATGCGTCCCTTAAAGGAAATGACAGTAAGCGCGACCCGTAACAAACGTTGACCATTTGGGATTTTTGCTTATGCAGTATGAGAAAGCAGTAACTCTGTGTATAGCCCTAGACTGTCAGAATGCTTCAGTTGTATCCCACTTTTTACTCTTTATAAAATAATTTAAGAAATACTTTTACAAAAAGTGAAAACCAAACCTAAATCCTCCTATTAATAAATCAACTTTAAGAAAATCGTACGTTGAAGTCAACTTATAATAGTAGAATTTATTTTTGGTCCCCAGCAGAGTCGCCACTGAGCATAAGTGGTCGCTCATATCGGCTTTAGCCTTCTTTGACTAGAGTCGCCACCCGGCCGATCGGGAAAATGTACGAACCGGTGTTTGTACCGATTGTTTTGAAAACCAGAGATTCTATTTATGTTCGTGGATACAACTTATTAATTCCGACATTCTAGGACCCAGAGGATCTTTAATGCAGCCTAACTCATTATTTTCTTATATTATTATTATCACACAAAAAAGCATTTAAATAAGGTAAAAACAATGTACAATAAACCGTTGGGTGACATGGTAAAAACCCTCAGAAGCTTACCCTCGTAGCGTGCCAGTAGGATGCTTGCAAGCTAGTACTCGTCGAGAACGGAACCGCAGGGAGGAACTTTGGGGCCGGAGATTGCGTCGTGCGTGCTCCTAGTAACTAGAGAGAAGGGATTCCGGGGGAATCCTTCAGGTTTTATAAGATTTGATTGTGGGAGCTCTTTTGTGAAGAGGAGAGCTACACCGGGAATTTGGGAGTAGGATTAAGGGGTATTGGATTATTTTGACGTCATGAGGACTTTAGGGAGCTAGGATATTTTAGAGCTAGAACTTTGATATCTGAGCGATTCTTTTTATATCAGAGGCAACCTTAGGCTACTTTCAGAGGCAACTTATATCGGGTCAAGAACCGCTCAGAAACCGAGAGAAAATGGGGGAAAGGAAGGAATTGTTGATGAAAATTTATGAGGATTCAGACCCCTATTTATAGGATTTATGGGGGTCTGTAGTGACCATACAGTCACAACATTTATGACCGTACGGCCACACCTTTGCCCGGCTGGTCGGCATGGGTTTCTTTTGTCCACCAACACTCGATTAGTGACCGTACGGTCAGTATGGGTCTTTTTGTCCACCGACACTCGTTTTTTTGTCCACCGACACTCATACAGTCACAAGAGGGTGTGACCGTACGGTCACTATGGTGACCGTACGGTCAAGACCCATGTGACCGTATGGTTTAGGTCTTCAGCCGAACACAGCCTCGTTTTGACAGAGTTTAGTATTTTAGGCATATCTTCTTCATATGAACTCTGATTGAGGTGATTCAAGAAGAATTGGAAAGCTAAGGCATAGACCCACAACCTTTATGTTTTACGTTTTGTGTAAATCGGAGCTTAAAGGGGTATAAATATGCCTCCAACTTGGACTATGTGGTGATTCCTATGTGGTTGACTTTTATTTTGAATAGATTTGATTGGGAATTTATCGAGGGGTTCTGAAAATATATTTTTCATGTCACTGAAGGTGTCAATGACATGTGGGAGGAGTAAATTTGGATTCTGAGGAGTCGGTCCGTCCTTCAACGAGTACTGACGCTTATGCGACTGGCCAAACGAGGAGCTCGGAAATTGCTTTCGTCATTGGGTTCAAAAACCAGTGCTTACAATGGCACGATGCATTTTTATTTCATTTCACTTAACGCAATAACATAAATAACATCTATTTTACACCATGCCTTAATTAAAAAATGAATCAAGACTGAATCACGAGAAAATTTATTGACTTTCTCCCAGACTCGCGTATAAGAATATCAAAGCCCTGTCCTCGTTGATCGACCCTATCAATCCCATTTTCTCCCTGTCTGTCCACTCGACTTCTTCGCACGAAACTTCCCGCTTGATGACAAACGGTTTTGCTCATCCCTTGTTGGAACTTCTCTAGGGATCGATGGTCGGATAACGTAACAATTGGGATGGCGGATTGTCTATTTTCTCACAGTCGAGACCCAAATTTCACCTCGATTGTGTATGTCGATTACTTTTTGTTGATACTTCTACGACTATTCTCAAGCTTGAAGTCCTTTTCGTCCGAGGATTCGACTAACCCGTTCTGTCTTTTATTCATCACACTTCTGAAGCCTTCTTTCCTAGGGCTACGGGTGGAGGTTGCATCTCTATTTCTAATGGTAATTCTACGTGCTTTCCATAATAAAGCATCATTCTTGTACGGACGTACTTAATTGTTTGGTATCTTTAGATCTTTAGGGTGTTAATTCCTTCGTCCCGATTTTATTCTCATCAAACATTTCCATGAGCATGTGTTCGGGGTAGAAAGTGCAAGCGAAGTCTGGTTGGAAGTTTCCACCATCATAGGGGACAGGTTTGGTGAGGAAGGAGGATGTTTGGGTTGAGTAATAGAGGTAGGGCTTGTAGCGGTAAAGTTCGTGAAGGGAATAAATAACGAAGGTGAGGTTTCTTTGAGGTTTGGAAGGTAGGCTTTACGAAGAGAGCAGGGCTTTTGGGATTGGACATTAGAAATGATGTTTATGGAGATTCTTTGATGAGAGTCGGGTCTCTGAGGCAGGCAAGAGTTCGTGTGGTTTTCCCGTTCGTCAGGGTTGGAATCGAGATGTGACTTCCGATGATGTTTTTATGATTGCAGTTAGGGCGAGGTATTTATTGCTCTAATTGTTGCCTAAGATGACTCTACGGGTTATCAACTTAGCGAGCCGCCTTTATTGTTGCCTAGGTTGCCCTTTCGATTTTTCAACCTAGCAGGCCTTCTCTGTTTTTTGGCCTTGAACGTTGCCTATTATTTTTTTGATCAAGTGGGCCTCTTCCATACGAGTTCTGTGGCAGAGTGTTCGGTTCCAGGAATGTCTTTGTTTGCTCGAGTGAAGATCTGGGGTTGTTTCTACCTGATGGTGTCTTTTCGAGCGATAGATCTGGCGAAATCGGGGCTAGTCTCAATTCATTTTTTAGCGTTAAGGTTATCGTGGTGTAATGTAATGTCATGTATGCCAAATATGGTAAGTGAAATAAACTAATGAATGCATGGTGCCTTTTCTAACGAATCACGCAAGTAAGTAACTCAAGCGTTTTGTTATGTTTGGAAACAAATACATCTTTTTGATCATACGAGATTGTAATCAGGACTCCAAAATTCAAGTCTTCTAGATCCCCTCATTTTCTTGACCTTGTGAGCCGGTTTTGGATTCTTTCGATGATTTTTACCGAGACTCTCGTCTTTTCATTCTCCACGATTCTTCCTCGATCTTCAACTTGGCTAGTTCCTCCACGAGGTCCTCAATCCACCATTTTGGGATATGGAGTGGGTTATTTCTATCCGTCGGCGAAGACCCTCGCCATGTCGCTACATCGCTTTCCCAATCCAAGCTCTTGTCCTCCGGCCACGGGATCGGTTCCCAATCTTCTTCTGAGTTGCCTTATTCCACGAGGCTTGCGATTGGATCTGATATTTCTGTCTCGGGCGTTGATTCAGTGATAGAGCTAGTTACTACCTTTGTTTGCTCTTCCACTAGCTAATCGTCTGACAATTCCAAGTACCAGTCGTTGATTTCTTCAGAAAAATTGTTGGCTCTTCACTGATAAATATAGGGAGAAATAGCCCGCTGGAGTATGTATTCTTGGTATCTCGTCAATGCGTTTCAAAACTTCCTCCTCCGTGAGCCTTGAGTTGATCATCATGGTATATGGGGGAGGAATTCCGTGGTAACCAGGCAGAGGGATTTCTTTGGTGCTTAGATTTCCAGGAATTTATATCTCCCCTTTTTCAATCATTTTTATGACCCTTGCTCGTAGTGCCTCGCACTGGGTGGTATGATGCGTGAATATTTGGTGATAATCACAGAATCTTGTCAAATTATATGTTGGCTTAACAACTACAGGTGGCCTGATAGGGAGGATCTTTCCTTTGCGAGCTAGGCGATCAAATTCTTGTTTGAGATTTATGTCTGGGTGCATCATGTTGTTTTTTAAGGGGGGCCCCTGGTTCCCAACAAATTGTGCCCCTTGTCCTTCGGAGGCTACTTGTGTCGTGTTTATTCTTTCATGCGAAGCTCTGGGGTCGATTGATGATATCTTCTCCCGCATTTCGGATTCTTTAAAGGAGGTCTCCAAGTATGTTAAAGTCCTGGTATTGGACAACGCCTTCATAGTGGGATAATGCCCCACTGGTTTTTAGGTGAGATATTGACGTCGTTCCCTTTTTCCTAGGTGACTATCCCCTTTTGGCACATTCGCATGGTGGGTCCGTGGGTATTGGTAACGACGGCTTCTCGCGGTCTCTTTTCCTCTCTGGTTCTTCTGTTGGGGTAATGATGCCTCTACCATTGAGGTGGTTCATGGTGTGGTCTGATGTCTTCTTTGGTATGATTGGTCTTCGTGGTTCCATTGGGCCCTCGGATTTTGGTTTGGTCCCTTCTAGCTGGTTGGTTAGGACTCTCATGCATCCTTTCTCAATGGGTTAGTGCACCATTCCCTGGATTCTGATGATTGCATCATGGACGTCAAAGCCTTGGTGATTCAACGGCCACACACGAAGCAACCTTTGTCTCTCCTGTTTGTTCCACCTTTGAATCAGGTGTAATACATGATTCTTCGAATTTTGTTATCAGCTCTTCCTTAACCAACCTTTGGTCTACCCTCATCTGGGGTTGTTCGCCATTGCATACATGGGCTCTTGCAAACATCCCTTCCGCGCAAGCAAAAACTCCATTCCAGACATAATATCTTTTTTGATTGATCTGTTCGGATGATGGTAGAACGTGATTGATTTTGGGTCCGTGAAATGCATGTATGCATGGTCTTATAAGTCCTTTTCGCTTTTCAGCTTGTTGGGCCCAGTTTGGCAATATCACCTCATAAATGCACAATGATGAAGGTAATATTTCTAAACAGGGTCTTTGAATTATGCAGACGCGAGGAGTCGAGTCATTGTGTATTTCCATGAGCATTTGGTTTTGACAGTGGATCGTCTTTTCGTTTCTTGTTTTAGCCAAATATAACCAAGTTTTTAATTGAGCCTTTGGACTCTACTTGCAACGGATGAATGGTGCTAAGCTACAATACAAAGGGTGCTTTCATGTAAAACTCAAAGTATTTTTGGCTTGAAATGTTACTCGGTAGAATTAAATTGGCAATTAATTATTATATTTAATTGGGTCAAATCTTTAATTTATTAGTACTACCTAACATTTTAGTAAGTACTAGTTTCTAACATTTAAATCAGAAGTGATTATAGTAAAATAATGAATGACATTTGCATATGTTATAAGCGTCTTATATCGAGTTGTTAGAAAAGAGGTTCAAGTTTTTGTAATTGATTGAAGCTAGTTCAATTATTAAATATTACTCTCATATAACAATAAAATACTACTAGTAATTTATTATGAGTTTTGATATATGAAGCCCTTAAAGCAGCATATAAGCATTAAACACAACAAAATATGATCTCATATTTAATGTTTTCATATTTATTAAACTATTAATTTTAAATTTGTTCATAATAGTAAAATAATCTAAATTTAAGAAAATTTAATACACTCTAAATTACCAAAATTAATAAATGTACTCATTATTTAGGATTTAAACTTAATGGTTTAAAGAATCAATAATTTAGGTTTTAACGTTTAAGATCTCAAGTTTAGGGTTATTGATAAGGTGTAGGGTTCAATTTAGGATTTAGGGTTCAATTTAGGGGTTTAGGTTCACCAATTTTGGGTTAGGGTTTAGAGTTTGTAGTTTTGTGTTCAATTTTAAAATTTAAATTTAATAATTTAGAGTTTCGAGTTCAACAATTTTGAGTGTAGGGTTTATAGATTGTGAGTTTAGGGTATATGGTTTATGAGTGTTGACCCTAACAAGATCAGAATCACCTAGAAGGGGGTGAATAGGTGTCTAAGTAGAAAACTGATAATTTTAAGTTTTTAAAGAAACTTGATTTTTCAGAGTCAAATTTCTTCAGAGTCAGAGGCAAGCTTAGTGAAGTAGCCTCTGAGAGAAATTCTGCCTTCTCGCAGTTTAACTGCTTTCAGCAACAGAAGCTCTGAGTTGGAGAACTTCTGGACAGTCTTCTGAACAAAGACAATGATATAAAGAGTAAATCTGTTTCAGCACTAAACACTAGCAAGTACACAGAAGCAAAATAATAAGTATAAGAAAGGGAGAAAGAGATTCAGGAGGTCCTGATGGACAGTTCGATTTATCCAGGTTCACCAGAGATTTTAAATCCACTATTCAGAACTTTTATGGCAAGTTTAGAAGCTCCTTTACATCAACAGAACTTAAGCTAATATCTCACTTACTTTTGACTAGCCTGGAATGAGTTAAAGAATTTCCACCAGAACAACAACAATCCTGTTTTCTGGAATTCTCACCCAACTCAAACCTTAACTAGATTTCTCTCAAATCTAACTGAATATCACAAACAATATCAGTTACAAGATTCCTATTATGAACTTGTGTTTTCTTCACTCTCTCACTATTACAAAGTCTAAACTAAGAAAGATTGAGAATGGAAAATGAGTTGCTCTGTTTTGCTTGTTAAAACAATGTGTTAAGATTTTAGCTCGATAATCGCGTGTGTGATGCAATGGAGCTTGGCTACTATTTATAGTGCTTTGTAGATGACCGTTGTTTGAATTTGAATCTTCAATAGATTACATCAGGTTGTTGGAGCCGTTAATCTGTCATTTCTTCAAACTGTCTTCAAACACTTTGATTCCGTTAACCGTGTTCTTTAACTTAATCTGGTAAGTGATTTGAAACCAAAGGTAAGGTTGACTGGAATTTTGCTTCATTTAGATCAACAAAGGGTAGACAAGGAAAGGGTGGTTTTGTTTGTAGCTGACATGCGCGCTCCATCAAAACAGCTTTTTAAACTTTTGGCGCCTTGCATTAAATGCAAAAGTCAGAGCATTAAATGCTAAGTAAGACCCATGACTAGCGCTTCTGAGTTCCTTATTCCTTTTGTCTAAGCTTCTGATCAAAATGGAATTACTTCTGGTTGCTTCTAAACTTCTGAGTAGAGCTTTAACAGTCTTCAGAAAATCTTTAGAGTGGAGCATCCAGCTTCTGAGCTTTAAACTTCTGTCTTCTGCTATTCTTCCCTTCTAAGTCTTCTAGGCAATCTAGAGTTTCTTCATTCAGCACCTGCTGAGAAACTTATACAAAACTTAACAAAAATTGTTAGTAAACATTGAAAAGTATATAAGTAAAAATAGAATTTCATCTTCTGAAACGTTTGGACATAATCAAAACACTTAGGGTTCATCATTAAGGTCTATAATTTAGAGTTTATAATTAATGTTTTATTTTTTGTAATGACAATTTATGTGTATTAAATTGTATTATATTTTTATTATTTTCTTACCATAAATTGATTTGAATTTATTAGTTTAACAAATGTTTAAATATTAAATACAATATCATGTATTTAATACTTATATGCAATCCTTAAGGTTGCATATATCGGAACCGATTTATTATTTTTTTGGTAACAACCGATTTATTATTTAGTTTCCACTAAATTAATTTTACTCCGCACTTTGCTTGAAAGAAAATTGGCACCATATAAGTTTATCTAAATCTAATAATATAGAGAGATTAAAAATAATGAAAATAAAATAAAATAAATAAATAATTGTACATATGTTTTTTTTATATAAATATAATGGTACGCATGTTATTTACAAATGAATGATATTATTAACACAACAAGACATTACAATAAATAAATAGTAACATTTGCGACCAACTAAAATGACAAAAGAATATTAGTTGTATAGTGTATTTGAGCAAAAAACGTCTTTGAAAAACAACTTGTATCATCATCCAAGACCTCTAAATGACAGGTACAAAGATGCTCATTGTGCCGGTTATTGTAGTTAAAAAAACTCGTTGTTGGACCTTGGGTTAGGTTGATCGGCCTGTTTTTCATTGTATATCTTTCAATACGTCCCTTCTACCAGTGATGCACTCGTAACCTTAATTGCTCGGATCATGCCTTCCACGTACTCTAAAAATGTTGGCGAGTGAAAGGAATGAATCACTTTTTTATTTACAAAAATATCATGTTTTTAAGCCTTTTTTGGGTCATGAACGTTTTATATTATTTAACATTAACCAATAATTGGAGTGATTTAACATGAAAGGAAACAAACAATTCAACAAAATGCTATAAAAGGATCAGAGAATATTTGGCAAAGAATTAAATCAATAATGTCAAAATGTGATTACAAGATGTTGTACCATCACAATTATGTAGTGTACGAAGATATTTTTTGTGTAGCATTACCAAAAAAAAGTAAATGTAATAGCAATAATGATGCTAATTCAAACTTGCCACAAAATTCAAAAGTCTAACATAAATAAAGGTACAAGTAATAACAAAAAAAACAAAAATATGATTTTAAGTAAAAAAAATTTGTATTGTTTTAATTTCCACATTTAACAGAAGATATACATACAAAATTTCGGTTGTAGTTTGTTTCTTGTAAGCGTTGAAAACCGACATTAGACGTGGTAAAAAAATGCAATAGAAAAGCTTCGTTGAAGAAAATCTTTCCACGCCGCAACTAAAAAATTGTTACTAGTGTATCAATAATGTCAATAATCACGGTTTTTGCCGCAATTAATGAGATCGTTGGTTAAAACTGTGGCTATAGTTAAAAAATAACGTCACTAAAACGCTCTTTTTTCTTTCTCTTAAGTTTATTTAGTTGAATTAAATTTTGTCGATTTGTACACTGTATTATTCTCCAAATATCAGTGGCTCAATCTTCCTTAAACTTCCACCTTCCCTTCGACGGCAACTTCAACGCAAATATTGACGGTAGAATCACCGAGAATTGACCGTATAAGTCTCTAGCCACAAGTTCTTTTTGTTAATTTGTTTTTCCACATCTAGATTAAATCTCTAACCCTAGAATAATTGAATTTGTATTTGTTGTAATTTAACCCAAAATTTAACTCTATTTTCAATTTTAATTGTGGAAATTTAAATTAGTTTTATGTTCATTATATATCTTGTTTATACAGGATATTAATGCAAACAATTAGAAATAGTTAGAACTAATAATACAAACAATTACTTTACCAAAAAACATGATACAAACAATTAAAATTTGCTGCATATATTAAATTTAATTAAACTACGGATTGAACTACAGAAATCTGCATGCATATATTAAATTTAATTAAACTACGGATTGAACTACAGAAATCTGCATGCATATATTAAATTTAATTAAACTACAGATTGAACTATAGAACTCCAATTATAACTTTAGTTGCAGACAATAATGTTTGCTCTCTACTGCCGAAGAGGAACTAGCGTAGCAACATATATAAGCTGAGTTTCACCAGCGTTGATCACCGAAACCACTTCCTGGGAAACTATTTGCATCTCAATTTCCCTCATATTACTAGCTCCCCATTCTCCACCATGATCTGATCTCTATTGTCTTCCCCAAAGCCTTTACAGTAAGAACATGCGAGCATTAGAAGAGAAATACCCACCAGACCGAGAATGGCTCCTATACCACCAAATAAGAATATAACTGCACTCGACTGTTGATGTTCTAATGTGGTAAGGCTTCCCTTGTTGCCATTGTTAATTTTTCCAAAGAAGAAGAAGAATAAAACTCAATTATTATTACTACTTCGATTATTCTGACATTATTATTAATCTCTTGATTGTAATCGTTTGGCTGATGTTGTTATTTCATGACACTTATTTAATCAATATAAGTCAATTTTCCAAAATCTTTGAATTTTTATTTATTGTTTAATTTTTTCGAAGCTACGACACAGTTTCGGTCCGTTTTCTAGTCAAAGTTGTACTGACCTCGACTAGGTACCCAAAGGAAACATTTTCACAATCCTTGTTTTTCCCGTCCAATCGTGTCGTTATTAGTTAAGCATCCATAGGCATGTCGCACATTTTTAAAATCATTTCCGAAAAGGTAGGTTGGGAACACCAATAACAAGATAAGCATTGCTGGCCATCAATTAATTGAAGATTATTACCTTCCATTTTTTAAGGTTTATTGTAATTTTCTCTTTAGTAATTAAAGAATGAGGAAGCTTGATGAAGATAGTGATTAATGACATTAACATAACTAGTTAATAGAGGTATGTGGAGGTACTCGTGGCTCCAAGTGAAGATAAAATGTGGAGGATAATTCATAAGAAAGAAACCAAAAAAACAATTATTAATTTGAAGGGTGGAATCATACATGATTACCGTGAGTTGGAGGGGGAATCATAATTTGATAGTTAATGGGAATCATATTCTCATTTCACCTCTAAATTGTTAGTGATAGACTCCACTCAAGACTCAAAGTCTCATGGATAATATCTTAGATTGTATTTATCTATTCCTTGTATTTATCTTGAGTTAACTTTCTAATTATCAATATCATAGTTGAATCCTAGTAGAACTTGTATAGGTTTCATATAAATATGTATCTCTCTCAAGAATGAAATACACAATACAATACACATTAATATACTCTCCTTATACAATTAACATGGTATCATTGAGCCAAGAAGATTTGGGATCAAATCCCCCACCACCACCGCCGGCTAACACCACCCCTTTACCCACCGCCTCCTCTTCTCCTTCACACACCCTCCCCCCTTTTTATGCTGCTGCGTCTTCATCTCAACCTCCCCTGCCTCCATCTACTTCTACCGTCCGCCCTCCTCCCACCACGACTGCTGCACCGACCGCCAATTCCCTCCCTCGTACTATTGTTTCCGATGCAACATATGATTTCCTCTTTCCCTTTATTGCCCCAATCACCCGACCCATCCCGTCGTCAAAATTAAAAGATCCATCTTCTTCCCACACCCAAGAGACTGATGATTCTTTTCTTGTCTATTCTGCCGCTCGTCGGTCACCGACACCTACCTCTCACATCCCTTCCTCCTATTTCAATCACCCGATTCTTCAATATTCTCTCAATTTTCCCGCTGGAACTCAGTTGCCTAAGATGCCCGCTTCACCCAATGTCATTTTTCCCTCTAATCATGCCCTACCTCAGCCCCCACCTGGTATTACATACCTTCCTCAAAAACCTGAAACCGTACCTTCTTACCCTCCCTATGCAACCAATTATTCCTCCCAACCATTCCCCTTTAATATGCCTTCCCTTAATCCTCGCCAAGCCATTGCGGTCAAACTTGATGGTTCCAACTATTTGGCGTGGGACAATGACTGTAACCACTGCTTTCAAGTCCTGGGGTTTGTACGGTTTTCTGACCGGTTAAATTTGTATGCCCGAGATGCTTGTCCCTGGGGCACTCGACCTTGAAGCTAGTCCGGGAACTAGTATGCAATTGAATCCCTTGTATTTGTACTGGCAAAAGACGGATCAAGCCGTCATGACATGGCTCTTTAGTTCTGTTGATTCTAAAATTATTCCAATGGTGAGTGGTAGCCTCACATCCCGAGATGTCTGGGAATCTTTAGAACGTGCGTATGGCACTGTCACTGAGCCACGACGTTTACAATTGCAATTGGAGTTGTTTAGTCTCCAAAAGAAAGACATGTCTGTTGCGGAATATCTTCGCAAAATTAAAGCAGGGCCGGCTCCAGAAATTTGGAGGCCCTAGGCAACTTATACTATGTTTTTCTCAAGTAAATTTAACACAATTATTTTTTTTAAATAACAAATACCAAGTAGTAAAACGAGTAATATTATTATTAACTAAAAGTCATAATCATATATCAACCTTAAAATAACAAATAAAATTAAATAAGAAATAACCTACAGCTAAGAAATGATTACTCTTATTGCTTTAGTATGCGCAAAATCTCTAACTAAATCAGTATAATCTAGTTCAGCTAAAATTTGTTTCTCAACAGACAGCATGGCCAAACCATTCAATCTCTCTTGTGACATAGTTGAGCGGAGATAATTCTTTATTAACTTTAACTTGGAGAAACTTCTTTCTGCACTCGCTACTGTAACTGGTATAGTCAATATTATCCTGTAAGCAACCCAAGTATTAGGAAAAGCAAGATGTAAATTCTTGATGTATTCGAGAACTTCAATCGGTTTAGATAAGTTATCTGGTAATGATTTTCTCAACAACTGCAATTCTGAAAATAATTCTTGCCCATCAATATCTGACTCATCTCCATCTGTCAAAAAAATCTCAAGTGTAGCACATGCATGCTTCATTTTTTCATCTTCCATATCTCTCAATGTTTTCAAGTTAAATAAGAATCCAAAAATATTTTCATACTTTTAAAATTGCTCAAACCTTGTAGTGAGAGAAGAAAGAGCATTATCAATTATATTTAAAAAATAATTTACTCGAAAAGAATCTTCAGCCACTTGTATTGGTTCATCTCTAGCATTCTCATCAAAAAACTTCTTTTTCGTACGAACTCTTTCTCTTTTGAACAACACACAACAAAAGCAAAATACTGCATCTTTCTTCCTAGAGTATACTAGCCATGATCTATCAACTTTTTCTCCATTATGTAAAGATCGAGTGTAGTGTTTAATATTAAAACTTCTATTTTGTTCATTAGCAGGATACACTTCATCTATAACTCTTGTAGGACCCTTCTCAACTAAAAAATCAATGTCTCGTTGAGACATATTAATCTCCCAATTTCCCGGATCAAATAAATCATCTAAAATTTTTTCGTTCACATTCACATTTTCATTCAAAGGTTCGTCATCTTTAGCTATATTATCAATTGAATCTTCTGTATCATGTGCACGATTAAAATTCTCATCATTAACTACCGGATTCTCGAACATAATTTCATCAACATGTGACCGGTTTAAATTTTCATCACCAATAGATATATTCTCAATCGGATTTTCATCAATATTGACACTCTCTACTGAATTTGACAATATATGAGTAGGTTTTACATACCGATCCATGGATCCCATAAGAGATCGAGTGAGTTTATCTTCTTTTTCTTTTCTCTTTCTTTTCGAACTTCCGGATGGAAATTTTCGTTTACCCGTCATAATATCGACCACACCTACAAAATAATTATATTATTACAATATTTAGAACACAGGATGCCAACAACAATTGAAAAATAAAAAATTTAGCAAAAAGGTATCTCAAATAAACTAATAAAATTAATAAAAAGAATTACGGTAATCAATTATTTTTGTTTAACATCATAACTTTCAAACTCATGTTTTTACAGAGAGAGACAAAGTTCAATTCTTGGCCTAGTAATATGGTAGAAGATTAAATAATTATATATTTATTTGCATTCTTTATACTTTTTAATTGACAATCAAAACAATAAAATTATTACTCAATTTACATACCTGGCAACAACAGAAGCAAGCTAGGAGACAAATTTTAAAGGCCTCAAATCTAGTCTCAGTAAAAAAAAGAACAAAGAAATAATATTGAATAAGATAGGTTGGAATTTAATTGATTGCAATTTGATTGTTATATAGAGGAGAGGAAGCGGTTGTACAGTCCGTAATTGAAAAGGAGAAAAAGCCTTCAAGCGGTGCATCTTGTACCAATAAACCGACCATGACTTTTTAATTATTTTTTATTTAAACGAAAAATTTAATACACAATATTTTAATACCTAGTACACTAGAAATAGAAATATGAGGCCCTAAAATTTTGGAGGCCCTAGGCGCCCGCCTAGGTGAACTCCCCCTGGCGCCGGCCCTGAATTAAAGCCATTGTTGATGAATTGGCTGGTGCTGGTTATCGAATTGAACAATCTCAATTGAATGATGTGATTTTTAAAAACATTGGAAAAGATTATCATGGTGTGATTTTATCATCTCCGTCTAGTCACAATTTTGAGATGGATTTTAATGATTTGACTAATCGTTTGATTTCTTATGAGTCTATTCTTAAAAACTCGGAGTCAGAACCTATCCCGCTAGCTAATCTTGATGTTCGCTTTGAGAGGTCTCCAGTTGTGGATGATCGGCAGTCTAGTACTTCTGACAAGTCTCCTACCAAAAAACGGGCTTGCTATAATTGTGGGCGCACCAATCACCTTGCCAATAAATGCTATTTTCGCATGAATAGGGGACATGGTGGTCGCGCAGGCCGAGGCGGTCTCATTATCCCCAAGCACACCTAGCGCATTACTCGCATGGCCCATTTGCTTATCCTCATGAGTTTTGTGCTCCTTCGCAGCCGTGGTACCCCGACACAGGTGCTACTCATCACATGATGCCTTATCCGAATCAGATACACAATATGGTTCCCTATCCGGTTCATGAGAATATATATCTAAGTAATGGTCAGGGTACACCTATTACACATACGGGTAACTCCACTCTAGCCTCCTTTAAGCTTCATAACATATTACTTGTTCCCAAATTGACTAAATCTTTATTATCTGTACAACAGTTCTGTAAAGACAACTCATGTTTCTTTGAATTTTGGGCCAATTGTTTTCTTATTAAGGATCAGGTGAGCAAAGCAATCCGGTGGCGCGGTTCGAGTGATGGAGGACTTTATGTCATGCCACCCAACTTGAAGGAAGCTTTGCTTGGTGAGAAAGTTCCGTTTGAGCAGTGGCATGCTAGATTAGGACATTGTCATCGTAGTGTAGTCTCTGTAGCTTTAGCCAATCGTAGTTTGCTTGATTCTAGTCAACGTAGGAGTTTTTCATGTAATTCATGCCCCTTGGGCAAGTCTCATAAGAGACCCATCAATAGTATTATTCGTTCTAGTTCATATGTTTTTGAAACAATTCATTCCGATGTATGGGGACCTGCCCCCATATCGTCTCTTTTTGGTTACAAATATTTTCTTGTGTTGATTGATGAGTTTACTCGATACTCGTGGGTGAATTTGGTGCCAAGGTAAAACATTTCCATTCGAACTATGGTGGTGAATTCCAAAAATTACAATCATATTTTCGAGAACATGGGATACTTCACAAAATTGCGTGTCCACACACGCATGAGCAAAATGGTATTGCTGAGCGGAAAATACGACATTTGGTTGATACGGCCTTGACATTGCTTGCTCATGCCTCTCTTTCGCTAAAATATTGGCACTTTGCTATACTTCATAGTGTTCGTCTCATAAATATGCTTCCTACACCGGTCTTAGCTAATGTGAGTCCGTTTTATAAATTTCACCACAAGGATCCGGACTATACTTCTCTTCGTATCTTTGGTTGTGGAATTTTTCCTCTTTTATGTCCTTACAATAAACACAAGTTTGACTTCCGTAGTAAATTGTGTGTCTACTTAGGTCCGTCTAATAATCATTCCGGAGATATTTGTCTTGATTTAGAGTCTGATAGGATTTATTATTGTAAACATGTTGAGTTTCGTGAAAGTATTTTTCCCGCGTCTAACGTTGTCTCTACTGCCAATGTTCCCACGCAACCTTCTTCCCCAGCAGGTTTTTCGGGCTTGACAAAAGGCTCCATCTTAGGCCCGCCACCTATTGCCTCTTCTTACCCATATACACAAGCCCATTTTTCATTCCTCCACAAAAGCCCCTACTTCCACCGTCCTTCAACCCCTACTTCCCCTGCCTAACCCTCAACAACACCCCTCCCCACCTAGCCGGCGTCGTCCTCCTTCACCAACCCCCAACAACCCCTCCCCCACACGGCTTCTTCCACCATTCCCGTCGACTCCACCTCTCCCTCTTATTCCAGACCCACCCTCACCTCCGGCAGACCCATCTCCTCCCCCTTCACCGTCTACTATTACTTCCTCTCCGGCTGAGTCACCACCACCTTCGTCTCCACCGCAGCCCACCCCTCTCGACTCGCCTGGTCTGCCTTGTCCACCATCGTCGGAGATCAGTCCCCACCCCACCCCAGCGCAAACATCCCATGACACTTCGTCATACCACACTCACATCTCTAGGTAAATTTCAGGGCTTGACCGTTGAACCCTCCACCTTTAATCAAGCTAATAAATCACTCGAATGGCGGAAAGCCATGACTCATGAATTTCAGGCGCTCGATGATAACCAAACCTGGGAATTAGTTCCGCAACCTTTGGATAGGGATACTATTACGTGTCGCTGGATGTTCAAGATCAAACGTCATGCTGATGGTCGGGTAGAACGCTATAAGGCTCGACTTGTTGCCCGGGGATTCACGCAACAGTATGGCCTCGATTACAAAGAGACTTTTAGTCCCGTAGTTAAAGCCACCACTATTCGGGTTGTGCTTGATTTAGCTGCTTCAAATGGTTGGTATATTGGTCAACTTGATGTTTCTAATGCTTTTTTGCATGGCACTTTAACAGAAACAATTTACATGGAACAACCAGAGGGATTCATTGACAAAGATAAACTTGATCATGTTTGTTTGCTTAGAAAATCATTATATGGGTTAAAACAGGTACCGCGTGAATGGTTTCATCGTCTAAAGACATTCTTGCAAAGTATTGGCTTCCGGATGTCTCAGGCATATCAGTCTCTATTTGTCAAGATCACACCAACTGATAAATTGTTTGTTTTGTGCTATGTGGATGATATTCTTGTAACAGGTACTAACTCGTCCTTGATCGCTCAAGTTGTGTCTGCTATTGAGGTGGAATTTCCAATTCGAAATCTAGGACGTGCTTCTTTTTTTCTTGGCATCGAAATACAATATCACAAGTCTGGCATTCATTTATCCCAAGCGAAGTATGTTCAGGATCTCCTTGCACGTGTTAAAATGGAAAGCTGCAAACCGTGTCTTACACCAATGGCCACTTCTCCGAACTTGTCTAAAACCGATGGTGCAGTGTTGGCAAGTGGAGATGAGTACCGAAGCATAGTTGGTGCTTTACAGTATCTGACCATCACTTGTCCTGACCTCACATTTGCCATTAACAAACTTTTTCAGTTCATGCATCGCCCAACGGATGAACATTGGAAGGGTGTTAAGCACATTTTACGGTACATTCAGGGTACTTCGGATTTTGGCATTCTTTTGCCCGCAGCTCCGATCCGGGCCATTCATTGTTATTCCGACAGCGATTGGGGTGGGTGTACGGATGATAGATGCTCCACTGGCGCTTATTGTGTCTATCTAGGATCAAGTCTAGTTTCCTGGCAAATAAGAAAGCAACCTACCATTGCGAGATCGTCTACTGAGAGTGAATATAAGGCTGTCGCTAATGCGACTGCAGAATTATTATGGCTGAGTTCACTGCTAAAGGACATGGGGTACCCGCTGCCGACACCGGTTCAATTATGGTGTGACAATGTCGGGGCTATCTATCTGACAGTCAATCCGGTCTTTCATGCGCGCACAAAACACATAGAGTTAGACTATCACTTTGTCCGTGAACGTGTGGCGAGTCGGTTCCTTCACGTTTGATTTATCCCCACTGAAGACCAGGTTGCTGATGTTCTAACCAAGCCTTTACCGAGTAACCGCTTTGTGTTGCTTCGCAATCGATTATCCATGTGTTCTCGGCAACGGCTTGTGGGGGGCTGTTTGTGATAGACTCCACTCAAGACTCAAAGTCTCCTGGATAATATCTTAGATTGTATTTATCTCTTCCTTGTATTTATCTTGAGTTAACTTTGTAATTATCAATAGCATAGTTGAATCCTAGTAGAACTTGTATAGGTTTCATATAAATATGTATCTCTCTCAAGAATGAAATACACAATACAATACACATTAATATACTCTCCTTATATAATTAACATATATATACCTAACCAAACATTATGAATGGTAATATCTCATTCTGATTCCCATTCCATAGTGTTTTTCGACCTAACCAAACTCACCCTTATTAAATTGCTGATACCAAAAGAAAATGTGAATAATTAAAATAGATACACCAATTGTTAGCGGAGATCAATACAAATGTTTACACTTATGAGTATTCAGTATTTAGCACCACGGTGTTATTTCTTTGAGTTGATTTATTCATTCCCTTAGAAAAGTCAAACAATTTCCATAAAAGAACAAATAGTTTTGCAGTACTAGTATAAACTAGTCGATGTCCCGCGCGTTGCGCGAATATTATTATATCCAATCAATTTTATGAAGTGAAAGCCTAAAAAACATAATTAAATACAAATTCTATGAATCAAAGTTAGATATGAATGTGCAATATGATTGAAAAAAAAATATAAAAATAGTGTAATTTACCAAATAAATAAATAAGAAAAAAAAAAGAGAATAACCTTGTATGTGTTTAGATAGAATGTGAATTCAAAAAAAAAATAATCTTTCTCGAGTTCAATTTCTCTCAAATTGCTCAACTTCATATTTCAGATATTAATTACATAAACCTCGTAATTATTTTTTCATTTATTAAGCAATAAATTTCAACCATTCATTTTACTAATGGTTGAGATGTATGAAATTGATGTGGTTCATTCTGTGGTTTGTGGAGTGGATGGTGAAGTCTCCAGAACCTCTCTTGCTACCATTCTCGGTACTGCTAATGAATGAGTTATTATTGGGGAAGATGGGTCTGCTGAGGGCTTTGATGACTCTAACTGGGGAAGACCTGATCTGACTGCTAAAGAGACATATGCTACTTGGTTGTCTCAGCATCAGAGGTGGGCACATTATCTCACCACTAATGTGTTCCTGCCTTGTTGGCCCTAACAAGAACAGAATCACCTAGAGGGGGGTGAATAGGTGTTAAAGTTGAAAACTGAAAAATTTCTAAGTTTTTCGGGAAACTTAATTTTCAGAGTCAAATTTCCTCAGAGTCAGAAGCTAGCTTACAGAAGTTGCTTCTGAGGGAAATTCTGCCTAAACACCGTTAGACTGTTTTCAGCAACAGAAGTTCTGATTTGAGAACTTCTAGACAGTCTTCTGAACAAAGACAATGATACTTAGAGAAAATTTGTTTCAGCACTAAATATGAACAAGTACACAGAAGCAAAAATAACAAGTATAAGAGGGAGAAAGAAGTTCAGGAGATCCTGATTGAACAATTCGATTTATCCAAGTTCGCCACAGAAGTCCTGTGACTACGTCTTGTCCCCTGAGGTCGCAGCCTACAGAGATTTTATAAATCCACTATTCAGAACTTTTATGGCAAGTTCAGAAGCTCCTTTACATCAACAGAACTTAAGCTAATTTCTCACTTAGTTCTGACTAGCCTAAAAAGAGTTAAAGGATTTCCACCAGAACAAACAATACTCTGTTTTCTGGATTTCTCACCCAACTCTAATCTCAACTAGATTTCTCTCTTTAAATCTAACTGAATATCACAAACGATATCAGTTTACAAGATTCCTATTATGACCTTGTTTTTCTTCACTCTCTCACTTTAACTAAGACTATGCTAAGAAAGATTGAGAATGGAAAAAGAATGCTCTGTTTTTCTTGTTAAAACAGTGCGTTGAGATTTTGCTCGATGATCACGCGTGTTGTTGATGCGTTGGAGCTTGGCTACTATTTATAGTGAATGAGGATGACCGTTGGTGAATTTGAATCTTCACAGAGATGACATCAGTTGTTGTAGCCGTTAATTTGTCAAGTCTTCAAACGGTTTTCAAACACTTTGATTCCGTTATCCTTGTTCTTTAACTAAATCCGGTAAGTGATTTGAAATCAAAGATGAGGTTGACTGGAATCATTCTTCAATTGGATCAACAAAGGGTAGACAAGGAAATTCTGGTTTCTCTTGAACAGACAAGCGCGCTCCATCAAAACAGCTTTTTGAACTTTTGGCACCTTGCATTAAATGCACTTGTCTGAGCAATAAATGCTATCCAGAACCCGTGACTAAGCTTCTGATCAAATTGGTAGATAAGCTTCTGATTGCAAATGACCTCTGAAGAGAGCTTCAACAGACTTTAATATCTTCATAGCGGAGCATCCAGCTTCTGAACTAATGAAACTCTGTCTTCAGCAATCGAGACTTCTGAGTACGTCAGGCAATCTAGAAATTCTTCATTCAGCACCTGCTGAGTAACTTACACATAGACTAAGTAGAAAAAATATTAGTCAACAATAAACTATATGTAAGAGAGTATTAAGATCAAGTTGTTAGATTTAGTCAACAATAAACTATAAGTAGAAATTCTTCATTCAGCACCTGCTGAGTAAATTAACTCCCCCATTTTAGTGTAAATGGTGAACTTCAGCAATCTGTATAAACTTAGAAATGACTTAAGATCAAGTTGTTAGATTTAGTGAAGTATAATTTACTAAGTCAAAAAGAAACATAAGCAACAAGTAAGTAATCAGAGACACAAGAATGTATAAGAAGGATTCAGTGTATATAAAATCATCAGAAGAGAACATATGAAACAAGATAATCAGAAGAGCAGAAAAAGTCCTAAGACAAAAACTACCCAACCCAGAACCTAGCTAAGAAGCTTAAGTCCTAATGAGATTACAAGTTCCTAGGTTTCTTCTGAGGAGGAGGAACACCACTGGATCCTTCAGCAGCACTTGATCTCTTCAACGTCTGACCACTCTGCTGAGCAGACTTCTCCCCCGTTTGACCATAAACAACAGGAATACCCAAAGCACCTTGAGAGTCCAATTTTTGCTGAACTTTCATTGCAGTAGAATATTGCTGAGGAGTTGGCCTCACAGTGTTGATCATATCCATTCTTCTTCTGAAATCAGCATCAATGGTCTTCATATGATCAAAAGTCTGACCAGACATAGGTCGTTGTCTCTTAACGTCTTCCAGAAGGAGCTTGATCAACCGATTGTTAGCATACACAGCAGCAGTGAGATGCTCATTCTGAATATAAGTCTGTCCTCGAACAAACCTATAGCAATTGTGAAGAGTCTTCTCTTGTTCACGTGCTTGAGTGTGCATAACTTTCAGAAGCTCAGTAAGCTCAGCAATCTGTGCGTTCTGAGCAGATACAGCAGACTCCATGTTAGAGAGACGATTGTTGAGATCAGGAGTGATGTCATACACAATCTTAGCAGCCCCGGAAGATGATGAACCTTGGGCAGAAGATTTCACTTCTCTCAGAATGTGATTGGCAGTACTTTGCAGGTCATCAATCTTACTTGGGAGCATATTCTCACTAGCCTCATAATGCTCGTTTGCTTCCTTGACTTCTTCTGTCAATATCTCCAAATTCTCATTGACCTTCAGAGAAGAAGCAAGAGCAATGTTGTCCAATGAAGGAAGAGTCAGAGCTAATTCTCTTAACTTGTACAGCTCATCATAGGTAGCTAGATGAAGTGAAGAAAGATTGCGTATGTAGACAGAAGGATCCTGCATTTGAAGCATAGTCATGAGCTGCAGGTTCTGAGCTTTCAAGGATTGTAATTCTTGCAGCACAATGCCCTGAGCATACATGTCAGCAGCAGAAGTCCTTTGCCCCATACCAGCAAATCTATTCAGCAATTCATCAGAGCCACTCTGACTCATTCTTCTCAACTCCTCAACACTGGGAGCACCACCAGCTTCGGATACACCAGAAGCTCTGCCCATGAAACCAAAACTACCGAATCTGTTATCCAGATCATCTCGATTCATGTGCTTGCGTAGGAAGTCATAATTGGATGACAACCCAGCAAAGCAGGAAGTAAAGGAGGAGGTAGTTAAGGGATCACACACAGGAGGTGCATGTCCAGAGGTTGAGAGTGGAGGAATTTGAGTGGTTGAGGAAGGGATTGTATGTGTGGTTGAGGAGGAAATGGTAGTTGAGATGGATGGTAATGTGGATGGTAGTGAGAAAGATGGAGCAGTAAATCCAATTGATGGACTTACAGAGGAAGTATGAATGGAGGAGGTAGTGGATGTGGCTATGGAATCTGTGAAAATGGGAGCAGTGTTTAGATTCACTTCTGAAAAGGATCCAGAAGTTGAAGTTGTAAGAGGAATGGAAGTGTGAGATTCACTCACTTCTGTGACAGAAGGTAGTGAAGGAGATGGATGAGGAGTATGAGTGGGAGATGAGATAACCTGTTCAGAGGAGTTTGGATCAAACATAGAAATGGGCTCAGCAAAGACATGAGCCATTCTGATCAGTGTTTCAGAGGCATCCCTATCACCAGGGTTTCTTCCTTGATTCAGAAGAATGTTGTCAATGAAATTTTCATCATCAACATTCTCAACAAACTGTTTTGCACCCTGAAGAACCTCTTCATCTTCTTGTTCACTCTCTTCTGACAACTCTTCAATCAGAGGAGCATCAACATCTTCTTCAGCAGACATCTCCAACATGTCTTCATCAGCAGCAACTTCCTGTTCCTCAATAACAGGATCCTCTAACTCAGCACTAGGAGCAACAACGAAGTCCTTTTTCCTCAGAGACCTTCGTTTTGCTACAGCCTTCTTTCCGATCCTGGTGGAGAGAGAGATATTCTCAAGTATCCGAGTCGAAAGAGAGATATTCTCAAGTTTCTCTCCTGTTTCTGAAGCCTCAACATCCTTTGAGAACTCCGCATCCTTAAGTTCAGCAGCACATGCTATAAGTCTAGCATCGGCCTTAGCCTTTGCAGCAATTTCTCTTTCAGCTGCTAACTTATCCTCAGTTTCCTTTCTCAATCTTTTCTCTTCAGCAAGAGCTACAACTCTTGCAATCTTTTCAGCTTCAGCAGCCTTTTCCCTTTCATCAAGACGTGCGTCCTCAGCTTCTTGATTTGCTATCTCAGTAGCATCCATTGGTTTTTCAGCAACGATCCTTCCAGAGGGTCCAACACTAATAGTAGTTTGAACCATCGTGGGAAGAGGTTCTGAAACAACCACCTTCACAACGGTCAGGACCAACTTGCTTGACCCTTTCTTTCCTTTGCCCTTTCTGGCAGCTTTCTTTCCTTTCTGAGCAGTATCAACCACAGTCTCCTTCTGAGCAATACTCACAGAGGAGCCCTTCTCATTCTTCTTTGGAGTCACACCAAAGTTGAGGTTCCTAAAGGTATGCATCTTCAGAACCGTACTCCTACTTGTAACACCTTCTCCTGAGATCACCACAGAGGCTGCCTCAAACAACCTAGTCAGGAGTGAGCCATAAGCTAATGCACTCACGGTAGTCACATTTTTCATCTGCCTTATCAGCATGGCAGGGAGATTGATCTTCTTCTGATTAACCAGATGCCACATAAAAACTCTTTCCCTGTTGGAAACACCATTAACCCCTCCAGCCTTCGGAAGGAACACATTAGTTGTAAGATAATGTGCCCACCTCTGGTGCTGAGTGAGCCAAGTGGCATAAGTTTCCTTGGCACTAAGATTTAGTCTAGACCAATTTGCTTCTGAAAAGCCATCTGCTGAACCATCATCACCTATGATGATTCCTTCATCATCAATACCGATTGCTTGAGAGATAGAAGCCCTGCTGACCTCAATCTCAACTTCTCCGACTTTTGAGTGAAGAACATCCTCCTCATTAGAAAAGAAATGGAGGTTCTTGTAGAATTCGGTGACTAACTTAGGGTAGATGAATTCATCGAGAGAAACGAATGAATTCCAGTTTTGTGCGCTAAGCCATTTTGAGATAGGTTCAGTGGATTTAACTTCATCATCTAGAAACCTAGAGGTGAATACCCTAGATTCACTAACTTTCTCTTTATTCTCAGTGGTAAAGATGTGAGTGACAGTGATTTCTTGAGCCATTGTAGACGATATAAGAAATTAGGTTAAGAATTTTGAGAGGAAGAGAACACAAAAAATCTATGGAGATTCTAATAGCAGTGAAAACTGAGAGTAAAAACTTCTAAGTATGGAAAAACCCCTATTTATACCCAAACAAGGAAATCGTTCCAATTCAAAAAGTAAATACACACCGTTTAAAAGGGAACAGATAACCGTTAACCACAGAACAACGCCGTAAAATGCAGTAGATAACGCATGCTTAGATGTCAAATCATGATTAGAATTAATTATCACTTAATTATCTTAAACAATTAATCACTTAAGACACACAGAAATAATTAAACTAAATTACTGAAGTGGATAAGTCATACCAATGCCTTCTCGTAAGTTGCTGAAGGAATTACCAGCCAGAGGCTTAGTAAACATGTCAGCAAGATTCTCTTTAGAGGGAACATGAGTAATGATAATATCCTTCTTCAGAACATGATCTCTCAGAAAGTGATGCCTAATATGAACATGCTTCATCCTGCTGTGCTGAATAGGATTCTTTGAAAGATCAATAACACTCTTGTTATCACAGTAGATTGTAATTGTTCCAAGGATGACTCCATAGTCAGCAATTTGTTGCTTGATCCAGAGCATCTGAGAAACACAACTTCCAGCAGCAACATACTCAGCTTCAGCAGTTGAGAGAGCCACAGAGGTTTGCTTCTTACTATGCCAGGAGACTAGGCACTCCCCTAGAAAATGACAACCACCAGAAGTGCTGACCCTCTTCAATTTATCCCTACCATAGTCAGAGTCTGTGTATCCTATAAGAGTAAAATCAGAACTACAGGGATACCACAAACCAGCTTCTGGTGTGCCTTTAAGATATCTGAGAATTCTTTTGACAGCAACATCATGAATTTCTCTTGGCTTTGATTGATATCTAGCACAAAAACACACAGCAAAATGTATATCTGGCCTGCTGGCGGTTAGGCATAAAAGAGAACCAATCATACCTCTGTAGGTTTTTATATCTACAGGTTTACCAGCTTTCTCTTCATCATCAATGTCCTTGCTGACATCCATTGGAATATCAACAGCATTAGAGTCCATCATGCCAAATTTCTTCAGCACTTCTCTAGTGTACTTGGCTTGATTGTTAAACACACCATCATTACTTTGCTTGATCTGAAGTCCTAAGAAGAAGGTTAATTCTCCCATCATAGACATTTCAAACTCAGCCTTCATGTGGTTACTGAACTCTCTGCACAAAGATTCATTAGTAGCACCAAATATAATATCATCAACATATACCTGAGCTATAAGGATATCCTTATTCTTCTTCAGAGTGAACAGAGTTGTATCAACACAGCCTCTGACAAATCCCTTAGACAGAAGGAACTTTGTCAGTCTCTCATACCAAGCTCTGGGAGCTTGTTTCAGTCCATACAATGCTTTCTTCAGCTTGTACACATGATCAGGAAACTTAGGATCTTCAAAACCAGGAAGTTGAGACACATAGACTTCCTCATCAATGTAACCATTCAAGAATGCACTTTTCACATCCATTTGAAAGAGCTTAAAACCTTTGTATGATGCAAAAGCACATAAGATTCTAATGGCTTTTAATCTTGCAACAGGAGCAAAAGTTTCACCATAATCTATGCCTTCTTGCTGACTGTAACCTTGAGCAACAAGTCTTGCCTTGTTCCTCACAACATTTCCAAATTCATCAAGCTTGTTCTTCAGAACCCATCTAGTTCCAACAACCTTTATGTTGTTAGGTCTGGGAACCAAAGTCCAAACTTCTGACCTTTTGAACTGGTCAAGTTCTTCTTGCATTGCCATTAACCAGGAGTCATCATCTGCAGCTTCATAGAAGTCCTTGGGTTCCAGAAGTGACACAAAAGCCACATTCCCCATGTATCTTCTGAGCTGAGCTCTGGTCATGACAGGATTATGAACAGAGTCAATTATGTTCTCTAAGGAATGATTCCTATGAGCTCTAACTTCTCTTGGTACATCCAATGAGTCTTCTGAAACTTGTTCATCATTTGTTGAATCATAAATAGGAACATCTTCTGGAAGGAAGTTGACTTCTGGAGTAGGATTCTCTTCTTGAGCTTGTTCAGCAACAGGAGGAACCACTTCAGCAGCTCTGGGAGAAACATCTTGTTTTTCAACAGGAGATGTAACTTCAGGAGCATGAACTTCATCTTCATCAGGAGCTCTAATATCTGCAGGGTTAGTCTCATCAAACTGTACATGAACAGATTCATCTAAAGTTTGAGTCCTCTTATTAAAAACCCTATATGCTTTACTATGTGTTGAGTAACCAAGAAAAATGGCTTCATCTGCCTTTGAATCAAACTTTGAAAGATATTCTTTTGTATTCAAAACATAACACTTACAACCAAAGGTTCTGAAATAACCTATTTTAGGCTTTCGACCTTTCCAGAGTTCATAAGGGGTCTTGTTCAGGATGCTTCTGATTAGCACTCTATTCAAAACATAGCAAGCTGTGTTAACAGCTTCTCGCCAAAAATACTTTGGAAGCCTTCTTTCATTGATCATAGTCCTGGCTATTTCAACCAGAGTTCTATTCTTCCTTTCAACTACCCCATTTTGTTGAGGAGTTCTGGGAGCAGAAAAGTTATGATCAATTCCCTTGGTTTCACAGAATTCTTCAAACCTAAAGTTTTTGAATTCTCCACCATTATCACTTCTGATATGAACAACCTTTTCATTCCTTTCATTCTCAAGTTTCTTTATCAGAACTGAGAAACATCCAAGTGACTCATCTTTGCTAGACAGCAAGATGACCCAAGTGAATCTTGAATAGTCATCTACAATGACAAAGGCATACTTCTTTCCACCCATGCTCATTGGTTGAACAGGGCCAAAAAGATCCATATGAAGTAATTCCAAAGGTCTTTTGGTTGAAATGACTTTCTTAGTTTTAAAAGAGCTTCTGGATTGTTTACCAGATTGGCAAGCATTGCATAAATGATTCTTTTTAAAACTAATTTCAGGCAGACCCTCAACCAATTGATTTCTAGCTACTTTGGCCAGAAGGTCCATGCTCACATGAGCAAGTCTTCTATGCCAGAGCCAGGAGGTATCCTCTTTGGACATCAAGCATATATTTTTGCAAACATTCTCAAGATTCAGCATGAAAACATTTTCAACTTTAGGAGCAGTTAGAATAACTTCCCTTGACTTACTGTCCAAGATTTTACATCCAGAGGAGCTGAAGACAACATCTCTACCTTTATCACACAGTTGTGCAACACTCAAGAGATTGAACTTCAGGCCTCTGACTAGGGAGACATCTTCGATCGGAGGATTAGTTCCTATGGATCCAGAACCAAGTATCCTTCCTTTCTGAGCATCTCCAAAGCTGACTTTTCCACCTTTTTTAGGATCAAATGTGATGAATGCTTTTTCATCACCTGTCATATGCCTTGAGCACCCACTGTCAATGTACCACAGCTTTGACATTGATGGAAAACTCAGAGCCACCTGCAACACAATCAATTAGTGACAGGTTCCCAATCCTTATTGGGTCCTTCAGAGTTAGATTTCTCTTCAGCAGGTTTTAATGATATCTCAGATTGCAAGAGGTTTTTAATATGGTACTTGCAATCCTTCAACCAATGACCATCACTCTTGCAAAGCTTGCAAAAGGGAGGGTTCTTGGATCTTTCCCTTTGCTTCTTGAGAGATTTCTTCTTCTTCTGAGAAGGTCCAACAATTTCAGAGGCTACAACAGCACTCTCAGAAGTACCAACATCAGGAGGAGAAGCTATCTCTTTCAGAAGAGAGGGAGTGACAAGTTTCTTCTTCTTCTGGGGTTTATCACTTCCCAGAGGCAGCTTTTCCTTGCCTTTGGCTTTGGAACCATCAGCAGGAGTGCTGAACTGTTTACACAGCTTTTCTTCTAACACTTTCATGTCAGAATAAACTTGAGTAAACCTAAGAAACTTGTCAGCCTCACTCTTGTCCAATTTCCTTTTCAGGTACTTGAACATACTATAGAGTTCTTCAAGAGAATCAAAGATATTTTGTTCAGAAGATATGTTTACCTCGGAATCATATGTAGCTTCAGGAGGTGCGGAAGTTTCTCCTGTGACATCTTCAGAAGTTGGCTCATCAATAGCCATAAAACAAATATGAGCTTGCTCTTCCTTTTCTTCAGGATCACTGCTGGTCTCAGAGTCTGACCAGGCATCCAGCATAGCTTTCTTGAACTTTTTCTTATCTTTCTTCAGCTCCGGACAGTTAGGCTTAATGTGCCCCGGTTGCTGACATCCATAGCACACAATAGGCTTGTTTGGATCTCTCTTGAACTTTTCACCAGAATCAGGAGTTTTCTTGTCAAAGCTCCTGAACGGCTTCTTGTAGTTTCCACCTCTGCCTTTTCTAAAGGCCTTCTTGAACTTCCTGGTCAGCATAGCCAGTTCCTCATCTTCAGAGGATTCTTCGGAAGATTCTGCTTTCAGGACTACTCTTTTTCCTTCTGACCTTTCTCTTAGGTCATGATTCTTTAATGACATCTCATGAGTAATTAGAGACCCAATGAGCTCATCATAAGAGTAATAGCTCAAATCCTGAACTTCTTCAATAGCAGTCTTCTTGGCTTGCCAAGACCTTGGGAAGCTTCTGACAATCTTCTTCACTCGATCAGATTCTTCAATGTCTTTTCCTAAACTCTTCAAGTCATTGACTATCTTGGTGAATCTAGAGTTCATATCTGAAATAGATTCTTTATCAAGCATTTCAAATAACTCATATTCTCTCATGAGTTGGTTGACTTTAGATTGCTTCACTTTTCCTGTTCCTTCATATGTGACTTCCAGCTTGTTCCAAATATCCTGTGCAGTTTCACAAGAAGAAACTTTGTTATATTCAGTAGCTGTAAGTGCACAATGCAACATATTTATTGCTGAAGCATTAGTTTGGAGTTTTTTCAGAATATCATCTGTGTATTCTCTCTGAGGAATAACAACATTCCCTAAACCTTGTTCCATTCTGGTAGGAATGAAATCACCATTAGTGATGACATACCAAGCACTCATGTTCTGAGCTTGGATGAAGTACATCATCCTTTTCTTCCAGTATGAGTAGTTGTTGCCATTAAATAATGGAGGTCTAGTAGTGGAAGAACCTTCTGGAACTATGAAGTGAGAAGAATTCTCAGGCTGGTGTCTACTAGCCATCTCTATTGATTCTGATAGGATCTTACACTTAGATTGTTAGATCTTTAGTAAATATACGAACCTTCGCTCTGATACCACTTGTTGGCCCTAACAAGAACAGAATCACCTAGAGGGGGGTGAATAGGTGTTAAAGTTGAAAACTGAAAAATTTCTAAGTTTTTCGGGAAACTTAATTTTCAGAGTCAAATTTCCTCAGAGTCAGAAGCTAGCTTACAGAAGTTGCTTCTGAGGGAAATTCTGCCTAAACACAGTTAGACTGTTTTCAGCAACAGAAGTTCTGATTTGAGAACTTCTGGACAGTCTTCTGAACAAAGACAATGATACTTAGAGAAAATCTGTTTCAGCACTAAATATGAACAAGTACACAGAAGCAAAAATAACAAGTATAAGAGGGAGAAAGAAGTTCAGGAGATCCTGATTGAACAATTCGATTTATCCAAGTTCGCCACAGAAGTCCTGTGACTACGTCTTGTCCCCTGAGGTCGCAGCCTACAGAGATTTTATAAATCCACTATTCAGAACTTTTCTGGCAAGTTCAGAAGCTCCTTTACATCAACAGAACTTAAGCTAATTTCTCACTTAGTTCTGACTAGCCTAAAAAGAGTTAAAGGATTTCCACCAGAACAAACAATACTCTGTTTTCTGGATTTCTCACCCAACTCTAATCTCAACTAGATTTCTCTCTTTAAATCTAACTGAATATCACAAACGATATCAGTTTACAAGATTCCTATTATGACCTTGTTTTTCTTCACTCTCTCACTTTAACTAAGACTATGCTAAGAAAGATTGAGAATGGAAAAAGAATGCTCTGTTTTTCTTGTTAAAACAGTGCGTTGAGATTTTGCTCGATGATCACGCGTGTTGTTGATGCGTTGGAGCTTGGCTACTATTTATAGTGAATGAGGATGACCGTTGGTGAATTTGAATCTTCACAGAGATGACATCAGTTGTTGTAGCCGTTAATTTGTCAAGTCTTCAAACGGTTTTCAAACACTTTGATTCCGTTATCCTTGTTCTTTAACTAAATCCGGTAAGTGATTTGAAATCAAAGATGAGGTTGACTGGAATCATTCTTCAATTGGATCAACAAAGGGTAGACAAGGAAATTCTGGTTTCTCTTGAACAGACAAGCGCGCTCCATCAAAACAGCTTTTTGAACTTTTGGCGCCTTGCATTAAATGCACTTGTCAGAGCAATAAATGCTATCTAGAACCCGTGACTAAGCTTCTGATCAAATTGGTAGATAAGCTTCTGATTGCAAATGACCTCTGAAGAGAGCTTCAACAGACTTTAATATCTTCAGAGCGGAGCATCCAGCTTCTGAACTAATGAAACTCTGTCTTCAGCAATCGAGACTTCTGAGTACTTCAGGCAATCTAGAAATTCTTCATTCAGAACCTGCTGAGTAACTTACATATAGACTAAGTAGAAAAAATATTAGTCAACAATAAACTATATGTAAGAGAGTATTAAGTTTTCATCTTCTGAAACGTACTGTGTCTCCAACAGGGAGAGGGTTTTTATGTATCATTTGATTAATGAGAAGAAGATTAATCTGTCAGCAATGATATTTAGATAGATGAAGGGTGTGAAACCCAATGGAACCTTAGCCTATGGTTCCCTGCTGACCATGGTGTTTGAGGCTGTTGGTGTTGATTTTCCAGCAGATGCCATCATAAGTAGAAGTTCTCCTATTGCATATGGTCCTCTGAGCAAGCTAGTTTTTGGTGAGTTGCAATCGAAGAAGGCTGCAACTTCTGCTCCTCTAGTGATTAAGGAAGTTCACAAGAATGTTGTGAAAGGTGATCAGAAGGCTTCCAAGAAGGGAAAGGGTAAGAAGAAGATCAGCACCACAGTTGAGATAACTATTGAAGAAAGATATGCTGAAGAAGTTATACGAACTTAGTGCAAACTAAGATTAGTGTTGCCCCTTCTGGGAAGGTTTGTGCTGCGAAGCCTAGTGGGGCTGCTGCGAAGACAGCACAGGAGATAGAAGATGATCGCATGGCTGAACTAGCCAGAGTTGCCGAGGCTTAAAAGATAAAAGCTGTGATACAGCAAGTTGACATGAACAAGAGAGCTGATGTTGACATGAACAAGAGAGCTGATGCAACATGAACAAGAGAGCTATGGTTGCTGTTGCAGCTCACTCTGAGTTGGATGCTGCTGAAACTGCTGAACGAGAAAATGTTGCAAAGGCTAAGGCCAATGCTGATGTTGGACCAGTTTCAGAGAATGCTGAGGAAGATGTTCCTCTGTCAAGAAAAAGGGTTTTACATACTAAGGCCTATGCTGCCATGAGAAGACCTATGAGGAGATCAGATTTTGAGATCCCCTCTGATCCTATTCTTGAGGATGAGACTCCTGAGGATGGCGAAGCAGTACGAGCCAAAATTGTGAGTGATGAGGAAGATACTCACATGGATGATGATGAAGAAAATTTCAATGATGATGGTGCTCCTATCTTTGAAAATTTGTCTGATGACTCATCTCCTGAGCATGAAGATTCAGAGAACGTGCTGGAAGGTGCTAGAGTTTTTGCTCATAATGTTGATAATGAGCGCTTCATGGATGATGTCCTTCTTGGACAGGGCAGAAGTGATGAAAGGAATAGGAACGCCTCTGAGGTAATTGACAGAATGGCACATTTATTTGCTGAACCTCTGGCTTCTTTTGATCCTAATGCTGCTAAAAATATACAATTCTCTGCTCCTGAAGACACTCTTCTCTCTGCTCCTGAACAGGTTACTAAATCACCTGAACTTAACTCTCCTCCTCCTCCATCACATACTTTTGCATCTCCTTCTGTCACAGAAGTTGATGCTTCTGAAACTATCATTCCTCCTACAATTTCAACCTCTGAAGTTGTATCTCCTAAAACCACTCCACCTTCTGGATCCTATTCAAAAGTTCATTTCTCCACAACTCCTATTTTCTCTGACTCCACAACTACATCCACTGCTCCCTCTCTAAACACTTCATCCACTTTTTCTTTTCTTTCTACCACTTCATCTTTTACCATACCTTCTACACAAACAACCTCTGCTCCTTCTTCCACAACTTCCATACCTCCTCTTTCAACTTCTGGATCTGCACCTCCTGTGTCTGATCCTTTAACCTCTTCTATTCACTCTTCTTCTTTTGCTAGTGTTTCTTTAAACTATGAATTCCTCAGAAATTTGATGAATCAGCATGAGAATGAGACTTATTTTGGAGGTAGAGGATTCATTGGGAGAAATCCTAACATCTCAGGAGATGATGCTACTCCTTTTGTTGAAGAGTTGAGAAGAATGAGTCAGGATGGCTCTGATGATGTGTTCAGTAGGTTTGCTTCTATGGGTCAGAGGTATCATGCTGCTGATATGGTTGCTCAAGCTGCTGTAATGCAAGAGATTCAGTAAGTGAAAGCTCAGAACTTGCAACTTATGTCATTGTTGCAGATGCAAGATCCCTCTGTGTATATTCGCAACCTCTCCACACTTCATCTAGTTGCTTATGATGAACTATTCAAGTTGAGACAGCTAGCTCTGACTTTGCCTACCTTAGAGAATATTGCTCTTGCTTCTACCAAGAATGTCAACAACACTATAGAAATTTTGACAGAAGAAGTCAACGAAGCAAATGAGACTTTTGAGACTCAGGGTAAAGTTATTCCTGCGAAGATTGATGACCTCCAAAGCACTGCTAATCATATTCTGAGAGAAGTGAAATCTTCTGCTCAAGGTGCATCATCTTTTGGAGCTGCTCGAATTGTTTATGACATCACCCCTGATCTCAATAATAGATTGCAGAGTATTGAGGACACTCTGACTGCTCAGAATACTCAATTGGGAGAACTTACTGAATTCTTGAAGACTGTACACAATCAGGTTCATGAACAAGAGAAGATTCTGAACAATTGATATAGGTTTGTCCATGGACAGACTTATATTCAGAATGAGCACTTGACTACTGATGTGTATGCCAACAATCAATTCCTTAAGATAATCCTTGATGATATTCAAAGAGAGCGCCATTTGTCCGGAACTGCTTTTGATAGAATGATGGCTATTGATGCTGATTTCAGAAGAAGAATGGAAATCATCAATTATGTCAGACCTAATCCACACCAATACAATGCTGCCCTTCACGATAGAGGTGTTTTGGGTCAGGTTTCTGGACAAACGGGGGAGAAGTCTGCTCAGCAGAGTGGTTCCAAAGAGAAGAGACAAAATTAGAATGTTGGTGCACATCCTCCTCACAAGAAAGCCAAAAGATAATCTCTTACAAAATAAAACTTAGGCTTCATAGCTATAGGTTCTGGGTTGGGTAGCATGTCTTAGGACTTTTGTTAACTATTTCCGTCTTTGTTGATTTGTGCTTATTTGTTTACTCTAAGGATGTTTATAAACTGGCTCTGACTTTCCTTCATCTCTTGTCTCTGATCTCTTTTATCTGTATAGCTAAACATTACTGTCTATGTTTTAATTGCTTTTGCTTTGAACTTATCCCACTAAATCTAACAACTTGATCTTAAGCCGTTTCTTAAGTTAATACAGATTGTTGGAGTTCACCATTTACACTAAAATGGGGGAGTTAATTTCTTTCAGAGGAACTTAAAAACATAACAAACGGGAAGTTACTTTCTAACCATTGTGTTTATTTAAGTAACTTTACCTTCTGAACCATGGTTTGTCCATAACCAAAATGGGGGAGAATGATGAACCCTAAGAGTTTTGATTATGTCCAAACATTTCAGAAGATGAAATTCTATTTTTACTTATATACTTTTCAATGTTGACTGACAATTTTTGTTAAGTATTGTATAAGTTTCTCAGCAAGTGCTGAATGAAGAGTCTCTGGATTGGCTTGAAGACTCAGAAGAGAAGAATAGCTAAAGACAGAAGTTTAAAGCTCAGAAGCTGGATACTCCACTCTGAAGATTTTGTGAAGACTGTTAAAGCTCTCCTCATAGGTTTAGAAGCAACCAGAAGAAATTCCATTTTGATCAGAAGCTTAGACAAAAGCATAAGGAACTCAGAAGCGCTAGTCACGAGTCTTACTTAGCATTTAATGCTCTGACTTCTGCATTTAATGCAAGGCGCCAAAAGTTCAAAAAGCTGTTTTGATGGATCGCGCATGTCTGCTACAAACAAAACAAGCATTTCCTTGTCTACCCTTTGCCGATCTAAATGAAGCAAAATTCCAGTCAACCTTATCCTTGATTTCAAATCTCTTACCGGATTTAGTTAAGGAACAAGGTTAACGGAATCAAAGTGTTTGAAGACCGTTTGAAGAAATGACAGATTAACGGCTACAACAAACTGATTTCATCTATTGAAGATTCAAATTCAAGCAACGGTCATCTACAAAGCACTGTAAATAGTAGCCAAGCTCCATTGCATCATACACGCGATTATCGAGCTAAAATCTTAACGCACTGTTTTAACGAGCAAAACAGAGCAACCTTTTCCATTCTCAATCTTTCATAGTTTAGGCTTTGTAATAGTGAGAGAGTGAAGAAGCACAAGTTCATAATAGGAATCTTGTAAACTGGTATCATTTGTGATACTCAGTTAGATTTTGAGAGAAATCTAGTTAAGGTTTGAGTTGGGTGAGAATTCCAGAAAACATGATTGTTGTTGTTTTGGTGGAAATCCTTTAACTCATTCTAGGCTAGTCAGAACTAAGTGAGAAATTAGCTTAAGTTCTGTTGATGTAAAGGAGCTTCTGAACTTGCCATAAAAGTTCTGAATATTGGATTTAAAATCTCTGGTGACTGCGATCACAAAGGACAGGACGTAGTCACAGGACTTCTGTGGTGAACCTGGATAAATCGAACTGTTCATCAGGACCTCCTGAATCTCTTTCTCCCTTCCTTATACTTGTTATTTTGCTTTTGTTTAGTGCTAAAATAGTTTTTCTCTTTATATCATTGTCTTTGTACAGAAGACTGTCCAGAAGTTCTCTAACTTAGAGCTTCTGTTGCTGAAAGCAGTCAAAATGCTAAAAGGCATAATTTCCCTCAGAAGCTGTTTCATTAAACTAGCCTCTGACTCTGAGGAAATTTGACTCTGAGAAATTAAGTTTCCCAAAAACTTAAAATTATCAGTTTTCCGCTTAGACACATATTCACCCCCCCCCCCTCTCTAGGTGATTCTGATATTGTTAGGGCCAACAGAATTATCATATTGATCATTCCACACATTAATTGTATCTAAAATATATTAGTAGTTACAAACAATTTTTCAAGATATCAACAAGAAAGTTTGCCAGATATAAATTGCACGAAGCTGTTTCGGTTGCATTATGGCAAAAATAATCTATCTATATAATAAAAGATGTGCAAAGTTTCTGAAATCAATTTCAATCTGGCTATTATCAGTTTTAGTCCTCCACTTCTTTCAATTTTTCTTCACCAACCCTTAATGGAAACGACAACGTTTAAAGTTATTAACCTCTCAACACGTGGTGCCGTGCATGGAGCTGCACTTTTGTCCCTGAGACTCATCAATCCTCCCTTCATTTTCTTGGTTTTCTCTTCCTTCTCACATACAATTCTAAGAAATTTATAGGATTTCTTCCCATCACTAGAAATCTGCGTTTCTCTCCCACTGCCTTCAATTTTTCAGTCAGAAGTCCAATTTCACTATTTTTTAACGATTCTTTTCTTTTTTATGTTCTCTGTTGTGTGTTTCTTTTATTAATTTTGGGTGTTTACTTTTGAAGATCTTAATCGGGACAAATCTCGAGTTTCTTCTAGGTCAATTTTCATATGTTCTTTCATTCGAATTGGCTTTAATTTCATATGAAATCAATTGCAAATAGTAAAACTTTAGTTTTTGTTCCATTGATTCAGATTCTACTTGCTGGAATTTGGTGGAGAAAATAGGATTTTTCGTGTGTCACTTTTTTTGTATTCTTCATGAAGTTTCGAGTGGTAAGTGTTTGGCTATTGGCTAGCTGCTGCCATATTGTTTGCTATATTTTATTTTTGTTTGAATCAGGAACATATTTTTGACAGGAATAAGGTGTTGCAGACCTATTAACCAAATGGACTAGGCTCTTAATATTAGTTTATCATCTTACTACAAAATAGTGTATTGTTCTTAGCAATCATTTTTAATTTTCTCTATCTAATCAAATGTTTTCTTAATAACATTAATTTTACAGAATTGGTTGCGATAGATATCTCATATTAGAGAGCAAAAGTCAAATGTTCAAGAGTTGAGATGTATGCATACTTTTGCGATGGGCTCATGGTAATTTTTTTTCTTTTTAAGTATATCTCATATACATTCTGTCTTTGGTCTTCAATCATTAATGGTTGATGATTATGCAATTTAGTTACCTATAATTATTGGTTTAAAACTTTGCATATTGTGATTTTATTTGTATATGTTGAAATTGATGTTTCACTAGAGGTTAATTTGTTATTAATGTCAGCATATGCAACCTTTATGTAATGTGTTTGAATATAATGAATAGATTTGTAGGTTGAGAATGTTCATGTTGGTTAATACAGAATTTAGATTTGAATCTTCTCTTTACCTATATTTTGTTGAATTATTTTAGCTTTGTGGTTGTTTTCCTCCCTATTGCAGTGTTGATGAAAAAGAGTGCAATATGCAATCTATAGCCTTCTGGGTTTTATCATATTTTTTTATATGAATTATAAGGTTGTTTTTTTTGATAGAGTGGTTATTTTACAAATTTTGAATTGGGAATCTTGGTGAAATTATTTTGAGAGTAAACAAGTGACATTTCCCAAAACTTGGCGGTAATATTTGCAGAGATACAATATTAAAAGAGAAGGTAATTTTAATTAAGAAGAAAAACGAGAGAATATGGCCAAACAAACAGAAATTAGAGGAGATTTCATGTTGGTTATGTACAGATCTTCAGTCTTTATTTGTTCATTCCTGAGATATGCTCAGTAATGTTTTTGTTTCAGCTCAACAAATTCACCTTGCCTCCGTATTTTGATGTTTAATGGGTTCCCTGTCAAATGTAAAAGGTAAAGGTGTCGTCAATTCCCTTTTTGCTTTCCCATTTTGTTTAGAAAGAATTTGGAAAATCTATATGGGATTATTTCTGTTTCTACTAAATTTCATTCTAATGAAAATCCTTATAGTTTAAAATGTTCTTAGGCTAATAGACCTTTGTGTAATGGTAGGCATATTTTGCAATGAAAAGAAGGTAGTAAAAGACATAATTGTTTCTTCCACTTTGCAGTGCTTTTGTATACTAAATTTAATGTAGTGAATCATTGATATCATCTATGTTTTTTTGTTATTCATGGGCTAAAGGAAAATATATGAGGTTAAGGGGTTAGTATTATTTTTCTTTGTTAATATATTATGTTCTTCAGATCTCATGTTATGATGCAGATTTGCTGTTTGTAAGACTCCATATTTTTCATAGTTTGAACTTCACATGGCTTTTGAGCTCTAGCCTCAAAGTTATCTCTTCATTCTCTGATATTTAGAGATAATAGATAATCTTTATCTATAAATTTATGTTTATCTTATTGAATTTGGTATACATTTTAAACATTTGAATATTGTTACGATTGCCTAATTCTGAGTTGTTTGCCTTCGTGATAATACGTGTAGTTCTTGGTTTTTACCTTTTATGTAAATGTCTTATTCTTATGGAAGTTCAATGTTGTGCAGGTGGGTGATAGCATGCTAAATAACCATCGAGTCATAGCAGACTAATGCCATTAGTTTTGATCATCATGACCATTAATAAAAATGAGGTGACGATTTTATTAACTACAAACTAATAAAACTTGATGTCTCACTAAACTTTGTGACTGCAATTTGCTTTTTCTAATTGTTCTGCATTTGTAAAAGATATTATTATTATTGCGTTCAAAGTTGTAGATTACTCTTAGAAGTGAAAAACCATCGAGTTTCCATTCCATGTTACAACCGGGGCAAAAGACAAATCTCTAAATTCCCAGCGAAACTATGTTGTGACTATTAATAAAAGTGAAAGTGAAAGTTTCCCTGAAACTTGAAAACTATGGATCATTTCTTATATTGTTGTACTATACTTATAAAAACATATTATAATTGGAACAGAAATTTTATATAGATTGATTTTGTTTATAATCCAATCAAAAGAAATCATTTTCCGAAGCAACGCGATGGATTTCTTTAGTTTGAAATAAACAAAGACACATGGGTTTTTCACCAAGACTCATTCAAAACATATCCCTTTATTTTTACTCAACTAAAAATAAAAACAAAAACTAATAACAATAAAAACCCTAATAGCACCATAGTCAATATATACATTTATAAACCACGAAACTATATATGTCCACTTATTTATACCCCTACCTGCTCCCCTATAAAAAATAATGAATATGTTTATATATAAGAAATCAAATTAAATGTTGATAATGGACCATTGAGTAAACATATAGAAATAATAAATTCTATTTTCCAAACCTTTGTCCAAAATGAGGGCCGGATAATTTAAAATTTAAAAATAAGACAGTTTCTATTAAGCCCCCTATTATTGTGGGTGCATAAATGACTTAAAGAAAAGGAAGTAATAAATGGAGAACAGAAGGAAATAAACGAGAGTCAATGAGGAGAAATTATGATAGGCTCCAAGCATGGACGACGACCTGCATATGTTGTATCAACTAGGCTTGTGTCTGACATTTGTCGATCGGACACACTAGTTTTACTAAAGACACCACTTGATTCACCAGACGCTCAGATCACTCAACTGTCATTTTTGTCACATTGTCTGAATAAAGTACCCTAACATCTACGTCACGACAGCCTAACAAATTCTTCACTTATATTTGCACTATGATAAATGATGGTGCAATTACTAAGGGTGGGCAAAAAATCCGCCCAAACCGGTATCCGACTATCCCAACCGAAAAATTAGGATAATCGAACCGATGGTTTAGGATAAGCATCTAATTTTTAAATATCCGTAGATTTAGGATCAGTTACGGTTTTCAATTATAAAAAAAACGCGGATAACGGTTAACCGAACCGTAATTTATTATATAATTTATTTTATATATAGTAAATTGATTTGATGAAATAAACTAAAATTATATTACGGTTAACATTAAAAATATATGGGCTTGTACAAAAACATGTGGGCTTAAAACCTTCTTTTTCGAAAGTTGGGCTTAACCTACCTATTACTCTTTTCTTTTATTTGGGTCTTTTAGATGAACATCATAACAAATCCTAATAGGTATTGCATATTTTTCCAACTATTACCTATTCTATACCAAAAATCTAATTCTTATTTATCTTTTGCACCGCATCCGTCGGTTGCTTGAATCGAGTTGCAGTTCACCGGCCTTTTCGTTTGCTTCCTTTTTCTAATCGTTTGAGTTTGATTCTCGAACCCTCCTCCGAATCTGCTCTTGCTTGAATCGTTTGAGTTCACCGTCGATTTCAAAGGTATATTTGGCTATTGCTGTTTCGTAGTTTTGATATTGCTATTTCGTAATTTTGAATCATTTTACTCGATTTTTTCTTTTTATGCTTTTATTTTAGTTGACAATTATGATTCAGTTATGTCTATTTTTTTTATTGAGTAGATTTTAATTCTACCAATTGATCTTGATTCATGTATATGAATTGTTAGCACCCATTTTTGTCCGGCTTTTAAAACAAGAGTTTTTATAAAAAGGACCTGGAAGAAGTCTATGCTATAGATTTTTATATACGTCCATTTTAAAATTTTAATCAACATGATGAACCCTAAGTATTTTGATTATGTCCAAACGTTTTAGAAGATGAAAACTTAATACTCTCTTACATATAGTTTATTGTTGACTAATATTTTTCTACTTAGTCTATGTGTAAGTTACTCAGCAGGTGCCGAATGAATCACTTTTGGATTGCCTAAAGGACTCAGAAGATTTGTTTGCTGAAGTCAGAGTTTCAATAATTCAAAAGCTGGATGCTCTGCTCTGAAGCCGAAGTCTGTTAAAGCTCTCCTCAGATGTTCTTTGCAATCAGAAGTTCTTTTACCAATTTGATCAGAAGCTTAGTCACGGGTTCTGGATAGCATTTAATGCTCTGACAAGTGCATTTAATGCAAGGCGCCAAAAGTTCAAAAAGATGTTTTGATGGAGCGCGCCTGTCTGTTCAAAAGAAACCAGAATTTCCTTGTCTACCCTTTGTTGATCCAATTGAAGTATGATTCCAGTCAACCTCATCTTTGATTTCAAATCACTTAACGGATTGAGTTAAAGAACAAGGATAACGGAATCAAAGTGTTTGAAGACTGTTTGAAGACTTGACAAATTAACAACTACAACAACTGATGTCATCTCTATTGAAGATTCAAATTCACCAACGGTCATCCTCATTCACTATAAATAGTAGCCAAGCTCCATTGCATCAAATACACGTGTGATCATCGAGCAAAATCTCAACGCACTGTTTTAACAAGAAAAACAGAGCACCATTTTCCATTCTCAATATTTCTTAGCATAGTCTTAGTTAAACTGAGAGAGTGAAGAAAAACAAGTTCATAATAGGAATCTTGTAAACTGATATCGTTTGTGATATTCAGTTAGATTTAAAGAGAGAAATCTAGTTGAGATTAGAGTTGGGTGAGAAATCCAGAAAACAGAGTATTGTTTGTTCTGGTGGAAATCCTTTAACTCTTTTTAGGCTAGTCAGAACTAAGTGAGAAATTAGCTTAAGTTCTGTTGATGTAAAGGAGCTTCTGAACTTGCCATAAAAGTTCTGAATAGTGGATTTATAAAATCTCTGTAGGCTGCGACCTCAGGGGACAAGACGTAGTCACAGGACTTCTGTGGCGAACTTGGATAAATCGAATTGTTCAATCAGGATCTCCTGAACTTCTTTCTCCCTCTTATACTTGTTATTTTTGCTTCTGTGTACTTGTTCATATTTAGTGCTGAAACAGATTTTCTCTAAGTATCATTGTCTTTGTTCAGAAGACTGTCCAGAAGTTCTCAAATCAGGACTTCTGTTGCTGAAAACAGTCTAACTGTGTTTAGGCAGAATTTCCCTCAGAAGCTACTTCTGTAAGCTTGCTTCTGACTCTGAGGAAATTTGACTCTGAAAATTAAGTTTCCCGAAAAACTTAGAAATTTTCAGTTTTCAACTTTAACACCTATTCACCCCCCTCTAGGTGATTCTGTTCTTGATAGGGCCAACAAGTGGTATCAGAGTGAAGGTCACTTCGCATATTTACTAAAGATCTAACAATCTAAGTGTAAGATCCTATCAGAATCAATAGAGATGGCTAGTAGACACCAGCCTGAGAATTCTTCTCACTTCATAGTTCCAGAAGGTTCTTCCACTACTAGACCTCCATTATTCAATGGCAACAACTACTCATACTAGAAGAAAAGGATGATGTACTTCATCCAAGCTCAGAACATGAGTGCTTGGTATGTCATCACTAATGGTGATTTCATTCCTACCAGAATGGAACAAGGTTTAGGGAATGTTGTTATTCCTCAGAGAGAATACACAGATGACATTCTGAAAAAACTCCAAACTAATGCTTCAGCAATAAATATGTTGCATTGTGCACTTACAGCTACTGAATATAACAAAGTTTCTTCTTGTGAAACTGCACAGGATATTTGGAACAAGCTGGAAGTCACGTATGAAGGAACAGGAAAAGTGAAGCAATCTAAAGTCAAACAACTCATGAGAGAATATGAGTTATTTGAAATGCTTGATAAAGAATCTATTTCAGATATGAACTCTAGATTCACCAAGATAGTCAATGACTTGAAGAGTTTAGGAAAAGACATTAAGAATCTGATCGAGTGAAGAAGATTGTTAGAAACTTACCAAGGTCTTGGCAAGCCAAAAAGACTGCTATTGAAGAAGTTCAGGATTTGAGCTATTACTTGTATGATGAGCTCATTGGGTCTCTAATTACTCATGAGATGTCATTAAAGAATCATGACCTAAGAGAGAGGTCAGAAGGAAAAAGAGTAGTCCTGAAAGCAGAATCTTCTGAAGAATCCTCTGAAGATGAGGAACTGGCTATGCTGACCAGGAAGTTCAAGAAGGCCTTTAGAAAAGGCAGAGGCGGAAACTACAAGAAGCCTTTCAGGAGTTTTGACAAGAAAACTCCTGATTCTGGTGAAAAGTTCAAGAGAGATCCAAACAAGCCTATTGTGTGCTATGGATGTCAGCAACCGGGGCACATTAAGCCTAACTGCCCGGAGCTGAAGAAAGATAAGAAAAAGTTCAAGAAAGCTATGCTGGCTGCCTGGTCAGACTCTGAGACCAGCAGTGATCCTGAAGAAAAGGAAGAGCAAGCTCAGATTTGTTTTATGGCTATTGATGAGCCAACTTCTGAAGATGTCACAGGAGAAACTTCCGCACCTCCTGAAGCTACATATGATTCCGAGGTAAACATATCTTCTGAACAAAATATCTTTGATTCTCTTGAAGAACTCTATAGTATGTTCAAGTACCTGAAAAGGAAATTGGACAAGAGTGAGGCTGAAAAGTTTCTTAGGTTTACTCAAGTTTTTTCTGACATGAAAGTGTTAGAAGAAAAACTGTGTAAAGAGTTCAGCACTCTTGCTAATGGCTCTAAAGCCAAAGGCAAGGAAAAGCTGCCTCTGGGAAGTGATAAACCCCAGAAGAAGAAGAAACTTGTCACTCCCTCTCTTCTGAAAGAGATAGTTTCTCCTCCTGATGTTGGCACCTCTGAGAGTGCTGTTATAGCCTCTGAAGATGTTGGTCCTTCTCAGAAGAAGAAGAAATCTCCCAAGAAGCAAAGGGAAAGATCCAAGAACCCTCCCTTTTGCAAGCTCTGCAAGAGTGATGGTCATTGGTTGAAGGATTGCAAGTACCATATTAAAAACCTCTTGCAATATGAGATATCATTAAAACCTGCTGAAGAGAAATCTAACTCTGAAGGACCCAATAAGGATTGGGTACCTGTCACTAATTGAGTGTGTTGCAGGTGGCTCTGAGTGCTCCATCAATGTCAAAGCTGTGGTACATTGACAGTGGGTGCTCAAGGCATATGACATGTGATGAAAAAGCATTCATCACATTTGATCCTAAAAGAGGTGGAAAAGTCAGCTTTGGAGATGCTCAGAAAGGAAGGATACTTGGTTCTGGATCCATAGGAACTAATCCTCCGATCGAAGATGTCTCCCTAGTCAGAGGCCTGAAGTTCAATCTCCTGAGTGTTGCACAACTGTGTGATAAAGGTAGAGATGTTGTCTTCAGCTCCTCTGGATGTAAAATCTTGGACAGTAAGTCAAGGGAAGTTATTCTAACTACTCCTAGAGTCGAAAATGTTTTCATGCTGAACCTTGAGAATCTTTGCAAAACTATATGCTTGATGTCCAAAGAGGATACCTCTTGGCTCTGGCATAGAAGACTTGCTCATGTGAGCATGGACCTTCTGGCCAAAGTAGCTAGAAATCAATTGGTTGAGGGTCTGCCTGAAATTAGTTTTAAAAAGAACCATTTATGAAATGCTTGCCAATCTGGTAAACAATCCAGAAGATCTTTTAAAACTAAGAAAGTCATTTCCACTAAAAGACCTTTGGAATTACTTCATATGGACCTTTTTGGCCCTGTTCAACCAATGAGCATGGGTGGAAAGAAGTATGCCTTTGTCATTGTAGATGACTATTCAAGATTCACTTGGGTCATCTTGTTGTATAGCAAAGATGAGTCACTTGGATGTTTCTCAGTTCTGATAAAGAAACTTGAGAATGAAAGGAATGAAAAGGTTGTTCATATCAGAAGTGATAATGGTGGAGAATTCAAAAACTTTAGGTTTGAAGAATTCTGTGAAACCAAGGGAATTGATCATAACTTTTCTGCTCCCAGAACTCCTCAAAAACATGGGGTAGTTGAAAGGAAGAATAGAACTCTGGTTGACATTGCCAGAACTATGATCAATGAAAGAAGGCTTCCTAAGTATTTTTGGGGAGAAGCTGTTAACACAGCTTGCTATGTTCTGAATAGAGTGCTAATCAGAAGCATTCTGAACAAGACCCCTTATGAACTCTGGAAAGGTCGAAAGCCTAAAATAGGTTATTTCAGAACCTTTGGTTGTAAGTGTTATGTTTTGAATACAAAAGAATATCTTTCAAAGTTTGATTCAAAGGCAGATGAGGCCATTTTTCTTGGTTACTCAACACATAGTAAAGCATATATGGTTTTTAATAAGAGGACTCAAACTTTAGATGAATCTGTTCATGTACAGTTTGATGAGACTAACCCTGCAGATAGTAGAGCTCCTGATGAAGATATAGTTCAAGCTCCTGAAGTTGCATCTCCTGATGTAGTAGAAGATGTTTCTCCCAGAGCTACTGAAGTAGTTCCTCCTGTTGCTGAACAAGCTCAAGAAGAGAATCCTACTCCAGAAGTCAACTTCCTTCCAGAAGATGCTCCTATATATGATTCAACAAATGATGAACAAGTTTCAGAAGACTCATTGGATGTACCAAGAGAAGTTAGAGCTCATAGGAATCATTCCTTAGAGAACATAATTGACTCTGTTCATAATCCTGTCATGACCAGAGCTCAGCTCAGAAGATACATGGGGAATGTGGCTTTTGTGTCACTTCTGGAACCCAAGGACTTCTATGAAGCTGCAGATGATGATTCCTGGTTAATGGCAATGCAAGAAGAACTTGACCAGTTCAAAAGGTCAGAAGTTTGGACTTTGGTTCCCAGACCTAACAACATAAAGGTTGTTGGAACTAGATGGGTTCTGAAAAACAAACTTGATGAATTTGGAAATGTTGTGAGAAAAAAGGCAAGACTTGTTGCTCAAGGTTACAGTCAGCAAGAAGGCATATATTATGGTGAAACTTTTGCTCCTGTTGCAAGATTAGAAGCCATTAGAATCTTGTGTGCTTTTGCATCATACAAAGGTTTCAAGCTCTTTCAAATGGATATGAAAAGTGCATTCTTGAATGGTTACATTGATGAGGAAGTCTATGTGTCTCAACCCCCTGGTTTTGAAGATCCTAAGTTTCCTGATCATGTGTACAAGCTGAAGAAAGCCTTGTATGGACTGAAACAAGCTCCCAGAGCTTGGTTTGAGAGACTGACAAAGTTCCTGCTGTCTAAGGGATTTGTCAGAGGCTGTGTTGATACAAATCTGTTCACTCTGAAGAAGAACAAGGATATCCTTATAGCTCAGGTATATGTTGATGATATTATATTTGGTGCTACTAATGAATCTTTGTGCAGAGAGTTCAGTGGCCACATGAAGGCTGAGTTTGAAATGTCTATGATGGGAGAATTAACCTTCTTCTTAGGACTTCAGATCAAGCAAAGTAATGATGGTGTGTTTATCAATCAAGCTAAGTACACTAGAGAAGTGCTGAAGAAATTTGGCATGATGGACTCTAATGATGTTGATATTCCAATGGATGTCAGCAAAGACATTGATGATGAAGAGAAAGCTGGTAAACCTGTAGATATAAAAACCTACAGAGGTATGATTGGTTCTCTTTTATACCTAACAGCCAGCAGGCCAGATAAACATTTTGTTGTGTGTTTTTGTGCTAGATATCAATCAAAGCCAAGAGAAATTCATGATGTTGCTGTCAAAAGAATTCTCAGATATCTTAAAGGCACACCAGAAGCTGGTTTGTGGTATCCCTGTAGTTCTGATTTCACTCCTATAGGATACACAGACTCTGACTATGGTAGAGATAAATTGAAGAGGGTCGGCACTTCTGGTGGTTGTCATTTTCTGGGGGAGTGCCTAGTCTCCTGGCATAGCAAGAAGCAAACCTCTGTGGCTCTCTCAACTGCTGAAGCTGAGTATGTTGATGCTGGAAGTTGTGTTTCTCAGATGCTCTGGATCAAGCAACAAATTGCTGACTATGGAGTCATCCCTGGAACAATTACAATCTACTGTGATAACAAAAGTGCTATTGATCTTTCAAAGAACCCTATTCAGCACAGCAGGATGAAGCATGTTCATATTAGGCATCACTTTCTGAGAGATCATGTTCTGAAGAAGGATATTATCATTACTCATGTTCCCTCTGAAGAGAATCTTGTTGACATGTTTACTAAGCCTCTGGCTGGTAATTCCTTCAGCAACTTACGAGAAGGCATTGGTATGACTTATCCACTTCAGTAACTTAGCTTAACTATTTCTGAGTGTCTTAAGTGATTAATCGTTTAAGATAATTAAGTGATAATTAATTCTAATCATGATTTGACATCTAAGCATGCGTTATCTACTGCATTTTACGGCGCTCTTCTGTGGTTAACGGTTATCTGTTCCCTTTTAAACGGTGTGTATTTGCTTTTTGAATTGGAACGGTTTCCTTGTTTGGGTATAAATAGGGGTTTTCCATACTTAGAAGTTTTTACTCTCACTTTTTCATTGCTATTAGAATCTCCATAGATTTTATGTGTTCTATTCTCTCAAAATTCTTAACCTAATTTCTTATATCTTCTACAATGGCTCAAGAAATCACTGTTACTCATATCTTTACCACTGAATCTAAGAAGAAAGTTAGCGAATCTAGGGTATTCACTTCTAGGTTCCTAGATGATGAAGTTAAATCCACTGAACCTATCTCCAAATGGCTAAGTGCTCAAAACTGGAATTCTTTCGTTTCTCTCGATGAATTCATTTACCCTAAGTTAGTCACCGAATTCTATCAGAACCTCCATTTCTTTTCCAATGAGGAGGATGTTCTACACTCAGAAGTCGGAGAAGTTGAGATTGAGGTCAGCAGGGCTTCTATCTCTCAAGTGATCGGTATTGATGATGAAGGAATCATCATAGGTGATGATGGTTCAGCAGATGGTTTTACAGAAGCTAACTGGGCTAGACCAGATCTCTGTGCCAAAGAAACTTATGCCACTTGGCTCACTCAGCACCAGAGGTGGGCACACTATCTTACAACTAATGTGTTCCTTCCGAAGGCTGGAGGGGTTAATGGTGTTTCCAACAGGGAAAGAGTTTTTATGTGGCATCTGGTCAATCAGAAGAAGATCAATCTCCCTGCCATGCTGATAAGGCAGATGAAGAATGTGACTACCGTGAGTGCATTAGCTTATGGCTCACTCCTAACTAGGTTGTTTGAGGCAGCCTCTGTTGTGGTCTCAGGAGAAGGTGTTACAAGTAGGAGTACAGTTCTGAAGATGCATACCTTCAGGAACCTTAACTTTGGTGTGACTCCGAAGAAGAATTAGAAGGGCTCCTCTGTGAGTATTGCTCAGAAGGAGATTGTGGTTGACACTGCTCAGAAAGGAAAGAAAGCTGCCAAGAAGGGCAAGGGAAAGAAAGGATCAAGCAAGTTGGTCTTAACTGTTGAGAAAGTGGTTGTCTCAGAACCTCTTCCCACTATGGTTCAAACAACAATCAGTGTTGAACCTTCTGGCAAGATCGTTGCTGAGAAACCTAAGGATGTTTCTGAGAAGGAAGCTCAGGATGCTGAGGACGCACGCCTTGCTGAAAGAGAGAAGGCTGCTGAAGCTGAAAAAGTTGCAAGAGTTGTGGCTCTTGCTGATGAGAAAAGAAAGAAGAAGGAAGCTGAGGATAAGTTAGCAGCTGAAAGAGGAATTGCTGCAAAGGCTAAGGCCGATGCAAGACTTATAGCATGTGCTGTTGAACTTAAGGATGCGGAGTTCTCAAAGGAAGTTGAGGCTTCAGAAGAAGGTGAGAAACTTCAGAATATCTCTCTGTCCACTCGGATACTTGAGAATATCTCTCTCTCCACCAGGATCGGAAAGAAGGCTGTTGCAAAACGAAGGTCTCTGAGGAAAAAGGACTTCGTTGTTGCCCCCAGTGCTGAATTAGAGGATCCTATTGTTGAGGAACCGGAAGCTGCTGATGAAGACATGTTGGAGATGTCTGCTGAAGAGGATGTTGATGCTCCTCTGATTGAAGAGCTGTCAGAAGAGAGTGAACCAGAAGATGAAGAGGTTCTTCAGGGTGCAAAACAGTTTGTTGAGAATGTTGATGATGAAAATTTCATTGACAACATTCTTCTGAATCAAGGAAGAAACCCTGGTGATAGGGATGCCTCTGAAACACTGATCAGAATGGCTCATATCTTTGCTGAGCCCATTTCCATGTTTGATCCAAACTCCTCTGAACAGGTTATCTCATCTCCCACTCTCACTCCCCATCCATCTCCTTCACTACCTTCTGTCACAGAAGTAAGTGAATCTCACACTTCCATTCCTCTTACAACTTCAACTTCTGAAGTTGTACCTCCTCCAATTATTCCTCCTTCTGGATCCTTTTCAGAAGTGAATCTCAACACTGCTCCCATTTTCACAGACTCCATAGCCACATCCACTACCTCCTCCATTCATACTTCCTCTGTAAGTCCATCAATTGGATTTACTGCTCCATCTTTCTCACTACCATCCACACTACCATCCATCTCAACTACCATTTCTTCCTCAACCACACATACAATCTCTTCCTCAACCACTCAAATCCCTCCACTCTCAACCTCTGGACATGCACCTCCTGTGTGTGATCCCTTAACTACCTCCTCCTCTACTTCCTGCTTTGCTGGGTTGTCATCCAATTATGACTTCCTACGCAAGCACATGAATCGAGATGATTTGGATAACAGATTCGGTAGTTTTGGTTTCATTGGCAGAGCTTCTGGTGTATCCGAAGCTGGTGGTGCTCCCAGTGTTGAGGAGTTGAGAAGAATGAATCAGAGTGGCTCTGATGAATTGCTGAACAGATTTGCTGGTATGGGGCAAAGGACTTCTGCTGCTTACATGTATGCTTAGGGCATTGTGCTGCAAGAATTACAATCCTTGAAAGCTCAGAACCTGCAGCTCATGACTATGCTTCAAATGCAGGATCCTTCTGTCTATATACGCAATCTTTCTTCACTTCATCTAGCTACATATGATGAGCTGTACAAGTTAAGAGAATTAGCTCTGACTCTTCCTTCATTGGACAACATTGCTCTTGCTTCTTCTCTGAAGGTCAATGAGAATTTGGAGATATTGACATAAGAAGTCAAGGAAGCAAACGAGCATTATGAGGCTCATGAGAAGATGCTCCCAAGTAAGATTGATGACCTGCAAAGTACTGCCAATCATATTCTGAGAGAAGTGAAATCTTCTACTCAAGGTTCATCATCTTCCGGGGCTGCTAAGATTGTATATGACATCACTCCTGATCTCAACAATCGACTCTCCAACATTGAGTCTGTTGTATCTGCTCAGAACGCACAGATTGCTGAGCTTACTGAACTTCTGAAGGTTATGCACACTCAAGCACGTGAACAAGAGAAGACTCTTCACAATTGCTATAGGTTTGTTCGAGGACAGACTTATATTCAGAATGAGCATCTCACTGCTGCTGTGTATGCTAACAATCGGTTGATCAAGCTCCTTCTGGAAGACGTTCAGAGACAGCGACATATGTCTGGTCAGACTTTTGATCATATGAAGACCATTGATGTTGATTTCAGAAGAAGAATGGATATGATCAACACTGTGAGGCCAACTCCTCAGCAATATTCTACTGCAATGAAAGTTCAGCAAAAATTGGACTCTCAAGGTGCTTTGGGTATTCCTGTTGGTTCTGGTCAAACGGGGGAGAAGTCTGGTCAGCAGAGTGGTCTCAATACTGGTGTTAAGAGACAGGGTGTTGCTGAAGGATCTAGTGGTGTTCCTCCTCAGAAGAAGAAACCTAGGAACCTGTAATCTCATTAGGACTTAAGCTTCTTAGCTAGGTTCTGGGTTGGGTAGTTTTTGTCTTAGGACTTTTTCTGCTCTTTTGATTATCTTGTTTCATATGTTCTCTTCTGATGATTTTATATACACTGAATCTTTTTTATACATTCTTGTGTCTCTGACTACTTACTTATTGCTTATGTTTCTTTGTGACTTAGTAAATTATACTTCACTAAAATCTAACAACTTGATCTTAAGTCATTTCTAAGTTTATACAGATTGCTGAAGTTCACCATTTACACTAAAATGGGGGAGTTAATTTACTCAGAAGTTATGAAACACATGTATCAGGAAGTCATTTTCTAAACCTCATGTTTTCTGTTACCTTCTTACCACGGTTTGTCCATAACCAAAACGGGGGAGAATGATGAACCCTAAGTATTTTGATTATGTCCAAACGTTTCAGAAGATGAAAAACTTAATACTCTCTTACATATAGTTTATTGTTGACTAATATTTTTCTACTTAGTCTATGTGTAAGTTACTCAGCAGGTGCTGAATGAATCACTTTTGGATTGCCTAAAGGACTCAGAAGATTTGTTTGCTGAAGTCAGAGTTTCAATAATTCAGAAGCTGGATGCTCCGCTCTGAAACCGAAGTCTGCTAAAGCTCTCCTCAGATGTTCTTTGCAATCAGAAGTTCTTTTACCAATTTGATCAAAAGCTTAGTCACGGGTTCTGGATAGCATTTAATGCTCTGACAAGTGCATTTAATGCAAGGCGCCAAAAGTTCAAAAAGCTGTTTTGATGGAGCGCGCCTGTCTGTTCAAAAGAAACCAGAATTTCCTTGTCTACCCTTTGTTGATCCAATTGAAGTATGATTCCAGTCAACCTCATCTTTGATTTCAAATCACTTAACGGATTGAGTTAAAGAACAAGGATAACGGAATCAAAGTGTTTGAAGACCGTTTGAAGACTTGACAAATTAACGGCTACAACAACTGATGTCATCTCTATTGAAGATTCAAATTCACCAACGGTCATCCTCATTCACTATAAATAGTAGCCAAGCTCCATTGCATCAAATACACGTGTGATCATCGAGCAAAATCTCAACGCACTGTTTTAACAAGAAAAACAGAGCACCATTTTCCATTCTCAATCTTTCTTAGCATAGTCTTAGTTAAAGTGAGAGAGTGAAGAAAAACAAGTTCATAATAGGAATCTTGTAAACTGATATCGTTTGTGATATTCAGTTAGATTTAAAGAGAGCAATCTAGTTGACATTAGAGTTGGGTGAGAAATCCAGAAAACAGAGTATTGTTTGTTCTGGTGGAAATCCTTTAACTCTTTTTAGGCTAGTCAGAACTAAGTGAGAAATTAGCTTAAGTTCTGTTGATGTAAAGGAGCTTCTGAACTTGCCATAAAAGTTCTGAATAGTGGATTTATAAAATCTCTGTAGGCTGCGACCTCAGGGGACAAGACGTAGTCACAGGACTTCTGTGGCGAACTTGGATAAATCGAATTGTTCAATCAGGATCTCCTGAACTTCTTTCTGCCTCTTATACTTGTTATTTTTGCTTCTGTGTACTTGTTCATATTTAATGCTGAAACAGATTTTCTCTAAGTATCATTGTCTTTGTTCAGAAGACTGTCCAGAAGTTCTCAAATCAGGACTTCTGTTGCTGAAAACAGTCTAACTGTGTTTAGGCAGAATTTCCCTCAGAAGCTACTTCTGTAAGCTTGCTTCTGACTCTGAGGAAATTTGACTCTGAAAATTAAGTTTCCCGAAAAACTTAGAAATTTTCAGTTTTCAACTTTAACACCTATTCTCCCCCCTCTAGGTGATTCTGTTCTTGATATGGCCAACACAACAGTCATTTGAGATGATATTTTCTCCCATTTAATATTAATCATTTTTGTTTATCTTTTTCAATCAATCTACTAAATTTGGAATTTAAAATGTTTATGTCATAAATGATAATTTTAGAGTCGTTGATTTGATTGCGAGTTCTTACTTTTTTTATGATCGTTCTATCGAACTATAATATACTCTTTTTTTAGACAATGTTTATGTTATAGTTTATATATAGTTTATTAAACTTTTATTAGTCTAAGTGTTTGTTACGATATTCGGCTAATTAATATGGAAATCGCTTTTAATAAAATGAATATACAAGATTGAAATTATATAAAAAAAAATGCAACTTTTATTTGTTGATCGATAATTACAAACAGAATACAATTTGATACAAAATTACATCACTTTTAAGAGATAAAGTTACATTTTACTACTAACATTATTCTATTTTGCAGAAAATAATAAAGAAATGTACGGAATTTAACATCCGTAATTTTAATATCGGAGGTTATTTTTTCCCTCCTTTTCTTTTTAAGGCTACCGTAAGTCTCAACAAACCGGGTTAAAGCTCACATTCAAGTCAAGAAGCTCTAGTTTGGATTAAGGGACGATCCGTTTTTTTAGAGAAATGGTCCTTTTCTTCTCGGGTCAAATGGACAAAAAGGCGATATTTATTTTCAGTAACGAAGCAAAGGCGACATCATCCGACAATTCATTTTTCCGTCAATTGAACAAATACCAAGAAAGGGATTCGGCCAAACCATAAAAATTGGTCCACAAAATTGTTTCAATGAACAAAAGCTCAAAGCAGCCTCACCTTTTTCCAGAAATAAACACAGACCCATTGTCCCAACATAGGTCCATCAGAATTAAGGTCCAAATTCACCAAATAATCTCAGATTCACAAAATCATATCCAATCTAAATATTTGTCAAATCAACCCAAATAATATCCAATCACATCTTAGATAAGATTATGAACAAAGCTTCACTCAACAAGTACAACATAAGATCATGTTAAATCTAACAAAGATTAACAAAGATTAGATTGTCATATTATAAAAAGGAGAAGCACGCTCTAAAAATGGGGACAGAGACAAGAAAGCGGACAGAGACAAAAAAGAAAAAGGCAGAGAAAAGGAGAGCAATAAAAAACAAAAAAAAAAGCATCATCATCATATTGATAAAAAAAAATAGAGAGAGTGAGTGAGTTTGAATATCCGCAAGATCTTGAATCTGTTGTAATAAAAATCTACACCAAAAAGGGTAGATCTTCATATATCTATACACATTTATTCCTTTCTTTATCTTGTTTTTTTTTATATCCATTCTTGTCTTACCATTATATACTTAGCATTAATTATGTTAGTAATTTTAGAGGTAGACTCAGATTTTATGTTTCTCACCAAAGAAAGGCTTACGCTCAATAGAGTCTTCATTATATACCCGTCTACTCACCTCCTTGAATCAAAAGATTAGTTTGCAAAGAAAACTAGCATATACTAAATAGCTCTAGAGCACAAGCCTTTCTTTTAAAGCTTTTAATGGACAATTTCTTCATCATTGCCTTTATATTCAAGAACATAGGTTAGTCCTGGGGGTTTCAATGAACGGGAATCCATTTGGGATTCGACCGTAGAAGCCGAACCCTCGACTAACCTATATTATTGAAATCAGAGTATCTGCCCTTATCAAGATTTTTATCAAGTAGTTTATCAAACGTTTTTCCCGTTTAAAGGCTTAATTTAAGTTTTAACCCAAACAGAATAGAAACAGATCACTTAGAATTATTTAAATCCCACAAAACAAAATCATCAAGCATACACCAAATCTAGCCAAGTAACCCGAAACAGCAAGGCTTCACACAAAAACAACATTAAACAGTAGATATTCAGGCATAGGAGACCAAAATTGCATACAAACATCAACAACATCCCAAACAGTCACCAAAATACCACAAATAGCACAAGAAGGGTCAAAAAGAGTATACCGTAGATAGACAGCCGGCGTCGAAGATTCGTCGAAAATTTTTTCTGACCGGCGAACGTCCGGTCAGTCCACTTTTTGAACCCAAATTGTTCCCGTAATATCCAAACCCATAATAGAACCATAAGAACACTTTAAAACCTGCCAAAGAAGAGATTAGGGTATTTTAGGTCATGGATAATAAATTCAATGAACTCGTAATCAAAACCATATGATTAGAGTAGATGAGACCGAGAATTAGAGTATAAAGAGCATACAAACTCTCCTGGAACCTTTCGAAGGAGAGAGATTGAACCCGAGACAAAAGTAGATGAACCCGAGATCAAATCCGAGGCTTCCATCACCAAAACTCGCTCATAAACCTTTCCAATAGCAAGACAACCTCCTTAGGAATGAAATTCCCCATTTAACGCGAACTAGAGACCATTAGAGACTGATTCCAAGATTAGGCTGAAACCCTAAGTTCCTAAAGTAGTCAAACCCGAGAGGATAGGAACGAAATTCATTCGTGGATTGTGAATAAAGAACGAAAAATAGAGGATTTGAGCCATAGTTGTTCATTTAGGTTCAAAATCGTGAGGATTGGAGAAGGAGAAGATGAGAGGATGAGAAAGGAGAAGAGGGGCGGCTGTGTTGAGAGAAATGGGAGATTAGAATTAGGTTTAGTTAGTCTAGTTTAGGTTTTTGGTTATCCTTTTAATTTAGTTAAGCTTTTGATTGGGTTGCAGTTTAGGCTTTTCTTTTAGTTTTTAAGCCCATTTTCTCTTTTAATTTTAACTTAGCATTTTCTTCACACATGATAGTTAATTAGCAAAATTAGTTAACTTAGTTGCAAATAGCTGTGAACAAAACCCGAGAAACTATAGTTTAGTATAAACAACATTTAGAACTAAATTATTGATAAAACGTTAACTTAATATCGCTCGTTAAAATTACTTATTAAAATATTTCATTTTTACTAAATATGTATGTAAATTAAAAAAAATCGGGATTGTTAATTCCGTTAAGATATTACTAATAAATGTCGATTACTAATTTTTTTGAGTCAAAATCGTTCATACACATTTATGTCATAAATATGGATTATAAACGGTTATGTAATAATCGAACCCCCTCAACGTCATGTTATGAATTTTTATTCATAAAGATAAATTTATTCGCCCGTGTACACTTTTAAAATTAGGAATTTAAACGTTTGTTTTCAAAAAAATAGTCATATTATGACTAACTTACAAAAAGATTATGTAATAATCTATTCCTATTTAAAAAAAAAAAAAAACTAAAAATACATTTTGATCATGAGGGTTATGTTATAACTCAATATTACGTCTTCATCTAACGAAAATGGATAAATAACGCCCAGATAAGGTGCTTATCCAAGCAAACAAAGTCAAACATCTTAACGGTATCTAATCACAGCGACCAGAGATGATTAGTGTCGACTCGTCTTAAAAGAGCTTAATAGCTCTTAACACTTTTTCCTAATTCATTAACTAAAAAAGTAGACGAGCTCGGCCTCGCGCCCCGACCCGCGTTTTTGGGGGCGCGACATGTATATGAAACTATAAAAACCTTTTGGAAATAATCAGAACATCTACATTACAAATTAACACCTAACTAAAATAGCAGTATTTATAAAGTAGTTTATTCTAGTTTCAAGTTTTGTAGGTAGTTGTATATTTGCTGTAATCTTTAAGTTTCATGTTTCTGATTTTATATTTGCTGCAAACATTTTCAGATGTCAAACAATGGAGGAGATGGAGAGAATGTCAACACAATTTATTCCAGTTCAACTGATTCTCAAAATGCGTCACAACCTACAGCTAATGTAACTGTTCCTTTTCTTTAGAGGTAACTAAGAAAAAGAAACCATCTAAATCATGGGTGTGGGATCACTTTATTAAAAATAAGGATTCTAAAAATCCTAAGGCGATATGTAATTGGTGCAGTAAATCTTTGGCTGCAGTTTCTGGAAATGATACTACTTGTATGTCTAATCTTGTTTGTGCACAAAATTGGTTGAGATGTTCAATACAACCAATACATCTGGACAACATTATGGAACAAATAGAGGCACCTAGCTTAGGTAATATCATACTTTTTGTATTGGTTTATTATATGAATTATGAAGCTATGTTAGTTTGGGTATTTAACTATAATTAATTTTTTGTTTTCCAGAGGAATCTTGCATCACTGAAGATCATCCTCTTTGCACGATTGATGAATAATGCTTGAAGTCGCGATGCATTAGTTGACTAGTTTGTTTTAGAATTAATTATGGTTTGAACATTTGAGTTTGTTTATGTATTATTGTTTTGGATATTAAAAGTTTTCTTTTATGATTATGCATTTTGTTATGAAATTTGTAAAAAATAGATAAAAACCGTTAACCGTGAAACCTATCCGTATATGGCGGAAAACCGATTACAAGGTTAACCATTTGGTAGGATAAGGATAACGATTTAAAAGTTGAAAATCCATTAGTAGCGGTTAGGATACGAAAATAAGCTCATGGATAGAATAACCTAACCGTGCCCACCTCTAGCAATTACGATCTCACTCTGTCCAGTATTTTACTTAACTAACTTTCTTTCTCTCTCTCTCTCTCTCTCTCTCTCTCTCTCTTTTATCACTTCACAAAGGTCAAGAAATTGATTTGTTGAAAGAAAATGTCCATCTTGTTTATGGAATTCCGATAGGTGGTGAAGAAATTCATGAGTTTGAGGAGTCAGATGAGAATGAAGAATATGTAAATTTTTGACCAAGTGGAGGGCAATTTTTGGTATTCAAAAGGAAGTCCATCAAATTCTATAGTGATCAAAGTGATCGAGAAGTTGAAAAAGGAACCGGTTTGTGATGTATTCCTTTTGCATTTTGTTCTCTGCGTTTGTGAATTGCTGCATCCGATCAACAAACAATACAAGACTACAAATTTCTTTTTAGTTGTAGGGATGTAAGCAAAATTTGTAAGTTGGATTGGTGTGGTTATTTTGATATTTTTCTGCAAACGTTAGGCTTATTTTAGTACCTTATCAATAATAATAATTAATAATAATAATAAACGATATTTTAATTTTAAATTAACAGTATCTTAACCACCTAAATACAAAAGTAGGATAAAATTAAGGATTTTGATAAATCTTTAAATATATAAAAGCTAAGAAAAGTCTTTGCTTAAATTGATGCCACATCAGCTAATTAGTTGAGTTGTCACTAGGAGATTTTTCTTTTTTATTCAAACATTATTATTCCCTTTCTTTTACGGTTTAGATTTTTCATGTGGTCTTTTGGTTTTCTTCTGTCATCGATTCATCTTCTCCTCAAATAACCATTAATTTCCTTCCCTTCAGTTACAATCATCTTTCACAATACTTGCTCAATCGAATGTTCCGCAACTTCGTGGATTATTTCTTCTCATCATCTGTTTCAATTTTCTGTAAAGAATGTGCAGATTATTTAGAGATCAGCTCATAACGTTCGGAGTTCCTAATCATCTGTGAGTCCTACCTCGGAGATAATCTGTATGTTGGTATGGTATGTATGATTCTTCTACTTGTGATGAAGTTTGTGTGACCTTAAAATTTAATTTTCAGTGTGTTTTATGTAGATGAGAGTATGATCATAAGGAATGTAAGACATATACAAGGCCTTTTAAGTTATTAGGTGGAGGCCTGGTACAGACGCCAAGTTTAAGAAGGCGAAGATTTGTCAAACGTGTAGCAAGTTGAAAAATGTTTGTCTGTTTGGATCTTGAATATTGTTTGCCCGTTCAAGTTTGAGATACTGCTCTGCATATTAATTCGAATGATGCTACTCCGAAGAGTGGTATCTATCGGGAGTATTTTGCTGAAGAGCATGACTGTAAGGTATGTTTGAGCATGAGAATTGCAGTTTTAAATTATAGTCAATTGAATTGAATTCTCTTCTTTCTATTGTGCAACTGTATAAATTTTGACATTGAATACCTTTTTTGTTTCGAATTGGTTACCTGGCTCAAAATGTAGAAATCTGTTTAGAGAAATTGATGTTGATGGCCTTTGTTATCTTTTGAGACGACCGCCAATTGGGGTTATCGACTGATGTTAATTATCAGACTTAGTCTTCTCCACCGCCACTGCGCCCATATCCGATTCGATGAAATTTTAGGTTGGCCGGGCCTGGTTATATTAGTTGATTTGTAATTTAAATCCCTAGGTTAGTAATAGATAATTTGTGTTTCAAGTTTCAAATTGTCTGCAGTGGGTTAGTATTCTAAATCCCTTTTTCAGATTAGTCTATTCATTGATTGTAAAGCGTTCTTGGAGAGCAAACTGTAAGCATCTTTTGAGATTTATGGAAAATTAACAAAAAAAACAAGCAAAGGATTGATGGAGACTTGAGAAAGAACAATTGATTGGTTATACATATTTTTAAATACCACATGAATCCTATAAATGTTTATGTCATCACTAAAAAGATGTTTACACTCAATTGAATGATTTAATTATTAGTGAATCGCATCTATACCACATGAACCTCGATTTTTTGTTTTTAACAAAATGTTAAGCAGGGTATTGGATAAGTTCCTTACAATGTTGAAGAGAGTGCTTTTGTAATGTGTTTTTTAAGCAAGGAAGATGAGAGCCACATATTTAGAACTGGGATAATTTACAATCAAATTGGTCATACTTCAAAAGGTTTTTCATGGTTTTATAAGAAACGAGTTCCATGATGTACAAAGAATTGACTTCTATTATTCATTATTATTTAACACCTTTTATTAACTTAATTCAGCCTAAGGTATATATTTTTATCTATTATGGTTGCTGATTTGGGTTAAATTTAGGTAGTGGACTATGACATGGCAATGACATCATTTTGAAGAGAAAAAATATAAACAGCCATGCAGAAACAACCAAAAGCATGCAGAAACAGCCAACAAGAGTGAAGAGTGTTGCATGTGAAGGAGAGAGAGGGAGATGATCGTGAGAGAAGAGCTAGTGGGGAGGAAAACTGAAGTGTTGACTCAGAAACACATTGAATTGCTAAAGCATCTTTGACTTTTTAATATTTTAATCAGAACATTCCGTTCTTGTGTGTTTAGTTGCATAACTTAAGTTTTTGTTGTTTTGTGAATTTGAATTTATAAATTCTGAGTTGGGAGAAATGTTCTTCATCCCATCCCATGCTCAGTTATCTTCTTTACCTATGTAAGTTCTCTTTAAGTAACGAATTTGTTTAAGTTAGTTTTCTCTTTTATTTTAAGGCTACCACTCAACATGATGAGCGAGTAGTCCTCTTTAGTCAAGTCCGATCGGTCAATGCCGGCGTTGTATATGTGTTTTCCTTAGTGATTAATGAATGTTATTTTTATAGTTGGGTGTTTAATGATATCAATTTCTATCTTAGTGTTGATAGTTCATGAGGAATCGGCTTATCTTCACTTAGTATCATTATGCATGCAAGATCAGGGGTCGGGAACGCAATTGGTCTTAGTATCAAGGGTTTTCATAATTTGTGAAATGCTACTCATACTTAAAGTTGGAAAAGAATTCATTTAACATTCCATTAAGTGTTAGTAATTTCTTAGTATCTTGAGAACACACGGAAGTTGACTCAAGTGAGATGCGCAGTAGAGACTTTGACCCAGTTCACATAACATTCAATTAAGATTAAGGATAAACATACATGCAATTGCTGGTTGGCACTGTACCAGACTTGTCTCCTCCAAATCATTGAATACATCTTTTAAATTCTTGCTTTAAAACTACAAATTGTTACAAACAACCTCAAAATCATATGAAACAAACTGTTCTGAAGAAGAACGAGCTGTTCGTTTGGAAATCTTTAATACACTTTACTTACTTTATGTGGGAACGACACTTGTATGCTTCCACTTCTACTGTCTGAGCTAGTATACTTGCTAGTAAGGTTAAAAAGGCAGCCAACATTCCATATGGATTATAACTTTACTGTTCAACCTGCTGATGTTGTTCTCCATTCATTGACTATCAGATATTCAAAATATTCCTTACCATGATGTTATGTTTGTAGTTCTTTGTGAATTATGTTTTACATGTTCTACAGTTTGAAATATATTACTATATCTAATAGCTAAAGCATAAAAAATGTTTTAAGAGTATTTTGATGAGTTGTCATTTTTTATACATCTCTACAATCTCTTCGTTCTATTGGCATTTCGGTTGACATGCAATGGAGACAGACTTCGATCATTCTCTCGTATATTTGTCATTTTGAACACTGGTTGCCAGAAGAAGTGGATGCAATTAACATATAGTAACATCACCCTGTCTGAGGCTAAGCTAAAATGTTCATACATAAGAATGAGGCAGATTTTAGTTGTCAACTTAATGGACTAAGCCAAAAGTACATCTTGCAAATAAATTTCAACTCAACTTCCTTAAGTTTCAAAAATTTGATAAGGCTCATACTCTTATATATTGTGTGAAAATTCGTTTGCTTAATGAATTTGAAGTCCTATTTCCTATTCATATACCTTGAATTTTTTTTGGGGTTTATTTATTTATTTATAGGTTTCGGTTCATCTTAATAGGAGAATTCATCCTCAATCAGGTACAAATTTGGTTTCGTGGCTACTTATATTTGCTTTTTTTAATCCAAATTTATTCCTGAATAATTATTCAATTCAACTTAATTGCTTCAGTAATTCTCAATTACCTTTTCTTTTATATATATAACTAGAGTGCAACCCGAGCGTTGCTTCGGGAAAATGAAAACTAAATTACGATAATATGTGTACCGAAAAATGATTGAATTAAAAATTGATTATGTGAACATAAAACTTAAAACACCATCTAATAATATATAAAGTAGGATAATGAATGCATACATTCTAGATTATTACAATATAAAAGAGATAATGGGTAATTCTTTTAAACAACATTTAGTAATAGATAAAGCATGTGACATAGTAACTAATTTCTAGTTGATGTTGCGAATAATACTTTTAATGAATTTAAGTGTTTTTTTGCACGAACAATAATAATTCCTAAGCGTTTTGTAGTCATTAAAGACTTTTTCTGAACTGTTTGAAGCTTGACTGTTCATAGCCGGACAAATTGACGAATATGCTTTTCTTTGTTGTAGAGTTTCGGCATAGGTAAAATCAGCAATCTCAAAACCATATAATCTTTGCAAGGACTTTAAGACTTTTAAGCAAGCAGCTTAACACTAATTTGTAAAAGAGATGAGACTGGATGCATATTGGTCAAAGTTGTGTTCATGTTCTTGGACATCCTTGTGAACATATGAAATGTGGCATGTGTAACTAAGGTGTGAATCTTCATCGTCGCTAAGTCCAAAACTAATATTAAAGGATACCGTAAGCAGAGGAAGTGACAGCTCTTGTACCACAATGTGTAACATATCTTGATAAGAATATGAGATTGTTTCCATCTGTTGAATGGAAAAAAAAATAGAAATTGTAATTGCTTATTATGCATCTGGAGGCATTTTTCAAATTTATTAAACAACACAGAGGAAATGAATACCTTACAAACACCATTAGATAAAGACACACATTATATTATGCTAAGAACCTTTAATATGAAACAATAGCAATAACACTTTTTAATACATGGAAAAAACAAAGGCATACACAATTAGGAAATGGAAAGTCTTTTCTTCATTAAATTATGATTGGCTATTACAGGATTACTTAGTATATAGAGTGCAAGAAAGTAAAGACATAAAAAGTTGGACAAATATTAAAAGTCTTGTATTAAGGAACAATAATCAACTTTATTAGAGAGTTGATTGATCTCACGTAAAGCTTGAATGACCTTCTTACATTTGGATTTTAGTTTAATATATTTTCTCCTTAAAACCACTTGGCTTGCAGGGTGGTTGACTTTAGCAAGAGTAATAACTTGTAATTTTTTCTTTTAATTCATGCAATTCAGCTGAGTTGAAGTCAACGACTTCCAAGTTGTTCAAAGTCTTTGAAAAATGCAAAGCTTTATGTGCAGCACTGGACATGGCATCAGGAAGGGACAAGCTTCTAAGGCTTTCAAAAGTGTGGATGAATTTGTGCTCCTTTTTGTCTTTGTAAAGTATGCTCAAATGAATAACATACGTTTTGCTAATTGAATCGTGCTCATACGTGGATGAATAAGGAGACATGTCCAATTCTTTGAGAGTTTTAGACAACAATCGCTCCAAAGGTAACTTTATAAGCATTTGTTCTTGCATAAACATAAAACATATATTTTTAGAACAAGTATCATATCACTTGTGCCGCTAAAAGTTCAGGAAAACAATACTTTGAAAAGAAGTGATCATTGGATAAACCTAAAAAGACATGTTAATACTTATGTGGTAGTGTGTATAAAGTGTGTGAAATACATAAAAACAAACTTAAATTTGCAGCTTACAATATAGGTGTGGTGTCTTTCTTTTATTTGAAAGTGCCCTTCCTTTGACAAAAAACCAAAATCGAAAAAGAAAATATAAATTGGTGAAGACAATATATATAAGTAATTCCTTTGTGTTGAGTGTAAGTGTCAAAGAAAATGAAGCTTCTTAAATAAATGGAAAAACATGGGGTATTTAATGCTTAAGATTTTAAGTACATGATAAAATATTTGGAAGCATGCAAGATATTTTGTCCATTCAGTTCAGTTATAATTGCTCATTCCCATATAATTGCTCTTTTTGTTTTTTGAGATACATATTTGTTGTCCTATAGATATACAAAATCTGAATATAGCAATTGCACGTGGGTTAAGTACAAAATATTCATGCAATCTCCCCAAAATATAAAAAGAAATCTAATGTGCAGTTTTTATTTTACCAATCCTTCCATGATCTATTCCTTTGACTCAACAAAATATACATGCAATCTCCCCAAAATATAGTTGGTGTACTTTGCATTATTTGCACATCTTATTCCATTAAGTCCATGGGCCATCACATATTCACCATTAATTAGTTGTCATTCTCTTTTCCTAAATAAATTTCATAATCCATATTCATGTTGAACACATCTCAACTTTTGGTCACAACATAACTCATTCACATTTCATAATTAGCTTTCACATTTATCTGTTCATAAACTAAATTATCAGTTATTGAACATTGATTACATTACAAATAATGAAGTTGTAATAAACACGACCACATTAGGATGGACTTCAACTTGAAATTGATGTTCCTAAGGCCGTGTTCTTTATAGCTTATCAATAATTTATTTCAGTTCATTTCAATAGTATTCAGTTTAGTAATTTCCTTTCAGCAAATGCAATTCAATTCAGTTCAGTTCAGTCATAAAGAAGAAGGCTTGATGTAGTTAATACATTCTCCAATGCATTTAAAGAAAGTAAAAAAACATTGATTTTCATCATATTACTAACCCTCATGGGTTATACATATGTATACAATAAACTACGACACAGTGCTGCTATTTTTGTTATATCTCTTCTTTTGCGTTAACGTTCTTTCTTACTTTTTGCTTAATTATTCATAGTCTTCTCTCGCTACCTATTTTCCCTTCTTTTTCAGCGATAGAGTCTGGGTATGAAAATAATCAGAGGCTCGAGATGCTACAGATAAAAAGGAAACTGAGGCATTTTCAATGCTGCGTTTTCAAGAGCTAAGTCATTTTCTCATAATTATTACTTCAACGCATATAAACTTTTCTAAGTATGTGACAAATATTTTCATTTTATGCATAATCTTTACACATATTTTATTTCATCTACTGGCCATTAATGAAACCTATCTTCAATTTCACTAACTCATATCCCCACAAATATTTGACCCATGTTTGGTCCGTTGTAGGACTTCCTCCATTTCCATTCTTTTGGATATTGTATTTATTGACAATCCATGTTAAATGCTTTGCTTTAACACATGAACAAAATATACCCATGTTGAATATAATCAAATCACAGTGTAAGTCACTGTACAACATAATAATTATGCACTCCACTACTATTTGCATGTATGAAGAATTCTAAAATTTATGTATTTAAAGAACTCAAGCCTTCTTTCCTACCCGCGCTTACACATTACCCTTTGTTCTGCATAAGGTATCCCTTTCTATTTAAATTTTATATAAACCAATTACTTTTTTTTTTGTTGTACTTTACATTAAATTTTCTGCACACCAAATCATGCAATTGCATTAATATTCATGAAATTTGTCCTCACTATATTGGTCAAAGTTCCGTTAATCATTACGTTGCATTTAAAAATACTTAAGATGTGTAGTAATGTATTATTAAACATATTAAATCTTTCAAGGTTCGAGTTGCAAGGGCTTGAGATTTCGTTAACCCTCACAAATGACTCGATTAAAAGTAGCTCTAGTGATCTGTGTACATTATTTTAAAACGTAAAATGCACAAACCACAATATTCATATCCTTAAATTGAGGTTTTTTTTTTCAAAATTGGACGCCTAAAAGAAATACCCTTTACAACATGTGTATGAGTAATTTTTTTCGTGTAAAATTATCATGATTTTTTTAAAACTTTGACTTTCAGTCTGCAAATGATATCTCGTGCTTTTACAATGATTTTTAGTGTTATTTTATCGTACTTTATGTCATTTTGAGTCGGATTTGGTCCTAGTTCTTCATGTATTTGTAGTTTTAGGCTATTTCTATGTTTGTTTCAGTTTGATCGTTTTTCGTTCATTTTGTTACTTTTCTTCTTTTCCCGCACTTGCTTATGGCATTATTAGTGTTTTCAGAAGTTTTCTAGAAGCGTTGAAGCTAATTGGATAGGAGGTTCAGACCCAAGGAGTTTAATTGAAGATTCAGAGTAAAAATCATAGAATTTGGGTGACAGCAGCGCCCTGTCTCGCCGAGACACTTGTTGTCTCGCCGAGACAGCGCTGGAGGCAGCTTGGACGACTTTTGATATTTCGGGCATAACTTTCTCATACGGACTCCAATTATGGTGATTCAAGTGGCTCTAGAAAGCTAAGAGGACGTGTGACAACTTTCATGTTTTGAGTTTCTCGAGATTCGGACTGGAAAGCGTTCTAAATCGGGTTTGAAGTTCAGTCGTGGGCCGAAACTCGCCGAGACAACACTTGTCTCGACGAGATGAGTTATTTTTATGACTCGCGAGCTTCGATTTTCGTGCAAATAGTGGCCCGTTTCTTCCTATCCCGTCCCAAAAGACTCCTAATCATCCTAGACAAGGGTTTTTCACTTCCTAGATGACTTCTACACATATATAAGACGTCTACGAGGTGGAAAACGCGGATCCGATCTATCAATTATCTTTACTTTACAAGTTTTTCATAGTTTTCAGCTTTAGTTCAGTTTTTAGTTTTCTACTTAGGTTTTATTTTATTCGAAGAACATTGTTGGAGCAATTCATCGCGTGTTGCTACTATTGAAGTTGTAATCTTTCGACTTTGGTTCAGGATTTCTCTTAAACCTTACTATTTTGTTATGATTTTCAATATAGTTATGCGTTCCATGTCTTCCATTACATCTATTGCTTTGTTTAGTTCAATTATGAACTAACTTCCATCCAATCTAGGATGGGGGTGAACTTGAGTTATGAATATGTTTGAATGATTTAATTGAAGGTTTATTTATGTGTTGTGTGATAATCTGTTTATGCATGCTTTATGCCTTTAGACCAAGAGGAGATAGGATTATAGATAGATTTGAGACCGATAGGAGATAATCTATACCGACATTGCATATTCAGACCTTACGTGAGAGATCAAGAGAGCGGCTTCGTGTCCGGGCTACGGCTTAGGCCTTATTCATCACATATCGATAATGCTTTGCATGACCTAGGTTATATTGCCTAACCAAGCTATTAACTGAATGCGTGCAAATAGTTTTCGTTAAGTTCTGGCCAAACTTATGTTATTTGTTAGGATGAATACCGTTATTCACAACATGGAAGTAAACTGAAGATAAATTGAATCAAACATAGGAATTACCTAGGAATCCCCCGTCCTGGATTGATTTTCTCCATAATATCACAATCCAACTCTGTTATTCTTGTTTTTGTCATTATTTTACCTTTAGTTGAGATTTTAAATACACTACAATCAAATTTATTAACTGGTTACTTGCTGAATAGATCCAACGACTTGACTATTTTACTTGATTTTCAATCACAATCTCTGTGGATTCGATCTCGTGCTTACCAGCACTGTATTACTTGGTGTAAGGTTATACTTGGCCTTATTTTTGCTATATTTAGGGAGCATCAGCAAGCAGTTCTCAAACATCAATTACACATTCACATATTCAATACCATTCACATATTCAGTTATTTCAATAATTTATTCAATACATTATGAAGTAACGTGTTTAAGCTAGCTTAAGCATTTGTTTTTGTCTTATCCAAAATGGCATCAAGGAAGGTCGAAACAGCTTTTCCCTAAGCAATTTGACAAACAAAAGTACACTAAGACTCAACAACTTACTAAAAACATGACATGAAGAAGTAATATTTCATTGAATAATTCAAAATTAAACAAACCTAATCAAGTGTTTTACATCTCTTAAGTAAATGACCGGCATGTGCGACATCATTAAGTTGTTCCTTCAAACTCTCCAGTTCTTCTTGTGTTCCCACAGAATCAAAACCCTTTCAAATGAGAGAAAGAGAGTATTAATTACCTTAAAAAGGTTTTCATCTTGCTACCATTTCTCTTCACCTTTTTAATCATCTTCATATACTGAAAACGAAATGGACCAAAATATAATAAATATGAGCGTACCTCAATTTTGCTTAATGTCTTTTAATACCTAATAAATCGAAGGTGCAAATCGAGACAGATTACGAAGCTAATCGGATTCCCATCATCGAAACTGGTTTGACGATTATAAATGATACTCACTTATGGTTTACAGCGTCCCATTTTCCGGGGAAGATGTCTGATGTTCCATTGCAATATCTACAGAGGAAAGATGAAGATAGAAGAGACAATAGTTTAAAAAACGTGAAACCCAAAAAATTAATTCAACAATAGGAATTCATAGCATGTAAACACAAAGCCACTTAGAAATAAGCTAATTATACCAAATATTCATGTGTGTATCGAATTACATATTCAACGGTGAGGGGAGGACATCTACAGGTCGACGTTTTTTTGGAGACGGATCCACATTAACGTTCTACAAATTTTCGAGCAACATAAATAGGAAAGTGAGGATATAAGACGCAGAGTCAGAGTAAACATATTTTACCGGACAAATAACTATACATCACAAATGGGCGAATTAGATTTTCCAAGATATGAAATTTAATAAGTAGCCAACAATTCCAATAACACAACGGAGAGGGGAGGACATCAATGGGTTGACGTTTTTTTGGAGACGGATCTGTTATTCTAACATCTTGTTTTGATAACTTAATTAATTAATGGTTTTTATATATTATGCTCCATATGTGACAAAATGATTTTAAACATATACTCTATACTTAAATGTTTTATATAACTCTAGATTATTTACTAAAATATATTTCAAACAAGCTTTAAAAGAAATATCTAGAGTTATTCCGAGAAAGTATATGATTTAACTATCGATCTTACGTGCTCTAACTTATGCCATATTTTATGAGATCTATAGTTTTTATGTATGTATGCCATGAACTTAAATGTGTGAATATGAGATATATTATGGACTTATTAATCATGACGTGATCTTATTTAAATCATACATATATGCCATGATTATTTTACGAAGTTCATAATTACTACGACATCTCGACTTCACTAATATTTTCGGTAAATACATACTTGCCATGATGTTGATTAAACATATTTATCATCCTTATCTCTAACAAAATTGATACATTTTATTGATGATAGTATATGTATGTATGGAATTCGAAATTAATGTTTAAGTCTTGCAAAAATATGTTCATCTCAAGATTAATCAAGACCATCCACTTCCATACTTGATCTTCATCCAACGGCTCAAAATCGAACTTGATAAGCAAGTTTGATGTCTCATCAAAGACAACTAAGGTTGTACCTTCAAAGGCTTCTCCACCTCTCCTTTTGGCACAAAAACCGAGGTATCTATGCAAGAGAGGAGGCTTTAGTCAACAAGTCAACAAAGTACACTTACAACATGACATAAAAGTGACTTGTGATAGACATAAAGTTGATGGTGATGAGACAAATGCTTCCAACGGCTATAAGGGAGAAGTTGCACGAATTTGAAGTCTCCAGCGGCTCTATTTCGGATTATAAATAGCCCGGGAAGCTCACAGTTGAAGGTAAGGGAAAAACAACGAGAATTAAAGCTATCATACGAGATATTTCACATCTTTGATTAATATTTTCCTTCAACTGTATCGTGAGAGTTTGAGTGTTATTCTTATCATTCAAAAACGATATTGTAAAGATTAAACGGTGGGGTTTAATCTTGGGTTTAACACTAGATCCCGATAAAAGTGTAAAGGTTCTTAAGCACCCGTAAGCTTAGGAGAGGTTGTCATTGAGCCTTGAAATGTGCCATAAGTTTCTTAGTTGAGCTTGAGAAAAACTAAGAGAAGTCACTCGACGCTTGGAGTTCGAGAGAGTAAATACTGGTAGAGGTATTTGCTGGCAGTGTCTCGGATTGTGAGAACTGTCTCAGGCTTGATTTCTGCCCGTAAAGAAATCATAGTGGAAAATTTCGAGAGGTTCTCTCGGGGACAGGATTAGGCTCACAAGGAGACCGAACCTGGATAAATAACTGTGTCAAAACCTTATATCCCTTACTCTCTTTATTATTGCTATTTAATCACTTGTTCTGCATTTAATTATATATTATTAACTGCTTGTGATTAATTGTGTTTAAACTGCTTATACTCTTATTTCTTTTAAACAACTGTTTCTTTCGCAAAACTTTTTGAACTGTTGTTTATCTTAATAGGCAAAATATTTAAGAGTATATTAAGTTATTTTAAAAGGCAATAAATCCTATTCACCCCCCCCCCTCTAGTCTTTATATAGTCATATTTGGGCCAATAGGATCCACATTAACGTTCTGCAAATTTTCGAGCAACATAAATAGGAAAGTGAGGATATAAGATGCAGAGTCAAAGTAAACGTATTTTACTGGACAAATAACTATATAGCACAAATAGGTGAATTAGATTTTCTAAGATATGAAATTTAATAAGTAGCCAGCAATTCCAATAACACGGGTAATTCAGAATTCCCAAATTCCCACTTAAAAGCAAGGCCCACGCAACAACACAACAGTAAAAGATCCAGAAAATATGTTCGCATCGAAAATGCCATTTCTTAACATAACTGCACAAAAATAATGTATTCATTATTAGCATGTTCATTACCAGGTCAACTGCAGAGATAATTTGGTCAAGGAAAGGTAAACAACAAATCCCACTCAAATCAATAACACAATTTCTAAAAAAACAAAACTTAATATTGATATGAATGAATATATATGTAAACTAAAGCAATCATAGCAAAATAAAACAATAGAAATACAGTTCAGAAACATGCTTAAATCTATAATGGAAATGGAAATTATAACTAACATAAGTAGATATAACGAATTCATGTATTCATTAAATATAAAACGGATCATATATTAGCTGTAAAAAGATGCAGATAATCATTGAATGTACCTTATTAAACTGAACAATCGATTTGGAGGGTGATAGGAAGAAGGTGGCATAAGTGCAAATCTTGGGAATATTAGCTGTGAAAAAAACAATGAAATCAGAGAAAATCGATGAAGATCTAAAGTAGAATAAATAGAGATATTAGGAACTCACCAGAGAGTTCGAGAACGGCGGCCCATGGCCTAAACACATGCCTACAAGAAGCAGATCTGCAACATTAGGTGCATCAATCATAGAAGACCAGAAATTATGTAATGTAATCGAATGAATGATTCAAAGAAAAACGAAATGGAAAAATTTCAGTGTTAAAGAAAAAAATACGAACAATAATTTGCAGCACTAAACCATTAAATGGATTGAAATTACCTTCACTAGACACAATAAGAACAAACGAACCCTAGGAACTGCTGATCTGAACAAATAAGGTAACAAATTTGTTGTAAATACAAAAAAAATATGGATGTTAAAGCTAAAACACGAGCTGTAAATGACAAAGTATAGACCTTACCAAGAACAAGACACACCATGCACCTAAATCGAAGCTGGTAGAAGAAGAGGTTGTGGTCGGTGGCGGAATGAGGAGGAGAAGCGGAGAAGGACAATAACTCGAGAGTTGCAAAGAATAGGTCAGAAGAAGGCATGTTTGTGGTTTGTGAAATGACAGAAAGAGGCTAGAAGATGAACCACGTCGTTTGTGAAGTGGGTGTGGGCCCAAAATGGAAGTTTTTGGTGGTAATTTCAGAAAATCTCGAGGAGTAAATGTGAAATTAGCCTGAATTGCAATTGATTTGCACAACACTGTACACTCCATCATTCTCCTTTATACTATAAAGATAATGTTTTGACACTATTAACCTTTATTTTATTTTCATTTTGACAGCTCAACTTTGATGATGTGATACAATCATAGAAACGTTATAGTTTGAGTATTCATAGAGATCCTAAATTCCCACATGACATGAAGACATCTCAGCCACTGTTCTCTTTTATTTATATTCAGTTCAGTTCAATAGTTTCAGTTTAGTTCAATTCAGTTTTTTTCAGTCAATTCATCTTTCTTCCGTTCAGTTTATTTCATCAAAAAGAATAGGGCATGGATATGTTTTGCTCTACAATATAAAAATTGTAGAATAAAAGAGCATAATCAACTAGGCTCCTCAACAAAATTAGGTTCAATAAACCAAATAGCACGAAATTGGTAACTTTTCTGGAACACCACGACCACCAAACTTCTTAGGCTCGTTGTGCCTAGGATTAGCAACAAGCAGAGTCATATCATATCTCACCAAGATATCCTTGATCTCTTTTGCTATACAATTACTTATATTATCTAGAAAAGTGATTGAAACAAAAAACATGCATTTAATTTTCTTTGTTTATATACTACTGCTAATAATCCTTAGCATATATTAAACAATCTAATAATACTCTTTTCTTTTTATGTTATTTTATCCGATAGTTCACTTCGTTCCTTATTGGATTATATGTAATTATGCACCCGAAGTATGGGGATAACAAGATTTTCATGTTCTAATTTTCCATTTTGTAATGGACATTTGATATAAAATGTTACATAAATATTAAAGATTTTGTAGACAATTTTCTTAAAAATATGAACTAAAATTAAGCAATATTAAAATATCCGCGCATCGCGCTAGTCTTCGTCTAGTTAATTATAAAATACTAACAAACTCATATAATTAAAAAAAACTTAAACCATATGCAAATCCTTAAAATGTTTAAAAATGACATTTTTTAGTTCATCAACTTTGAGGACAACCTATGAGTCCCTCAACTATCAAAATGTGGATATATTGAGTTCTTATTCGATAACATGACACTGAGTTGGCAAATGTAAAGAATAAAATTTTTAATACCAATTTAATGCTAAGTAAAAAATATGAACAAATTCTTTTATCAAGAAAAATATAAACAAATTCAGGAGAATACGGATATATTTAAGTGAACATTGAGATTATTCGATGGGGTTGTGGATTTTAATTTAAACATGGAAACATTAGGCCATATAAAATGTCGGCCCTTTATTTTTCCCCAAAAACAGAAATTTGGCAAACCCTCGCAAGGGTTTCCTCAACACAAACTAAACTCAACTGAACAAAATCGAAAGTGTGTTGTTCCGATATGGGTAGCACCGCCACCGCCACCACCACCTCCACCTCCGCTACCGAAAAGACGGAGGCGGAGCTTCAGCGGGAGATAGACGAACTACAGCGCCAGCAGCGCCAGGTCCTTCTTTGTCTTTTACTTAATTTCTGTCGATTTATTTCGTCGCTAATTAAATCTCCTTCTGTTTTCAAGATTACCGACCGCCTGCGTGATCCTCGGGGTCTCCGAAGAGGTGGTTTCTCCGCTGCTGCTGGTCCTCGGAACTTCGCCGCAAATGGCGCTCGTCAACGGCCCTTTGTTCGACCGGTACCTTTCTCTTTACTTTGTAATGTTATTTCATTACTTTATCTTTCAATGCAGACTCAAAAACAAAAACCCTAATTTTTCAGGCTGATCGGAACGATGCGGAAGATCAACCTCTTGCAAAACGGAGGCTTTTGTCTGCTGTTGTAAAGGTACTGTCTTTTACGCGTAATGCAATTTACGTATTCGAGGATTTGTGTGTTGATTTGTTATCAATTGGGGTATGAAGTTGGAGGATGGAGAGATACTTGAAGATCATGCGCCTGCGAAGGTTATGGAGAAGCAATCAGGAGAAGAGGTGGAAGACATTGGAATTGACACGCAAAACGAGAGTGATGGAAAGCCATCTGATCGCGGTTGGAATAGGAGGGATGTTAGTCAAAGACTAGGCAAGAGGGTAAAAATTACTATATCTCGTCTTATTATTGCTTATGTGTTTTCCCTGTGGATATAAATTGTTGTTTTCTATTTGTCTAGGAGACCGATCTTCCTGTTGCTGAGCATGTTCCAAGGGTGTTGCCAAAGGATGAGGATCCTAGCTTGGTTAGCAGAAATAAAAGAATGCTCGGCCAACTCTTAGGAACCCTAGAGGTATGTATTACTTGATTTCTTGAGCTTCTATGTTGAAAGGGTGCTATATTTGAAAATGACATCAACATTGTTTCTGTATTCATCTACTACGTCGATTTCAATAGCACAGAATCCATGTGGACTTCATTATTTGCCAACAGACTTTGGAAATTGGATATGGTTTTACATAAAATTTGAATCTGAAAATGCTAAAGCTACAATAGAAGATGTTTTTCCATTTATTGGGAATGACTATACTCTTCTGTAGTTGGGATCAATGCTTGATTGTGGTTGTAATTGTACTTCCATTGAAACTCATTTTTAGGGAGTTTTTTCGTGCTTTTTCTGAAAGTAATTTAGTTGGTACAGGACACAGAAAGCAAAAAAAAAAAAAAAGTATTTCCAATCTATTCTAAAATAATAGGGTCGAAATTTTTTCTACTTCCAATTGTATATAAACAAACTATGGAGTACGTGGACTCTTTCAGAAGGTCGGAGTGTCTGTGTCAGACTCGCTGGACTCGCAGCCGCACCCGACGTGGCAAAAAAGAGTCCCCTGTTTTATTTTACAGTTTTAAGTTGGGATGGCGGGACACTTCTGACAAACAAAGAAAAAAACCTACCAACAGTGTTAGAAACAGAAACTTCATGCCCTCTTTCCTTATTGCCATGGATGGGATCCAGTTCTTCTTTTCTATCTTTTCTAATTGACAAAGCTTTCTCTTTTGATTCCAGATTGTTTTCTCTTCAATTGCAGTAGGTGGATGATTTGTTTTGTTCGTCCCCTTCAATTTCAATCTGATATGTGGATTATTAGTTTTGTTCGTCCCCTTCAATTTCAATCTAATTTGTAACACAATGTGGGGTAGAATTATGCAGCTAGCTCACCCTGCACTTACTCTGTTGACTATTCCTCCTAGTTCGCATTTTGCTCTTTGGGCACTTTGTTATATATTTTAAAATTCTGTTTCCTGTGTCCGTACTTGCACCCATGTCCGCATCTGTTTCCGTGCTTCATAGTATATAAACATTATGGTCGGATTTGAATCTAAGTGGTGTTTTTGATAGAAGATTTTGTTTGAAAGGACGTTTCTTTGTACACCTTGCTTTCTACTACATGAAATCATTTTTAGTCTATGATTTTTAATTTGTATATATCTGCATTTACTGAATCTGTTGCAGAAATTTAGGAAAGAGGATGTGAAACTTTCAGGATCAGAGGCTTACAAACAAAGGTCCAATGCTTTGCAACGAGTGAGTATATCATCTTTATATAGATTTGTTACAAACTTCTAATGCTTCTGTTGAATGCTGTTAAATGCTAAATTTCTTGCTTCAATTGTAATTAAGATTTTTGTTGAAAGTTTTAGGCTGAAACTTCAGAAAAGTAGTTTTTGCTGCCTCGAAATGAATAGATTATTCAGTTTGGCTTTGTAGCTCCATCTATGAGATACGTTTTTAAAACAGGTTATGTTTATGTTGTTTCTTGTTATGGCTAATAATCTCAAATTTTACATAGGCGGAGCAAAGAGCACGAGAAGAAAGTGAAAGGCTGAGGCTGCAAGAGCGTGAACAAATTGCAGAAAAAAGGAGGAGGGATCTGGTTTGTTCTTCAATCCACAAATTTAAACCATGTTGGGGAAAGCTTCAAATGCTTCCTTGTGAACATACTGTGAATTGGATTATCCATCTTACATTTCAATTGATTGGCCCTTTGGAACAGACTCTCAGAGCACGTGTTGCTGCCAAAACGGAAGAAAAGAAATTGGAATTGATGTTTCTTCGGTGGAGTGAGCATCATAAAAAACTTTGCAATTTTATAAGGTTGAGTTTCATACATTTATTGTGGTCAGTATGCACACACATACTCGTACACCTGCGTATTTCTTTTTACTAATCTTCTTTTATTATTCACTGTTTATTGCAGGTTATTTTTAACTTTGGTCCAAAAGTGTCCATATTCACAGTTTTATTGAGACCAAGATAAGTTTCTGTTCAATTGCGTAGTTGTGATGAAGGAACTTTTGACAAGTGTTCCTTGTTTGCAGGATCTTATTTAGGAATTACTTGATACTTTGTGTTGATCAATCTTGACGCTTTTAATTGCTTTGGGGGTGTATATTTCAGGACGAAGGCAGAGCCTCCAATTTACTATCTACCGAAGAAACCGTTGGATGAAGATTCTTCCTTGCTGGAGCAGCGCAAGGAACAGGTGATTTTCCTGCCATATTTCTCAGAATTTTAGTTCGAGCGTCTTTATTATGTCTATGGATTGATGTATGAACACTGCACATCATTCATTTGTCAGTAGCAAGGCTGATACCAGAAAAAAAATCTCTTTTTGAATCCCAGCCTTAGTTTGATGATGAGCGAGCATGCAGGGATTGTGTGTATCGGCATAGTGATACTGCAATTCACTCTGTTTCCGAAAGATTTCCCTGCAAAATAGATGGGAAGATGGGCAGTTGTGCTTCATCTATTGGAAGTTTCAACAATCATCTTCCCCACATCAATCATTGTTTATCTCTCTTTTGTTTTGGAGTTTAGAACCTTGCAATCTCCCCTGGTCATATTTGGAGAATATTTTTCAGGAATTTTTGGAATGGAAGTCAGCAAGGAGAGAGGAATTGGTGGAATACCAGAAGCAGATAGCAGAGCAGTGTGTTAGCAAAGTGGAGAATGATATGGAAAGGTGGAAAAATGCAAGGAAAGCAAGGAGACCGAGCGATGATGCTGCTAATTTACAGGAAACGATGGACAAAGAATTGGATAGCCACAGGCTTGAGCATGGTCCCAAGACAAGAAAAATTCCTGGTGGAAGAAGCAACGAAGAAGAGGATGAAGAGGATGTGGAGGATATAAATGTTGGTGAGGATGACATGATGGATGATGTACTGGTTGTTGATGAAAATGGCACAAGAGCTGATGAAGAAGCGCCCAAGACAGAAGCAGCAGCAGCTGGTACCAGCACTCCTCCTCATAATCCTGACGAGTAAATGGTTTCAGGTTACACCCTCTAGGTTGATTTCCTATTATGTATTTGTTTTTTTTTTTATTATTATTATTTGTTTTCATTTTGTACTTTGTTATATGTTGAGTTTTAATTATTTGAATGCATTTAGGTTTTGAGTAGATCATTCATGTTTTGTTACTCTGTATACGAAGTGTTTTGTTTCATTCTCTACTTATAGGGAATTAGAGAAAGAGAAGAAAGAATCCATTTTATTCTTTAAGATAATTGACATCCTTTCTACTTTTCAAACTTGTGTGTTTCTTTCCTTCTTTGTTTTCTAATCGATTTTCCGTGGCAATTTTAGTTTTAAGTGAAGAGTATATCACAAGGGTTGATTGCCGGAAGGCTTCAAGTTCGAAAACCTTCGAACTTGGGGCATAGGTTTACATGTACTTAATATCTTTTTCATTTTATCTAACATATCTCACAAAGTGATGTGGCTAATCTAGTCAAATCTCACATGCGCTTGCAATAAGAAAAGAGATTAAAATAGGGGATTGTTGACCTGTTATCCCACTTTAATGCCTAAGTTAAGCCTATTGGGGACATGGAGGATGGACCCATTGCTAAATCAAGAATGAACTAATTCTGAATATGTAGCGTCTCATTCTATTTGAAACCAGCTGAGATGAGCTGAAGGTAACACGAAGCTCAGAAATTTGACTTTGACATGCGTCGTTTATATCGGTCAGTGTCATGGAGCGGGAATCAACAACATATTCAAACTTGTAACTCTGCTAATAATCGGGTTGGTGGTAATTTCTAGCAACTGTCATATTGCGCGTACTAAAACACGTGATGGTGTCATGTGTTGAGACCGTGTAAAAGATGATTTCACTTGGCTTTATCTAATATTGCGTGAACATTATTTTATTGGTTATTTACCATGGATCCACGATAAAAGATTTAAAGATTATGCAAAGTGATGTGCTCCTATCATATCTCCATCATAGGATTTTAATTTTTACAAGTTACATCTCCATCATAGGAGTTTAGTTTTTAAAAGATTTAAAGAAAGAGGCATGCATCTACAGGGAATTAGAGCATCTATCTCTAACCCATTTTCCTTTCTCATCATCTTCCTCCCTACAACCTCCTCGTTCTCCTTCCTAGCATCCTCAAACTTAACTTTTTCTCATTTTACAACTTTGGCGAGGCATCTTTAGTTAGATCTACATGAGGAGGAAAAATGAAGCTTATCTTCCTTCACGCTTCCATATATGTGTTCATCGGTTAGTAGTTTCAATGGTTTTAAATTCATATATCTCATTGGGATCATTGCTCTTGGTAAGACTCAATACCGAGTTCGACCGATATATTTTAGACTCAAGAACCTCTGTAGAAAGGGACGCGTCATCTGAATCTTCATATTGCATAACATTATCATTTATATATGATGTTTTGCTTTGGTACCATGACTCTCTTTCTCTTAGTTTATTTAAGAATACTGAAGTTGACCTCCACATCTTCATAAAGCACTCATGGTTCCTTTAATTGCTATTAGAACACATCTTGTGGAACTACTTTATACTTCACGATTACCACGGTCGAATTTTTGCACCTTGTAAACAAGAAACCTTTGTTCTAGAAATGTTGGCATTCTCCATTTGTTGTGGCTCGGTCTTTGTATTTTTCGGGCCATTAGAATTACACCTTTTCAAGTTGCACACTTTTATGTCTTCCTTCAACCATTTTTCACCCCTCCACCCCAACGATAACGATGAGCCACATGAATCCAAGAACCTCATTCCAACTTGAGCTTTGATTTTAAAGAATTACATGTTTAACACGATACATATCAATGTGCCCCTAAATTCCGTACAAGTAACAAATCGGGTTATCATAGTGTATTTCAAAATTTAAGCTGAATAATAGCATATTTTATCAATTGAAATTTCTATATCTTCTACCGTTTCAGTTTGATACACATCAATGGCAACCCTTATGTTGGGACGTATCTCTATTTGAGATAATAAGTAAGCAACATATGGCTTCCAAAGGTCCATGTTCCACCATCAATAACAAGTTTGAGGTCACGAGGGTCTAGTACAGTTGAAATATATGTAGTCCACTACCAAGATTGTGACCCCACCTGAGTCCTTTGAAGTTGACACTTTTTTTCACTTAGACATGTAAACTTCGGGGTTTTTCACATAAACACTTGAACTTTATAGAAACACACAACTTAAAACACATTTTGCATATGTGGCACTATGTTGGTAACACCAACATAATGAGGAGAGTGAAGAGGACTAAAATGGTAAAAAAAAACTTATGATAAATTACAAAAACAAATCTAATTAGTTTATCTTATTCCATTTTCATTCTTGTACTTCTTCCTTTCTTCTCCTTCTTCCATCTTCTTCTTTCTCTTTTTTCTTTCTAATTCTAATATGGAATTTCAAAAATTTTGGAATCCAAACTAAAATCTAGAAGAATTTCTTATGAATTCCAGAAAATAGGGAATTTCCGTATTTTACAATATGAACTAAATTCCATATTTTAAAATTTGGAAATTTTGAAAATTCCTTAAAATTTGGAAATTGAAATGTGGAAGAAATCTTGGATTTTCCAGATTTGAAATATAGAAATTTCAGATTTTCTGTATTAGAAAAAAGAAGAAGCAACAAAAAAGGTAATTTTTTAAGCGAGTATATTACACTCTCTCTAGTGAAAGTGAGATTGGGTGCAAAATGGATCAAACATATATAAAACGCCAAGTTGAGTGGGCTAAGTAAAAAACCTCAAAGCTCATGTGTCTAAATAAAAAAAGTGCTAACTTTAAGGGTCTGAGGTATAACGCCTTTAATTTAATGACACATCATATCTAAGGTGGGGCTATTTTCTAATGGGTTTTGTTATTTGCAGTACATTTTTAAGAAAATACACTCCAACTATTTTGCCCTTTTAATTTTCTTTTGTTAAATTTTTTTTGGCCCGAATGGTTCTTAAAACCGTGATAGAAACGAATTTGAGAACAAAAGAGTCGAAGGTATATAAACTGCTACTTTTTTTTAACAAAAAAGTTTAAGAGATAAATAAACCAATTTTTACAAATTTAAAGAGTTAATGAGAAACTTAAAATAATTAGTTTAATATATTAACAACCTCCTGAATTTGTCTATTTTTTTAGTTATCTCCATCAACTTAAGGAACAACCTATTAGTTACTTATTTTTTTAAGTAAAAAGACGATGGTACCCTTGCCACGTCATCATTATTTAACGGTATTAAGAGAATTCCGCGATTTTGTTAACGTTTTGAAACCACATTCCTCTATTTGCAAAAAAAGAAACCACATTCCTCTATTTGCAAAAGTGTGAAATCACAGGGGTTTTATTTGTACTTTTCCCTTTTTTTTTCATTTGGCTCCCTCAACTTATCAAATGTAACCCATTTTGTCCATTTGTGCTACATGACATAATATAAGTGGTAATAAACAAATTCATGCAACATCAGCATAAAAATGGGCAAAATAGGTCGCATTTAACAGGTTGAGAATGTCAAATGGAAAAATAATAATTACAAATTCAAGTAGTTAGTAAATTGTTACTTAAATCAAAGGAGCTAAGTGAAAAAAAAAATAGACAAGTTCCTAAAAGATTTATGGAGCCAATGCCAAATTTGTTCTCATATATTAAGCTTTAAGAAAAAGAGAAAAGGAAAACACAACAGAGTAAATTTCATCCGTAAAAGAGAAAACATATATTAGATATAGGGCTGACGTGGATCTTAGAGATTCTTGAACCGAATTAAATACCCGAAAATAAAAATCCAAAACTGTCTTGAACCGTTGACTTTTTTTTTAGAACCGAACTGGATTGTACTGTTGACTTTCATTTGGTACAATTCTGGAGATTAATTAATATCCGAACCGAATAACCGAACTGAACTGCATTGAACTGAAAGAACCGAACTTTTAATGTATTATGTTATGTATATTAGATAATCAATGTATTTGCGTGGATACTTTTCACAATATATTATTCTAGTTTTTAGTTTCCACAATAAATATATATGTTATATACATGTATTGTGATAATTGTTAGTGTATTATATGCAATAAACCTTTAAACTTAGTTTTTATAGTATAAGATTTTTATTAATTAAAAAAGTACATATTTTATTTAGTTTAAATCTCCGAATCTCCGCATTGGACCGAAATTTTAAATACAATCCAATCTGAATTATTTTTTTCAATATAATCCCAAAAATCTAATCTTTAGAATTCCCGACTTTCAATACAATACCGGAGATTTTCAAATCTCGAATTGTTTAGATCCGTACTCGCCCTAATTAGAACTCCTAAAAGTGAAAGGTACATAAACAAAAAAAGATGCCTTAAAAATAATGTTATCCTTTTAACTCTTTTGATAATTAATTTACTTCTTCTTCAAAAAAAACTAATAATTTATTTAGTATTTGTGAAAGAAAGTCGGCTTTCTCTCTCACAGCTCTTCAAAAGCAGAGCTCTCATTTTCTACTAAAAGCAATTCCACTCCACTCACAAAAACAAAACAGAAAAAGAACAACAACAACCAATTTCCGTCGCTAAAAATGCAACCCCCCCGACAACAATCTGAACCCAGCACTAGCCAAAACGGCGACCACCATCACCACCACAACAACCACCGTGCACCGCCGCAACCTACAAACCACCACCGCCCTTACCAAACCTACTACCCAACCACAACCTCATCTTCCTCCGCCTCAATAAAAGGGTGTTGCTGCTGCATCTTCCTCCTCCTCTCCTTCCTCGCCCTCCTCCTCCTCGCCATTTTCCTCATCATCATCCTCGCTGTCAAACCCAAGAAACCCCAATTCGATCTCCAGCAAGTGGGTGTTCAGTACATGGGCATTTCCTCTCCCACCACCACTGTGGACCCTACCACGGTGGCCGCTGCATCCTTATCCTTAACCATTAACTTGTTGTTCACCGCGGTTAACCCTAATAAAGTTGGGATCAAGTACGGGGAGTCGAAGTTTACGGTTATGTACCACGGGATACCATTGGGGAAGGCTAATGTTCCTGGGTTTTATCAGGAGGCTCATAGTGAACGCCAGGTTGAGGCTACTGTTTCTGTTGATCGGTATAGCTTGATGCAGGCTAATGCTGCTGATTTGATTAGAGATGCTTCGTTGAATGATCGTGTTGAGCTCCGGGTTTTGGGTGAAGTTGGGGCTAAGATCCGTGTTCTTCACTTGGATTCTCCCGGTGTTCAGGTCAGCCTCAACCTCGTTCTTTATGTTTTATCACTAATTTATTTCAGTTTACTCATTCAAAAAATGTATTTCAGTTCGGTCATAAACAACGGTTCTCTAACTAATTCGGGTTTCCGATTCAAGAGTGGTACTCACCTAGTCAATTACCATTAGATTAGAATTTAAAGATAGATATTAAAATCTAATGAAATCAACTATTTTACTTAAATTATAAAATAATGTTTTTTTATTTTTTAAATATATCGTAGATATTCCCGTATTAACCCGTCATGTTTATGTGATTTCATTATGTTTTAATCTCTACCTTTAAATTCTAATTTAATGGTGGATGACTATGGTCGGTTATTGACTAGTTAAGCGCAACTTTTCAATTCAATTGTTTCCTAATAAATGAATGCCTCAATCTGTTCCGGCCTTTTCATGTTTCTGGGCATTACATTACATAAATGGGTTTTCGGGCAGTGGCTGCTGCTCTGTATTAATTATTTTTCTGTTGCTAACCTCCATTAATTACTAAAATGACATCATGTTTATAAATTAACCCAAATGATTCAACTATAGTCTTCAAATTATTGAGTATCAATTTGACTCCTAGCCAGCCGGTAGACAACTTCATTTTCATATTGCATTGCACGCGCCCAAGTTAATTTGTAATTAATTATCGAGAGATTTTACTATATAAATGATGTGGTATGTGAAATTTATAATTTATTGACACGTGACACTTCAACTAATAACAATTTAACACTAACTAATTAATTAATAATATTACTTGATAATAGCCTTTTAGTTTTTTTTTTTTTTTTGAAAGAAATAGCCTTTTAGTTAATTATTTATGTAAAATTCTAGATCCTAAAATAGAAATTTCAAACTCTAAAAACTGTAAACCTTAAATTATGTATCAAATATGATAATATATATGATGTGTTATCAAAGTATAGTATTAACATACATATGACTTGCTAGATGTATTTTGAAATTCTCATAATTATAATAGCAGAAAGACTAAAATGGTACTATTATGGATAATTAATGACCTTAAGAAAAAATTAATTAAAATAAAATGACATACTGTGTCGTGCACCGAATTTGAGGTCATTCTTGTAGGATGTACGTATGCATTTCTTTGGTTCTCCAATCCAAGGGGGGTATTATTTGGGCAGACCCTCTTAGTTTCCACTATTTATATATCTGGTCCTTTTGGATTATGGGACAACTTTTCTCCCTTTGCAGTTGCGCCCTTGATGGGGCTTCTTTTTAGTCCTACCTTACCCTACCCTACCCTACCCTTGGATTCCTTTTTCTTTATTTACCTTGTATTTTCAGTGTCTTAAATATAAAAGCATACAAAAGTTTGCTTTTAAGTTTTGAGAAATTTTAAAATACTTATGGAGTACAGATGATGTGGTACTTCGGACTAATAATTTGATGACACGTCACATATGTTAGTATTTAGGGTCGATAATTTAAGGTCTACGGTTTAATTTTTAAGGTATAGGGTTTCATTTTAGATTCTAAGAATTTTATTTTAGTTTCTAAAATTTTATATAAATTATTAATTAAAAATAATTTTTTAATTAATTACACATTGTCAAAGTCTTATTGATCGATTTAACATATACCAACCATTATTGGTTTGAAATAACACGTCATCGTGCTCCAAAAGTGTACTAAAATCTCTAAGTTTTGATATCATCGTCAAAAATAGCTGCTAATTCAGTTAGTTTCTTTCTTGGAGTGTGAAATTTTGACCATTTTGAGAGCGCGTGTATGTCACTCTCTATTAAACTTATTTTGTCAATAATCAATTATATTTGTCCCTGTAACAGAAAATAAATAAATTATATTCGTCCCCATTTGCTCTTGGGTACACTTCGGGAAATTATTGGGGACCTTTAAACTTTATTTGAGGACTCCTCATTGAACGTGTAACACGTGAAGAGAAGGTGTACAATATTTTTGTATTTGTAGGTTTTAAGGTCCCGTAATATTTTTAGGAGAGACATCTTTAGTCTTCTCTCCCCAACAAGATCCAATCTTTCTTTCTGTTGGAGTATGATCTAGTGTGAACTGGGTTTTTTTTTGGGTGGTGGAATTCTCACTTGTTGACTTTAGCTACTTTTTGCTTCTTCCCATAGCTTAGAATTTGTGGTTTAGCTAGAGATGAGGATGCTCTTGGTTCTTGCATTGCATATGTATTTTAGTGAGTTAGGTTTTGGACTTTACCCATTGTGTCTTTCTTTACTAACGGGATTGTGCTTTCAGCTGACCACTTTGAAAACCTTCATTTTTTAATACTACTTCTGGCTTTCTTTTTGGGCTCATATTAAGATTTGTTTTCATTGCAAATTTCTAAATTTTTTAACCCAAAAAAAAAAAAAAAAACCTTGAAACACTGATTAATAGATTTTGCACATTAAGTAAAAAGTAGAAAGAATAGTAGAGTAGAGTAGGAAACAAATGAGAATAGAATGTGAGAAATGTGAGAGTGGAATCATGCTCATGTTTAGCTAACCAAATTAAGGACTTGCTATATTTTATCATGTGAATGAGTGACTTGTGAAGTGGACCCAACCCAAAGAGAAATGTGATTTAATTATTAGCAAATGCTTAAACTGAAGATCCTTGCATTTTAATTCAATTTGGGGAAGCAAATGCTTATTAAATATTGTGGCATATATATTTAATAAACATCATCTTATATATATATTTGATGGGATAGCTAGGGAAGTGCTGTGCTGCATGCATTCTTTTCCCATAATTAAACAACATCTAGTTATTTGGTTGAATCTTGTTAATTATGTGTATGTGCATAGATAGACTAGTTCATTTGTTTATTAGAATCCAATTGATTCAATAGGAAGTCTAGAGTGAACCTGGCATACATATATGGAGCTTCCAGATTAATAATTGTGGAGAAGAGAGAGGCCAATAATTTAATTTAAGACCGACTCTCTCCACTCTACAGTACTAGTCTAGTTCAAAAAAAGCCAAAACATGCTCCTGCTATGTTATGTTATGTTCCTGTGTCTGTCATATAAGAGAGAAATACCACATACATCCATTTTTCAACAACATCCATCTTTCAGCCAAGTCAATAATTAGCGCGTGTATACAAGGAAGAAAGGGAAACAAACGACAACTCCTGTATACTCTAGTCCTCACTTGTATAGTTATTAGAGGCGCGCTTTGGCCAAGGCTCCATGCTTTGCGCCTTAGTTCGCCAAATGTGCTCCTTGGCTACATTTGGCTTTTTTTAGGTTTCTTTTGGGTTTTAAATCTCTTTCTAATAGAGCCATAGATTAGTGTTATTAATTATTTGAAGTTCAACTTTGTTCTTCAGTTTTAACTTTTAAATCAGTATTATGAGTTTATGATTATGCCTTAGTAGTTAACTAGAACATAACTCATCCATTTTTTGGTTTTTTTTGTTGGTATTTGACTATTTGTGAGCGTCTGTGGCTAGTATTATGAATTTATAAAAAATTTCTTTGTGCGCCTCATGTCGCTTGGGCAGCGCGCCTAAGACTCTTGGACCCCCTAGCGCCTTTAATTACTATGCTCACTGGTTTAAGTCATTGGTGTACTAAACATTAAAATTAAAATTAAAATGATTATGATTTTGATAGTAATTGGTATTGAAAGAGGGTAGCTAATTTTGCAGGTATCAGTGAATTGTGCAATAGCAATTAGTCCAAGGAAGCAGTCTCTTACCTACAAGGATTGTGGATTCGATGGATTGAGTGTCTGAAAACTACAAATAACCCAACCCAAAACGATCCCTCTTGATCGATTTCTAAGTAGAGTCGTATCACAACCCCATTTTGTTTTTCTCTTTCTCTTCTTCTCTTTTATTTTGTTTAATTCTTACTCTCAAAATTAGAGAGTAAGTATGATGAGGAAAAGCAAAACAGAAAAGAAAACAAAAAGAAAAAAAATGAAGAAAAGTCTCTCCTCAGCATCACATGGATGGATGCAGTTTGAATATTCGATCATTTGGAAAATTGGGAAATCAAAAAAAGTTTAAGTTTTCCCAAACATACACTTTAAGAAAGAAAATCATTAATTAATATTAGTAGTTAATTTACTTCACTTGTAAGTAAGCAAGCAAGCAAATGGTGAGTATCTTTTTGGCTGATTGCTTGCGTGTAAAGTTCATAACTCAATTGTTATGGCATCAACATGATAATGCTGTCCTTCTTTATTTTCTTTGCCCACTCCTAACCCAATTAATTCCTAGAATATTATTATATTATTCCCTTTTTCTTCCTTTCATTTTTTAATTTTCCAATTGTAAGTCAATGCTTAATTTAACTTCACCCCCATTCACCTCACTACACTTCTTACATTTCAATTTCAACCATTGGACACAATATTATTATGTATTTGATAATAAGCAGCTTTACCAATGATTATAGCTCAACGGTAGATGGCGGGATGAGTTAGAAAAATGACACGGTTTGAGTCTCACTACCGTACCGTCATTGGGAGGTATTTGAAAACCAGTTAAATAACAAAAAAAAGAAGAAGATAATAAGCAGCTTATTTGCGTATAAATCGAATTTAGGGTAGCAATTAATTAACTAAGATCAATCAAAGCCATTTATCCATTTGTAATTAATTGATATACTTTTTTCTTTCTTGACTCAATCACCTTCACATGTGCTTTGCTTGTATACTTTTCTTAATCGCTCTCTTATAGAGGATCAAAATTTTCTTTAATTTTGTCAACTCATGATCTACATGTGCTTACTCTTAACTTAATACTTGCTTCTTAGCTAGATACATTTAATTTTTCTCTTATCAACTTAATTAGATTAGAATGCCTTGAGTTATTCCCTTCTAAACCGCAACTTCGTCAACCATTCGAAGAGATTTTCAAACTTCCATCAAGTCATAATGTATTGCAATAACTTTTTCTTTTGTTAAATGATATATCTCTTTGAGTTTGAAATAACGTTGATGAGAAAATTGCAGAATATTATCATTAGATTAATTGATCTCTTGAAGAATATTAAAGAGTAAAAGCTCTATTTATATCTATGTGCAATATTAGAGTTAGAAGATGTGTTGGTGTGCCCTATATCCAAATGTATTAGTTGTATGACATTTTACTATGTGATAACAAGCAGAATCTTGTTATTGGGCCTAAAGCAGGCCTGTTAGTCTATTTATGCTAATAAACCCATCTAACAACTTCTGAATAAGGCCTAAAGAGGCGGATGGCCTCCATAACTGATAAGAGGATTTAATCCTTATCCGTGGCAACTCCTAGTTAAATTAGGAGAGAAAGTCTGAGTCCAAGAAGGATCCAAACTCTAGAAACGGGTATATAAACCCCATATAAGGTACAATTATTCCAACTATTTTCACTTACTTGCAATATACTTCTCAAACAAATAACTGATTTAGGCATCGGAGTGTTACCCGGCGATACCGTCGCCGGTTTTGTTTTGTAGGTTACGTGGGAGTGGATTGCTCGAAGAATTCACACAATTATCACTATGTTTATCCGACGCGTTATTAAATAAAATATAATTAATTAGTTAATATAATTAATTAGTTTATTCACATTATATCTTGTGTTATATCGTTTAATAGAGTATCCTTTAATTGGATATCATAAACTAAATATCCAAAGTTAGTCCTAGTTATAAGAATGTGTTGGGGGTAAATGTAAATTTTTACATTTTTATTTATATACTTTAGACTATAGTTGGTTTTTAGTCTATAGTATTTGTTTCTATGAAAAATAAGAAATAAAGAAAAATAAATAAAGATAAGGAAAAATAAAAGAGTAAAAAGATGAAAAAGAAAAAGTCAAAATAGAATAAAAAAGTGGTTGCAAAGGATATAGGATATTCTTTTTTGGTCCCATACTATTAGGGTTATTTTTCTCCCAACTTTGGCCTTTTTTTCCGTTGAGCTTAACGAAGGCGAATGGCGAAGGTGAGCATGGATTTGAAAACTAGAGATTCGCAGCTTCCTAAAAGTATTTTTGGAATATTTTTCTACGAACGTGCAAGAAGAGGCAATTTTTTGAAGTCGAGCAAAGAAGAACAAAACTGTTTTAAGGGCACTAATTGCTTGGTCAATAAGACCATTTCTTTTGCCTAAAAATAAGGATAATGGAGGTTAGTGGTGGTTATTAGTTAATTAGTTAGGAGTGGGTTAGTGGGTAGTTATTTGAGTAACATCCAAGCCTTCCTCACCTATAAATACAACTCTTTCTCTCCATTTCCAAACCCCGACCAACCAACACAATCAACAAACAACAACACAGTCCCATTCACATGGTGAGTAGCTCTCCAAATTTAATTTGGAGAGTCAGCCTTGGATTAAAGATTTTTCAATCCTAGGGTGTATAACAATTATAATCTTAAGCCAAACCCTAACCCCAAACCCGAACCCAAATCAACGCCGTTGACAATAATTCCGGCGATGGGGTTTAAGGTTCGGGTTTGGGTTCAAGTTTAGGATTAGGGTTGGGGTTTAGGATTAGAGTTGGGGTTTAGGGTTAGAATTACACTTGTTATATGTTGTGTACAAATGAGTGGATGACACTAGCAAGTGCACTAGACAAGTAATAAAGTGATAAGTTATCGTCTCCACAGGGATAAAACAGTTTTAAGCTGGTCTCTTTACTGAAACAGAACAGTCGGGTGGTTGGTCTAGATCGATTGATTGAATTTAACTTAACTAAAACTATTATTAAGCTAAGGTTGTCACTAGGCATGAAAATAAATTGAGAGATAACAATAATAAAGAAGCAGGTGTAAAGCACAGCCAGAACTGATGGCAAACAAGCACACATTCCCTTTATACAAATCCACCATGTTTATTATAAGTCTAAGGTATCTTCACTAGAATCACTCAAGTCAGATGGTCACATGCTCCCAAGATTCTTTATACTTATGCAAAATTAGTTTCCATTAGATTACACAAGCACAAGCGTTAAGCACAGGAAGCATCTTATAAATAAGAACCCTTAGCACACATTTTATCCTTATTGGTCCCGGTATAAAACATATGTGTTCAATCAGTTTATCTATTGCTTGATCCGAGTTGGTCCCTACAACATCAAACAACTGAAAATACAAGTTAGCTAGACTTATATATGAATGGAGATTCTATTGAACAAGCTGAATAAACATGATTTCATTGAATAAAAGGAAAGTGACACTTACAAACCACCAGCCAGAAGGCTGGCCTTCCACCTTGAGTGACTACTCACTTATTGTCATGTTTACAGCGTTTGAAGGAATGAAAAATACTAAGAACAGGTTCTGCTTGGCCTCGAATGAGACTTCCACAGAAAACTGCTACAACTACTAAACTGAAAGTGAAATTAATGTCTACTAAACTAAGATAATCTGAAGCATGATAAACAATACTCTCGCAGGAGTATTTATACAAGAAAGAAAGGAAATAAAACAAAGTGAAAGATGCTCCTCGGAATCTGGCTGTTCTTGGGCAGATTGTTCTCCAGCAGAAGAAGACAACTGCATAATAGGACAAGTCAACCTGCAGAAAGAGACAAATGCACAAGAGGACAACTTCACATCCCAATGCCTTCACAAACCTCCAAAACATTGCTTTTTCTCTTCCCCACATCACAAAACTGAGAACATGTGAGGAGAGGGTTTCTTTGACCTGATTTTCTTTAGATTCAACCCTAAATTCAAGCTGTTCAAACTCAACTAAGCACATGCAGACTAAATGGGAGCACAGGCTGAACTTGTGCCTTAAAGAACAATCTCAGGCTGTTCGAAACACAGTTTTGGCACGAAAATACTATGGAAATCCCCTGATTTTATAGACACAAATCACACCCAACATTATACACTATTGGATTGAAAAATCTTTAATCCAAGGCTGACTCTCCAAATTGAATTTGGAGAGCTACTCACCATGTGAATGAGACTGACAACAACAATACTTCTCCAAACCTCTTCTCAAATATCTCTCCAAATCTCTTCTCTAATTCTTCCCAAATTCTTCTCTAATTCTTCCCAAAATTCTTCTCAAATCTCTCAAATTCTTCAATTCCAATCTCAATTCTTACCTCAATTTTCTAATTCTTCCCAAATCCTTAAATTCTCAATCTCAATTCTTAAATCCTTCTCAAATCTCTCCGATCTAAATTTCTACTCAAATTACTCAACTACTCCACATCTCATAATTGGGTCCACTCACGGCATCAGATCCGTAATTTTCAAGCTCACAGTCACATATCTACACAACGCTCCAACTCAACGACATCGTTCGGTTAATTTACATTTCAATTTTGTATTTCTCATTATTTTTTACAATTTTGAGATTTTGTTATTTGTCTCATTAACAATTTCACAAAAAATATTTAAAGCAATAAAAGAAAAAAAATTAAAAAACTTATTTGTATTGTTTTTCATGCATTTAAACCAAAGATTATTGGTCCACTTCTAACTAAAGTTGTGCTGACAACAGTTAGGAACCCAAGAGGGATATTTTCTCTATCCTTGCTTTTCTCGTCCAATCGTTTTTATTAGAAGTCAATAGACGCATTATTTCATTTAAACCGTTTCCTAGAATGTGTAGGTTGAGAACCATATTCTCTGGCACGCCCGCATTTACATAACTCACACGAGCCAAGGTTGAAACGAGATATTTCTCGAAAATATCGCTAACAATTTTGGCATGCCCAGTGGGACCAAGAAAACTTCTCTTTGGTTTTCCAATTTTTCTGTGTCATTTTTGCGTTCTCAAGCACAAATTTTTATTTTAAGGCTTTTGTCATTTTCATCTAGTTTCATCCAAATTTTTTCAATTACCTTGATAACTTTTTGGGTGACTTCCTTTTTTCAAAAATCTTTTTTATTTGCAACAAAACTTTTTTGTTCCTTTTACAATTTTTTGCTTCTATATATATTTTATTTTATTTTTTTTTAAAAAAAGAGGAAACATTTTTCATCAAGTTTATTCTCGCAGGATGACTAAAAGAACCGCAACAAAAGATGCTTCTGGTTCTGCCGAAAGCCAGGGACAGGAACATCCGGGAGATATTCCTCATGTTGGCCCAAATTATGACTATATAAAGACTAGAGGGGGGGGGGGGGTGAATAGGATTTATTGCCTTAAAAAACTATTATTTTCTCTTTAAAATAATTTGCCTATTTAAATAATTAACTCTATAAAAGTTTTGCGGAATAAATAGTTGATTAGATGATAAGAGAAAATAAGCAAGTTTAACCACAGATAATCACAAGCAATTATAGATAAAGCTTTTAAAGTAAAGCAAGTGATTAAAAGACAATAATAAAGAGAGTAGGGATAGAAGAATTAGACGCAGAGCATTACTGCTAGAGCTGAACACCTCTCCCAGTATTCACTCCCTCAAACTTCCAAGTGTTTGAGCAACTCCTCTTAGTTTTTCTCAAGCTCAACTAAGAAACTTATGACACTTTTCAAGTCTCAGTGATAACCTCTTAAGCTTGCGGGTGCTTAAGAACCTATTTGCTTTTCAAGGCTAAGCAAAAACCTCCTTTACACTTTTATAAGGATCTAGTGTAAAACCCAAGATTAAACCTCACCGTTTAATCTTTTACAATGATTTTGAATGAAATAATATAACACTCAAACTCTCGTTGTAAAGTTGAAGGAAAATATAATCAAAGCTTGCTTGAATATCTCGTGTGATACCTTTAATTCTTGGTTTGTTTTCCTTACCTTCAACCTTCACTTCTCCATGCTATTTATAACCGAAGCTCTTCACCATTTGAAGGAGATGTAGCCGTTTGGAGAAGGTAGTGTGTTGTCCCATCAAATCTTCATCTCTTCCATTTGTAGATTGTCTTACATTTGTAACCTTATCACCTTACATTTGAAATCTTATCTCTTACATTAGGAACCTTATCTCTTATATTAGGAGATTCTCTTTCTTTAGTAATCTTATCTCTTACATTAGGAACATGATCTCTTACATTAGGAGATAAGAAGATTTGATAAGATTTTGTACGAAAAGGTGAGATGTAAGATGGATTTGATGAGATGTGTGAACTTGGTGATTAAGAAATATTTGTGGCCGTAGGATTGAGATGATAGCACAAGGTATGATTGAATCCTAGCCATTCATTTCTGCTTAACTTAAAACACCAATAAACTTATATCATTTGCATCATCTAAGCATGGATATCATACGAGTTCATTTAATTCATATCACATGCATTCATCATCGTAAACATGGTAATCACATAAGTAATATAGATGATGATATCATAGATGGAAATATGACATAGTTTGTATGTATGCAAATATCTTAACCATGACATAGCTTATGATAAACATATAAATCATGTTTAGTTCATATCATAAGATCTTAATGAGAGAACATGTTAAGATAAGTCATTTGGTCACATATAAAACCATAATCCATAGAATAAAGATAAGTGTTTGATCATGGCATAACGTTTTAGTTCGTGACATAAATATCATTTAAACATATTTTAGATTCATGTGAGCATGTGATATTTAAGCCATTATAGATGTGATCATGACATGCATATATTCATACTTAATCATATACTTTAAAGTAACTCTAGATAAGATAATAATTCTCGTTTAAGTATCTCTAGAGTTAATCACATTCTTAGCATATAAAGTATATAATTAAGTTATTTTGTCACATATATATATATATATATAAAGTATATTATAAAAACATATATATATATATATATATATATATATATAAAGCATATTATAAAAACCATATATTAAATCAAGTAATCAAAATCAACTAGAGTGAAATAACACCTCATACGGGGCAAGTTGCTGATACAATGAATCAGTTTGAAGCTCACGGCAGTCGGTCAATCTCGACAGAGCTTGCGGGGATCCATTTGTTTCTCGATCGGTTAACAAATAACCAAATCCAATTAGGAGATAGAATTGAACGTGAAAAAGAAGAATCCAATAGGAGATGGGAAACCATGCTTATTGAGTTTTGATAGGCCATGAAACCTACTCCCGAACCAGTGAGGGAAATAGAGAAGACACCAGCCACCCAAGAAGCGATTAGTGTCATTGATTTGACATCGGTGATCAACAAGATTCTGGAGAGATGCACTGAACTTCTAAAAACCAACGGCGGCAAGGTAGATAAAGAAGGTTCACCTGCAACTGACAAGTATAAAATACCAGTCATGTGGGAGGAAGATATGAAGTTCAACGGAAGGGGCGATAGAATTAGCTTTGAGCTTTCCTCTGCATCAAGCCCAACGTCAACAACCCACTTTAAAGGTCGGTCAGGACCTGAAAAACGTGCCGAAAATTACGATTTTGTTAATCGTAATGTCGGGGGGCGAGATTATGATACTCAAAATAAAATGCTACCATTGCTTCCTAGTCCGGTTGACGCAGTCGATGATAATCAACGCATCAGGAATGTGGTACAAGTGATGCTCGGGCCTAATGTGATGGGAGTTTATCGCCGGAATCCTGCAAACCATATCCCAAGCGGTTTGATCTAATATACCAATTCCCACCTCACTTTAGAATTCCAGACTTTACTTTGTTTTCATGAGAGAAAGGTCAATTCTCTATTGAGCATATTACCCGCTTCACATTCCAATGCGGCGCGATCAGCTCTGAGAACAATTTTGATTTTCTTCGCTTACATTTGTTTGCTGGTTCTCTTACGGGCCCTGCATTCTCATGGTACGCTGCATTGCCTCCTAAGGGAATTGACACTTGGAGGAAAATGGAAGACTTTTTCCACGCTCACTTCTATAGAGTTGAACCTGAGGTAAGTCTTGCTGAAATTTCACGACTAGTTCAATGACAAGGTGAGCCGGTTGAATCTTTCATTAACCGATTCAAACGATTACGACATAAATGCCACATAACTTTACCTGAAATTGAGTTTGTTAGATTGGCCCAAAGGGGTCTCGATTTTGAAAATCGTAAGAAATTTCAGGGTATAGAATTTCGAGATTTCTATGACCTTGTATCAAAGTCACAGAATACGAGGAACTTATGTGTGAGGATAATCGCCGAAAGAAAAGCTCAGTGGGGAGCTATTACCAAGAAGTATAGACACACGAGACGGCTGTAGCAGAAATGGTGGCCACAGGGTCACGAATTTGTCCAGTGATAGCAAAAAGTTCCCCAGTCCCAAAGGTGGTAAAGAGGAATAATGACGTACGATACACTTTTGACACCTCTAAGACAGAGGATATTTTTGATTATCTTCTCCAAGAAGAATTCATTGCTCTAACCTTTGGGCATGTCATTCTGAAGAAAGAGGAGCTTAGAGGGAGAACGTACTTCAAGTACCATGATGCTTGGAGCCATAATACTTATGCTTGCTTTGCTTTTAAAAATGTCGTGCATGATAGGATCAACATGGGGATTTTCCAATTCCCAGAAAAGAAGGAGAGCATGCTGATAGACGAGGACCCATTTCCAGTTGTCGCTATGATCAACGCCACCTCAGTGGAGCTCGTTGCCAACAGACGGTGGGCTACAGGTTTCCCTTACCCGAACACGGGTATAACACCGTGAACACGACATGTTTGGATCCCAAAAAGGCCTAACCCACCAAAGCAAATTCAAGAAAAGACAAAGAAAGCTCGGGGGGGGGGGGGGGGGGGGAGGGGTAAAAATAAGAAGAATGTTGCAGTGCCCCATTGACCACCTCAATTTGTGGTGCCAGCCGCTACAACGCCAAAGGAGCAATGGCAAGTGAATCAACATAAGAAGTTCCCTAGACCTGTCTCTAAAAATCAGAAAAGAAAATTAAGAAATCGAGAAGCTGAAAGAAGAAATAGAGCAAAGATCCACAGCAAAAATGCTGACATTCACAGTAAAGACATGAGTGTGGAGATAAGGATCGGAGATTTCGTGATTCATGTAGGTTGCGCTACTACTTCGTTAATTCTTCCTTTAAGTTTTCAGAGTGAGAGCCCTAAAAAGAAAACGCCCGAAAATCTAGAGGAGCCAAGCGGAGTGACGATCAAGGCTTCAGCAGAGGATCATACCAAAAGGGTATATTTTGACAAACCCACTCCTAAGATGACTCGCCACATCAAACCTATGTACATAAAAGCTCATGTAGATGGTAAGCCCCTCTCCAGAGTGCTAATCGACAACGGTTTTGCGGTTAACATAATGCCACTAAAATTGGTGTTGGCACTTGGGAAGTCAGAAGAAGATATTATATCTTCGGAAATATCGGTCTCCGCGTTCACGGGAGAGGTGGCCAAAACATATGGAATCTTGTCCACATAGCTAACCATTGGCTCCAAAACCACAGCAACGGCCTTCTTTGTGGTAATTTCATCCATAAGTTATCAAGCTTTGCTAGGCCGAGATTGGATCCACTCAAACGCTTGTATTCCATCCTCCCTACACCAGTTGATGTTATTCTGGAAAGGGAATGATATAGAAGTAATCTGCGCCAACGATAAACCATTCGAGACTCATTCAGACATGGTGAAATCAAGATTATATGAGCCATGCATCGAACCAATCAAAGTGGAGCCTAAGAACAAAAAGTCTTGCGCCAATCAGGTGAAACATTTGTTCAAATCAAATGCTATCGTGCCTTTTCAGAGGCAGACTAGCAACGAGCCTATCGTTGAAGAAATTCAATGATTAGGTTCCAAACAAGGTAAGAAGCGGCAGCCTCAACCGCTATAGAAAAATTGAGCGCACATCGGACACTGGAGAAGTTATACGAGGAGGATTACGTAGAAACTGCAGATGTAGAAGCTTCAGAAGGATCAAGTCATGTGGTGGAATTTCCAGGAGAAGAAATCCAAATGGAAAATCTCAAGAAGGCTAATTCGACGTTGGAACACGAAGGCTCAATGGCCATTGATCCACTTGAGGAAGTGAACTTGGGGACGGAAAAGGAGCCTCATGTAACCTATGTCAGCAAATTACTATGACATTCTCTAAAGCATGACATCATCCAGTTGCTCCATGAGTACAAAGATTGTTTTGCCTGGAATTATGACGAAATGCCAGGAGTAAGCAGAAACATTGTAGAGCACAAATTGTCGATTAAGTCTGACTTTAAACCATTCAAACAGTCACCTCGAAGAATGAGTAATGAGGTTGAGGCCAAGGTCAAAGAAGAGATCGAGAAATTGCAAAAGGCAGGATTCATCCGACCGACTCAGTATGCGGAGTGGTTATCGAACGTCGTTTCGGTGGTAAAAAAGAATGGAAAACTACAAGTTTGCGTGGATTTTCGTGATCTCAACTTAGCGACTCTAAAGGAAATTTATGTCATGCCTGTCGCAGATATGCTAGTGGATGCGGTCTCTAAGAATGTGATTAAATCATTCGCCGATTGTTTTTCAGGATATAATCAGATATAAATCGCTGAGAGTGATATCTCTAAGACAACCTTCCGATGTCCTGGGTCTATTGGCACATTTGAATGGATTGTCAAGTAATTTGGGTTGAAAAATGCTGGGGCCACTTATCAACGAGCAATGAATGCCATATTTCATGATTTGCTCGGTGTATCTATGGAGGTGTATGTTGATGACATTGTGATCAAATCAAAGCAAGAGACGGATCATGTTAGTCACGTTCGAAAGGGGTTTGTGTTGGTGTGCCCTAGTTCTAGGCATAGTTATTTATTATTGTATTGTACTTTTGTTGATTGTACTATACATTTGTTTTATGGAATAAAAGGCATTAATTCATTCAGTTGATATATCTTGTATTATATGTACTGTATTAAGTATCCGTTGATTGTATATCATAAATAACCAGAAGCTAGTTCTACTCATGGGAATGAATAGAACGTAAAGCTTTTACGAACAGGATATGTACACGTGTACATGATATGTTTGCAGGTACGTATGACCAATACGGGACTTGATCGATCCGCTTTAGAAGGCACATGGTGGGAGTGTCATTGCCCTTCTATAAATGTAAATCTCTTTTATCTGTCGACCTGATTTCAATATAGTATTGAATGAAGAATCTGATTAGATTTGACATACGCCTAACAGGTCTGTAAAAGGATGCCAAATACGGGTATGATTAGTCTAGTCAGTGAACTTATTCATACTGATAGTTGAAGTGAAGGGATTACCACTCACTCCATAAGTGAGATGATATCATTAGGCCACTCGATGAGTTGAACTGAGAAATGTGTGGCCACACTCAGATAAGCTGGTTACTTATCTATTCTTCAGTTAACTCTAGATCGAGAAATATCTCAAGCTAAAGAGGATGACGTCCACCATGCCTCATGTTTGATATATCCATATGCATGGTAAGAGATATTTGAGAATGCTACAGGGTATCTATCTGTATGAGATGGACTAACACTGTAATCAATTGGAGACTGATATGGTCTAGGCAACTCTCTATCAGTCATAGAGCTAATTGATTATGGCCCACATGATCGTGCACACTAGACAATGAGACTTGTACTCGGAGAACTAATACATGTAGTGTATTTATGATGAACTAATTATTAGTTGTTAACTAATAATGTTAATTGATTAATTGTTCTGATTGAAACAAGTTAATTGATTGTATACATGGATTAATTATTCAATCGGGTTAATTTATTAAGCGATTGATTAATTAGATTTTCTTTAGGGGTTAGTGTGTGATTAATTATAACCTAATTGATGTTAATTGAATCTATTGTATTCTATTATGGTACAATCAGATTAATTAAATTAGTACAGGTACTAAAACTGTAATTAGTCGACAAACTATAAATTAATCCTAAGCGATTGAAACCCTAGACTTTCTGACACAGAAATCAGAGAAACCCTAAATCCCTCTAACCCTAATTCGGCCGAACCCCCTCGAGGTGATCTCAGAGCTTTTCGTTCATCGTTCTTCGTGCCTGAATCGAGTACCTGATCATTGTAGGTGTCGTGCACGTGATTTTGGCGGAACCTCCGATCGTGCGATTTGTCCATCTCTCACAGAGGGATTCCATGTGAGTGACTAATGTAGGTTTAATCACCATATTAATTAAATAACATTGAGGCAATGATAAAGATCAAAGTTTTCTGATCAATGATCTATTAAATCGTTTTTCTCGCTTCTGCTGCGCGTCTCTGATCGTTGATCAGATTCCAACAGTGGCATCAGAGCCGTTGGTTGAATCATTGATTAATGTTATTTTTAGTTAAATCGGGTTTTTGGTATTTTTCCCGATATAGGATTTTTAATCGGATCATATGGTATGTGATAGATCGTTGGATTTATTTTTCCATGTCGTGTGGTTGCTGGATTTAATTTTCTGTTTTATTAAAAAATAATAATTTTGGATTAACGGGATCGGGGGCGGTGGACGGAACCATCGTCCCCGGCGGCGCTGGCTGGCGGGAGCGGGCCTCTGCCATGGCAGCAGTCCTGCGGGACTGCTGGCCACGGCCAGCGGTGGCCGGCGAGGGCGGCGCCCTGCAAGGGGCGGCCGCCGGCCACTGCTGGCCAGGAGCAGCAGTCCCGTAGGACTGCTGCTAGTTGGCAGCAGGTGGCTGCTGCCGTGAGGGTTCGGGGCGACCCGAACTCGCCCCGAACGCCCCCCGAAACCCTAATTTTTGAATTTTGGGTCGGGGTGCGGGTCGGAGCAGGAAACGGGTCGGGCCCCGGTATTTGGGGGCGTATTTAATTTTTAGTTCGTTTTAAATTAAAATCGATTTTATTAAAATTTATTTAGGCCCAAATACACTTTAATTAATTAACAACGGTTTTATAGAATCTTATGGGCTTTTAATTGAAGTATGGAATGTAATTTTTAGATTTTAATTTTTCGTTACATTTACTTAAACATTTGTATAGGTTTCATTTTTGATGTAATATGATGAAACCGAAGAGAAGTTCCTGATGAGCCCAAGCCCATGGAAGAAGCCTGAAGTCTGAAGTTTTCATTTTCATATTGTCAATTGATAGTCCAATAGGATGTATTAGAAAAGCCCATACGATGTCTATTTTATATTTGTTTTATTATATCTTATATAATATGTAAATGAACAATAAAATGAATCTAATAAGTTGCATCACTATTGATCACCAGATCAATTTGTTTTCACATGTTAAGTCGATCACCCAATGTAATCTGTTAAAACAAAATATCGGGTATTTTATAAGTGCTTTACCAAACCTCACCTCTTCCTCCCAGGTGGTGCTACAGTATAGATCATGATGAACCCTAAGTGTTTTGATTATGTCCAAACGTTTCAGAAGATGGAAATTAAAACTCTCTTACATACGGTTTAATATTGACTAACAATTTTTCTTTGTTAAGTTTGTATGTAAGTTACTCAGCAGGTGCTGAATGATCAAATTCTGGATTGCTTGAGGACTCGGAAGAAACGAAAGCTGAAGATAGTATTCTCACTTTCAGAAGCTGGATGCTCCGCTCTGAAGTTATCGAAGTCTGTTAAAGCTCTCCTCAGAGGACCATTGCAATCAGAAGTTAAACTCTACCAATTTGATCAGAAGCTTAGACAAATGGAATTAGCTATCAGAAGCTAAGTCACGTGTTCCGTTAAGCATTTATTGCTCTGACAATTGCATTTAATGCAAGGCGCCAAAAGTTCAAAAAGCTGTTTTGAAGGAGCGCGCTTGTCTACTCAAAGCGAAACCAGAATTTCCTTGTCTACCCTTTGTTGATCCAATTGAAGAATGTTTCCAGTCAACCTTATCTTCAACTTCAAATAACTTACCGGATTAAGTTAAAGAACAAGGTTAACAGAATCAAAGTGTTTGAAGACCGTTTGAAGATTTGACAAATTAACGGCTACAACAACTGATGTCATCTCTTTTGAAGATTCAAACTCTCCAACGGTCATCCTCATTCACTATAAATAGTAGCCAAGCTCCACTGCATCATTTACGCGTGATTATCGAGCAAAATCTCAACGCACTGTTTGAACAAGGAAAACAGAGCACATTTTCCATTCTCAATCTTTCTTAGCTTAGCCTTTGTTAAAGTGAGAGAGTGAAGAAAAACAAGTTCATAATAGGAATCTTGTAAACTGATATCGTTTGTGATATTCAGTTAGATTTAGAGAGAAATCTAGTTGAGATTAGAGTTGGGTGAGAAATCCAGAAAACAGAGTGTTGTTGTTCTGGTGGAAATCCTTTAACTCTTTTTAGGCTAGTCAGAACTAAGTGAGAAATTAGCTTATGTTCTGTTGATGTAAAGGAGCTTCTGAACTTGCCATAAAAGTTCTGAATAGTAGATTTAAAATCTCTGGTGGCTGCGACCTCAGGGGACAAGACGTAGTCACATGACTTCCGTGGCGAACTTGGATAAATCGACTTGTTCATCAGGATCTCCTGAACTTCTTTCTCCCTCTTATACTTGTTATTATTGCTTCTGTGTGCTTGCTCATATTTAGTGCTGAAACAGATTTACTCCTAATATCATTGTCTTTGTTCAGAAGACCGTCCAAAAGTTCTCAAACTCTGAACTTCTGTTGCTGAAAACAGTCTAACTGTGTTTAGGCAGAATTCTCCTCAGAAGCTGCTTCTGTAAGCTTGCCTTTAATTCTGAGGAAATTTGACTCTGAGAAATAAGTTTCTTTAAAAACTTAGAAATTTTCGGTCTACAACTTAGACACCTATTCACCCCCCTCTAGGTGATTCTGTTCTTGTTAGGGCCAACAAGTGGTATCAGAGCGAAGGTCACTTCGTATATTTACTAAAGATCTAACAATCTAAGTGTAAGATCCTATCAGAATCAATAGAGATGGCTAGTAGACACCAGCCTGAGAACCCTTCTCACTTTATTATCCCCGAGGGCTCTTCCACAACTAGACCTCCACTATTCAATGGTGATAACTACTCTTATTGGAAAAAGAGGATGATGTGTTTCATCCAAGCTCAGAATATGAGCGCCTGGAATGTTATCACTGATGGTGACTTCGTCCCAACAAGGATGGAAGTTGGTTTAGGGAATGTTGTAATTCCTCAGAGAGAATACACTGATGATATTCTTGAAAAACTCCAAACCAATGCTTCAGCAATGAATATGTTGCATTGTGCACTTTCTGCTACTGAGTATAACAAAGTTTCCTCTTGTGAAACAGCACAGGAGATCTGGAACAAGCTGGAAGTCACTTATGAAGGAACTGGAAAAGTGAAGCAATCTAAAGTCAATCAACTCATGAGAGACTATGAGTTATTTGAAATGCTTGACAAATAATCTATTTCAAGTATGAATTCTAGATTCACCAAGATTGTCAATGACTTGAAGAGTTTGGGAAAGGATATTGAAGAATCCGAGAAAGTGAAGAAGATTCTCAGAAGCTTACCAAGGTCTTGGCAAGCCAAGAAGACTGCTATTGAAGAAGTTCAGGACTTGAGCTATTATGAGTATGATGAACTCATTGGCTCCCTAATTACTCATGAGATGTCCATGAAGAATCATGACCTAAGAGAAAGGTCAGAAGGAAAAAGAGGAGTAGTCCTGAAAGCAGAATCTTCTGAAGAATCCTCTGAAGATGAGGAATTGGCTATGCTGACCAGGAAGTTCAAGAAGGCGTTTAGAAAATGCAGAGGTGGAAACAACAAGAAGCTTTTCAGGAGCTTTGACAAGAAAACTCCTGATTCTGGTGAAAAGTTCAAGAGAGATCCAAACAAGCCTATTGTGTGGTATGGATGTCAGCAACCGGGGCACATTAAGCCTAACTGCCCGGAGCTGAAGAAAGATAAGAAAAAGTTCAAGAAAGCTATGCTGGCTGCTTAGTCAGACTCTGAGACCAGCAGCGATCCTGAAGAAAAGGAAGAGCAAGCTCAGATTTGTTTCATGGCTATTGAAGAGCCAACTTCTGAAGATGTCACAGGAGAAACTTCCGCACCTCTTGAAGCTACATATGATTCTGAGGTAAACAATTATCATGAACTAGATATCTATGATTCTCTTGAAGAACTCTATAGTATGTTCAAGTACCTTAAGAGAAAATTGGACAAGAGTGAGGCTGACAAGTTTCTTAGGTTTACTCAAGATTATTCTGACATGAAAGTGTTAGAAGAAAAGTTGTGTAAACAGTTCAGCACTCCTGCTGATGGCCCCAAAGCCAAAGGCAAGGAAAAGATGCCTCTGGGAAGTGATAAACCCCAGAAGAAGAAGAAAAAACCTGTCGCTCCCTCCCTTCTGAAAGAGATAGCTTCTCCTCCTGACGTTGGTACCTCTGAGAGCGCTGTTGTTGCCTCTGAAGTTGTTGCACCTTCTCAGAAGAAGAAGAAATCTCCCAAGAAGCAAAGGGAAAGATCCAAGAACCCTCCCTTTTGCAAACTTTGCAAGAGTGATGGTCACTGGTTGAAGGATCGCAAGTATCACATTAAAAACATCTTGCAATCTGAGATATCACTAAAACCTGCTGAAGAAAAATCTAACAATGAAGGACCCAATAAGGATTGGGTACCTGTCGTTAATTGATTGTGTTGCAGGTGGCTCTGAGTGCTCCATCAATGTCAAAGCTGTGGTACATTAACAGTGGGTTCTCAAGGCATATGACAGGTGATGAAAAAGCATTCATCACATTTGATCCTAAAAGAGGTGGAAAAGTGAGCTTTGGAGATGCTCATAAAGGAAGGATACTTGGTTCTGGATCCATAGGAACTAATCCTCCGATCGAAGATGTCTCCCTAGTCAGAGGCCTGAAGTTCAATCTCCTGAGTGTTGCACAACTGTGTGATAAAGGTAGAGATGTTGTCTTCAGCTCCTCTGGATGTAAAATCTTGGACAGTAAGTAAAGGGAAGTTATTCTAACTGCTCCTAGAGTTGAAAATGTTTTCATGCTGAACCTTGAGAATCTTTGCAAAAATATATGCTTGATGTCAAAAGAGGTTACCTCCTGGCTCTGGCATAGAAGACTTGCTCATGTGAGCATGGACCTTCTTGCCAAAGTAGCTAGATATCAATTGGTTGAGGGTCTGCCTGAAATTAGTTTTAAAAAGAATCATTTATGCACTGCTTGTCAATCTGGTAAACAATCCAGAAGCTCTTTTAAAACTAATAAGATCATTTCAACTAAAAGACCTTTGGAATTACTTCATATGGACCTTTTTGGCCCTGTTCAACCAATGAGCATGGGTGGAAAGAAGTATGCCTTTGTCATAGTAGATGACTATTCAAGATTCACTTGGGTTATCTTGCTGTCTAGCAAAGATGAGTCACTTGGATGTTTCTCAGTTCTGATAAAGAAACTTGAGAATGAAAGGAATGAAAAGGTTGTTCATATCAGAAGTGATAATGGTAGAGAATTCAAAAACTTTATGTTTGAAGAATTCTGTGAAACCAAGGGCATTGATCATAACTTTTCTGCTCCCAGAACTCCTCAACAAAATGGGGTAGTTGAAAGGAAGAATAGGACTCTGGTTGAAATAGCTAGAACTATGATCAATGAAAGAAGGCTTCCAAAGTACTTTTGGGGAGAAGCTGTTAACACAGCTTGCTATGTTCTGAATAGAGTGCTAATCAGAAGCATTCTGAACAAAACCCCTTATGAACTCTGGAAAGGTCGTAAGCCTAAAATAGGTTACTTCAGAACCTTTGGTTGTAAGTGTTATGTTTTGAATACAAAAAGTTTGATTCAAAGGCAGATGAGGCCATTTTTCTTGGTTACTCAACACATAGTAAAGCATATAGGGTTTTTAATAAGAGGACTCAAACTTTAGATGAATCTGTTCATGTACAGTTTGATGAGACTAACCCTGCAGATAGTAGAGCTCCTAAAGAAGATGTAGTTCAAGCTTCTGAAGAATCATCTCCTGTTGTAGAAGAAGATGTTTCTCCCAGAGCTGCTGAAGTGGTTTCTCCTGTTGCTGAACAAGTTCCAGAAGAGTATGCTACTCCAGAAGTCAACTTCCTTCCAGAAGATGCTCCTATATATGATTCAACAAATGATGAACAAGTTTCAGAAGATACATTGGATGTACCAAGAGAAGTTAGAACTCATAGGAATCATTCCTTGGAGAACATAATTGACTCTGTTCACAATCCTGTCATGACCAGAGCTCAGCTCAGAAGATACATGGGGAATGTGGCTTTTGTGTCACTTCTGGAACCCAAGGACTTCTATGAAGCTGCTGATGATGATTCCTGGTTAATGGCAATGCAAGAAGAACTTGACCAGTTTAAAAGGTCAGAAGTTTGGATTTTGGTTCCCAGACCTAACAACATAAAGGTTGTTGGCACTAGATGGGTTCTGAAAAACAAGCTTGATGAATTTGGAAATGTTGTGAGGAACAAGGCAAGACTTGTTGCTCAAGGTTACAGTCAGCAAGAAGGCATAGATTATGGTGAAACTTTTGCTCCTGTTGCAAGATTGGAAGCCATTAGAATCTTATGTGCTTTTGCATCATACAAAGGTTTTAAGCTCTTTCAAATGGATGTGAAAAGTGCATTCTTGAATGGTTACATTGAAGAGGAAGTCTATGTATCTCAACCTCCTGGTTTTGAAGATCCTAAGTTTCATGATCATGTGTACAAGCTGAAGAAAGCCTTGTATGGACTGAAACAAGCTCCCAGAGCTTGGTATAAGAGACTGACAAAGTTCCTTCTGTCTAAGGGATTTGTCAGAGGCTGTGTTGATACAACTCTGTTCACTCTGAAGAAAAACAAGGATATCCTTTTAGCACAGGTATATGTTGATGATATTATATTTGGTGCTACTAATGAATCTTTGTGCAGAGAGTTCAGTGATCGCATGAAGGCTGAATTTGAAATGTCTATGATGGGAGAATTAACCTTCTTCTTAGGACTTTAGATCAAGCAAAGTAATGATGGTGTGTTTATCAATCAAGCCAAGTACACTAGAGAAGTGCTGAAGAAATTTGGCATGATGGACTCTAATGCTGTTGATATTCCAATGGATGTCAGCAAAGACATTGATGATGAAGAGAAAGCTGGTAAACCTGTAGATATAAAAACCTACAGAGGTATGATTGGTTCTCTTTTATACCTAACCGCCAGCAGGCCAGATATACATTTTGCTGTGTGTTTTTGTGCTAGATATCAGTCTAAACCAAGAGAGATTCATGATGTTGCTGTCAAGAGAATTCTCAGATATCTTAAAGGCACACCAGAAGCTGGTTTGTGGTATCCTTGTAGTTCTGATTTTACTCCTATATGATACACAGACTCTGACTATGGTAGGGATAAATTGAAGAGGGTCAACACTTCTGGTGGTTGTCATTTTCTGGGGGAGTGCCTAGTCTCCTGGCATAGCAAGAAACAAACCTATGTGGCTCTCTCAACTGCTGAAGCTGAGTATGTTGCTGCTGGAAGTTGTGTTTCTCAGATGCTCTGGATTAAGCAACAAATTGCTGACTATGGAGTCATCCCTGGAACAATTACAATCTACTATGATAACAAGAGTGCAATTGATCTTTCAAAGAATCCTATTCAGCACAGCAGGATGAAGCATGTTCATATTAGGCATCACTTTCTGAGAGATCATGTTCTGAAGAAGGATATCATCATCACCCATGTTCCCTCTGAAGAAAATCTTGCTGACATGTTTATTAAGCCTCTGGCTGGTACACCTTTCAGCAGCTTACGAGAAGGCATTGGTATGACTTATCCACTTCAGTAACCTAGTTTAATTATATCTTTTTCTATCTTAAATGTTAATAACTTAAGATAATTAAGTGTGATAAAAACTAATCATGATTTTGAATTAAGCATGCGTACATTTATTGCTATTACGACGCTGTTACTGGTGTTTAACGGTTATCTGTTCCCTTTTTAACGGTAGTTAGTTACTTTTTGAATTGGAACAGTTTCTAGTTTGGGTATAAATAAGGGAATTCCACACTTAGAAGTTTTTCACTTTCATTTTCTCTGCAATTAGATTTTCCATAGAAATCTCTCTGTGTTTTCTTTCTCTCAAACACTTAACCTATTTTCTTAAAAATCTCTCAATGGCTCAAGAACAACCCATTGAACTCACTGTCACTCACATCTTTAACTCTGAGACCAAGAAGGAAGTTAGCGAATCTAGGGTTTTCACTTCTAGGTTCCTAGACGATGAAGTCAAATCCACTGAACCCATCTCTAAATGGCTAAGTGCTCAAAATTGGAATTCATTCGTCTCTTTGGATGAGTTCATCTATCCGAAATTAGTCACTGAATTCTATCAGAACCTCCACTACCTATCTAATGAGGAGGATGTTGTTCACTCGGTGGTTGGAAAAGTTGAGATCGAGGACAGCAGGGCTTCCATTTCGCAGGTTATCGGGATTGATGACGAGGGAATCATCATTGGAGATGATGGTTATGCTGAAGGGTTTAATGAAGCAAACTGGGCAAGACCAGATCTGAGTGCCAAGGAAACCTATGCCACCTGGCTCACTCAGCACCAGAGGTGGGCACACTACTTGACCACAAATGTGTTCCTTCCGAAGGCTGGAGGAGTTAATGGTGTTTCCAATCGGGAACGGGTTTTCATGTGGCATCTGGTAAATCAGAAGAAGATCAATCTCCCTGCCATGCTGATACGGCAGATGAAAAATGTGTCTGTTGTAAGTGCACTTGCATATGGTTCTCTTCTGACGAGGCTGTTTGAAGCAGCCTCTGTGGTCGTTTCAGGAGAAGGTGTAACCAGTCTTAAGATGCATACCCTTAGGAACCTTTCCTTTGGTATGATACCGAAGAAGAAGGAGAATGCTTCCTCTGTAAGCATTGCTCAGAAGGAGATTGTTGAAGCTACTGTGCAGAAAGGAAAGAAAGCTGCCAAGAAGGGCAAGGGAAAGAAAGGATCAAGTAAGGTGGTCCTTCAAGTAGAGAAGGTGGTTGTCTCAGAACCTCTTCCAGCTCTGGTTCAAACAACTATTAGTGTTGAACCTTCTGGCAAGATTGTTGATGAGAAGCCAAAAGATGTTGCTGAGAAAGCAGCTCAGGAAGCTGAGGATGCACGTCTTGATGAAAGGGAAAAGGCTGATGAGGCTGAGAAAATTGCAAGAGTTGTAGCTCTTGCTGATGTGAAAAGGAATTAGAAGGAAGCTGAAGATAAGTTAGCAGCTGAGCGAGAAATTGCAGCAAAAGCTAAGGCTGATGCTAGAATTGCTGAATGCGCTGCTGAAGTTGGGAACGTGGAGTTCTCATGAAATGTTGAGGCTACTGGAGAAGATGAGGACTCTGAAGATATTCCTCTCTCCAGACTCCCAAGGAAGAAGGTTGCTGCAAATAGAAGGTCTCTGAACAAAAAGGACTTCTATATTGCTCCGAGTACTGAACTGGATGAATCAACTCCTGAAAAAGAGGACTTGGTTGATGATGAAGACATGATGGAAATGTCTGCTGAACCGGATGTTGATGCTCCTTTCATTGAAGAACTGTCAGAAGATAGTGGTCAAGAGTCTGACACTATCATTAAGGACGCAATGAGGTTTGCTGAAAACATCAACACTGATGATTTTCTAGATAATGTTCTTCTGGGTCAAGGCAGAAACCCTGGTGATAGAGATGCCTCTGAAACGCTGTTCAGAATGGCTCATGTGTTTGCTGAACCAATTTCAATGTTTGATCCAAACTCTTCTGATCAGGTTATCTCATCTCCCTCTCATACTCATCATCCATCTCCCCTTCATACTTCTCATCCATCCTCTCCTCGTACTCCCCATCCATCTCCTTCACTACCTTCTGTCACAGAAGTGAATTTATCTTCTGGACCCATTTTCACAGATTCCATATCTACCTCCACTACTTCCTCTGTAATTCCATCAATTGGACTTACTGCCCCATCTTTCTCACTACCATCTACACTACCATCTATTTCACCTACCCTCTCTTCCTCTTCCACACATACCATTCCTTCCACAACCACACATATCCCTCCTCCTTCAACTTCTGGACATGCACCTCCTGTGTGTGATCCCTTAACTACTTCTTCCTCTACTTCTTTCTTTGCTGGGTTGTCATCCAACTATGACTTCCTACGCAATACAATGAATCGAGATGATCTGGAGAGAAGATTTGGTAGTTTTGGTTTCATGGGCAGAGCTTCTGGTGTATCCGAAGCTGGTGGTGCTCCATCTGTTGAAGAGTTGAGAAGAATGAGTCAGAGTGGCTCTGATGAATTGCTGAATAGATTTGCTGGTTTAGGGCAACGGTCTTCTGCTGCTGACATGTATGCTCAGGGCATTATGCTGCAAGAAATTCAATCCTTGAGAACTCAGAACCTGCAGCTCATGACTATGCTTCAAGTGCAGAACCCCACTGTCTACACTCGCAATCTTTCTACACTTCATCTGGCTACGTATGATGAAATTTACAAGTTGAGAGAATTGGCTCTGACTCTTCCAACTCTCGAAAATATTGCTCTTGCTTCTTCTCTGAAAGTTAATGAAAATCTGGAGATTCTGTCAGAAGAAGTTAAGGAAGCAAATGAGCATTATGAGGCTCATGAAAAGATTCTTCCAAGTAAGATTGTATATGACATCACTCCTGAGAGAAGTGAAATCTTCTGAGAGAAGTGAAATCTTCTGCTCAAGGATCATCATCTTCAGGGGCTGCTAAGATTGTATATGACATCACTCCTGATCTCAACAATCGTCTACAGAGCATTGAGTCCGCTGTGACTGCTCAGAGCGCCCAGATTGCTGAGCTTACTGAACTTCTGAAAGTTATGCACACTCAAGCACGAGAACAAGAGAAGGTTCTTCACAATTGCTATAGGTTTGTTCGCGGACAGACTTATATTCAGAATGAGCATCTCACTGCTGCTGTGTATGCTAACAATCGGTTGATCAAGCTCCTTCTGGAAGATGTCCAGATACAACGACCTTTGTCTGGACAGACTTTTGATCATATGAAAACCATTGATGCTAATTTCAGAAGAAGAATGGATATGATCAACACTGTAAGGCCTACACCTCAGCAATATCAGACTGCTTTGAATGTTCAGCAGAAATTGGACTCTCAAGGTGCTCTGGGTGTTCCTGTTGGTTCTGGCCAAAGGGGGGAGAAGTCTGCTCAGCAGGGTGGTCTCAAGTCTGCTGGGATGAAGAGACAGAATGTTGATGAAAGTTCCAGTGGTGTACCTCCTCCTCAGAAGAGATCTAGAAACTTATAATCTTTTTAGGACTTAAGCTTCTTAGCTAGGTTCTAGGTTGGGTAGTCTTGTCTTAGGACTTTATGATGTTCCCTTCTGATGATTATTTTGTTTGTTGTTTCTTCTGACTATTATATACACTGAACTTTTCTTATACATATTAATTGTCTCTGATTAATTTCTTATTGTCTATGTTTCTTTTTAACTTAGTAACTTTATCTTCACTAAAAATCTAACAACTTGATCTCAAGCCTATCTTAAGTTTATACAGATTGATGAAGTTCACCATTTACACTAAAATGAGGGAGTTAAGTTACTCAGAAGTTATAAAACAAACATTTGTATCAGGAAGTTAATCTCTAAACCTTGTGTTTTCTTAAGAAATTTTACCTTCTGACCACGGTTTGTCCATAACCAAAATGGGGGAGAATGATGAACCCTAAGTGTTTTGATTATGTCCAAACGTTTCAGAAGATGGAAATTAAAACTCTCTTACATACGGTTTAATATTGACTAACAATTTTTCTTTGTTAAGTTTGTATGTAAGTTACTCAACAGGTGCTGAATGATCAAATTCTGGATTGCTTGAGGACTCAGAAGAAACGAAAGCTGAAGACAGTATTCTCACTTTCAGAAGCTGGATGCTCTGCTCTGAAGTTATCGAAGTCTGTTAAAGCTCTCCTCAGAGGACCATTGCAATTAGAAGTTAAACTCTACCAATTTGATCAGAAGCTTAGACAAATGGAATTAGCTATCAGAAGCTAAGTCACAGGTTCCGTTAAGCATTTATTGCTCTGACAATTGCATTTAATGCAAGGCACCAAAAGTTCAAAAAGCTGTTTTGAAGGAGCGCGCCTGTCTACTCAAAGCGAAACCAGAATTTCCTTGTCTACCCTTTGTTGATCCAATTGAAGAATGTTTCCAGTCAACCTTATCTTCAACTTCAAATCACTTACCGGATTAAGTTAAAGAACAAGGTTAACGGAATCAAACTGTTTGAAGACCGTTTGAAGATTTGACAAATTAACGGCTACAACAACTGATGTCATCTCTTTTGAAGATTCAAACTCTCCAACGGTCATCCTCATTCACTATAAATAGTAGCCAAGCTCCACTTCATCATTTACGCGTGATTATCGAGCAAAATCTCAACGCACTGTTTGAACAAGGAAAACAGAGCATATTTTCCATTCTCAATCTTTCTTAGCTTAGCCTTAGTTAAAGTGAGAGAGTGAAGAAAAACAAGTTCATAATAGGAATCTTGTAAACTGATATCGTTTGTGATATTCAATTAGATTTAGAGAGAAATCTAGTTGAGATTAAACTTGGGTGAGAAATCCAGAAAACAGAGTGTTGTTGTTCTGGTGGAAATCCTTTAACTCTTTTGAGGCTAGTCAGAACTAAGTGAGAAATTAGCTTATGTTCTGTTGATGTAAAGGAGCTTCTGAACTTGCCATAAAAGTTCTGAATAGTAGATTTAAAATCTCTGGTGGCTGCGACCTCAGGGGACAAGACGTAGTCACAGGACTTCTGTGGCGAACTTGGATAAATCGACTTGTTCATCAGGATCTCCTGAACTTCTTTCTCCCTCTTATACTTGTTATTATTGCTTCTGTGTGCTTGCTCACATTTAGTGCTGAAACAGATTTTCTCTTATTATCATTGTCTTTGTTCAGAAGATCGTCCAGAAGTTCTCAAACTCTGAACTTCTGTTGCTGAAAACAGTTTAACTGTGTTTAGGCAGAATTTCCTGCAGAAGCTGCTTCTGTAAGCTTGCCTCTGACTCTGAGGAAATTTGACTCTGAAATTTAGGTTTCTTGAAAAACTTAGAAATTTTCAGTTTTCAACATAGACACCTGTTCACCCCCCTCTAGGTGATTCTGTTCTTGTTAGGGCCAACAGATCATGCCCTAGCAGAATATATTGTAGTAACTAGTGGGCTGTTGAGGGTTAAGATACTTTCTTTTGAGAGTGTGGTTAACAAAGATTGTAGGTTTTACTTGAAGAAGGAACATCATTAAGCTTGTTGCGGGTTCCTAAGCATGGATATTGTTTGTGTACAAATGAGTGGATGACACTAGCAAGTGCACTAGACAAGTAATAAAGTGATAAGTTATCGTCTCCACATGGATAGAACAGTTTTAACCTGGTCTCTTTACTGAAACAGAACAGTCGGGTGGTTGATCTTAATTTGATTGATGATTTTGAACTAACTATAGCTATTATTAACTAAGGTTGTCACAGAGCATGAAAGTGAATTAAGAGATAACAATAATAAAGAAGCAGGTGTAAAGCACAGCCAGAACTGATGGCAAACAAGCACACATTCCCTTCATACAAATCCACCATGTTTATTATAAGTCTAAGGTATCTTCACTAGAATCACTCAAGTCAGATGGTCACATGTTCCCAAGATTCTTTATACTTATGCAAAATTAGTTTCCATTAGATTACACAAGCACAAGCGTTAAGCACAGGAAGCATCTTATAAATAAGAACCCTTAGCACACATTTTATCCTTATTGGTCCCGGTATAAAACATATGTGTTCAATCAGTTTATCTATTGCTTGATCCGAGTTGGTCCCTACAACATCAAACAACTGAAAATACAAGTTAGCTAGACTTATATATGAATGGAGATTCTATTGAACAAGCTGAATAAACATGATTTCATTGAATAAAAGGAAAGTGACGCTTACAAACCACCAGCCATAAGGCTGGCTTTCCACCTTGAGTGACTACTCACTCATTGTCATGTTTACAGCGTTTGAAGGAATGAAAATACTAAGAACAGGTTCTGCTTGGCCTCAGATGAGACTTCCATAGAAAACTGCTATAACTACTAAACTAATGTCTAAAGTGAATGATAATATTCTGGCTCTGCAAAACAATACTCTCGCAGGAGTATTTATACAAGAAAGAAATGAAATAAACAAAGTAAAGATGCTTTTCGGAATCTGGCTGTTCTTGGGCAGGTTGTTCTCCAGCAGAAGAAGACAACTGCATAATAGGACAAGTCAACCTGCAGAAAGAGACAAATGCACAAGAAGACAACTTTACATCCTAATGCCTTCACAAGCGTCCAAAATCTTGCTTTTTCTCTTCCCCACATTACAAAACCGAGAACATGTGAGGAGAGGGTATCTTTGACCTGATTTTCTGCAGATTCAACCCTAAATACAAGCTGTTCAGACTCAACTAAGCACATGCAGACTAAATAGGAGCACAGGCTGAACTTGTGCCTTAAAGAACAATCTCAGGCTGTTCGAAACACAGTTTTGGCACGAAAATACTATGGAAAACCCTTGATTTTATAGACACAAATCACACCCAACAGATATGTAAAGTGTCAATAGACCTATCAAACCAAGAGTTCCTTAGGTGGGAGAATTGAGTAGGTTGCTCTACTAAATACGCTAATATGAGATACAAGCCCTAACTGTTGGGATTGGAGACTAATTCCTAGGTGGTTAGGGATTCCTTGGTGGTTTAGGATTCCTAGTGGTTTAGGATTTTAATTAGTATAAATATAGAGCTCTACTCCTTGTAAATTGTATTCCATTCATTATAGTACAAATCCTGGCTTGGTAGTGCCTCCAGACGTAGTCATTCATATTGAGTGGCGAACTGGGTAAACAACTCGTGTGTGTTTTCTGTTTGTTTTTCATTATCGTAATTGCATTAGATCCTAACAATTGGTATCAGAGCCAGGTTTCGATCCTGGGATAGTCAGAATAAAAAGATTATTCGAAGCCGGGATGTTGTGTTCAATGAACAGATGATGTACAAGGATAGTCTTGGAGTATCTAATACTAGTGATTCAGAACCAGAAATTGTAGACCTAGACATCACGAATTCTGGTGGGAGTAAGAAGGTAGCTGTTGAGGAACCAGTTGAGGAGGTGCCTCAAGTTACAACAGCTGATCCACCAGCTACTCTACGCAGATCTACGAGAGATAAGAAAGCTATTAACAGGTACTCACCTGGAGACTATGTGTTGTTGACAGATAGTGGTGAGCCAGAAAGCTTCCAAGAAGCATCTCGGGTTGTGGATGCTGAGAAGTGGAAGTTTGCTATGAATGATGAGATGGATTCTCTGTTAACTAATGGTACTTGGGAACTTGTTGAGCTTCCAGAGGGTGAGAAGGACCTTGAAAATAGATGGATTTTCAGAAAGAAAGTGGAGGCAGATGGTAGCATAAGGTACAAGGCTAGATTAGTGGTGAAAGGGTTCCAACAGAGGTATGGTATAGATTACACAGATGTTTTTACTCCAGTAGTAAAATTGACTACTATTCGGTTAGTTTTGAGTATGGTAGCTACAGAAGATTTGGAGCTACAGCAGATGGATGTAAAAATTGCCTTTCTTCATGAAGATTTGGAGGAAGATATCTATATGAGGCAACCTCAGGGGTATGAATCTGATAATCCCAAACTTGTATGTAAATTGAATAAAAGCTTGTATGGCCTTAAACAAGCCCCTAGGCAGTGGTACAAGAAGTTTGATTCATTTATGCAAGAGATCAAGTTTGTGAGGAGTGAAGCTGATCACTGTTGTTACTTTAAGAGATTGGATCAGGGCTACATCATCTTACTGTTGTATGTTGATGACATGTTGATTGCGGGGTCTAGTGTTAGAGAGGTGAGAAAACTGAAGAATCAGTTATCCGAGAGATTTGCTATGAAAGATCTTGGAGATGCTAATCAGATTCTGGGCATGAGAATTGTTAGAAACAGAAAGGCTAGAAAGTTGTATCTATCGCAGGCTGAATATGTCAAGAAGGTCTTGAAGAGATACGGTATGCAAGATGCAAAGCCAACACAGGTTCCTTTGGGAAGCCATTTTAAGTTATCTAAAGAAGACTCACCCAAGAGTAGAGAAGAGCGTGCCAAGATGGAGAAAACTCCATATGCTTCTGCAATTGGCAGTTTGATGTATGCAATGGTGTGTACAAGGCCAGATATTGCACATGCAGTGGGAGTTGTTAGCCGCTTCATGGGAGACCCGGGTAAGAAGCATTGGGAAGCAGTTAAGTGGATCCTGAGATATTTGAAGGGAACAAGTGAGCAAGCTTTATGTTTTGGAGGCAAAGAAGTTGTGTTGACAGGATATGTGGATGCAAATTTAGCATCAAGTGACCTTGACAAGAGAAGGAGTACAACCGGTTATGTATTTACATTGGGAGGTACATCGATCTCTTGGGCTTCAAAGCTTCAGAAAGTGGTAGCATTGTCTACAGCGGAAGCAGAGTATATTGCAGTGACTGAGGCTAGTAAAGAGATGGTATGGTTGCAGAGTTTCTTGAAGGAATTGGGCAAAGAGCAAAAGTATCCCACTTTGTACAGTGATAGTCAAAGTGCAATTCACTTAGCTAAGAATGCTGTTTTTCATTCAAGGACAAAGCACATTGAGTTGAAGTATCACTACATACGTCATCTTTTAGAGAGAAAGACATTGCAGTTAGTGAAGATCAAAGGCACAAAAAATCCTGCAGACATGTTGACAAAGGTTGTAACCTTTGAGAAGCTGAAGTTATGCATAGCTTCAGCTGGCCTTCGTAACTGAGTTAGAGGCCTGGCACTACCAGCAGATGAAGATGGATTTAGTCTCCAGGTGGGAGATTGTTGGGATTGGAGACTAATTCCTAGGTGGTTAGGGATTCCTTGGTGGTTTAGGATTCCTAGTGGTTTAGGATTTCAATTAGTATAAATATAGCTCTACTCCATGTAAATTGTATTCCATTCATTATAGTACAAATCCTGGCTTGGTAGTGCCTCCAGACGTAGTCATTCATATTGAGTGGCGAACTGGGTAAACAACTCGTGTGTGTTTTCTGTTTGTTTTTCATTATCGTAATTGCATTAGATCCTAACACTAACTTGATCAATTATTAATGGGATTGTGGATCTTGGTATAACAAAGTCAATATAATCACCAAAAGAAATTATTTTAACATATATTAATTTGCTTATTGACATTAAAGTCCTTATTCTAATTCTGTCTCTCTTTTCTGCAGAATCTATTAATAACTTAAACTTGATAAAGAAAAGATATGGCAACAAACAATCCTCTCAAACCACTTTTGGAAAAGGAGAAGCTGACAGGGACAAACTTCCTAGATTGGGCTAGGGCGGTGCAAATCGTCCTAAGGCACGAGGCTAGGGAGTATGTACTGACAACTCCTATTCCAGCTGCTCCCGCTGCACGTGCTACTGCAGCAGTCATCCAAGCTTATGAGAAGCATATTAAGGATGACAGAGAGGTGGCATGCGTAATGCTTGGAACAATGACTGCTGAGTTACAAAAGCAGTTCATGGATCAGGCGGCCCGTGAAATGATGACCAATCTGAGAACTATGTTCGAGGATCAGGCTCGTCAGGAGAGGTACTTGACCACCAAGGCATTAAGCAACACTGTAATGCAACCTGGGACTTCTGTTAGCGCTCATGTGCTAAAGATGAAGGGCTTTATAGACAGGTTGGCAAGTCTCAACCCAGCTGTGTTGGAGACTACTGCAGTGGACATGATCCTCAGTTCACTTCCTCTTTCCTTTGACTCATTTATCCTGAACTATAACATGCAGGGTCAGGAGAAAACAGTCATGGAGTTGCATGGCCTGCTAAAATAGGCTGAGCAGACTATGACTAAGAGTAAGAAGGTAGAGGTGAACGTGGTGAGTAGTGGTAAGGCTAATGGGCCTAAGAACAAGAAAGTGTTCAAGAACAAGGGTAGGAAGCCCGCTGGAAAAGGCAAGAAGAAAGCCTTCAAGCTTCACCCATTAGACCTATGCCACGAGTGTGGTGAAAAGGGGCACTGGAAGAGTGCATGTCCTAAGCTAAGGGGAAATGTCAAGAACAAGCAGGCTGCTACATCTTCAGGTATTTATGTTGTTTAGATTAATCTCACTATTTCATCATCTTGGGTTTTAGACACAGGATGTGGTTCTCACATTTGTTCTAATGTGCAGGGGCTAAGAAATAGGAGGAGCTTGAGTTCGAGTGATGTGGATCTCCACGTCGGAAATGGTGCCAGAGTGCAGGCATTAGATGTAGGAGATTATTACTTATGTTTGCCCACTGGGCTGGAACTTATTTTGAGGAATTGTTATTATGTACCTGCAATGCGCAGGAATATTATTTAAGTTTCTTGTCTGGATGATTTGGGATTTTCATTTAATATTATGCATGGAACTTTTAGTATCTTATGTGGTAATATTTTATATGGAACATGCGTTCTTCAGAACGGGTTGTATGTCTTAGATTTCTCCAATCAATCTCATGTATACAATGTAAATAAAAGGATTAAAATAAGTGATTATAATAATCCTACATATGTCTGGCATTGCCGTCTTGGGCACATAAACGAGAGACGTATCGCTGAGCTCCACTCGAGAGGAATTTTAGGATCTTTTGATCTGCAGGCTCTAGATACTTGTGAATCTTGTTTACGTGGCAAGATGACAAAAACACCTTTCAAGAAGACTGGTGAAAGATCAATTGAGCTATTGGGGCTTATACATTCCGATGTATGTGGACCAATGAGCACACATGCTAGACAAGGTTTTCAGTATTTCATTACTTTCACAGATGACTATAGCCGTTTCGGCTATGTGTATTTGATGAGACATAAGTCTGAGACACTTCAAAAGTTCAAGGATTTTAAGAATGAAGTTGAGAACCAGCTTGGTAAAAAGATTAAAGCACTCCGGTCTGATAGAGGGGGTGAGTATCTGAGCCAAGAGTTTGACGAATTCTTGAGTGAGTGTGGGATATTATCCCAACTTACTCCTCCTGGTACACCTCAATGGAATGGGGTTTCAGAGAGGAGAAAAAGAACCCTGTTAGACATGGTCCGCTCTATGATGAGTCAAGCTAATCTCCCTGTATCCTTTTGGGGATATGCTTTAGAGACTGCTGTTTACATTCCAAACAATACACCCAGTAAGGCAGTTAAGGGGACACCATACGAGCTATGGAAGGGCAGGAAACCCTGTGTGTCCTTTATGAAGATTTGGGGTTGTGATGCTCATGTTAAGAAATTGATTAGTAGCAAACTTGAGTCCAGAACTGTCAAATGCCAGTTTGTAGGTTACCCTAAGGAAACTAAGGGTTACTACTTCTACAATCCACTAGAGAACAAATTTTTTGTTGCTCGAACTGGAGTCTTCTTGGAAAAGGATTTCATTTCCAAGAAAGACAGTGGGAGTAGTATTGAACTTGGAGAAGTTCAAGAGCCACAAACTCGTGCAGCAAATGCTGAGGAAGTTGAGACAATTGTTCCTGATGTTCAGGTTAATGAACAGGTAGAACATATTGTACGGGAACCTAGAAGGTCTGGTAGGTCATGTCAAGAGCCTGAGAGGTATGGATACTTGGTCACTCATGACAAAGAGATCATGGTTGTAGAACAAGATGATCCTAAGTCCTACAAGGAAGCTATTGAAGGACCACAATCAGCTCAATGGCGTGGAGCCATGGAGTCTGAAATGCAATCTATGTATGACAATGAGGTCTAGCGGTTGGTTGATCCCTTCCCTGGAGTCAAAGTTGTGGAGAGCATGTGGCTTTTCAAGCTGAAAGCTGACAACACCTTCAAGGGGCGTCTGGTAGCGAAAGGATTCAGGCAAATTCATGGAATTGATTATGATGAAACCTTCTCACCAGTAGCTATGCTCAAATCCATAAGGATATTACTTGCTATAGCGGCATGGTACGACTATGAGATATGGCAAATGGATGTCAAGACCGCTTTCTTGAATGGAGAGCTAGAGGAGGATGTCTATATGGCTCAACCTGAAGGTTTTGTGAATCCATAATATCCCAACTGAATATACAAGCTTCAAAAGTCCATTTATGGACTTAAGCAAGCATCTAGGTCTTGGAACAAGAAGTTCAATGAATCCATAAAGGAATTTGGTTTCATTCAGAACCTGGATGAGCCCTGTGTGTATCGTAAGAATAGTGGGAGCTTGGACACTTTCCTAGTGCTCTATGTCGATGACATTCTGTTGATAGGAGGAAACATTTCAGAGCTGCAAGCCACAAAGCAGTGGATGAACAAATGTTTTGCAATGAAGGACCTTGGAGAGGCTGAGACAATCTTGGGGATCAGAATCCACAGAGATAGGTCAAAACGCCTACTAGGGTTATCTCAGGCAAAGTACATAGACAAGATCCTTAAGAGGTTCAACATGTCCAACTCCAAGAAGGGATTCATCCCTATGGGACATGGGTTGAAACTGTCTAAGAAGGAGCATAGTCCTAAGACTGAGAAGCAGAGACGCAAGGACTCTAAGTACCCTTATGCTTATGCTATAGGGTCTATTATGTATGATATGCTATGTACCAGGCCTGACGTTGCTTTTGCCCTCAGTATGACTAGCGGTTTCCAGTCTTGCTTCGGTGTTGCCCACTGGAAGGCAGTTAAGCAAATTCTAAAGTACTTGAGACGTACTAGAGATCTTCTCTTGGTTTATGGTGGCGATGATGAGTTGGCTGTTTCCAGTTACACTGACTCAGGATTCCAAACTGATCAGGACGAACAACAATCCCAATCCGGTTTTGTGTTCCTTTTGAACGGCGGTGCCATTAGTTGGAAGTACATTGCTGCTTGTGAGGCTGAGTACATTGCTGCTTGTGAGGCTTCTAAGGAAGCGGTCTGGATGAGGAAATTCATTTATGATCTTGGAGTAGTACCATCTATCCAGGGTTCAGTTGTGCTTTTCTGTGACAACAATGGGGCCATGATACAAGCTAAGGAGCCCCAGTCTACAAAGAAGAATCAGCATGTACTCAGGAAGTTTCACCTTATCCGGGAGATTATCCAAAGAGGTGATGTTAGACTACAGAGAGTTGATACAGATAACAATGTTGCTGATCCGATAACGAAGGCTCTTGCTGAACGCAAGAACAATGCTCATGCTAGATCTATAGGGATTAGGGCTATGCCTGCTTGGACCTAGGTCAAGTGGGAGATTGTTGGTGTGCCCTAGTTCTAGGCATAGTTATTTGTTATTGTATTGTACTTTTGTTGATTGTACTATACATTTGTTTTATGGAATAAGAGGCATTAATTCATTCAGTTGATATATCTTGTATTATATGTACTGTATGAAGTATCCAATGATTGTATATCATAAATAACAGGAAGCTAGTTCTACTCATGGGAATGAATAGAACGTAAAGCTTTTACGAACAGGATATGTACACGTGTACAAGATATGTTTGTAGGTACGTATGACCAATACGGGACTTGATCGATCCGCTTTAGAAGGCACATGGTGGGAGTGTCATTGCCCTTCTATAAATGTAGATCTCTTTTATCTGTTGACCTGATTTCAATATAGTATTGAATGAAGAATCTGATTAGATTTGACATACGCCTAACAGGTCTGTAAAAGGATGCCAAATATGGGTATGATTAGTCTAGTCAGTGAACTTATTCATACTGATAGTTGAAGTGAAGGGATTACCACTCACTCCATAAGTGAGATGATATCATTAGGCCACTCGATGAGTTGAACTGAGAAATGTGTGGCCACACTCAGATAAGCTGGTTACTTATCTGTTCTTCAGTTAACTCTAGATCGAGAAATATCTCAAGCTGAAGAGGATGACGTCCACCATGCCTCATGCTTGATATATCTATATGCATGGTAAGAGATATTTGAGAATGCTACAGGGTATCTATCTGTATGAGATGGACTAACACTGTAATCAATTGGTGACTGATATGGTCCAGGCGACACTCGATCAGTCATAGAGCTAATTGATTATGGCCCACAGGATCGTGCACACTAGACACTGAGACTTGTACTCGGAGAACTAATACATGTAGTGTATTTATGATGAACTAATTATTAGTTGTTAACTAATAATATTAATTGATTAATTGTTCTGATTGGAACAAGTTAATTGATTGTATAGAGGGATTAATTATTCAATCGGGTTAATTTATTAAGCGATTGATTAATTAGATTTTCTTTAGGGGTTAATGTGTGATTAATTATAACCTAATTGATGTTAATTGAATCTATTGTATTCTATTGTGGTACAATCAGATTAATTAAATTAGTAGAGGTACTAAAACTGTAATTAGTCGACACACTATAAATTAATCCTAATCGATTGAAACCCTAGACTTTCTGACACAGAAATCAGAGAAACCCTAAATCCCTCTAACCCTAATTCGGCCGAACCCCCTCGAGGTGATCTCGGAGCTTTTCGTTCATCGTTCTTCGTGCCTGAATCGAGTACCTGATCACTATAGGTGTCATGCACGTGATTTTGGCGGAACCTCCAATCGTGCGGTTCGTCCATCTCTCATAGAGGGATTCCATGTGAGTGACTAATGTAGGTTTAATCACCATATTAATTAAATAACATTGAGGCAATGATAAAGATCAAAGTTTTCTGATCAATGATCTATTAAATCGTTTTTCTCGCTTCCGCTGCGCGTCTCTGATCCTTGATCAGATTCCAACAGTTTGAGCGTATGCGGAAATACAACCTAAAGCTTAATCCGTTGAAGTGCGCTTTTGGTGTTAACGCTGGGAATTTTCTGGGTTATCTAATACACCAAAGAGGAATAGAAATCGACAACAACAAAACTAAGGTGATTGGAGAGGCCCAATCGCCAAAGAATAAGGAGGAACTTCAACGTTTCCTTGGCCAGGTGAATTTCCTTAGAAGATTCATTTCTAACTTAGCCGGGAAATCAAAGGTGTTTTTAGAGTTGCTCAAACTCAAAGACGAAGAAAGTTTCCGATGGGAGGATAAACATTAAGCCGCTTTTGACGAAATCAAGAGATACTTGAGTAGCCCACCTGTCCTGGTCCCCCCAAAGGAGATAACGCTGCTCAAGTTATACATATCAGCAGCTGACGAGTCAATTGGTTGCCTTCTGGCTCAGGAGAATGATAATAAACATGAACATGTTGTTTATTATCTCAACAGGTCTTTGTTGCCTGCAGAAACGCGTTATAACCCTATTGAGAAAACATGCCTATCGTTGTATTTCGCGTGCACAAAATTATGGCATTACTTGCTCAAGTCAAGAGTGTATGTGATTTCTAGCACTAACCTCATTAAGTACATGTTGAATCAACCCATTTTGTCCGGAAGGATTAGGAAATGGTCATTGGCACTAGTAGAGTTTTCTTTAGTCTATTTGCCGCAGTCGTCAATCAAAGGAAAAGCTGTCGAAGATTTTGTAGCAGATCACCGAACTAGCTTTCAATACCCATAAGAACAAGAGTTACCAATTTATTCAGCCCGAAAGGAACCATGGACGCTAAAGTTTGACGGCTAAAGTACGGACAGTGCTAATGGAGCTGGTGTGGTAATTACCTCTCCCTCCGGGACTAAGACGATTCTGTCAGTCAATTTGGATTTCGAATGTACTAACAATCAACCTGAATACGAGGCTTTGATTATTGGACTCAAAATTTTAGTTGAACTTGGAGCTAAAGAAATTAGGGTGTTTGGAGATTCTCAGCTAGTAATCCAACACCTTACGAGAGAGTACAAGTGCACAAGCATGTCTCTAGTCTCGTATTTTGCTTTCGCCGTGCAGTTGCTCGAGGCCTTTGACGATGTAGATCTATACATACCCCGGGAGGAGAAAATTGGGAAGCCGATGAGTTAGCCCAGATTGCTTCTGGAATGAGGATCTCAAAGGAGACAATATATAAAATGTTGTTGATTAAAAGGCAAGGGCAACCGTCGGTTGCATAAAGAGGAATTCAGTTGGAATCATTCAATATCGATGCCAACATTACTCAAGACTGGAGACAACCATTCATCAATTATCTGGAGGACCCGGCTAAGAAAGTAAAGTATTCACTCAGTGTTCAAGCTAGAAATTATATGATCGTGGCTGGAGAGTTGTACAGGAAAAGCTATGATGGCATGCTATTGAAATGCCTCGGTTCCCAAAGGCAATGGAAGTAATGAAACAGGTTCACGAAGGAACTTGTGGAGTGCACCAGTCCGTAAGAAGAATGAGGTGGATCATCAATAGGCATGGGTGTTTTTGGCCAACAATTCTACGAGACTGCATAACTTATGCCAAAGGGTGTAAAAAATGCCAGATATACGGAAAGATCCAACGAGTACCATCAGAAGAGCTGCATGTTGTTGTGAAGCCTTGGCCTTTCCGAGGTTGGGCAATCTATCTAATCGCTAAAATTTTCCCAGCTTCATCTCAGGGACATTGTTTTATCATTGTAGCCACCGATTATTTCTCAAAGTGGGTGGAGGCAGCTCCAATGAAGAAAGTGGGTCAAACAGAGGTCATCCAATTCATAAAAGAAAATCTGATCCATAGATTTGGGATCCCAGAATCTATCACCACTGATCAAGGAACGATGTTCACCGGAGAGAAAATGAAGGAATTCATGAATGAATATGGGATTAAACTTATTCATTCGATGCCTTTCTATGCCCAAGCAAATGGACAGGCGGAGGCATCCAACAAGATTCTTATCGGAATCCTCGAAAAGATGTTAGAGGAGAACCCTAGAGAGTGGCATAAGACACTATCAGAGACGCTTTGGGCCATGCAAATGACTAAAACCAGAGCTACCGGGGTAAGTCCTTTGTTTTAATGTTTGGTCATGATGCAGTATTGCCTATGGAAGTCATTGTCCCGTCTTTACGAATCGTCCGTCAAAAAAATTTGGATCCAGATGATTACTTGCACGGGTTTAGAAGATCTTGATTATGAGCGACAAAAAGCTTTTGATTGTCTTTTGGCTCAGAAAAAGAAAGTAGCGGAAGTTTACAATAAGAAGGTCAGGAGGAAGGTATTTCAAGAAGGCGAGTTAGTATGGAAATTCAGTACTACCAATTGGTGCTAAGAGTCCCGAGTTGGGGAAATGGTCTCCTAATTGAGAAGGACTGTTTCAGATTCATAAGGTGCTTTCAGGGAATGCTTACTGGTTGAAAAGTCTTGGTGGCGAACCACATCCCCGTTATATTAATGGTAAATATCTGAAAAGATATTATCAGACAATGTGGGACTTGGTTGATTTACGGCAAAATTCGTCAGGTACAATTACACCTTAGCTTGAGACGCTGAGGGGGTAAGTGTGCAAACGTTAATATATTCATTGGAATGAAGCAAGGAATAAAGACGGAAAGGGGTAGAAGATAGAATTGTGAAAAAGTTGCATCGACCTTTTTACCAAAGTCGTGAACTTTAAATCAGGTTCTATTTTTTATCCTTTATTCATATATATCGTTCGTTTCAAAGTTATACGTTAATGTTAGAACCACACTTTTTGTTTTTTCCTTTTTTCAAAAAGAGTAAAAAGAAAGAAAGGCTAATGTTTAAAAAAAATAAAAAATCATAGCAGTGGTTCTTAAAAAAATTATTATAAGAAAATACAAACAATCGTCGCATATGGCTTCTAGTTTGACATACTTTTAATTGTTTTGTCAATCCATTCATGGTTGCAAATGGTTAAAGGAAATGTTGGTATATTCTAATAGTATGTCATCCTAGTTGTAATTCTGTTTTTTTTCATGCATTCAATAGTTAGAAAATAAATTCACATAACAGTTGGTCCAATGAAAAATAATAAAAAAAATCCATACATCCATAAGCTTATGCTCTACATGTCCCAAAAAAAAAAGCAAAATATTAAATGGAGTTCAAGAGTTTACCATCAATGAGGGAAAGAAGCTAGGCGAGCTTGAGAACCTGCCGTCCACCTAGCACAAATATCATTTGCGAACTGCTGACATGCATCTCTATCGCGGCGCATCTGCTCCATCACTCCTAACTTGTCCTTTAGACGCTCCTGGTCTTCTGCTAGCTTCTGCTCCAGGAATGGGAGATAATGTCGAAGCTCAGCTCCTTCTTGCACGAGTGATGCATGCAGCATTGAACAACTTGCACTCAAGCTTGCGAATGTGGCTTGCTTCTTCCTAGATGGCTAGAAGTCTTTGATGGTCTTGTCCATGGCTAATTAGCAGAGTTTTGTACCTTAGATCATAATCATCAAAGTCTGCAGTGTCGGCCTGAAGCTCATCCTCAAGAATGTTAGCAATATCCCAGTGGGTCATGTAATCGTTCCATATATCTTGCACACTTTTCTTGTGAGCACGTGCAACTTGAATTTCAATTTCATCAAAGGTGGAGTGTATGATAAAATCAAAACTGTGCATCCAAGTATCAGGAGGGGAATTGAGGACATTAACAATCGGAACTGGAGCAGCCTTCAAAGGATCCGAACTTAAGGAACCAGGACATATGAATCTACGTCTTGAAAAGGATAAATCCAAGTTCTCAAATGGATTATTAATCCGCAAATTCACCGGTTGTAGATGAGTAGGAGCTTGCACAGATTCCTGCATTTTTTCAAACAAAGCCACGCAAAATCAACATACATGAATCATGTAATAGTAAAGAAATCTAAGGCGGGGCAGCAGCGTTTATCATGATTACAAGCAGCAAAAATGGTACGAGAAATGAGGAAAAACATGAATAGAAGATATATTAATCATAACAAATGACTTGGGTACAAGTTTGAGCAAGAACGAGCCGGAAACATCAAGGATCACGCAAACAAAACTGGGACAGCAATATTGTGCAGTTTTTTGAACATCAAAACAAGCAGGCAAATACGGTTTAAAGCCGAATTCGAAGTGTGGGGACCTTAATAAATATGTTGATCATGTTTTGGTACATTTACGAGGCTGAAACAGCGACTTAAAGTGACATTCACATCCCTAGGAACCAAGGTAATCAAATCTGAAATTTTTGTGTCATACTTGTTATAACAACTTGTTTTGCAGATTTTAAGTTAAAATTTAGCAAGAAAAGTACACATCGAAGCTCATGAAGGCACAACCAAGGACATGTGCAATCATGCTTGAAAGATCAAGCATCATTTTATGCATACAAGAATCCACGAAAGCAGTTCGGGGATGTTTAAGACGTACGGGGCAGCAATGCACGACAAAACAGTTTCAACTCTTACGAGCGGTGTAACCAACTAATAGATGAAAATTTGTAGCGGCAAAGACACGTAAAATGGCTTAGTTAAGGGCTGTAATTATGAGTCATCAAAGAGCACAACATGCAGATAACACTTGATGATTTTCACAAATAAATCTCAAGAGCGGGGAAACCAAGGTAAGTTGTGAAACTTAACTTTTCAAATTTCATTTGGCCAAGGCCGAGAGGGTTCCTATGGAGTAAGAAAAGAAGAAGTAGCACGTCAGAAACAAGGATTTCGAGCGAGGACACAGCAGGAAGCAATTCTCTTGCGGGAGGATCAAAAGGAAGTGGAGAGTCGTCCCGGGAGTTATCCAAATTGCCCAACACCAAACCTTTTGTCATTTGAAGGTTCAAATTGGTTCACCACCTCTAATTCCTCTTCCTCTTCAGGGTCTTCTTCATAGTTGCCTTCACCATAAACCAACAGGGACGTAGATATTTGAGGTGTCTCGAGAAATGCCTTCATTTTCTGAATCTGACATAAATATGGGATTAGATAGAATGTTTGAGAATCCAACACCTATAGGGAGCCTCCTTTTTTACCTTCTTAAGTTTTGGTTCAAAGAAGGGTTACCTTCCCATTTGTTTGCAGCTCTTTTGTTATGTAGATTCCGGCTTGAGCTCCCACTCGAGTCTAAAAAAAAGATATAAACAAGAAATTAATAAGAAAGAATATTACAAAAAGAAAATATAGTAAAAAATATATAAAGGGGGTCTTTTACCTTTCGAGGGAACACAATCATCAAAGATGGGTTTCCACCACTTCATGAATGGTGTTTGGTTTGCATCCAAAATCAAAGGAGATGTTCCAATGGGGAAACTACTCTTACTAATCTCAACATCCCCATTGGAAGCTTTGTCTCGTTCTGCTGAAGAAGGAAGAGGAATGTCTCCAGGAATTCTAGGAATTCCCTGATAAAAACCGAGTTGTCTAGCCCAAAGACACGGAGCATACAATATTAGTCCTCTAGGTCCCGTTTTGTTGTTCTTGAGAAGGCCACGAAATAAATGCCTCGTGGTATAAAAAAAGCTCCATTTCTTCTTTTCTTCTAAAGTGCGAGCCTCAAAGCAGGAGGTAGCCCATGAAGGCAAAAAAGACCTACCCGGAGAGTTGAACATGAAGAGGCGAACATAACCATGAGTGTATTTCCGGAAGAAGCGAATGATCCTCTCTTTAGATAAGTCTTAGCGATAATGACATAAATCTAATCCTATCAAGCCTTGAACCTGGGTAGGAGTTTCCGTCGCCAACTGATGGAAATATGCGAAGAGCCAAAGTTGGAATAGCCAAATTTTGCCTCTAACCTTGGACAAGGGTGCATCAGTAACTGTCAAGTACAGCCGGTGGAAGGTGTGGGCAAGGAGCATGGAACATAGATTCAGCTTTTGTTTAGAAATCAACGCTTTGGCAAGGATGAGGATGTCCGACGTAGGAGTTGCAGAATGGCTTCAAGATAAATTGGCTCAACAAAATCCAGATAAATTACACGTGCCCAGCCTCACTAGCATAAGGTTGATCGAGGAGTTCTTTGATTAGAGCACCATATGTACCGATTTCTTTACCAGAAAGAACCGACACTTCAAGGAAAGCATCAGTAAAAACTCGGCTAAGGACCTTCTCTCCACCCATGGGTAGGCCTGTCAGTGCTAAAACATCGTGCAAAGTAATCGACATAGGTCCCAAAGGGAGGATCAATGAGTTACAATGAGCAAACCATAAATTAAGGGCTCTAGTGATCAAATTCGGACTTTGTTGAATTCCTTGGCATGTTAGTTTGACGAAGGATGCCAAGTTTAGCTCTTCCCATAAAGCTCCATATTCAGGTTCGTATTTATTCACCAAGAGAGCCCAATTGGCGTTGTTTTCAGAAAACCAAATAGCAACTCTCAGATTTGAGCCAAATGGATGCAATGACCGCTGTAGTGGCAATTCTGTAGCTTGAAGTAAAGGGCTATGGGAGAGATAGTGCGGATTAGCAGGTTGATGCACTCTGAGAAAAGAATCCTAAAAAAAAAGAAGGAAGTATCTCATTCCAGTTGACTAATTTTCACGTGAATGGTATAATGAGCGTTGGAGTTATCTGCAGTAGACACAACTCTTGGCCCATAGGAGAATGAGGTGAGATCGGATGCGAGTAATCCGACAATTTTGCAAAGTGAAAATACAAATCTCAGGTGTGTTTATTTTTGTTTCTTGCATTTTAAAAATAAAGATAAAAATATGTAAAAGAAAAAGAGAATAATATATTTAAAAAAAAAGAGAAAGAACGAAATCTATTCTGTATTAAATTTCAAAACATAATAGGAAAAATATTTTTTGTTTAAAAAAAAATAACAAAAATCAGCAATAGTTTTTGGAGGAAGTTTTTTATTTTTTCATGAAAGAAAAACCTACGTGCAAGTTTCTTGAGCCTTCAACTATTATACCTACCTAATAGCAAATAAATTCTCCTCCTATCATTCAAATTTCAACACTCAAAGCCTAAAAATCACCACTATTCTATTTTCTTTTCCCAAAGAGCTTATTTTATGTTTACGTAACTTCGACCCCAAAGACCTTTTACACTAGTATTTATTAATCAGAATCGAAAACAAGCACAAAGAAAAATCAAGTCACATCGAACTCACTAACCTTATACATATTTATTTAAGACTCATGTGACAATCATGAAGAAGAAGGTATAAACAAAGGAAAGGTTATTTATGATGAACCCTAAGTGTTTTGATTATGTCCAAACGTTTCAGAAGATGAAAACCTAACATTCCCTTGCATATAGTTTCTTTGTTGACTAATATTTTTCTGCTTAGTCTATGTGTAAGTTACTTAGCAGGTGCTGAATGAAGAATCTCTTGATTGACTGAAGAACTCAGAAGTCTTTATTGCTGAAGACAGAGTTTCGTTATTTCAGAAGCTGGATGGTCCGCTCTGAAGCTAGTGAAGTCTGTTGAAGCTCTCCTCAGAGGTCCCTTTGCAATCAGAATTTCATCTACCAATTTGATCAGAAGCTTAGTCACGGGTTCTGGATAGCATTTATTGCTCTGACAAGTGCATTTAATGCAAGGCGCCAAAAGTTCAAAAAGCTGTTTTGAAGGAGCGCGCTTGTCTACTCAAAGCGAAACCAGAATTCCCTTGTCTACCCTTTGTTGATCTTATTGAGGAATGTTTCCAGTCAACCTTATCTTCAATTTCAAATCACTTACCGGATTTGGTTAAAGAACAAGGATAACGGAATCAAAGTGTTTGAAGACCGTTTGAAGACTTGACAAATTAACGGCTACAACAACTGATGTCATCTCTGTGAAGATTCAAATTTCCCAACGGTCATCCTCATTCACTATAAATAGTAGCCAAGCTCCAATGCATCACACACGCGTGATAATCGAGCAAAATCTTAACGCACTGTTTCAACAAGAAAAACAGAGCATCCTTTTCCATTCTCGATCTTTTTTTTAGCATAGCTTAAGTTTAAGTGAGAGAGTGAAGAAAAACAAGTTCATTATAGGAATCTTGTAAACTGATATCGTCTGTGATATTCAGTTAGATTTTGAGAGAAATCTAGTTGAGATTAGAGTTGGGTGAGAAATCCAGAAAACAGAGTGTTGTTGTTCTGGTGGAAATCCTTTAACTCTTTTTAGGCTAGTCAGAACTAAGTGAGAAATTAGCTTAAGTTCTGTTGATGTAAAGGAGCTTCTGAACTTGCCAGAAAAGTTATGAATAGTGGATTTATAAAATCTCTGTAGGCCGCGACCTCAGGGGACAAGACGTAGTCACAGGACTTCTGTGGCGAACTTGGATAAATCGAATTGTTCAATCAGGATCTCCTGAACTTCTTTCTCTTTCTTATGCTTGTTATTTTTGCTTCTGTGTACTTGCTCATATTTAGTGCTGAAACAGATTTTCTCTAAATATCATTGTCTTTGTTTAGAAGACTGTCCAGAAGTTCTCAAATCAGAACTCCTGTTGCTGAAAACAGTCTAACTGTGTTTAGGCAGAATTTCCCTCAGAAGTAATCTCTGTTAGCTTGCTTCTGACTCTGAGGAAATTTGACTCTGAAAATTAAGTTTCCCGAAAAACTTAGAAATTTTCAGTTTTCAACTTTGACACCTATTAACCCCCCCCCCCCCCCCCCCTCTAGGTGATTCTGTTCTTGATAGGGCCAACAATTTACCGGTCAATGGAGCGGCCATGGTACTCGGAATGGAAGATTTTTTGGCAAAGAAAAAATTGATTGATGCCATTTTCTGGTGAGAAGTAGTCTGCTTCAAAATAAAGAAAGGTTATTTAATATAAGAGAAGAGTTTTTTTTGGTTTCAAAGTTTTATTTTTTGAAATAATGGGATTGGGTTTTTAGTTAGTTTTGATTTTTTCATACCGAGTCAAATTAGGGGAGGAGAGTTTCGTTTTTTTGTTTTCCTTATTTTCATAGTCTTTTAATTAGTTTAGGATTTTGATTTTGAATTTAAAGAAAAAATTATTTCCAACCGAATTATAGTGGTTGGCTTGGAGATTTTTATTTTATTTTTTTTATGTTTGGAGATTTATTTTAGTTGTGGGCTTTTTAATACGATAAGACTCATTTTAGTGGGCCAAGCCTTCTTTGGGTGGATAGATTTAGGATTTATTTTTTTAATTCATATTTTGGTATTCTCGGGTTTAGGCTTCGTTTGGTGCCGATGTTCCTATTTGTTGTTTGTTGTTTTTGGTTGTTGTTTGCTGTTCATGTTTGCAGTTTGCTGTTTCGTTTTGTTGTTTGCAGTTTGCTACTTGATTATTAGTGTTTGATAAAATCATAATTAAATGTTGTTGTTAGAATATAAAATGACTAACTTGGACGTATTGAATTCTTTTATTAATGTAAAATACAAAAGATAATAAATGAAAATAAGATCTGCAGTATTTTTTTTTTTGTAGAAAAGCAGTATTCTGCTGCTTCTCGAAAAAGCAGTTGCCTTTTCCCTAAAAAGCAAAAAGCAGTTTCTCCTAATTTCTAACCAAACACCAAAACAACAGCTTTTAAGAGTGAAAAGGAAAAAAAAAGCATCGAAACGGAGAAACAAACACCCCCTTACTCTTGAGTCGAAGAGGTTCTTTTACGATGAGTGAGCAAAAAAAAAGAGCGTTAGGGGATATAAAAACTTTTTCTTATTGTGCAATTTCATTACACAAAAGAGAAGGGGGGTAATTGTTGGGGGTAAATGTAAATTTTTACATTTTTATATACTTTAGACTATAGTTGGTTTTTAGTGTATAGTATTTGTTGCTATGAAAAATAAGACATAAAGAAAAACAAATAAACATAAGGAAAAATAAAAGAGTAAAAAGATGAAAAAGAAAAAGTCAAAATAGAATAAAAAAAGTGGTTGCAAAGGATATGAGATATATTTTTTTGGTCTCATACTTTTAGGGTCATTTTTCTCCTAACTTTGACCTTTTTTCCGATGAGCTTAACGAAGGCGGATGGTGAAGGTGAGCATGGATTTGAAAACTAGAGATTCGCGGCTTCCTAAAGGTATTTTTGGAATATTTTTCCGACGAACGTGCAAGAAGAGGAATTTTTCGAAATCGAGCGAAGAAGAACAAAACGGTTTTAAGGACACTAATTGCTTGGTCAACAAGACCATTTTTTTTGCCTAAAAACAAGGATAGTGGAGGTTAGTGGTGGTTAGTAGTTAATTAGTTAGGCGTGGGTTAGTGGGTAGTTATTTGAGTAACATCCAAGTCTTCCTCACCTATAAATACAACATTTTCTCTTCATTTCCAAACCCCGACCAACCAACACAATCAACAAACAACAACAATACTTCTCTTAACCTCTTCTCAAATTTCTCTCCAAATCTCTTTTCTAATTCTTCCCAAATTCTTCTCTAATTCTTCTCAAATCTCTCAAATTCCTCAATCCCAATCTCAATTCTTACCTCAATTCTCTAATTCTTCCCAAATTCTTCTCTAATTCTTCCCAAATTCTTCTTAAATCTCTCCAATCCTTAAATTCTCAATCTCAATTGTTAAATCATTCTCAAATCTCTCCGATCTAAATTTCTACTCAAATCACTCAACTACTCCACATCTCATAGTTTGATCCACTCACGGCATCGGATCCGCAATTTTCAAGCTCACAGTCACAAATTTACACAAAGCTTCGACTCACTACACCATAAACAGCCTAATGCAACTCAATTTAACTTTGTTGCTTGAAAATTGATGCATTAGATTTATTTATTTTAGTGGAAGAAATATTTGTTGCATTTTTGTTGCAATTGGCTTCGATTTACTAAGATGGCAAAAATAATGCAACAAACTTATAAATTGTTGCTTATTATGTTGCACTTTGAGTGAACTAATAGTCCAACATACTTATAAATTGTTGCCTATCATGTTGCATTTTGAGTGAACTAATTAAAATTTTAAAAAATTGAATAAAAGAAATACTAAATAATTAAGTAGTGCGGCGAATGAAATTTTTGCTGCCCTCCATAATTTATTTTCCCTCCTTTAGTGGCATTAAGGTATTTTTTTTTTTTGACCCAAACCCTTATTCCAGCAATCTCTAGACAAAACCCTTATCCTTCAACAAAACCCTTTTCCCCCGCTGCCTCTACTCTTCCAATCCTCCATTCAAATTTGGATACCCCATCTCTTGAAGCTCTTCCTCTGATTGGCAGAGCTTACCTGCTCTTCCTCTCACCGGATGCTCGTTGTTCTTGTTGTCTCTGCATCTACTCGGTCTGACCTCAAAGAGTTATCTTGCGCTCAGTCTTCTTTCTCCAGGTACATATCTCACCTCTCTATATTTTGTTTTTCGTTCTCAGAGGCTTAATTTCATACAGCTTTCCTTTTTCCTAACTGAGCAATTAGCTTTTGTAAATTGTTTTTTAATGTGTAAAACCTAAAATTTCTTTGTGATCTTACCTCAGGTAGATCAATGAAAGTTATATGGCCTTTATTTGATTGAATACATGTCACTATGCATTTGTTGCTAGCTATTCTAGGATAAGTCCATCCCATCATGTATCGAGTGCGAAATCCCCTTTTCTGATAAAGCAATTTTTAGGTCTGGGTTGTTTGTTTTTCATGAGAGCTAAGAAATATGATGAAGAGTTTGTGTTCTAGATACTAAAAAGATATACTGAGTGTTTAGATCCTCTTTTTGTTCATATTGAACTATATTATCGAAATTGAAATTTTTAATTTAGTGTGTGTTTGTGTTCTAATTTGCAACGGACTAGCATTGACCCTTATTAGTTGGATTTATGATGTTGTGAGAAAAACAGCTATTGACAATGGAAATGTGGAAGTTAGTGGAATTGGTACAAATTTTGGAGATGGATTAAACACAATGTTGCATGAAACATTTCATCATATAGACGATGACTTAGGCATAAATGACCGTGAAAACGTTGTCCCAAACTCAGATGTTGAGAAGTTTTATCTTCTTGTTGAGGACGGAAAGCAGCCCTTGTACCCGGGTTGTGAGAGATTTTCTAGGTTAAGCTTCACGATTCGTCTTTACTTATTTAAATGTGTTCATGGAGTTAGTCAGGCTGCATTTTTAGATCTGTTAGAGTTGATTAGGGACGCTTTTCCTTGCGCCAACATACCCAAGTTGTGAGAGATTTTCTAGGTTACGCTTCACGATTTGTCTTTACTTATTTAAATGTGTTCATGGAGTTAGTCAGGCTGCATTTTCAGAAATGTTGATTGTTTGGTAATTTATTATGCGTTATATTTTACATTCGAAATGTCAAAATCCAAACAAAGTGGCGCCATATAATGCAGAACTTTATATTGAAACTCCTAAAAGGCATAAGGAACGCAACTGCAATGCATCAAACGATTATGTTAAATCTAAGATTCTAAGTCCTTCCGTAATTTATACACTAAATCATATCATTAAAAGTGTCTTCATATCGCTTAATGTGTATGCTAGTTGTAACTAACTGAACTGTTTTTTCTTATATGTAGGCAAGGCTTGAAGATATGAAGTCAAAGGGAGACAATAGTGGGCTAGTTGCTCACAGTTCTGATTCCTCCGATGGAAGTTTGCGGCTTCATGGTAGGAAAGGAAAATCAATGGGGCAGCTAATGAGGTAAATGTATACGATAGATTATCTGATATATTTTGCGTACGCGATACTAATAAATTATTACATTTGTCGAATTGAACTTTGTCGTGTTCATAGTGTCTTGTTTACATTATATAATTTGCACTTTCTTGGGGGATATTACTCCAGGTTGCCTTTATATATGATGATGAAATCATGTTTTTCTTTGTTGAGGTTTCCACATTGTTTTAAATAAGGTAGTATTTTCATATTTTTTAATCTTTGTTTTGGCATTTTTAAACATACTTAGAATGAGTCAAGTTCAAATGAGACCAGGGTTTAAGATGAGACTAGTTTTTATGGTGAGAAAATGGAAGGTGGCAAACTTGTAATTAAAAGAAACCTCATCATGCGTGGAATTGGAGGGAAGGAAGAGGAGGAGGTGATGTCAGCGCTGATGTCACCTCTGGAGAGAAAAAGAGTTTTAACTACTTTATTTAAAATGCATTTTCCCGCTCTTTCATAACTCATTTTTCAAAAAAAATTATATCAGTTAACTCATATTAATTAGGCGGTCATTTTGAGATCCATTGTTGTTATTTATAGACGATTTTTATTTTTTTTATGGTTGTTCCAAATTGGATACTCGGTTGTTCCAGCAGAATACTACATTTGTTCCACCAGACTACTACATTTGTTCCACCATAATACTACATTTTTTTACACCCATAAAAACAAACCACATTCCTTTATTTGCAAAAACTGAAACCACATAGTTTTTTTTATTATTTTTTTTAAGTAAAAAGACGATGGTACCCTTGCCACGTTCCTCTATTTGCAAAAAAAGAAACCACATTCCTCTATTTGCAAAAGTGTGAAACCACAGGGGTTTTATTTGTACTTTTCCCTTATTAGTTTTAGGGTTTTATCTTTTTTTTTTCTGTTGTTTTTTCTTTTCTGTTGTTTTTTCTTTTTTTGAGCTTGTGTTACATTCTAGTTTTAGACTTTGTTTTGGTGATTTTTTTGCTACAGCTTCGAACACATTTTGTTTGTTTTAGAACATGTGTTGATTCCAGTAGTTGATGTTCAACATTTGAGTTAATACTCTTAGTTATTAACATTTATGGAATATAATTTGTTTTCGTTTTTTTAATTTGTTTACAATATTAGAACTCGTCACACAAATTTTAGAACATTTACAATGTTTCTTAGTAATTCCTATTTACATGATCTGTTTTCGTTGTATTTATTCTCCAAAGTTTTTAGATATGTACTAACATGGTTTCATGTTATTTATACTTGTAGCAATTTTTGGAACATGAGCACAATTGATGAGTCACTACTTGCATCAACCAGTTCTGAATATTGTGTTTGTAATAGGTACACTTTTTATTTGTTAAATCATTTATCAGATGTTGCTGTTACATATAAAGTTGTGTTAAATTGTTCTTTAATTTGTTTTTTTACAGTGATGATGTTATGGATAACAAAAATGAAGAAGATACTAGAACTGATAACGTAGAATCTGTTTTGAAGACACATAACCACAATGAAGGTGTTTGCAGTGTCAAAATTTCTCTAGGAACGACTAGCAATAAAAAAAGATATAAAGCAAGTGCTGATATAAGAAAAATGTGTAGTGGATTTGTTGAAGGTTCTGTTGATCAAGAGGATGATGATGATGATTGTACTCTGCAATCATTTTTGATTAAGAAAAAAATTAAATTAGGAGAAAACATTTTTGAAAGTGATGTGGTGAAAGATGGTGTTACTGTTGATGTTGTTGATGCTGGTGTTGTTGGTGTTGTTCGGAAAGCGAAAACTGTTGTTGTTGCTAATGATGGTTTGAAACAAACTGTAACAATAGTATTTCGTAAGTCACCAAGAATTCGGGATAAAGATAATGTTCTTTTAGATGGTGTTGATGAAGACATTATGATAGAATTTGTTAAAAGTTCAGAAAGAGGTAAGAAGAAGGAAGCTGATGATTTTGAAATAAAAGAAAAGAAGGAAAGAGATAAGAAGAAGGAAGGTGATGATGTTGAAATGAAAGCAAAGAAGGATAGTAAAGTTGCTGTTAATAAGATTGCACAGAAAAAGGTGACAAAATTGGTTCGTAAAAAAGCAATTGATATAGATTTTGATTATGATGATGTTGTTTTGGAAAAAAAAAGGAAAAGAAAAAGTTGTTGTTGAAGAAAACAAAGTTCTGAACCAAAGAGTTCCTCCTAAAATGTTTATGTCAACTGTTCTTCGTGTCATGCCTGAAACTCACAAGAATGCTATTCGTGATATTGGTTTTGGTGGTTTTCTATATCTGGATTTAGATACTCACAATTCAACTTTCTCAAGAGATCTTGTAATGAGTTTTGATCCAGATAGATGTAGTTTATCACTTCGGAAAGGTCAAGAAATTGATTTGTTGAAAGAAGATGTCTATCTTGTTTATGGTCTTCCGATGGGTGGTGAAGAAATTCAGGAGTTAGAGGAATCAGACGATAATGAAGAATATGTAAATTTTTTGAGCAAGTGGAGGGCAATTTTTGGTATTCAGAAGGGACGTCCGTCAAATTCTATAGTGATCAACCAGATTTTGAAGTTGATGAAGGAACCAGTTTGTGATTTATTCCTTTTGCACTTTGTTCTCTGTGTTGTGAATTGTTGCATCCGATCAACCAATAATCCAGCTTTGAATTACAAATTTGTAAGTTGGATTAGTGTGGTTTTGTTTACAAACATCTTAAATTGTCAATTTCACAGTGGCATAAGGGATCTTCTTTCTTTACTGGACCTCTTCCTTTTTTGCTGGTAAGTTTGATTTGTGTATTATAACATACATGTTTTAGAAATAGATCATACCTCAATTAAGTCTAGAACATGAATGTTTTCAGTTTTATTACATCAATGTTGCTGTATATTAACATGTATTATGCGTATTTGATCATGAATGATTTAGTATTAGAACATGAGTAATGTAATATTAATTTTTTGACCTTCATCTTTTTTTATAGATTTGCTATTTTGATCGTTTACAACGAGGTAAAGAAGAAATGCCTAGGAATTTTCCTCTTATTTCAGTATGAAATAGAAGTTTGATTAGAACAAGAATGGAAGTGGAAATGAAAAGGGGTTTTGGTAAAGGAATTGTGTTGGATAGAGTGGTTTTAGAAGAGAAAGTGCCTGATGATTCAGATAAGACCAATGCAGAACAACAAGATCCTCGTTCTACTGGTCCAACTCAAATGATGGTATTTTGATTTCAACTTGTTTATTTTTTAATACAATTTTATGTTTTGATATTTGTAGAACATGACAAGTTTCATTTAGAACATAAGATTACAAGTTTTGATATTGTTCTTTTTTTTTTTACATAAATGAAGGGTTTTCTGGATAAATTTCAAAGTCTTGCGAAGGTTCTGGCTATGAATGTTAAAGAGATGTATGTATTGTTAGACAGGGCCAATGATATGTTTCATGAAAGTGACACTTCTGTTCAAATGAGTACTCTAATTGATAACATATGGAATAAGTACAGACCCAACAAGGAGAAAATGAGCCAATCAAAACACATGGATAAAGAAAAAAGCCCTTCTTTGTTAAGTCAGGACGAATATTTGTTTGATCAGCCTGGTTTCATGGCAGAGTTAGATGAAGTTATGGCTACAGCTTATGAAAAATTTCAAAGAGAACGTCGAGGTGTGGATACAAGTTCTATTCCAAGTTTTAACTTGTTTAGTCAAGCATCAACAGAAGAACCAGTAGTTCAAGATTGTCATGACAGAGTTATGTCACCTTGTTCTCCTCTGGGTAAAACAGATATTGCAGGAGATTATGTTCAAGATTTTGAAGAAACTATGGATGTTTCAGATGGTCATGAAAATAAGGATGAAAGTGTTTTTGCCAAAGACAATGCAGTTCAGCAAGAACAAGACACATTTCAAATGTAATATTTTTACATGGTCTATATATTTTATAAACTTCATTAGACTAATAATACTATGTTTTGTATTGTAGTAGGGAGGAGTTTGAGCATAAAGAAGCTAAAGAAACAAAGGAGCATAAAGATGCTGAAAAAATAAAGGAGCATAAAGAAGTTGAAGAAACAAAGGAGCATAAGAAAGCTGAAGAAACAAGGGATGTTCCTAATGAAGTTAATAGAGATTCTTTGCAAATAGGCAGCAATGCTGAAGAGAATGCAGTTGAGCTTCAACATGAAACAATGAAACGGTAACATAATATAACAAATCATTTTGGAACTTACTTTTTTTAGTTTGGAACATAACATTCCCAATTTAGATAAATTTTTGAAAATATTTTTTGTTTCATTTTGTTTTGTAATAGATCTGAGATTGTGAACAATGACAAACAGCAAAGTGAAAAGAGATGTCCTGAAAATCTTCCATTACATCTACGTTCACCTTTCTTAGTTAAATATGCTAATAATGTTCATGGTGGAAGAAGAAGGTTGCTAGAATATGTGTTTGCTGATGGATCAAAAAAGTAAGAAATATAACTTATTCTTTTTTGATTTATTTATTTATATGTTATATTTAACAAATTCTTTTTTGTTTTTGTGTATACATGTGCATAGTGAGGTGATTTATTTTGACCAGACTACAATTGTGGATAGAGAAGATATAAGAAGTCTTTCAGATGATAATCTGTTGACTAATAATGTTATTGATGCTTGGTCACATGTTTTGAATTTTGAAAACAAAATGAGGAAGCCAAATGCCGTTAACAGATTCTTCTTCACCACTGCACCTTTTGTATGTTCCTTTTTTTTGTATATTATTTATTCAATTATGTATTGAATTTCAGGTATTGATAATATGCATCTTGTTTTACAGGTATTGTTGTGTACTAATCAGTACTTTCCGGAGAGTATTAAAATAGAAGATAGACTTGCTGCTTTTTATAGTTTGCTTGAGAAAGAATTGGCATATTCGAAAGTGACCAGCTTGGAGAAATATAATCTGGTATTTTGCAATCATAAGATATTTTGTTTAATTGTAATTTTATATTTTTATTCATTTTTCATTTCACTAATGCTTTTTGTTTTCTTCTTTTTTAGGTGTTTTTCCCAGTTTGGGTTGCTTCTAAACATTTTTACTTGTTATGTGTCAATTTCTTCAAAGGATCTATAGATTTGATTGACAACCGCATGCATGACAAAGACGTAACCTTTTTGCGGAAGTATCAAAATTTTCCTAGATTGATGGTAATGTAACTGATACTGCTGTCTTAAATTATTTCTTATTATTTGTTATAATATTTCAAACAACTTTTTGCAGTTGAAAACCTTTGGGAGATTCTTGATTTCTAGAAGTCCTGGAAGCAAAGATTATGTTAAAGATTTCAAAACGAATACAATCAAAATGAATTGGAGAAGCAATGAGAATTTTACTGATTGTGGAGTTTACTTAATGAAGCATATGGAATGTTATTATGGGCAAAATTATCAACATTGGCAGTGCAATTTGGATAAAGAGAATGTGAGATTAGATCATACATGTGATTTTTTGGAACATACATCCACAATATCAGATCTATTAACAACATTTTTTCTGTTTTTTTTTTTTTTTTGCAGTTTGATGAACTCAAACGTTTGAGGGTTGAATATTGCTGGAAGTTAATATCAATTGATTTAAATGATGAGAGCATTGCATTGAACTTAAGGTCAAAGAAATAGGCGAAAGACAATGAAATATAATCTTCATATTTTTTATCTTGTTTTAGTTGGATTTGATAGTGTGGTTGAATGAAACAAAATTAAAAACATATTTTTTATCTTGTTTTAGTTGGATTTGATAATGAAATTTCTTAAGCACTTACTTTTTATTTTGTTTTTTTTCGTTCACTAATATAGGGTTTCAAGTTTACCATTTTATTTTGTTTGTTAATTAATGTTATATATATTCTAAATTTTATAAATTGTGTTCTAAACAATGTTATGCGTGTTCGAAAATTTATATTCTCTCGTGACGACTTTTTTTTGGGTATTTGGTTCACTAATTTATGGTTTCAGGTTCACCAATATATGAATTTGGTTCCACTTATATTGAGTTTTGGGTTCATCAATTTTTTTTTTAATATTGTTAACAAAATTTGTGAAGTTTTTAATATTCTTAATTTTTTTTATCAGTTTTTATTAGTAGTTATTTGAAATATTTTTTAGAATAAATTTATTTTTGTTTGGGGTGGGCTTGGGCTGGAACAGTTATGTCCTTTGTTGGCCCTAACAAGAACAGAATCACCTAGAGGGGGGTGAATAGGTGTCTAAGTTGAAAACTGAAAATTTCTAAGTTTCTAAAGAAACTTAATTTTCAGAGTCAAATTTTCTCAGAATCAGAGGCAAGCCTACAGAAGCAACTTCTGAGGGAAATTCTGCCTAAACACAGTTAAACTGTCTTCAGCAACAGAAGTTCAGAGTTTGAGAACTTCTGGACGGTCTTTTGAACAAAGACAATGATAATCTATGCCTTCTTCCTCACAACATTTCCAAATTCATCAAGCTTGTTTTTCAGAACCCATCTAGTGCCAACAACCTTTATGTTGTTAGGTCTGGGAACCAAAATCCAAACTTCTGACCTTTTAAAACTAAAAAGATCATTTCAACTAAAAGACCTTTGGAATTACTTCATATGGACCTTTTTGGCCCTGTTCAACCAATGAGCATGGGTGGAAAGAAGTATGCCTTTGTCATAGTAGATGACTATTCAAGATTCACTTGGGTTATCTTGCTGTCTAGCAAAGATGAGTCACTTGGATGTTTCTCAGTTCTGATAAAGAAACTTGAGAATGAAAGGAATGAAAAGGTTGTTCATATCAGAAGTGATAATGGTGGAGAATTCAAAAACTTTATGTTTGAAGAATTTTGTGAAATCAAGGGCATTGATCATAACTTTTCTGCTCCCAGAACTCCTCAACAAAATGGGGTAGTTGAAAGGAAGAATAGAACTCTGGTTGAAATCGCCAGGACTATGATCAATGAAAGAAGGCTTCCAAAGTACTTCTGGGGAGAAGCTGTTAACACAGCTTGCTATGTTCTGAATAGAGTGCTAATCAGAAGCATTCTGAACAAGACCCCTTATGAACTCTGGAAAGGTCGAAAGCCTAAAATAGGTTATTTCAGAACCTTTGGTTGTAAGTGTTATGTTTTGAATACAAAAGAATATCTTTCAAAGTTTGATTCAAAGGCAGATGAGGCCATTTTTCTTGGTTACTCAACACATAGTAAAGCATATAGGATTTTTAATAAGAGGACTCGGAAATTAGATGAATCAGTTCATGTACCAGTTTGATGAGACTAACCCTGCAGATAGTAGAGCTCCTGAAGAAGATGTAGTTCAAGCTTCTGAAGAATCATCTCCTGTTGTAGAAGAAGATGTTTCTCCCAGATCTGCTGAAGTGGCTCCTCCTGTTGCTGAACAAGCTCAAGAAGAGAATGCTACTCCAGAAGTCAACTTCCTTCCAGAAGATGCTCCTATATATGATTCAACAAATGATGAACAAGTTTCAGAAGATACATTGGATGTACCAAGAGAAGTTAGAGCTCATAGGAATCATTCCTTAGAGAATGTCATTGACTCTGTTCACAATCCTGTCATGACCAGAGCTCAGCTCAGAAGATACATGGGGAATGTGGCTTTTGTGTCACTTCTGGAGCCCAAGGACTTCTATGAAGCTGCAGATGATGATTCCTGGTTAATGGCAATGCAAGAAGAACTTGACCAGTTTAAAAGGTCAGAAGTTTGGATTTTGGTTCCCAAACCTAACAACATAAAGGTTGTTGGAACTAGATGGGTTCTGAAAAACAAACTTGATGAATTTGGAAATGTTGTGAGGACCAAGGCAAGACTTGTTTCTCAAGGTTACAGTCAGCAAGAAGGCATAGATTATGGTGAAACTTTTGCTCCTGTTGCAAGATTAGAAGCCATTAGAATCTTATGTGCTTTTGCATCATACAAAGGTTTTAAGCTCTTTCAAATGGATGTGAAAAGTGCATTCTTGAATGGTTACATTGATGAGGAAGTCTATGTGTCTCAACCTCCTGGTTTTGAAGATCCTAAGTTTCATGATCATGTGTACAAGCTGAAGAAAGCCTTGTATGGACTAAAACAAGCTCCTTGAGCTTGGTATGAGAGACTGACAAACTTCCTTCTGTCTAAGGGATTTGTCAGAGGCTGTGTTGATACAACTATGTTCACTCTGAAGAAAAACAAGGATATCCTTTTAGCTCAGGTATATGTTGATGATATTATATTTGGTGCTACTAATGAATCTTTGTGCAGAGAGTTCAGTGACCACATGAAGGCTGAGTTTGAAATGTCTATGATGGGAGAATTAACCTACTTCTTAGGACTTCAGATCAAGCAAAGTAATGATGGTGTGTTTACCAATCAAGCCAAGTACACTAGAGAAGTGCTGAAGAAATTCGGCATGATGGATTCTAATGTTGTTGATATCCCAATGGATGTCAGCAAAGACATTGATGATGAAGAGAAAGCTGGTAAACCTGTAGATATAAAAACCTACAGAGGTATGATTGGTTCTCTTTTATACCTAACCGCCAGCAGGCCAGATATACATTTTGCTGTGTGTTTTTGTGCTAGATATTAGTCTAAACCAAGAGAGATTCATGATGTTGTTGTCAAAAGAATTCTCAGATATCTTAAAGGCACACCAGAAGCTGGTTTGTGGTATCCTTGTAGTTCTGATTTTACTCCTATAGGATACACAGACTTTGACTATGGTAGGGATAAATTGAAGAGGGTTAGCAATTCTGGTGGTTGTCATTTTCTGGGGGAGTGCCTAGTCTCCTGGCATAGCAAGAAACAAACCTCTGTGGCTCTCTCAACAGCTGAAGCTTGTTGGCCCTAACAAGAACAGAATCACCTAGAGGGGGGTGAATAGGTGTCTAAGTTGAAAACTGAAAATTTCTAAGTTTTTAAAGAAACTTAAATTTCAGAGTCAAACTTTCCAGAGTCAGAAGCAAGTTTATAGAATTTGCTTCTGAGGAAAATTCTGCCTATACACAGTTAGCCTGCTTTCAGCAACAGAAGTTCGGTAAGAGAACTTCTGGACAGTCTTCTGAACAAAGACAATGATACTTACAGAAAATCTGTTTCAGCACTAAATATAAGCAAGTACACAGAAGCAATAATAACAAGTATAAGAGGGAGAAAGAAGTTCAGGAGGTCCTGATTGAACAATTCGATTTATCCAAGTTCGCCACAGAAGTCCTGTGACTACGTCTTGTCCCCTGAGGTCGCAGCCTTCAGAGATTTTATAAATCCACTATTCAGAACTTTTATGGCAAGTTCAGAAGCTCCTTTACATCAACAGAACTTAAGCTAATTTCTCACTTAGTTCTGACTAGTCTAAAAAGAGTTAAAGGATTTCCACCAGAACAAAACAATACTCTGTTTTCTGGATTTCTCACCCAACTCTAATCTCAACTAGATTTCTCTCTTTAAATCTAACTGAAGATCACAACCGATCTCAGTTTACAAGATTCCTATTATGAACTTGTTTTTCTTCACTCTCTCACTTTACTAAGACTATGCTAAGAAAGATTGAGAATGGAAAAGTTGCTCTGTTTTCTTGTTTAAAACAGTGCGTTAAGATTTTGCTCGATGATCATGCGTGTTGATGCATTGGAGCTTGGCTACTATTTATAGTGATTGAAGATGACCGTTGTGGAGTTTGAAACTTCAAAGGAGATGACATCAGTTGTTGTAGCCGTTAATTTGTCAAGTCTTCAAACGGTCTTCAAACACTTTGATTCCGTTATCCTTGTTCTTTAACTAAATCCGGTAAGTGATTTGAAATCAAGGATGAGGATGACAGAATCATTCTTCAATTAGATCAACAAAGGGTAGACAAGGAAATTCCGGTTTCTCTTGAACAGACAAGCGCGCTCCATCAAAACAGCTTTTTGAACTTTTGGCGCCTTGCATTGAATGCAAGTGTCAGAGCATTAAATGCTCAAACAAATCCGTGACTAAGCTTTCAGAAGCTTATTTCCAGTTGTCTAGACTTCTGATCAAATTGGCATAACTTCTGATTGCAAGGAACTTCTGAGGAGAGCTTTAGCAGACTTAGGCTTCAGAGCGGAGGAGTTCCAGCTTCTGAATCGTTGAAACTCTGACTTCAGCAAACAAAACTCCTGAGTCCTTTAGGCAATCCGATAATGATTCATTCAGCACCTGCTGAGTAACTTACACATAGACTAAAACAAAAATATTAGTCAACAATAATCTATATGTGAGATAGAATTAAGTTTTCATCTTCTGAAACGTTTGGACATAATCAAAACACTTAGGGTTCATCATTCTCCCCCATTTTGGTTATGGACAAACCGTGGTCAGAAGGTAAAAGAAAACATGAGTTTTAGAGAAAGACTTCCTTATGCACATGTTTCAAAAACTTCTGAGTAAATTAACTCCCCCATTTTAGTGAAAATGGTGAACTTCAGCAATCTGTATAAACTTAATAAGACTTAAGATCAAGTTGTTAGATTTAATGAAGTGTAATTTACTAAGTTAAAAAGAAACATAAGCAAAGAGTAAGAAGTCAGATATGCAAGAAAGTATAGAAAAGATTCAGTGTATATAAGATCATTCAGAAGATAACATAAGAAGCAAAATAATCAGAAGAGCAGAAAAAGTCCTAAGACACAAACTACCCAACCCAGAACCTAGCTAAGAAGCTTAAGTCCTAAACGATTACAAGTTCCTAGGTTTCTTCTGAGGAGGAGGAACATCACTAGAACCTTCAGCAGCACTTGATCTCTTCTGACCAGACTTCTCCCCCGTTTGACCAGAACCAACAGCAACACCAAGAGCACCCTGAGACTTCAATTTTTGTTGAACATTCAGAGCAGTCTGATATTGCACAGGAGTTGGTCGCACAGTATTGATCATATCCATTCGTCTTCTGAAGTCATCATCAATGGTCTTCATATGATCAAAGGTCTGACCAGACATAGGTCGCTGTTTCTGAACATCATCAAGAAGGAGCTTGATCAACCTATTGTTAGCATACACAGCAGCAGTGAGGTGCTCATTCTGAATATAAGTCTGTCCTCGAACAAACCTATAGCAATTGTGAAGAGTCTTTTCTTGTTCACGTGCCTGAGTGTGCATAACCTTCAGAAGTTCAGTGAGCTCAGCAATCTGTGCATTCTGAGCAGTTACAGCGGACTCAATGTTGGAGAGTCGATTGTTGAGATCAGGAGTGATGTCATATACAATCTTTGCAGCTCCTGAAGATGAAGAACCTTGAGCAGAAGATTTCACTTCTCTCAGAATGTGATTTGCAGTACTTTGCAGGTCTTCAATCTTACTAGGGAGCATCTTCTCATGAGCCTCATAATGCTCGTTTGCTTCCTTGACTTCTTCTGTCAATATCTCCAAATTCTCATTGACCTTCAGAGAAGAAGCAAGAGCAACATTGTCCAGAGAAGGAAGAGTCAGAGCTAATTCTCTCAATTTGTACAGCTCATCATATGTAGCTAGATGAAGTGTAGAAAGATTGCGTATATAAACAGAAGGATCCTGCATTTGAAGCATAGTCATGAGCTGCAGGTTCTGAGCTTTCAAAGAATGTAATTCTTGCAGCACAATGCCCTGAGCATACATGTCAGCAGCAGAAGTCCTTTGCCCTATACCAGCAAATCTATTCAGCAGTTCATCTGAGCCACTCTGACCCATTCTTCTCAATTCTTCAACACTGGGGGCACCTCCAGCTTCGGAAATACCAGAAGCTCTGCCCATGAAGCCAAAACTTCCAAACCTGTTATCCAAATCTTCTCGATTCAAGTGTTTGCGCAGGAAGTCATAGTTGGAGGACAACCCAGCAAAACCTGAAGGAGTGGGGAAGGAAGTTAAGGGATCACACACAGGAGGTGTATGTCCAGGGGTTGAGAGAGGAGGAACAAAAGTTTGTGTGGAAGGAATTGTATGTGAGAAAGAGGAAGAGAAAGTATTTGTACAGGGAGGTAAGGTTGAAGGAATTGAAAAAGGTGTTGAAAAGGGAGGAGCAGTAATTCCAGTTGATGGAAGTACAGCAGAAGATGATAGAGAAGAAGTAGTAGAAGTAGAAATGGAATCAGTGAAGATTGGTCCAGAGGATAGATTCACTTCTGAATAGGATCCAGAAGGAAGAGTAGATGGAGGAGGAACACCTTCAGATGTTGAAGTTGTTGGAGGAATGAAAGTCTGAGATTCACTTACTTCTGTGACAGAAGGTAGTGAGGGAGATGGATGAGGAGTAAGAGTAGGAGATGAGATAACCTGTTCAGAGGCATTAGGATCAAAAGTTGAAATGGGCTCAGCATATAAATGAGCCATTCTGAACAGCGTTTCAGAGGCATCCCTATCACCAGGTTTCTTCCTTGATTCAGAAGAACGTTGTCAATGAAGTGTTCATCGTCAACATTCTCAACAAACTGTTTAGCACCTTGAAGAACCTCTTCATCTTCTGGTTCACTCTCTTCTGACAGCTCTTCAATCAGAGGAGCATCAACATTCTCTTTATCAGAAATCTCTGATAAGTCTTTATCAGCATCTTCCGGTTCCTGAGTGACAGGTTCCTCTAATTCAGCACTTGAGGCAAAAACGAAGTCCTTCTTCTTCAGAACCCTTCGTTTTGCAGCAGTCTTCTTTCCAATTCTGGTAGAAAGGGAGACATTCTCAACAATCCGAGAAGATAGTGAGACATTCTCAAGATTCCCTTCTTCCTCTGAAGTCTCAACTACCTTTGAGAACTCCGCATTCTCAAGTTCAGCAGCGCATTCTAAAAGTCTTGCATCGGCCTTAGCCTTTGCAGCAATTTCTCGCTCAGCAGCTAACTTGTCCTCTGCTTCCTTCTTCTTTCTTTTCTCTTCAGCAAGAGCCACAACTCTTGCAACCTTTTCAGCTTCAGCAGCCTTCTCTTTCTCAGCAAGGCGTGCTTCCTCAGCATCCTGAACATCCTTTTCAGGAACAACCGTTGGTTCGGAACCAACCACTTTCTCAACAGTTAGGACCACTCTGCTGGATCCTTTCTTTCCTTTGCCCTTCTTGGCAACATCCTTTCCTTTCAGCACACTTGGCTTCACAATCTCCTTCTGAGCAGCGCTCACAGAGGGAGCATTCTCCTTCTTCTTTGGAGTTACACCAAAGGAAAGGTTCCTGAAGGTATGCATCTTCAGAACCGTACTTCTACTGGTTACACCTTCTCCTGAGATAAGCACAGAGGCAGCTTCAAAGAGCCTCGTCAGGAGGGAACCATAGGCAAGAGCACTAGAAGTAGTGACATTCTTCATCTGCCTTATCAGCATGGCAGGGAGATTAATCTTCTTCTGGTTGACCAGATGCCACATGAAAACTCGTTCTCTATTGGAAACACAGTTGACTCCTCCAGCCTTTGGAAGAAACACATTAGTAGTGAGATAATGTGCCCACCTCTGATGCTGTGAGAGCCACGTTGCATACGTTTCCTTGGCACTCAGATCTGGTCTAGCCCAATTCACTTCAGAAAACCCATCAACAGAACCATCATCACCAACGATGATTCCTTCATCATCAACACCAATAGCTTGAGAGATAGAAGCCCTGCTGACCTCAATCTCAACATCCCCAACAACCGAGTGAAGAACATCCTCCTCATTAGAAAAGAAATGGAGGTTTTGGTAGAATTCGGTGACTAACTTAGGGTAAATGAATTCATCGAGAGAAACGAATGAATTCCAGTTTTGAGCACTAAGCCAGTTTGAGATAGGTTCAGTAGTTTTAACTTCGTCATCTAGGAACCTAGAAGTAAAAACCCTAGATTCGCTAACTTTCTTTTTGCTCTCAGAAGTGAAGAGATGAGTGATAGTGATTTCTAGAGCCATTTAGGAGAAATAGGAAATTAGGTTAAGATTTTGAGAGGAGAAAAGCACAGACAACAATGGCGATTCTAATAGCAATGAAAAAATGCAAGTAAAAATTGCTAAGTATGGAAAACCTCTATTTATACCCAAACAAGAAACCGTTCCAATTCAAAAAGCAAGTAAACACCGTTTAAAAGGGAACAGATAACCGTTAAACACAGAACAGCGCCGTAAAATGGCAGTAGATAACGCATGCTTACAAGTCAAATCATGATTAGAATTAATTATAACTTAATTATCTCAAACGATTAATCACTTAAGACATACAGAAATAATTAGTCTAAGTTATTGAAGGGGATAAGTCATACCAATGCCTTCTCGTAAGTTGCTGAAAGACATACCAGCCAGAGGCTTAGTAAACATGTCAGCAAGATTTTCTTCAGAGGGAACATGAGTAATGATAATATCCTTCTTCAGAACATGATCTCTCAGAAAGTGATGTCTAATATGAACATGCTTCATCCTGCTGTGCTGAATAGGATTCTTTGAAAGATCAATAGCACTTTTGTTATCACAGTAAATTGTAATTGTTCCAGGGATGACTCCATAGTCAGCAATTTGTTGCTTGATCCAGAGCATCTGAGAAACACAACTTCCAGCAGCAACATACTCAGCTTCAGCAGTTGAGAGAGCCACAGAGGTTTGCTTCTTGCTATGCCAGGAGACTAGGCACTCCCCCAGAAAATGACAACCACCAGAAGTGCTGACCCTTTTCAATTTATCTCTACCATAGTCAGAGTCTGTGTATCCTATAGGAGTGAAATCAGAACTACAGGGATACCACAAACCAGCTTCTGGTGTGCCTTTAAGATATCTGAGAATTCTTTTGACAGCAACATCATGAATCTCTCTTGGTTTAGACTGATATCTAGCACAAAAACACACAGCAAAATGTATATCTGGCCTGCTGGCTGTTAGGTATAAAAGAGAGCCAATCATACCTCTGTAGGTTTTTATATCTACAGGTTTACCAGCTTTCTCTTCATCATCAATGTCTTTGCTGACATCCATTGGAATATCAACAGCATTAGAATCCATCATGCCAAATTTCTTCAGCACTTCTCTAGTGTACTTAGCTTGTTTGATAAACACCCCATCATTGCTTTGCTTGATCTGAAGTCCTAGGAAGAAGGTTAATTCTCCCATCATAGACATTTCAAACTCAGCCTTCATGTGGTCACTGAACTCTCTGCACAAAGATTCGTTAGTAGCACCAAATATAATATCATCAACATATACCTGAGCTATAAGGATATCCTTGTTCTTCTTCAGAGTGAACAGGGTTGTGTCAACACAGCCTCTGACAAATCCTTTAGACAGAAGGAACTTTGTCAGCCTCTCATACCAAGCTCTGGGAGCTTGTTTCAGTCCATACAAGGCTTTCTTTAGCTTGTACACATGATCAGGAAACTTAGGATCTTCAAAACCAGGAGGTTGAGACACATAGACTTCCTCATCAATGTAACCATTCAAGAATGCACTTTTCACATCCATTTGAAAGAGCTTGAAACCTTTGTATGATGCAAAAGCACATAAGATTCTAATGGCTTCTAATCTTGCAACAGGAGCAAAAGTTTCACCATAATCTATGCCTTCTTGCTGACTGTAACCTTGAGCAACAAGTCTTGCCTTGTTCCTCACAACATTTCCAAATTCATCAAGCTTGTTCTTCAGAACCCATCTAGTTCCAACAACCTTTATGTTGTTAGGTCTGGGAACCAAAGTCCAAACTTCTGACCTTTTGAACTGGTCAAGTTCTTCTTGCATTGCCATCAACCAGGAGTCATCGTCAGCAGCTTCATAGAAGTCCTTGGGTTCCAGAAGTGACACAAAAGCCACATTCCCCATGTATCTTCTGAGCTGAGCTCTGGTCATGACAGGATTATGAACAGAGTCAATGATGTTCTCTAAGGAATGATTCCTGTGAGTTCTAACTTCTCTTGGTACATCCAAAGAGTCTTCTGAAACCTGTTCATCATTTGTTGAATCATATATAGGAGCATCTTCTGGAAGGAAGTTGACTTCTGGAGTAGGATTCTCATCTTGAGCTTGTTCAGCAACAGGAGGAACCACTTCAGCAGCTCTGGGAGAAACATCTTCTTCTTCAACAGGAGATGTTACTTCAGGAGCTTGAACTACATCTTCATCAGGAGCTCTACTATCTGCAGGGTTAGTCTCATCAAACTGTACATGAACAGATTCATCTAAAGTTTGAGTCCTCTTATTAAAAACCCTATATGCTTTACTATGTGTTGAGTAACCAAGAAAAATGGCCTCATCTGCCTTTGAATCAAACTTTGAAAGATATTCTTTTGTATTCAAAACATAACACTTACAACCAAAGGTTCTGAAATAACCTATTTTAGGCTTTCGACCTTTCCAGAGTTCATAAGGAGTCTTGTTCAGAATGCTTCTGATTAGCACTCTATTCAGAACATAGCAAGCTGTGTTCACAGCTTCTCCCCAAAAGTACTTTGGAAGCCTTCTTTCATTGATCATAGTTCTGGCTATCTCAACCAGAGTTCTATTCTTCCTTTCAACCACCCCATTTTGTTGAGGAGTTCTGGGAGCAGAAAAGTTATGATCAATTCCCTTGGTTTCACAGAATTCTTCAAACCTAAAGTTTTTGAATTCTCCACCATTATCACTTCTGATATGGACAACCTTTTCATTCCTTTCATTCTCAAGTTTCTTTATCAGAACTGAGAAACATCCAAGTGACTCATCTTTGCTAGACAGCAAGATGACCCAAGTGAATCTTGAATAGTCATCTATAATGACAAAGGCATACTTCTTTCCACCCATGCTCATTGGTTGAACAGGGCCAAAAAGATCCATATGAAGTAATTCCAAAGGTCTTTTAGTTGAAATGACTTTCTTAGTTTTAAAAGAGCTTCTGGATTGTTTACCAGATTGACAAGCATTGCACAAATGATTCTTTTTAAAACTAATTTCAGGCAGACCCTCAACCAATTGATTTCTAGAAACTTTGGCCAGAAGGTCCATGCTCACATGAGCAAGTCTTCTATGCCAGAGCCAGGAGGTATCCTCTTTGGACATCAAGCATATATTTTTGCAAAGATTCTCAAGGTTCAGCATGAAAACATTTTCAACTCTAGGAGCAGTTAGAATAACTTCCCTTGACTTACTGTCCAAGATTTTACATCCAGAGGAGCTGAAGACAACATCTCTACCTTTATCACACAGTTGTGCAACACTCAGGAGATTGAACTTCAGACCTCTGACTAGGGAGACATCTTCGATCGGAGGGTTGGTTCCTATGGATCCAGAACCAAGAATCCTTCCTTTCTGAGCATCTCCAAAGCTGACTTTTCCACCTCTTTTAGGAACAAATGTGATGAATGCTTTTTCATCACCTGTCATATGCCTTGAGCACCCACTGTCAATGTACCACAGCTTTGACATTGATGGAGCACTCAGAGCCACCTGCAACACAATCAATTAGTGACAGGTACCCAATCCTTATTGGGTCCTTCAGAGTTAGATTTCTCTTCAGCAGGTTTTAATGATATCTCAGATTGCAAGAGATTTTTAATATGGTACTTGCAATCCTTTAACCAATGACCATCACTTTTACAGAGCTTGCAAAAGGGAGGGTTCTTGGATCTTTCCCTTTGCTTCTTGGGAGATTTCTTCTTCTTCTGAGAAGGACCAACATCTTCAGAGGCTATAACAGCACTCTCAGAGGTACCAACATCAGGAGGAGAAGCTATCTCTTTCAGAAGAGAGGGAGTGACAGGTTTCTTCTTCTTCTGGGGTTTATCACTTCCCAGAGGCAGCTTGTTCTTGCCTTTGGCTTTAGAGCCATCAGCAGGAATGCTGAACTGTTTACACAGCTTCTCTTCTAACACTTTCATGTCAGAAAAGACTTGAGTAAACCTAAGAAACTTGTCAGCCTCACTCTTGTCCAATTTCCTTTTCAGGTACTTGAACATACTATAGAGTTCTTCAAGAGAATCAAAGATATTCTGTTCAGAAGATATGTTTACCTCGGAATCATATGTAACTTCAGGAGGTGCGGAAGTTTCTCCTGTGACATCTTCAGAAGTTGGCTCATCAATAGCCATAAAACAAATCTGAGCTTGCTCTTCCTTTTCTTCAGGATCACTGCTGGTCTCAGAGTCTGACCAGGCAGCCAGCATAGCTTTCTTGAACTTTTTCTTATCTTTCTTCAACTCCGGGCAGTTAGGCTTAATGTGCCCCGGTTGCTGACATCCATAGCACACAATTGGCTTGTTTGGATCTCTCTTGAACTTTTCACCAGAATCAGGAGTTTTCTTATCAAAGCTCCTGAAAGGCTTCTTGTAGTTTCCACCTCTGCCTTTCCTAAAGGCCTTCTTGAACTTCCTGGTCAGCATAGCCAGTTCCTCATCTTCTGAGGATTCTTCAGAAGATTCTGCTTTCAGGACAACTCTTTTTCCTTCTGACTTTTCTCTTAAGTCATGATTCTTTAATGACATCTCATGAGTGATTAAGGACCCAATGAGTTCATCATACAAGTAATAGCTCAAGTCCTGAACTTCTTCAATAGCAGTCTTCTTGGCTTGCCAAGACCTTGGTAAGCTTCTGACAATCTTCTTCACTCGATCAGATTCTTCAATGTCTTTTCCTAAGCTCTTCAAGTCATTGACTATCTTGGTGAATCTAGAATTCATATCTGAAATAGATTCTTTATCAAGCATTTCAAATAACTCATATTCTCTCATGAGTTGGTTGACTTTAGATTGCTTCACTTTTCCTGTTCCTTCATATGTGACTTCTAGCTTGTTCCAAATATCCTGTGTTGTTTCACAAGAGGAAACTTTGTTATATTCAGTAGCTGTAAGTGCACAATGCAACATATTTATTGCTGAAGCATTAGTTTGGAGTTTTTTCAGAATGTCATATGTATATTCTCTCTGAGGAATAACAACATCCCCTAAACCTTGTTCTATTCTGGTAGGAATGAAATCACCATTAGTGATGACATACCAAGCACTCATGTTCTGAGCTTGGATGAAGTACATCATCCTTTTCTTCCAGTATGAGTAGTTGTTGCCATTAAACAATGGAGGTCTGGTAGTGGAAGAACCTTCTGGAACTATGAAGTGAGAAGAATTCTCAGGCTGGTGTCTACTAGCCATCTCTATTGATTCTGATAGGATCTTACACTTAGATTGTTAGATCTTTAGTAAATATGCGAAGTGACCTTCGCTCTGATACCACTTGTTGGCCCTAACAAGAACAGAATCACCTAGAGGGGGGTGAATAGGTGTCTAAGTTGAAAACTGAAAATTTCTAAGTTTTTAAAGAAACTTAAATTTCAGAGTCAAACTTTCCAGAGTCAGAAGCAAGTTTATAGAATTTGCTTCTGAGGAAAATTCTGCCTATACACAGTTAGCCTGCTTTCAGCAACAGAAGTTCGGTAAGAGAACTTCTGGACAGTCTTCTGAACAAAGACAATGATACTTACAGAAAATCTGTTTTAGCACTAAATATAAGCAAGTACACAGAAGCAATAATAACAAGTATAAGAGGGAGAAAGAAGTTCAGGAGGTCCTGATTGAACAATTCGATTTATCCAAGTTCGCCACAGAAGTCCTGTGACTACGTCTTGTCCCCTGAGGTCGCAGCCTTCAGAGATTTTATAAATCCACTATTCAGAACTTTTATGGCAAGTTCAGAAGCTCCTTTACATCAACAGAACTTAAGCTAATTTCTCACTTAGTTCTGACTAGTCTAAAAAGAGTTAAAGGATTTCCACCAGAACAAAACAATACTCTGTTTTCTGGATTTCTCACCCAACTCTAATCTCAACTAGATTTCTCTCTTTAAATCTAACTGAAGATCACAACCGATCTCAGTTTACAAGATTCCTATTATGAACTTGTTTTTCTTCACTCTCTCACTTTACTAAGACTATGCTAAGAAAGATTGAGAATGGAAAAGTTGCTCTGTTTTCTTATTTAAAACAGTGCGTTAAGATTTTGCTCGATGATCATGCGTGTTGATGCATTGGAGCTTGGCTACTATTTATAGTGATTGAAGATGACCGTTGTGGAGTTTGAAACTTCAAAGGAGATGACATCAGTTGTTGTAGCCGTTAATTTGTCAAGTCTTCAAACGGTCTTCAAACACTTTGATTCCGTTATCCTTGTTCTTTAACTAAATCCGGTAAGTGATTTGAAATCAAGGATGAGGATGACAGAATCATTCTTCAATTAGATCAACAAAGGGTAGACAAGGAAATTCCGGTTTCTCTTGAACAGACAAGCGCGCTCCATCAAAACAGCTTTTTGAACTTTTGGCGCCTTGCATTGAATGCAAGTGTCAGAGCATTAAATGCTCAAACAAATCCGTGACTAAGCTTTTAGAAGCTTATTTCCAGTTGTCTAGACTTCTGATCAAATTGGCATAACTTCTGATTGCAAGGAACTTCTGAGGAGAGCTTTAGCAGACTTAGGCTTCAGAGCGGAGGAGTTCCAGCTTCTGAATCGTTGAAACTCTGACTTCAGCAAACAAAACTCCTGAGTCCTTTAGGCAATCCGAAAATGATTCATTCAGCACCTGCTGAGTAACTTACACATAGACTAAAACAAAAATATTAGTCAACAATAATCTATATGTGAGATAGAATTAAGTTTTCATCTTCTGAAACGTTTGGACATAATCAAAACACTTAGGGTTCATCAAAGCTGAGTATGTTGCTGCTGGAAGTTGTGTTTCTCATATGCTCTAGATTAAGCAACAAATTGCTGACTATGGAGTCATCCCTGGAACAATTACAATCTACTGTGATAACAAGAGTGTAATTGATCTTTCAAAGAATCCCATTCAGCACAGCAGGATGAAGCATGTTCATATTAGGCATCACTTTCTGAGAGATCATGTTCTGAAGAAGGATATCATCATCACCCATGTTCCCTCTGAAGAAAATCTTGCTGACATGTTTACTAAGCCTCTGGCTGGTACTTCTTTCAGCAGCTTACGAGAAGGCATTGGTATGACTTATCCACTTCAGTAACTTAGTTCTTATTATATCTTTTTCTATCTTAAATGTTAATAACTTAAGATAATTAACTGTGATAAATTCTAATCATGATTTTGACTTTAAGCATGCGTACATTTACTGCTTATTACGGCGCTGTTCTGGTGTTTAACGGTTATCTGTTCCCTTTTAAACGGTGTGTATTTACTTTTTGAATTGGAACAGTTGCGTTTTTGGGTATAAATAAGGGTATTCCATACTTAGAAAACTTTCACTTGCATTTTCATTGCTTTTAGAATTTCCATAGCCATTTTTCTGTGTTTTCCTTTCTCTCAAACACTTAACCTAATTTCTTAAAACTCCTTCAATGGCTCAAGATCATCCCATTGAAATCTCTGTTACTCACATCTTTGATACCGATAAAAAGAAGAAAGTTAGCGAATCTAGGGTTTTCACTTTTAGGTTCCTAGATGATGAAGTCAAATCCACTGAACCCATCTCTAAATGGCTAAGTGCTCAAAACTAGAACTCGTTCGTCTCCTTGGATGAGTTCATCTATCCAAAATTAGTCACTGAGTTCTATCAGAACCTCCATTTCTTTTCTAATGAGGAGGATGTTATTCACTCGGAAGTTGGAGAAGTTGAGATTGAGGTCAGCAGGGCTTCTATCTCTCAAGCTATTGGTATTGATGACGAGGGAATCATCATTGGAGATGATGGTTCTGCTGAAGGTTTTAATGAAGCCAACTGGGCTAGGCCAGATTTGAGTGCCAAGGAAACCTATGCCACCTGGCTCACTCAGCACCAAAGGTGGGCACACTACCTGACCACTAATGTGTTCCTTCCGAAGGCTGGAGGAGTTAATGGTGTTTCCAACCGGGAACGGGTTTTCATGTGGCATCTGGTAAAACGAGAAGAAGGAGAATGCTTCCTCTGTAAGCATTGCTCAGAAGGAGATTGTTGAAGCTACTGTGCAGAAAGGAAAGAATGCTGCCAAGAAGGGCAAAGGAAAGAAAGGATCAAGTAAGTTGGTCCTGACTGTTGAGAAGGTGGTTGTCTCAGAACCTCTTCCTACTGTGGTTCAAACAACAATCAGTGTTGAACCTTCTGGGAAGATCGTTGCTGAGAAGCCAAAGGATGCTTCTGAGAAAGAAGCTCAGGATGCTGAGGACGCACGCCTTGCTGAAAGAGAGAAGGTTGCTGAAGCTGAGAAGATTGCAAGAGTTGTAGCTCTTGCTGATATGAAAAGGAAAAAGAAGGAAGCTGAAGATAAGTTAGCAGCTGAGCGAGAAATTGCAGCAAAGGCTAAGGCTGATGCTAGAATTGCTGAATGCGCTGCTGAAGTTGGGAATGCTGAATTCTCAGGAAATGTTGAGGCTACTGGAGAAGATGAGGATTCTGAAGATATTCCTCTCTCCATAAGACTCCCCAGGAAGAAGATGTCAGCAAATAGAAGGTCTCTGAACAAAAAGGACTTCTATATTGCTCCAAGTACTGAACTGGATGAATCAACTCCTGAAAAAGAGGACTTGGTTGATGACGAAGACATGATGGATATGTCTGCTGAAAAGGATGCTGATGCTCCTGTTATTGAAGAACTGTCAGAAGATAGTGATCAAGAACTTGATACTATCATTCAGGACGCCATGAAGTTTGCTGAAAACATCAACACTGATGATTTTCTAGATAATGTTCTTCTGGGTCAAGGGAGAAACCCTGGTGAAAGAGATGCCTCTGAAACTTTGTTCAGAATGGCTCATGTGTTTGTTGAACCTATCTCCACGTTTGATCCAAACCTCTCTGATCAGGTTATCTCATCTCCCACTCATTCTCATCATCCATCCTCTCCTCATACATCTCCTTCACTACCTTCTGTCACAGAAGTTAGTGATTCTCACACTTCCATTCCTCCTACAACTTCAACTTCTGAAGTTGTACCTCCTAAAACTGCTCATCCTTCTGGATCCTATTCAGAAGTAAATTTATCTTCTGGTCCCATTTTCACAGATTCCATATCTACCTCCTCTACTTCCTCTCTCTCTACTTCCTCTGTAATTCCATCAATTGGATTTACTGCTCCATCTTTCTCACTACCATCCACACTACCTTCCTTCACCCCTACAATTTCTTCCTCTTCCACACATACTATCCCTTCCTCAACCTCACATATTCCTCCTCTCTCAACCTCTGGACATTCACCTCCGGTGTGTGATCCCTTAACTACTTCCTCTACTTCTTTCTTTGCTGGGTTGTCATCTAACTATGACTTCCTACGCAACTTCATGAATCGAGATGATCTGGAGAACAGATTTGGTAGTTTTGGCTTCATAGGCAGAGCTTCTGGTGTATCCGAAGCTGGTGGTGCTCCCAGTGTTGAAGAGTTGAGAAGGATGAGTCAGAGTGGCTCTGATGAATTGCTGAATAGATTTGCTGGTTTAGGGCAACGGTCTTCTGCTGCTGACATGTTTACTCAGGGCATTGTGCTGCAAGAAATCCAATCTTTGAAAGCTCAGAACCTGCAGCTCATGACTATGCTTCAAGTGTAGAACCCTACTGTCTACACTCGCAATCTGTCTACACTTCATCTAGCTACTTATGATGAAATTTACAAGTTGAGAGAATTGGCTCTGACTCTTCCAACTCTCGAAAAAATTGCTCTTGCTTCTTCTCTGAAAGTTAATGAAAATCTGGAGATTTTGGCAGAAGAAGTCAAGGAAGCAAATGAGCATTATGAGGCTCATGAGAAAATTCTTCCAAGTAAGATTGATGACCTGCAAAGTACTGCCAATCATATTCTGAGAGAAGTGAAATCTTCTGCTCAAGGTTCATCATCTTCAGGGGCTGCTAGGATTGTATATGACATCACTCCTGATCTCAACAATCGTCTACAGAGCATTGAGTCCGTTGTGACTGCTCAGAGCGCCCAGATTGCTGAGCTTACTGAACTTCTGAAAGTTATGCACACTCAAGCACATGAACAAGAGAAGGTTCTTCACAATTGTTATAGGTTTTTTGTGGACAGACGGGGGAGAAGTCTGCTCAGCAAGGTGGTCTCAAGTCTGGATTGAAGAGACAAAATGTTGATGAAAGTTCCAGTGGTGTTCCTCCTCCTCCTCAGAAGAGATCTAGAAACTTGTAATCACTTTAGGACTTAAGCTTCCTAGCTAGGTTCTGGGTTGGGTAGTCTTGTCTTAGGACTTTCCTTCTGATTATCTCGTTTGTTGTTTCTTCTGACTATTATATACACTGAACTGAACTTTTCTTATACATATCAATTGTCTCTAATTAATTTCTTACTGTTTATGTTTCTTTTAACTTAGTAACTTTATCTTCACTAAAAATCTAATAACTTGATCTCAAACCTATCTTAAGTTTATACAGATTGATGAAGTTCACCATTTACACTAAAATGGGGGAGTTAAGTTACTCAGAAGCTAAACAAACATCTGTATCAGGAAGATAATCTCTAAACCTTGTGTTTTCTTAAGAATTATTACCTTCTTACCACGGTTTGTCCATAACCAAAATGGGGGAGAATGATGAACCCTAAGTGTTTTCATTATGTCCAAACGTTTCAGAAGATGAAAATTAAATTTTCTCTTACATACTGTTTAATACTGACTAACAATTTTTTTGTTGAGTTTGTATGTAAGTTACTCAGCAGGTGCTGAATGAACTTTTCTGATTTGCTTGAGGACTCAGAAGAAATGAAAGCTGAAGACAGTGTTCCCACCTTCAGAAGCTGGATACTCCGCTCTGAAGTTTTCGAAGTCTGTTAAAGCTCTCCTCAGAGTTTCTTTGCAATCAGAAGTTATACCAATTCGATCAGAAGTTTAGACAATTGGAGTTAGCCTTCAGAAGCTAAGTCACGGGTTCTGCTGAGCATTTAATGCTCTGACAATTGCATTTAATGCAAGGCGCCAAAAGTTCAAAAAGCTGTTTTGAAGGAGCGCGCCTGTCTACTCAAAGCGAAACCAGAATTTCCTTGTCTACCCTTTGTTGATCCAATTGAAGAATATTTCCAGTCAACCTTATCTTCAACTTCAAATCACTTACCGGATTTAGTTAAAGAACAAGGTTAACAGAACCAAAGTGTTTGAAGACCCGTTTGAAGATTTGACAAATTAACGGCTACAACAACTGATGTCATCTCCTTTGAAGATTCAAATTCTCCAACGGTCATCCTCATTCACTATAAATAGTAGCTGAGCTCCACTGCATCAACTACGCGTGATTATCGAGCAAAAATCTCAACGCACTGTTTGATCAAAGAAAACAGAGCACTTTTTCCATTCTCAATCTTTCTTAGCATAGCTTAAGTTTAAGTGAGAGAGTGAAGAAAAACAAGTTCATAATAGGAATCTTGTAAACTGATATCGTTTGTGATATTCAGTTAGATTTAGAGAGAAATCTAGTTGAGATTAGAGTTGGGTGAGAAGTCCAGAAAACAGAGGAGTTGTTGTTCTGGTGGAAATCCTTTAACTCTTTTTAGGCTAGTCAGAACTAAGTGAGAAATTAGCTTATGTTCTGTTGATGTAAAGGAGCTTCTGAACTTGCCATAAAAGTTCTGAATAGTAGATTTAAAATCTCTGGTGGCTGCGACCTCAGGGGACAAGACGTAGTCACAGGACCTCTGTGGCGAACTTGTATAAATCGACGTGTTCATCAGAATCTCCTAAAACCTCTTTCTCCCTCTTATACTTGTTATTATTGCTTCTGTGTGCTTGCTTATATTCAGTGCTGAAACAGATTGTCTCTTTCTATCATTGTCTTTGTTCAGAAGACCATCCAGAAGTTCTCAAACTCTGAACTTCTGTTGCTGAAAACAGTCCAACTGTGTTTAGGCAGAATTTCCCTCAGAAGCTGCTTCTGTAAGCTTGCCTCTGACTCTGAGGAAATTTGACTCTGAAATATAAGTTTCTTAAAAAACTTAGAAATTTTCAGTTTTCAACTTAGACACCTATTCACCCCCCCTCTAGGTGATTCTGTTCTTGTTAGGGCCAACAGATGGTGTATTTATAGGCACCAAGAGGTGTGTTTTGAAGGGTTACAACCTTAGGGAATGATCGTGTTCGTTGGGAAGGTGTACGACCTTTCGGAAGGGTTGTGTGGATAAGAACGACGAAGGAAATCCAATTCTGAGGATTCTGGAGAGTGGCGCGCCAGAGGCAGCTTTTGCCTCCATAGAGACAAGGCAAAATAAGTGACCAGCGCGCTAGAGGCGACCTGTAGGTTGCACGCTTCGAGTGATTTCTTCGATTTTCCAACTTAGCTTGCACGTAACTTCTTCGCATAGCCTTGCATGAACTTGTATGAACTCAAATGTCTTCTATTGCTCGTTTTTTGCTCGAACTAACATCAAATTGCTATGCTTTCATAGGATTAAGCTCTGGAGATCAAAACCAACACAAAGTAGTGAAATTGCCCATATCCTAGATATTTCTAAGCTAAATGAGCTAAAACTATATGAAATGTTACGAAAATATATATGAAATACATAGATAAATTAAGTACATTTTGGACTTAACAACAAACACAGCTTTGTAACTTACAAAAGAAAGCCAACAGATGTCAATGTTCAAAAGAATGGACTGTATATTGACAATAGATTTGTTGTTCCACACAACCGTGATTTAGTTGTAAGGTATCAAGCACATCTAAATGTAGAAGCGTGTTGTTACTCAACAATGGTGAAATATTTATTCAAATACATAGCAAAAGGAACTGAGAGTACGTGTGGTTGTTGAAAAGCAACAAGCAAATGGCGAAGAATCCACAACACATACATCTGAAATCAAAAATGAGATTAAAAACTACCTTGATTGTAGATACATATCAGCTCCTGAAGCATGTTGGCGCTTATTTGAGTTTCCCATTCACCATAGGGAGCCATCAGTTGAAAGATTACCAGTTCATCTCCCTCTACAAAATGTAGTCCTTTACAATGAACACCGCACACTAAACATCATCGTAAACTACTCAGATTCAAACAAAACTATGCTCACTGAATAGATGACAGCGAATGCTACATACATTCATGCTCGAGCCTTCACATATGTTCAATTTCCAATACAATGGGTATGGAATCCTAAAAATAAAGTTTGGCAAATACGAAAAAAAGGAATGTCAGTAGGGAGGATTTGATATATGCATCCAAATTCCGGAGAGTTATACTACCTAAGGATGTTGCTTAATTTTGTAAAAGGTGTTTCAACTTTTGAAGAAATAAGAACTATTAACGGAATCTATCACAAAACCTTCCAAGGAACATGTGAAGCTCATGGTATATTAGGAAATGACAGTGAATGGCATGATGCACTTAAAGAGGCTAGCTAAACAACTTCGACAATTGTTTGTAATAATTATCCTATTTTGTTCAGTCGCAGACCCTACTAAACTTTTTGAGACTTTTTTATCCAACTTTTCGAAAGATATAGAACATTAACTTCGCCATCAACTATCACTTCCAACAAACTTTGCAATATCTTCACACGTAAAAAACTATGTTTTAGCAGAATTTGAAAAGCTACTCAACTGAAATGGGTATTCATTAACAGACTTTAATTTGCCATTACCTTCTACAACTCATAATGTATTATCAGAAAATCGTTTAATTCAAGAAGAAATGGCTTATGATATTATTCAATTACATGAAGCACACAAACGTATGTATAGTTCCTTAAACTCAGAACAATTAGATGTTTATACTTCTGTTATAGCGTCAATTGAAAAGAAAGAATCAAAGATGTTTTTCCTATACATTGGTAAAACATATTTATACGAAAATATTATAGCCAAATTACGCTCAGAATGTAAAATTGTTTTAGTTGCAGCTTCATCGGGAATTGCTGCTCTTTTATTGTCAGGAGGAAGAACAGCTCATTTTAGATTCAAAATCCTTTAGATTTAACCCCTTCTTCCACATGCAACATAAAAAAAAAGGAACACATCTTGCTGCACTAATTAAAGAATGCTCCTTAATTATTTGGGATGAGGCCCCAATGTGCCACCGACATTGTTTTGAAACTGTTGATAGATCACTAAGAGATATATTACAAACACCAAACTTTGACATATCCAACATTCCATTTTAAGGGAAACCAAATATTCTTGGCGGAGATTTTAGACAAATTTTGCCCGTAGTACCAAATGGAACAAAAGATGAAATTTTAGATTCATGTATAATGAATTCTTATCTATGGAAGCATTTCAATATATTTACACTGAAGACAAACATGCGTTTAAAAGAAACAAATTATGTCTTTGTGCACGAAAATTATAATTCATTTGGTGCGTGGCTATTAGTAGTAGGAGATGGTAAAATCGAGCTACACAACAACAAAATAATTGATAATGAAATAAATTGGATTAAACTGCCACAACAAATTTTGGCACTTCATTTGGAAGATCCTATTGCAACTATTGTTTCAGAAACATATCCAAATTTCAATAGTAACTACAAGAATGATATATATTTGCAAGAACGAGCTATTGTAACACCCAAAAATGAAATAGCTCATGACATTAATAACTACATGTTACATTTAGTTCCACTTAAACTTCGTACCTATTATAGTTGCGATTCGTTTTGTAAAACAACAACAAACCTTGAATGAATTTCAAACCTTATATCCCGTTGAATATTTAAATTCACTTAACCCACATGGTTTTCCTACTCATGAACTTTCACTAAAAGTTAACACTCCAATCATGCTTTTAAGAAATTTAAATCCAGCAATAGGTCTGTGTAATGGAACAAGATTAGTGATACATCAATTAGGTGAAAAAATAATTGAAGCGTGCATTTTACTGGATCTTTTATGGGGAACATAGTTTTCATTCCTAGAATAACCTTGAATCATAATGTTAAAAATCTTCCTTTTGTGTTACAACGTCGACAATTTCCAATTAAAATTTGCTACTGCATGACAATCAACAAAAGCCAAGGACAAACACTAAAACAGATTGGTGTATACTTAAATGAACCGGTTTTTACACATGGCCAACTATACGTTGCATTATCTCGAGTTACAAATTGCAGTAATATTAAAATAGTTGTTTAATCAGCTCCTGAAGCAGAGAAAGAAATTCCAAATAACTTGGGAATGTCAGTCACAAACAATTTAACCAAAAACGTTGTGTGTAAAGAAATATTTGGAAAATTAACATAATCATCTTACACTATAAATGTTAATAAAAATTTATTTTTCTTGCAAAGTTTTAATTTCTTTTGCTAGAATTCTATTTGAAACACTTCCATCATTTTAAGTACGTAAAGGTAAAAGTAATGTTCACCTTTTATATTCTTTTATTTTTTTTACAGGTTTTTAATGGAGTACACAAGGCTATCAAACATAAACAAAGATAGTAAAAATATTCCAATCAAAGTTCGTGTGGCAAGAACATGGGACTTCATCAATCCAAGAAATGATGCGCAAATCTTCAGCTTTGAAATGCTACTAATTGATGCACATGTAACTATTGAAGTTCAAAAAAATAAATAAATAGCATACATTTAACTTTTTTTTTCTCTTTGTTTTAGGGTGACACAATTGAAGCAACACTTAACAACGATGCTGTAGAGAAATTCAAAAGCATTTTGCTAGAAAACCATGCATATCATATATCTGGATTTATTGTTGCTCCAGCACAACCAACATATCGCATATCAACACATCATTACTGTTTGAAATTGTTTTCCAATGCATACATCAAAGAATTAACTGATGATATTGATAATATCCCTTATGATAGCATCAACTTCTTAAGCTTTGATGTAGTCAGAGAACGTGTGGGATTAGTTGATTATGTCATTGGTAAGTGATGAATGCAATGTGTAGACATTATCTCCTTCGACATACTTGAATTTAAAAACTCAATTTAGACATCATTATTTCTTTTTATTAAAATTTGTTTTCCACTGTTCAGATATTTATGGTTTGGTAACAAAAATGGAAAACATAGAACAAGTTCGATCTCTTGACAAGATTAAGTATAAGCGCACAATAATCATTGAAGATGACAGGTTTGATAATAGAGTCAATAACTATTACCATTTTTTAATGTCAATCAAAATCTAAACGCAGCATTTTGTCTTTATAGCGGTTCTGAAATGCCAGTTACCTTTTGGGGTAAATGTGCTCTGAACTTCCCAGAGGAGGAAATAGTTGAAGCTGCTAAAGGAAAACCAATAGGTTTAGCTGTCATTTCAGTGGTAACGAAGGATTCTCATGGTAAGATACTCAAATATTTTCATATTGCATTTGTTGTAAACTTATATTGTTTATAAATTAAAAATAAACTAAACACAAATACCCTAAAAGAATGATTGTATATCATTGTATATATTTATATGTAGCACAATATATATATGTGAATATAGAATACAATATTTTGCATAAAAGCATAAAAAACTAAACAACTAACCTCATTTGCAGATTCTTACACACTTTTCAGCACATCTTCAACTAGGGTAATTGTGAATCCAGCAATTCAGGAAATACAAGATTTTCTATGCAGGTGGTGCCATTAAAATCATTAATATTGTTTTAGCTTATCTAAACACAACTTTTCATCAAATAATGTTCTAACAATTTAAGGAAAAACAGAATTGAAAAACCGTATCCCTTTATGCACAAGACATTGCCACTTCTTGAAGATTTCCTGATATTGAAACTGAACGAAACATAAATCGCAAAACCATTGCTGAATTACTCCAAATTGATATCCACACAGATAAGGTACACATATAAATAATCATATAGTGCATATACATTTACATGCAAATAAAAACATTTAACTAATATTTTTATTATTGTTATACTAATGCAAGGTGATAAAATTCACATGCAAAGCTAAAATAAAGGAAATTGATTCCAATGAAGGATGGTGGTATCGAGCATGTCCACGATGCAAAAGCAGTCTCCAAAATATTGACGACAAGTTATATTGCAAAATCTGTAGATTCATAGATGAACTACATGTCACATGGTGATTTTCCTTACATATCTTTTATAAATAACTCCTATTTACTGATATTGTACTAATGTTTGGTAAGTACAATTGTTAATAGCAGAAACCGATTGAAATTAGTTGTTGAAGACAATACAGGTTCATGCCCCTTTATTCTGTTCGGACATATGGCTGCAGACCTAATTGGAATATCAGTCACAACCTTAACAAACAACTTTAAGGAATGTACTGAAATTCCCTCAGCAATATCTAAAATATGTGGCATGGAAAAAATATTTCAAGTACAAATTAGCACAATGGTTGAGGATACTTCAAAAATGTCTTTCAAAGTTATCTACATTTTTAAAGATCCTACAACTCCAAATAAAAAAGAAATGTCAAGCCCGGTATCAGTACCTTCAACAATTCTTACAAAACCTATTTCCTTACAAACTATCCCACCACCAGTGCAAAGAGCTTTAAAGTTTTATAAATCCGAAATGCCCAAGGAGAAAAACAAGGAAGAAAGTTCAATAAAGAAAAGGCGAATTGGGTAAGAACATTTTGAATGACAAACTATATTATATTAAATTTTAAATCTTATGTAATAAGAGTTTAAACTTTCCAGGGGTTCTTCTGCACAAACTGCATCTCCAAACACCAAATCCAAAGAAGATGTGATATAGGCATTGAGATAAGGTAATATTTGACACATAGTTGTTTTGAAACGATTACTCTTCACATATAATGAAGTTAATATTGACACTTACATTTTAAAATTACAGGAGTGATTCTTGAATTGGTTTGCATGACTACTTGACTATGGCATGCACTTTGTCATGACTCTTGAACGAATGTTTTCATTGTAAACAAACCATTATGTATAATTATGTGTGTTTTCATGGTTAATTTCCTTTCAAAATGGTGACATTCCCTCTCCGGTTGAAATAAGGAAAAGAATAATTGTGCGCCTATGTGCAACAAACAAATATGTATAATTATGTGTGACATCATGTACTAAAATATTGCGAAGAACAACTTTCTTTGTATGGACAATGAATAATAATGTATAATTATGTGTGTTTTACTATCTTTGTAGTGGATATATATGTATTTGAGAAACTCAATTAAAAGACCTACATAAGTTAAAAAAAAATGAATAACAAACGATAATTAGCTACATAAAACATGAAATCCTTTTTCGGTAAAGAACTATTATATTATGTATTTAACAATCATTGGAATTCAAAAATAATCATCATAATACATAAATATATAATGTCATATTGTTTCAACTTACATACTCCATATATTAAACTCATAGTTAAAGAAAACAACATTACTACTTATTTCATTTCCAATACATTATGATACGAAATTCCATTTCACATAGGAAATGAGTACATTGATAAACCTTTACTGTCATACTTCGGCTCAATAAGCTTAAGCAAGATAATAAGAAAACACGAAAAAAAAAACAGAACAGCAACACAAATAAGAATCATATCTATTAAAGCTGTAATTTTTTTTTTCTCAGATCCACTTAATTCTTCCCACTTTGTCATTTTCTTGAACTTATACAAGCAGATAAACAAATAATGAGAAGAAACAAGTAACAAAGCAAAAGAAAACTGACCAGAAAGAGAAAGGAACTTGAGGAGACTGCTGGGGTTTATTCCAGCAGAAAAGTACAGTGGAAACACATTAGCAGCTAGAAAACTTAAATATATGCAAATAAAAAAAAATTCATACAGTAAATAACAATACTAAAAGTTTTAGGAAATTTTAAACAACAAAAATACTAAATTTGAAATTCAATTCCTTTTAAAATAGTCAATCCCCATTTTAAAAATATTTTTTTCATATTAACATCTTAAGTTAATGTACCTCTACTAAATTTTATTTTTTATTCTTAAAGTTTTATTCAAGCATTTATTTTTGATTCAATTAATTTTTTTTTATTTGCCTTCATATTTAAAATGCTCAAATTAGCTCAATTATTTCTATAAAACTCACAGTAAATTTATTTTCTCAAAATCAACTCTTAGGAATTGTTTTACATTAAATGTCTATTTAAGATACCATGACATTAAAAATCTATAATTATCACAATCTATCAATACTTCATTTATACTTTCCATTAATATATTAAGATAATTTAACTAAATTTTCAAATCTTAAATGTTTGTTTATGTTGAAATTGTAAAAAAAATAAAAACATACTACTTATCCGAAGCGGAGCGAGGGGTTCTAACTAGTAAATGTTAAAACAGAATTCTAGAAAAATCTATATTTGTTTTTTTTTTGCAATATGAATGTTAAAGAGCAGATATGTGAATTATGTTTTCTTTTACATGACATTGACAAAGAAGATGACGAAGATGACGAAGAATGATTGAAGATTATTTCTTAAAGAGGATCGAAAATTTTGAAATATGAATATTTTGTTGAACGTACTATTGTAATGTTATTTGACTTTCTTAAATACAGTTTAGTTAATTTATAATTTTGGATTTATAAGTTGGTTAATGGATGATATTTTGTATTGCAGAATATTTTTAGATATTAGTAAAGCATTTGAATTCATAATTTTGGATCCAGATTATTCAAATTATAATGAATATTTGTTGCAAATGGAAATTAAGTAATAATAAAATACTCAATAAAATTGTTGCATAAATTTTTGTATTGTTGCCAAAATAAATTGATCTTCTTGCAAAAACAGTTAAAAATATTGCATTAGATGTCTATTAAATACTGCAAAAATTGTAATAAAAATGTTGCACTATAAACGCTAGTTAAGCACATTTTGAGGTAATGCAACAATAAAACTTTGTTGCATTAGCTTGAAACATTGTTGCTCGACAAGCCAAATTGTTGCAATTGATAGAAAAACACGCAACTTTTACAAATTGTTGCAATTGCATCCAAATTATTGCCTTTGACCAAAATTGCAACAGCCAAATCCGCAACAAGTTCTTTTTGTTGCATTAGGCATGTTTTTGGACTATTGCAACGTAAAAAGGGGTCTAGACTAACAATCTGGCTCAATTGCAATAGGTTGTTTATGGTGTAGTGACTCAACGACATCGTTCGGTTAATTTACATTTCAATTTCGTATTTCTCATTATTTTTTAAGATTTTGAGATTTTGTTATTTGTTTCATTGACAATTTCCCTTTCTTTTTGTAATCATTTCATTTGTAACAAAAAATATTTAAAGCAATAAAAGAAAAAAAAATTAAAAAACTTCTTTGTGTTGTTTTTCATGCATTTAAAACAAAGATTACTGGTCCACTTTTAACTAAAGTTGTGTTGACAGTAGTTAGGAACCCAAGAGGGATGTTTTCTCAATCCTTACTTCCCTCGTCCATTCATTTTTATTAGAAGTCAATAGGCGCATTATTTCATTTAACCTGTTTCCTAGAACGTAGGTTGAGAACCAAATTCTCTGGCACACCCGCATTTACATAACTCACACAAGCCAAAGTTGAAACGAGATATTTCTCGAAAATATCGCTAACAGAATGATTAGAGTGTAGATTTTTAAATTCAGTATTTCTATAGACTTGTGTAGATTGCACAATTTGTAACACTTGTAAGGTAAGATAGGAATGTAGGTATTGTAGAATATGGAGGAATCGTGTATATATTATTAAGCATACAAGAGTATATATACACAAGTGAGAGTAAAGCCCAAGTAAACATAATTACAACATTAGTACTCTAACCATATAATCTATTATCCTCCCTCAAGTTGAGCAGGGGTAGCATAAATGCTCAACTTGTTACGCAAAATAGTGAAGCGTTCTTGGGCTAAAGGCTTGGTCAAAATATCTGCAACTTGATTAAGTGTAGGAACATATTGTACCTGGAGTAGACGCTTGGTAACACGATCACGAATAAAGAAGAAATCAACCTCAATGTACTTGCTGCGATGATGAAAAATGGGATTAACAGTGAGATAGGTGGCAGATAAATTATCACATAGTAACCGAGGAGGTCGTGCTAATCCAAATCCAAGTTTTGTCCAAACAATTTCTAACCAACCAATTTCTGAAGTGCCAGTAGCAAGAGCACGATATTCAGCTTCGTTAGACGAACGAGCAATGGATTTTTGTTTCTTAGAAGTCCAGGAGACCAAACTGCGGCCTAAGTATAACGCATAACCAAATGTGGATTTTCGATCATCAGGATTGCCCGCCCAATCTGCATCGGTATAACCATGAAGAAACAAAGGCGAGGAACGGCAAAAGAACAAGCCGTGCGACTTGGTATGTTGCAAATATCGAAGAAGGAGTTTCACTCCTTGCCAGTGAACACTAGTTGGAGCATGCATAAATTGAGACATTCGATTAACAGCAAAAGCAATATTAGGGCGAGTGAAAGAAAGATATTGTAAGCTACCAAGAATTCCTCGATACGAAGTAACATTAGGATATGGATCCCCAACTTGAGACCGAAACACCTCTTTAGTGCACATAGGTGTTGCCATGCCTTTGCAGGTAGCCATTTTTGCCTTATGAAGAGTTTCAGAAATATACTTGGATTGATGTAACAGAGTGCCTCAATCCCCAAAAAATATTTTAGTTTCCCAAGATCACGTAAATCAAATTCATACTTTAGTTGGGCAACTAATGTCTGAATCGCAGAAGAACTAGAGCCAAGCAATAGAATGTCATTGACATAGATAAGGCAAAAAATAGTCACCTTCATAGTGCGATAGTAAAATAAGGACGTATCAGATTTGCTACCAAGAAACTGTAGCTTGCGCAGAACATCTGTGAGACGTTTGTGCCACATTCGGGGAGCTTATACGAGGCGGTTGTTTCATATAAACATCCTCTTCCATAAAGCCATTCAAAAAAGCATTAGAGATGTCTAATTGAATTACCGTCCAATTGAGAGAAACATCAAGTGCAAGAAGTAATCTAACCGTAGCAGGTTTAACAACCGGGCTATAGGTCTCAAAATAATCAATACCAGGACGTTTAGTACTTTAGCAACTAATCAGGCTTTGTGACGTTCAACCGTACCATCCGGATATAATTTCTCCACATAGAGCCATCGACAATCAACAAGTTTTATACCGGAGTAGCAGGAACTAGAGACCACGTCTCATTTTTCTTCAAGGCATCATATTCAGCTTGCATCGCTGTTTTCCAAACCGGGTTTTGAAGCGCCTCTTTGACATTAGCCAGGATAGCAGTGGTGGTGTGAATGAGATAGCGAGGAGGTCTGGTAATAGTGGTGCTAGTTTTGGTGCGGGTTTGCATAGGGTGGAGGTTAGGTCCAATCGGTTCGGGAAAGGGTGGGGAAGGTTCTGTTTGCGTAGTTTGGTGACTAGGTGGTGGCTTGTTGGGCTGGGTAGGGTTGTGAGGTGAAGGTGTGGGTGTGGGTGGGCGAGAGGTGGGCAGGGGATTAACGTGTTGGGTATGGCTGTTAGGTGTTGGGCTCAGGTTTGGGCTTGTGGAATGACGTGGTAGTGGATTGGTGGGGTTGTGCAATTGGTGTAGTGAAGTTGGGGGAACATTAGCGAGTGGGGTATTTTGGGAAGAGGCTACTGTTTGGGATTTAGACAAGGGAAATTCAATTGCTAATGGTGAAGGATTATGGGGTTGTATCACATCACTTGACTTGGCACCTGGAAATACATGTTCATCAAAGAGAACATGGCGTGAAAGAAAAAATTTCGAAGAAATCGGATCATAGCATTTATACCCTTTGTGAAACTTACTATAACCAAGAAAAATACAAGCCGTGGAACGAAGATCAAGTTTAGTTTTAGAATATGGACGCAACCATGGAAAGCAAAGACACCCGAAAACACGCAGAAACAAGTAGTCAGGAGATTCACCAAGTAAAAGTTGAAACGGAGTTTGAAACTTGAGTTTGAAACGGAGTACGATTAATTAAATATACAACAATGTCAAGAGCATACGTCCAATATTTTTGAGATAGGTTAGCACGATTTAAGAGAGTAATGCCATGTTCAACAATATGACGATGCTTGCGTTTAGCAATGCCATTTTGTTCGGGAGTATAAGGACATGATATATGATGACTAATACCATGCTCACGAAAATATGGAACTAATTTGATAAATTCACCACCACCATCTGATTGAAAGGCTTTAACTGAGCGACCAAAATGTTTTTCCACTATCGTCTTAAACTACACAAACACATCATAGACTTCTGATTTTTGTTTAAGAAAATAGATCCAACTATATTTGGTGAAGTGATCAATAAAAACAACATAGAAACGAAAACCATCAAGTGATGTAACGGAAGCAGGACCCCAAACATCTAAACAAATTAAATATAACGGAACATGTGAAACATGATCAGACAAAGTGAGTGGCAATTTATGAGATTTAGCAACACAACAAGAATTACACAAATTGGCATTACTTTGAGAAATAGCAATTTTATTATCACTCAATAATCTTTTGACTACAGGAAAGGAAGCATGTCCCTAACGATCATGCCAAACTGAAAGACTAGCTAAATTTGCAGAATAGTTTAAATTTGAAGCTGATAAACAAAGAGAATATAATCCATTATTACTCTGGCCTTTTGCTTTGGTCCTCCCCGTCCCCAAATCCTTGTTAATAAAAGAATCAGCAAAGAATTCAACAGACACATGATTAGAATTAGTAAGAGCAAAAACAAATAATAGATTATGTGCAGATTATGGGACATGTAAAATATTTCGCAAATCAAATTGAGACAATTGAACAGAAATAATAGAATTATTAAACCTAGAAACAGGGAGAGTAGTTCCATTACCAATTTGGACTTCATCAGGGCCAGAGTACTCAGAATGAAGGTTTAAATTGCCAAGATCAGATGTGATGTGATGTGTAGCACCGGAATCAAGGACCCAAGGTTGGTTATTCATGGGGCTAGTGGTTATATTGGTTTGAGGGGTATAACTGTTATCCCGATTAAAGTGCGGAGACGAACAATTCCTAGCAACATGACCCATACCATGGCAATTATGACATTGAAGGTGCTCACGACCATTAGCACCATACATAGGAAGAGCAGAAAATCTCGAATGATTAGAATATCCGGTGGAATTAGGAGGTCGCGGTGGAGCACCATATCCCGAAGCTCCTGGAGGCCGAACATGCTGAGAATATAAATTGGGGCTGCCACGCCCACGGCCTCGGAAATTGTTGTTCCGTCCACAGCCACGACCTCTATTATTATTGCCATAGTTGTTATTAGGTCTAGAAGCATACACATCAGTAGGATCAATTGCAGTAGGTTTGGATTTCCTACTCAATTGTCTCTCTTCATGGAGAAGAAGACCGCAACAGCTCATCAAAATCAATATCGCCTTTATCAAAGCGAATTAAACGAACAAAGTGCTCATATTTTTCATCCAAACCATTGAGCAAAGCATCATTAAAATCATCAGTAGCAACAACATAATCAAAAGAAGCCAATTGATCATAAATATTTCTAACCTTTATCACATAAGTGGAGATATCATCGCTTCCTTGAGTCATACGAATCAATTGATCTTTAAGATTACGGATTCGAGACCGGGATCCAGAAGCATAAGCATATGTCAGTTTCTTCCAAGCTTGAATAGCTGAGGTAGCAGATGCAAACAGAAACGGATCCAAGCAACTAGGAAAGAACTTGTTGGTCTTTCTGGTACCAAATAGAATACTCAGGATTCCTTGTATTATCAGCAAGCAATTTAGCATGAGCAATTTCATCTTCATCCAGATGAGCATCAAGGCCACTACCACGAACAGCAGATAGAATTTGAGCCCTCCATAAAACAAAATTGGTAGAGTCCAATTTAAAGGTGATGAGGGTATGTAAATTGGGAAAGTGAGTATGAGAGTTGGTTTGAGACATCACGAATGGTGATGTTTGTGAAGAATCAGATGGTTTAGAGGAAGGAAAGGGATTAGAAAATTGCCACAAATTAGCGTTTTCAAGACATGAGAAAAGGCCACCCGATTTAGCAGTGAGGGAGGAATCGACGGAAGATGGTGAGCCGTCGGTCATGTGAGAATCGATGACAGCTAGGGTTTATTGAACCCGAAATTTTGGAGCAAAAAATAGCAAGTGAAAGGAACCAGGCTCTGTGTCATGTAGAATATGGAGGAATTGTGTATATATTATTAAGCATACAAGAGTATATATACACAAGTGAGAGTAAAGCCCAAGTAAACATAATTACAACATTAGTACTCTAACTATATAATCTATCAGGTACGTGTCGGTGACACGATACTTGATCGATCTGCTCTAGAGAGACACATAATGTTTGTGTCATTGAATTTTTTTATAATGTAGGAGGCGTTTGTTTCTCCGTTTCGCAACTGTTTTTTACTTCAGCCTAAAAAATAGTTAATGTGATGTTTGGTTAGAAATTAGAAAATGCTGTTTTTTGCTTTTAAGGTAAGAAGCAGCAAAATACTGTTTCTTTTTTTTTTTGTAGAAAAAGCAGCTACATATCTTATTTTTCATTATTATCCTTTGTATTTTACATTAATTTTAAAACCATTATGTCCAGATTAGTCATTTTATATACTAACAACAATAATTAATTATAATTTAGTTGGGGAGAATGGAAGAATATATACAAAATATAGAGATGAGAGTAGAGAGAGTAGCTTGAAGAAACTATTTTCTTATTACTTAAGGTTGTGATAAAACAACTTACATGACACTATTTATTGTTGTACATTATATGAAACTCTCATACTCTAATTAATTAAACTTTACTAACTTAAACACTTTAACTTAACTTATTAACTATTGAACTTATGTAATCTTAATAAACTTCTAGTAACTCTAATGAACTTCATAACTCAAAGTAACTCTTACTTATTAATATCAACAAGTTTATTTATTTCAACACTTCCTCTTAAACTTGTCATCTAGCCTTTAATAACTCCAATAAGATCTCTCAATCTGCTGAAATTTTTGAACTTCAAAGCCTTCGTAAAAATATCTGCAGCTTGATTTTTTGACACCACATGCTTGAGTTGAATCTCCTTCTTCGCAATGCATTCTCTGATGAAATGATACTTTGTATCAATGTGTTTGCTTCTATCATGAAAAACCAGATTCTTTCCCAATGTGATTGCAGATTTGTTATCTAGGAAAATATCGCTTGCTCCATCTTGCTCAAAGTTCAAGCTCTATAGTAACCTTCTCAACCATATAGCATGATACACATGCAACAACTGCAACATACTCTGCTTCACAAGTTGAAAGAGTAACATTGGGTTGTTTCTTCGAACTCCAACTGAACACTGAAGTTCTTATACCAAAATATAAAGCTTCCAGTGCTTTTTCGATCATTAATACCTCCGACCCAATCACTGTTGCTAAAACCGAACAGTCTGAATTCATGTTGAGTACAGTAGAAGAAGCCATAATCCAACGTTCCTTTCACGTACTGAAGAATCCTTTTAGCAGCCTTCATATGATTCAAAGTAGGCGTTTCCATGTATCGACTAATGACATCAACTTCGTACAAAATAACTGGTCTTATACATGTCAGAAACCGCAATCTTCCAACTAGCTTTCAGAACAAAGTTGGATTTACGCTGCCAGCATTATCAAACTAGAAAGCTTGATTCCTATCTATACGAGTGTAATCGTTGAATCCATTTTACCTAACTTGAACTCTTTCAAGATTCATTTAGCAAAATTCTTCTATGAAAGAAAAATTCCTTCTTCACTTTATCTCACTTCTACTCCAAGATAATAAGACATAAGTCCCATATCTGTCATCTCAAACTCAGCTGCCATCTTTTTTCTTGAACTCTTCAATCATAATCTGGCTATTTCCTGTGAAGATTAAGGCATCAACATACATAGCTTCTCCTCCCTTCATCTTCACATATAAAGCATGTTCATAAGGACAATTCAGAAAACCATTTTTCTGGAAGTAGTCATCAATGTGGGTGTACCATGCCCTTAGAGCTTGTTTAAGGCCATATAAAGCCTTATTCAACTTTAACACCTTATCTTCTTGACCTGCAACTACATAACCCAATGGTTGCTTGATGTATACCTCTTCTTCTATAGTACCATTCAAGAAAGCTAACTTTACATCCATCTGAAAAATCTTCCACTTCTGATGAGTTGCTAGTGAAATAATTAGTCGAATGGTCTCCATGAGAGCAACCTGTGCAAACACTTCATCATAGTCAATTACAGCCTTCTGAGTAAAGCCCTTTACAACGAGACGAGTTTTGTACTTCTGCACTTCTCCTTTAGCATTTCTTTTGATTTTCTAGATCCACTTCATCATTATAGGTTTCTTTCCTTTCGGAAGCGTCGCCAATTGCTAAGTATTGTTTCTATAAACAACATCTTCCTCAAATGTCTTCGGTTCCGTATCTGCAAATAAATAGAATAATGTTGGGTTGTGATCTCTTTTATTTCTTCGTATAGTTCATCCAAGCTTCTTTTTCTAGTTTGGTTTCTTCAGACGAGCTTGAAGAAGACGAGCCTCTATCATTTGTAGGAACTAGAGGAGAATTTGGTGGTGTGACATCATCAAGAACCTAATCATTATTTTTATATGCAACCACAAAATCATCAAATAAAGGAAGAAAGTTGTAATTTTCTCTTTGTGGAACATTCCAATCCTACAATGTTTCTTGATCGAACTCAACATCCTTGCTTATCATTGTCTTTTCGTTTTGAGGATTATAAAATTTATAACCCTTTGAGTTTGTTGCATATCTGATAAAGATAAACTTAATGCTTTTATCTTCTAGTTTTGTTTGTGTCTCATCGGGAACATGCACATAACCAATACTACCAAACTTATACCAAACACTCTCAAGTGAGATAAGTTTGGTTTTTTTCTGCTCCATACTTCTTGAGGAGTCATCTGCATCAACCAAAATTCTTTACACATCTTCTTGCTTTTCAACATGCAACAATCCACATTGAGAATACTTCGATTTTTTCTTTCCACAACACCATTTTGCTAAGGGGAATATAGAACAACTAATGAATGCCTTACGCCAATATCATCACATAACTGGTTGAATTTGTTGGATGTGAACTCTCCTCCTCGATCAGTCCAGAATTCTTTGATTCTCATGCCTTTTTCATTCTCAACAAGAGCTTTGAATTTCTTGAATGCTTCAAATGCTTCAGACTTTTCCTTCAAGAAATAAATCCAAGTTTTTCGAGAATTATAATCTATAAACAACAGAAAATACCTGCTCTTTCCATAGGAACATGGATTGAAAGGTCCACATATATCAACATGTATAAATTGAAGTGGCTATGATGCATGAGACTGAGATTCCTTCGGGAAACTCCTTATGTTTTTCTTACCATGCGCACAACCTTCACAAACTTGATTAGGATGACTTATGTAAGGTAAGCCATACACCAAACTTCCTCTAGACAGCTGCTCCAATCCTTCGAAGTTTAAGTGACCCATCCTTAGATGTCATAACCATGATGAGTCTAAAGCTGAGGCCTTCAAACACTTGAGACCATCAGTGTTAATTTTCAACTTGAACATCTTGTTCTTTGAGAATGGGACTTTTGCGATTATTCTCCCTTTGGAATTTCTCATAACCAAACCGCTTTGTCTCATCTTTATCTCATATCCTTTCTCCAACAATTGCCCGATGCTTAAAATATTGGTCTTTAGTGTTGGAACATAATAAGCATCAACAATGTATTCATGATCTCCATTCTTCAATTTAACAAGAATGTCTCCTCTACCCTTGACTGGAACTCTAGTTTTATCACCAAAGGAAACACTTCCTTTAACATATTCATCAAGACTATAGAACAAGCCTTTGTTACCAGTCTTATTCCAATTCCAAGATCTCGGATCGAATCAATATATGACTATTGGCTCCAGAGTCAATATACCAATACTCTTGGTTTCCTTCTTCATCTCCATTAGAAGTCAGAAACAAGGTGAAATCTTCACCTTCTTCTACCTCAACAATATTCACCTTTTCTTCCTTGTTTACGTTTGATCCGCAATATGCTGCAAATTGCCCAAATCCTTGGCAATTGTAATATTGGACATCATCTCTTCTATTGCTACGACCTCCTCAAGACCATCTACCTCTGCCACATCCTCTTTGTTGTTGAAAGCTTGTTTCTTCTTCATTGTAAAAGTTTATGCCTCCTCCTCCTCTACCTCTTCCATAACCACGACTTCAACCTCAGCCTCAGCCGCTTGCTCTTGCTCGACCTCTACCTTGTTGTTGCGTTTCTGCAAGTGCACAGTTTCGCATGTAGCTTTAAAATGATCGAACTCACAAAGATGGAATAATATGTCAACTTTTTCTTACTCGTATTCGTTTTCTTTTTACTTATAGTTTAAACGATAATCTTTATTTATTTGGTTGATTAAGAACACAACTTATTGTTCCATGCACATACAACTTATACTTTAATTCACAAACTCACAAAATTAATGATTTTATTCTATTCCTTAGACAAAGTCATCAATTCATTTAAGCACATAAATTCTTATAACAAGTAATCTTTATATAACCAATCTAACTTCACTAATTTATTCCGATCTTTCGATTCGTAAAATAAACTATTCATACATGAACATTAATTAATAAGATCAAATGGAACTATCCTAATCAATCCTTTTTAATCAACTTTACCACATAAGTGAAACTAGATCACAATATGAACTACTAAACATATTTAAAATCATTTAGATTGTTAATTAATGATTTATACTAGATTATACACTTAGTAACTATTTTGGTGTAAATATCTTACTTAGCATGCAAACTAGTTTATTCAAGAACATAATCATACGAAGAACATTAATCTTTTAATAAACTTGTTTTTGAATTCAAACAAGATACAAATAGAAAATCAAATTTAAACATAACATAAACAACATGGGAAAATTGGAGCGTCAATCTTTTTTACTCTTCTTGGAAGGCGTGTCAAGCCTCGGGCGTTCTTGCTCATCTTTTTCTTCGATGAACGGATGAAAGAAGGGAATCTCTCGATCTAAAATACAATGCCTTAGGAATGGAATGAAATCTTACTGTAATTCTGATCTGAATCATGGCTGGAACTTGTGTAAGTCGGGCGAATTTCGGGTATTAGTGTACGAGAGATGTAAGTAAGTATTTAGCGTTCTTTTTTGTGTTATAATTGACCAACCCCGAAATCTGGAGAGGAATGGTATATTTATAGGAATTTAGGAGGTGTGTTTGAATGGTCACAACCTCTAATGGTCGGACACGAACCTTACGAAGGTGTACGACCCTTGGGAAAAGTAGTTTCGATAAGATCGAACAATAAAATCCATTTCTGCCCGAAACAACATGTTGTCACGCCTGAGATATGGGTAAATTAACCCTTGGTGCGCCTGAGATGGCTTTTATCTCGGGCGCGACAAGTTGTATCTCCACCCCTTTGACCTTTTTTCTCCATTTTCCAACTTTATCTTCGAACGATTGAACTTGCATGATGATACTTTGCTCGTTTGTGGCTCGAACTAACATCAAATCACCATGATTTGACTAGATTAAGCTCTACACATCAAAACAAAGACATAGAAGTAAAATTGCCCCTAACCTAGATGTTTCTAAGCTAAATGAGGTATTACTTAATGAATTGTTATGAAAAATACGTGAAATACATAGCTAAATTAAGTACATTTTGGACTTAACACTCGCTCTCAAGCAAATTGCTGGTAAGAATTTGTCTTTTCATTCAACTTCAATTTTGTTTGCAACATCTGGGCAACTGGTTCTTCCATATTCTTCATTCTATCTTCATGGGCTTGTAAAAATCCCATGAGTTGATCTACGGTCATAGACTCCAAGTCCTTTGACTCTTCAATGACAATAATAACAAAGACAAATTTTGAGATCAATGAGTGAAGAATTTTCTAAACTACTCGCACATCTTCCATCTTCTCCCCATATCGATTCAATTGATTAACAATTGTTTGAACTCTATTGAAATACTCTTCAATTGATTCAGAATCCTTCCTCTTGAGATTTTCATATTCACATCTCAAGGTCTGCACACACAGTTTTACCACTTTGTCTTTCCCTCTAAATGAATTTTCAAGAATTTCTCATACATCTTTTGCAGTAACTGCAGCAGAAACTTTCTCAAACATTTTCTCATCCAAACACATATGGATAAGTGTGAGCGCTTGCTGGTCTTTCTTCTTAGCCTTCACCAAGGCTTCTCTTTGAGCATTTGTCAATGCTACATCATTTTCTAGTTGTACATCTAGTTGTACATAACCATTTTCAACAATCTCTCATACATCTTGGGAGCCTAGCAAGATTTTCAATTAGATGAACCATTTGTCATAATTATCTTTAGAATGTTTTGTGTATTGAAAGTGAATCATGCTATTCATCATGGTCAGGGGCGGACACAGCCTGGAGCTCGGGGGGGCCGAAGCCCCACCTGCTCCGGCGAAATCCCTACCAGAGATACCTTGAGATGTCTGATAGCCCCCCCGAAAATATTTGCCGGCCCCTGTGTAATTTTTGTTTCCAGATATCCCAAGGAAGAAGAAAGGCAACTAGGGCTTACACAACATAATTTTTCAAATTTGGCCTAATAGGTGGGCCTACTTTTTAAAATACTCAAACATGTCCAACCTTTTTGGCTGCTATGTATTTTTATTTTCTCATTTTAAATAAAAGGTCCAATTTATAGTAGATTTTTTTTTATCTCCCAATATTTAGTAGATTAAATTTGTTGTTTGTTGTTTATTTTCAAAAAATTGCTGCTTGTTTTCTAAATTCCTTCCAATTTTTTTTGTCAACAAAATTTCTTCTCTAAAACTCTTTAATTTCCTCTCATTTTCTTAAAATTAAAATTTTATCAGATTTTTTCATCCTATTTATTCATATGATAAATCATATATTAGTTCCTATCTTTTTATCTAATTAACTCGCTCTTTAGTCCTTTTAATTTGAAAAGATACCATGAAGTTTTATCTTTCATCATAATTAACCTTTTGGTTCACTATCCGTATATCTTTTTTAGATCTGTAACTGTTATTTAGAAGAAAATGATTAAAAAACTAATTATGACATGAGATAGAAACCTTATAATGTGTTTTTTAATAAAAAAAAATTTCAACTAAAATTAGCCCCCCCAATTTTAAATCCTGGTTCCGCCACTGATCATGCTGGCTATTGTGTTCAGTCACTAAGGTGTTTTTGGGCTTTAATACTACTTGTTGGAGAGAATGGAAAAATATATACAAAATATAAAGAGCAGAGTAGAGAGAGGAGCTTGAAGAAACTATGTTCTTATTACTTGAGGTTGTGATAAAACAACTTACATGACAACTTATTTATAGTAGTATATTACATGAAATTCTCATACTTTAATTAATTAAACTTTAATAACTTAAACACTTTAACTTAACTTATTAACTATTGAACTTATGTAACCTTAATAAAATTCTAATAACTCAAATAAACTCCATAACTCAAAGTAACTCTTAATTATTAACATCAACAAATTTATTTACTTCAACAAATTTTACCAAACACTAACGATCAAACAACAAACTGCAAACAACAAACCGCAAACAAGAGCATTAAATAACAACCAAGAACAACAAACAACAAACTCAACTGCACCAAACCAACCCTTAGTTAGGGCCTTATTGGTAACTAGTCGTTTACCCGTGCTATGCACGGAACATGCATTTATATTCAACATAATTAACTCATAAATTAAAAATGTATTGATATGTTAACTATAAAAATGCACTATTTATTAAAAAGAGAAAATGCACTACAAATTATTAAAAATCTCTTTAAATACAACATTATGAGTACTACTACATATGTTATCATTGTCATCGCAAATAAGAATCTTCAATCCCGCTTTACTTTTCACTCTTGATACTGCAACATACATCTGACCATGGCTGAAAACTGGACGGGCAAATATAAACCAACATGTGAAAGCGTTTGTCCTTGACTTTTGTTGATTGTCATTGCAAAACAAACAACTAAAGGATATTGTCTCCTTTGAAATTTAAATGGCAATTTGATATCTGAAGGAGTCAAAGAAAGTCGAGGAATGAAAACCTTGTGTCCTATATTGCAACCAGTGATTACTTTTGCTTCGATGACATGTTTTCCTAATTGGGTGACAACTAATCGAGTACCATTACACAATCCAGCAGTCTCGTCTGTATTACGAAGCAACATAACAGGTACACCAGTTTTCAAAATCAATTGATGGTTTGGCATACCAGAACATTTAATAGTGTTCAAAAATTCCGGTGTATAAACATCTTCATGACTATCAAATTGATTTTCAGCTTTGCAGTCACTATCAGAACTTAGATATACTACTTCTTCACCTGGCCATGTTGCTAAAATATAGTCATTTACCTTGTTCACTATATCCAATGTAGGTGTGAGAATAGCACGCTCCAGTAAATATCCGCCATCATGAAACTCTCGTAACAAATTAGGATACGTACTATCTATAATTGCTCGAATGGGGTTTCCAGTATCTCTAATAAGGATATCACGAGGCACATCAAATATAGCTTCACTGTCATTTTCACCACCAACTGTTCCATCTCCAATTCTCAACATCCATTCAGAAAATGATCTCATGTCAGATGAATCTGTGTCATAATCACCACTCTGAAGCCTTATATTCTTAATTAACTTGAGAACTTTGCAGTAACTCCATAAGTATGAGGAATTTAGAGAAGCATAAACGATATCTTGTCTACTGCCTTTTGGGATTACGGGCAATATTTGTCGAAAATCTCCACCAAAAACAACAACTTTACCACCAAATGGCACATTCAAACTATTATTGTTTTGGAATCTCATAATATCTCTAAGTGTTTTGTCCAAAGCTTCGAAACAGTGTTGTGAACCATCGGTGCTTCATCCCAAATAATAAGCTGAGTTCTAAAAATCAATTCAGCTAATGGACTTCATTGTTTAATGTTGCAAGTAGGCTCCTCGTTTATGACTAAGGGAATACCAAACCTCGAATGAGTCGTTCTGCCACTAGGCATAAGAAGAGAAGCTATTCCACTTGAAGCTACTGTGAGGACAATTTCACCTCTTGACCTAAGAGTGGCTGATAAAGTTCTCCATATGAACGTCTTTCTAGTACCTCCATAGACATAAACGAAAAAGATCCCTCCACTGTTTTTTTGCACTGCATCCATGATAGTCTCATACACTATTCTTTGTTCATCATTTAACGACGAAATCAACTTTTGACTTTCTTCCCCCAGTAAGACTCTATCATAGCTAAGTTCATCATGAAGAAGCCTATTTCTACTCTCGTCGATTAATGACTGATCAGGAAATGGTAAAGTAGGAAATTCTCTTAAACTTCTTCCATTTCTCTTGAGAATTTTCTCAATTTCAGCCAATGCATAGTTCATCAGCTGTTCATCCGTCATTTGGAGATCTAACGATAAAAAGAAAATAACAATATTGTATTAATACAGTTGAATTGAGAATATTAAGATTATATAATCAAGTAAATCTTTTAAATTGTAACATGATAATATTAGATAAATATGATTAATTAAAAAATTATTACTCGGGGAATTCATCATTTTGCGATGGCGATGAAGAATATCTTCAGATAAAAGATGCCATGTGTGGTTCCACACATGCTCGCCCATAGAAATACAATTTGAAAATAGCAAAGTAGCAAATAATGACCTCAGATATTGTCCCGTCCCCCAAAAAGAAGCTTCAGTTATTGCGTCAACATACTCTTTATCATCATCTAGCAGCCCCAATGCAAAACATGCATCCTTAAAAGTTGGGTATATTATACCATTTACATTCTTGATATCATCATACTTTGTTGGACCTTTCACAATGTTCAACAAAATCCTCAAATAGTACAATTCACCAACTCCTGGATGAACATAATTTATTCTCCCAACGCTCATACCACGCTGCCTTGGACACCATTTTTTTATCTTCTTTCTAGAACTAATGGATCCATTATTCTCTTCAACTTCTTTCCACACAAACTTATTCGGAAATTGAACATATGACAATTCTCTTGCCTCATGATATTGTTCATTTGCCTTCATCCACCGTAAAAACATAGTAATGTCTTCTCCGCCTCTTTGCACAACATCATCAATAGGGTCGTCATCACGGAATACAATACATTGCTCATCTGGAAGATGAAAGGTAACTCTTTCCACTACAGGCTCACGGTAATTGATAGGAAATCCAAATATTCTTCAAGCTGCCTCACACGGAGAAATGTATCGATAATCATATTACGTTTTCACTTCATCAACTTATTAAACATTATCGCCACGTCCATTGGATTGGTAAAATGAAGCAGTTATACGATCATTTCCTTTATACGTACTTGAACAAATACTTGATTGCCCTTTGTTGGTTGCACCACTCAACATTATATGTGCATCATGCCTCAGTAACAATTGACTATTGTAAGGAACAACAAATCTATTGTCAAGTTGAATTTTGTTTTTGATAACAATTCTTCCATCATCTCTTCTTCTATACACTGGATACCCTTCTCTATCAATAGTTGTTTCATCGACAAATCTTCTAGGGTAATGTTTTTAACATTTCCCATCAATCATGCAAGGTGATTTTTTATTGGAATCGCCACATGGACCGTGTATCATGAAGTTTCCAACTGACTCGTATAACTTCGGATTTTCATCTTTATCGGGAATCTTAGCTGATATTATCTTATCAATATCTTTCCCTGAGTGATACTTATCTTCTGGGTGCAAGAACAACAACAAATGTGCATGAGGGAGACTACGTTTTTAAAATTCTATTGTGTACATAACTGTAAAAATGATAAATTAAATTAAATTATTATCCATATATTAAAGCTTAAATTAGAAAAAAGTGATATTGAAAGTTCAGACAACATGATTTAACCCTCCCAAATATTTTGTCATTTTTCAAATCGCGAACGAATTTATCCAACTTCATTTTGAAAGCTCTAGATATTATATCAGGTTTGTCCTCGGGTCTTAGAGATGTTATGTCAACAAATCTCTTTATTTATGGCCACTTAGAGTTATATGTGAAAGTAATGAAAATATCAGGATATCCAGTCCATCTACATATCGCCATTGAATCTTGATAGTTTTGTATCATGTACCTAAATAATATGAAAATACAATTGTTAGAACTCTGTTAAGGTGCATTTGATTAGTAATAATCTGTAATGTAAAAATAATTTATTTGATTATATGTCAATAATATTTATGATTTGGATTAGGCTGGGTTCAACGAAACAAACCTTGCACCACCAACAAAGGATGAGGGTAAGATAATTCTTTTGCCAGCTGAAGATGGATTTGACTCGCCTCTCAACACTGCTTCAGCCAATCCTTTGTATAAGTCTGCTCTTAGATTCTTTTGGTTGTGTCTGATGAATGACAATCTTTCTGCCTCAATCATTGTATAAGAATCAACTAAAAATTGCTGAAATAACTTCCTCGAACTCAAAATTGTTGAAGGTTCGTCATTCCTTTGTTGTAGTCAAAAGCAAAAAAATTCACGCATGCTAATTGTTTCTCTTTTTCGTTTTTTTGATTCACTGAACTGAATATCCTTCCTATATCCGTCTTCACCATATGGAAAAAGCAAAGGGTACTGCATTGGGAGATAAGATGGATGCAGCTCATTAATACGTTTCAAATAATCACAATTAGTCTCAACAATGATGTCTCTAAACTTATCTGCATTGTCAATGTCACCAACAACCAAACCAGCTACTTCCGAAGCAGTGGGCATATTATACCTCCGTCCATCTGATTTTTTGTTTCCAATCAATCTTAAATTCAAGTCTGAACATGCTTGAGTAGTAATTCTATCTCTAACCATTCTAAATGATTGAGCCAAAACGTTTTTATCGTCAAGCATGCTTTTCAAGTCTTGAATAACAGAATGGTTGAAATCTATTGAGCTGCAATAATAAATTTGAATAATGTTATGTATAATTCAATTGGTAATATCATTTTGTATTTATAATGATACAAAACAATAAAAAATACCTCATAGCGCCAACTCTATATGAAACCTCATTTTGTGTATCATATATATACAACTGTGCAAACTTTGGAGTTGCTCCGGATTCAGGCAAAAGACTTCCGATCTTGTGACGGTTCAGCCCTTGAAGTCTAAATACATAAGGACTGGTTCCATTATTGATGGATTTGTCGATTTTTCCGCCCATTGATGTAAAAGAGAACATCATATTATAACTCCGAATATTTTCTAAAGAATGACTACTTCTGTTGTCAACTCCATACAACAAATTCATTAAGGTAGCTGGAGGATCTTTCAGGAATGGAATTTTGATTTTACCAGCACCACAACAAAGTGAAAATAATGGCATCAAACTATTTCGATCTTTGTGAATTCTCTCTTGGTACCACATCAAAGCACCACAAAACAAACACGAATATTCGGGATCACCTATGTCCAGAACATCTAAAAAATAATAAAAAAAAATGTATCAAAAAACCATCATTAAATCATGCATTGAATTTAATTAAATTAACACATTAATTTAGATCAACTACTAATATCAAAACACATACCGTTGTTTTCCTAGACCATGTCATGCATCAGATTGATATTATCACTAACTTGTTCGAATGCTGAGTTGAGATTACAGCGAACTGAAAATAAAAAATACAATTCTTAAATGTTTGTATTCATATATGTTTAATCTCTATGTATAGATATACACTCATATCCATACATACCATTAGTAGTATTATTTCTTATATCTATATATATATATATATATATATATAGATCAAATAAACTTATTTTTGGAAATTAAATGATCAAAGTAATTAGTAGAATATAATTCTGAGTTAATATAACGTTAAAATAAATGAACATTTCTTTCAAAAAGTATGTAATTACCTTCACCAACACAATTGGACTTCAAAAGATTATTATGACACCGTTTCAAAACCATTTGTGTCTTCCTTCGCATCCTTGCCATACACGCTTGTGAATCAGGCCCATCGATCATATGTGAATAATCATTATTTTCATCCATCTAAAACAGTGAAGTCTCAATTTATTACTACTGAATTTTTCTTGAAGATAAAAATCATGATTTAATACAATGGAAAGATTAAATAAGCCAATTTTAGATATTCTGCAAAACATATCCAGACAATTACCTTATGCAGAGAAGTATGAATTCTATTGTTCTCATTAATAGTTTGTTCAAATGTTGAGTTGGAATTTAAATAAACTGCAAAAAAAAATAAAATATTATACAGTGCATTTTATATATTTCCAATTTTTATAACTTATCCCAAAAAATTAAATTACCGTTAGTAATATCTCGAAGTTGAGATATATTGCTAGCATGGGAAACATCATGAATTATATTGTTCGGATGAGTAGAACAAACTACAAAAGAAAAAAAAAACTTGTAAGTACACGTTTTTCCTTTCGATTCGAAATAAATCAAACTTTAATACATTATACCGTTACTAATATCTTGAATTTGAGACTTGTACCAACATTAGGTTGAGCGTTGGATGCTGCACAATTAATATGTCATAAATAATCGATATTTAAGAATTAAATTATAATCCACTCAAAAAATTATTAAAAAGAAGGCATTCTACACTAACATAATAAAAAGGTCTTGGTTAATGACCAGGAAGGGATTCTATAAATTATTATAATATTAACGTAGCAGTATATTATTGTATGCAAGTTTTCAAAAAGTTTTGCTATACAGTTTCAATGTAAGAAATCTAATCATTTCAAATCTATATACTAATATCATTTCCAAAAATCTTTCAATTGTATGGATAACAACATAGGTACCTTCACCAACAACATTTGTCCTCAAATGCTTGATATGAGAGCGTTTTTCAGACATTTTTATCTTCCTTTTCATCTATCAAAACGCATATGAAATAAATATTAAACCAAAGTTGCAACGTGTCACTTCTAATAATAAACATGTGAAATTTAATTAAATAATTATGAAACTCACCAACCAAAAATGAATGGTCCATTGATTTGCTATGATATCACTGATATTGTGAAATCAAACCAATTTTGTTTTATGGTCGTGGGCTCAAATGGTGCCTAACATGTCATTCTTAAAAAAATCAATTTGAAAGGATGTTTAGTAGCCTTGTAGTCTCCAAGATTATCAACAACCAAAAACGATTCAAGAACACAGGTTTTATGCTCTTCCAATATGGTCTCAAATTTGTCAAAAATCATCAACATTAATGTGAGCCTCACTTGTTGTATCTTACAAATTTTTTGTTAGTTAACGGTAAAGTGTAAGATTATGTACTAAAAAAAAATAGAAATGATTAATACCTTCTCATCTAATAATATCATATCCATAGAGTAAAATTCTATCTTGCGCGTGGAAAGCACTTTCCAGAGTCTTATAACTCTAACTTTGAGCTTCCAATTGTCCTTACCCTTTTTGATATCTTCGATGAAATCAAAACTTTTAGCCATCTAAAAAATCAAGGTTAAAATGTATTAGCCAACAATTAAAAAAATATAGCCTATAACATTCACAAACTACATTACTTAAATAAACGGACATTATATTTGTTTTTGTTGATCAATCTATATGTAAAAAAGTAATAGTAATAAAATTGAGAAGCAAGGTAACCTTAATAAGAATAAAAAAAGATAATTTCAGATGTGAGAATGTCTTCATGCAAAAGTATATATAGACGTTGAAGAGAGTGAAAAATATTTATAAATAAGAAAAAAATCTAATACATTAACTATAATGTACAATAGCTAAGTTTTTGATTAGATCCACTAAATTTTCTTCATCAGCTAAATTTGCTTCATTAAGTTGTCGTGTACACTAAGTTTATAAATTAACTAATATTAGTTGTAAGGTTGAAAATTTATTTGGAAAAAAATAAAGCTGTTAATGAATTAATTAGTTTCAGTGTGTTTTTTTCTAATTTAGTATCATACATTATAATGACTATTATGAATTAGTAAATAATAAATTGTAAGATTGAGATTTATTAGGAAAAAACGTACAATAATAACTAATCAATTGGATTTTATGCTCTAAAAATGAAATAATTTAATTTAATTACGTAAAATGAAATATTTTATGGATTGTGAGAACATAAAACTTGGTAAGTAATTCTTCTTAAGTGATATTTTAAAGGAGAACATATTAAAACAATGTATTTTAATCAATGCTGTGCATTTTAGCTCTATTTTTTTGAAGGAGAACATATTAAAATCCATATTTACCTGTGTATCAATGCCGTAATTGTTTTCTTATATTGGTATTTTACCTTATTAATTAACATTAGAAATTATTAGAAATAACTAAAAATGGAAACAAAATATTACATTTAAATTATAACTTAAATCATGAAATCTTACATTGACACATAGGATTATTAAGATTGAAAAAGGAAAATTAAAACAATTAAATAATTCTAAATTCTAAGAAAATGACACGTAGGATATTTTTGGAGTGAAATGAGGACGAATTGACACCTCATCCTAAACGTTACTCCTTTATATTATATATAGAGGGGATGGTTCAGGTGTGACAAATTAATTTTGGTGTGACATTGGTGGCAATTGTGTAATTAAATGGAAAAAGATGGCATAATTTGAGGGGCATACACATGAATTGTGAGGGAATGGGGACTGATGATGTCAACGCTGATGTCATCACAGGAGAGAGAAAAGTCTTTTATTTCTTTTCTTTAAAATACATTGATCTCGAACTTGGTTTTCGAAAAATTTTATACCGTTGGACTCGTATTAATTAGCCGGTCATTTTGAGATCCATTATGGTCAAATAAAAACAATTTTTTTTTTTCATTTTGAAATATTTGGTAATGACTTTTGGAATATTAAGAGAATGCAATCTAATCGTATACTATGGTTTCAAGTTAAAATTAATAAACTATTGGAGAGATGCTAAAATTCCATGTGTAATTTAGAGTGTCGTCTGATATTGCAGCTTGAAGGTGAGGCAACTTCTCGTGCAATACATTTAGCAGCTTTCATAAACACGCCTCTGTATGTGGTTCATGTAATGAGCATTGATGCAATGGAAGAAATAGCTAAAGCACGAAAGTCAGGTTTGCACTAATACCATATTATTCTATGACGTGGTTTTAATTTGCAGTGGCACTTGATTTGACATTTGGTTTAGAAATAATATTGAGTTTCAATCAATAAGTAAGAACATATAGAATAACATGTCCAATAATGTTTACCTTCCAAGGGAGTAGTTGACCATGATCTAAATCAATATTTAGAATTGATCATTTGTATTCTTTTTGTTGTAATTCTCCGAATTAATCATGAACTACGTTGTTACAGACTTTGTAGAATTTGAAATTCATGTACATTTAATTAAATTTTGTATTTGTACAATCAGTTTACTTAAGATATAAACTTATACATGTTATTTTTGTACAGGTATTTCATGAGTCCGCCTATTAAGTCATCAATCACACCGTAATCAAATAAAAAGCACACAAAAAAGACAAGTACAAAAACTCATCAGTTTTGGATTTATAAATCACATCAGTCGAGCTAAGAAATCCAAAGAAAAGAGAGGAAGACAAATTAATGGAGGAAGATAGATGGAGCAGCCCGGAGGTGACGGCAGCAAAAAATCCGGCGGTGTTGAACTACCGAGATGGACAATTGTTGGTAGAGGAGAAGCAGGTACGTGCGTGTATAGGAAAGGGAATACAAATACCTAAGAGGGGTGGGGTAATGGGATAGAGGATTTTGGGGTAAATCAAAAGCTAAAAATGGGTAAAGAAAATCATTAATTTGTTGAAATATCACCATGTTTTGTTTGAAATATCTGCATGTTTTTGTATGCTTTTTCTTTAAACTTGGATGTTTTTTGGGTCAACATATTCATTTTGGAATATTTGGTAATGACTTTTGGAATATGCAAGCAACAATTTTGGAATATTACAGAAGAATTTTGGAATGTTATATTTATGTTGTTGGTAGTTCAATAACAAACTATAGGATCATACGGGACTATCTATGGTATAATAAAAAAAACAAAAAACACTCGTAAACACGACGGGTTGATACGGTACTACCTAGGGTATAATAAAAAAACAAAAAACACTCCTAAACACGACGGGTTGATACGCTACTGCCTAAGGTATAATAAAAAACAAAAAACAGTCATAAACACGACGGGTTGATACGAGACTACCTAGGGTATAATAAAAAAACAAAAAACACAAACAAAAACGATTTAAAAATGATTTTTTTCATTTTGGAATATTTGGTAATGACTTTTGGAATATCAACATGTTTTGTTTTGAATATTAATGTATTCTAATATCAACATGTTTTTTGAATTATAGTTTTCTTTTGAAACATTTAGGATATGATTTTGGAATATTAGAGAGATACAGTGAACGATCATGTGCTAACATAACATGTAACTTTTTTTTTTTTGATAAACCGTCTTGAATTGTAGAAATTTTGATAAAAAATTCAAAAATTGCCTGAAAAATTCCAGAAAATGTATATTGTAATTCTAAGAAACTTTAATTCTCGGACTAAGCCCAAATTCCGCACAGTTTAGTCACAATAAATTATGAAAGTGATTAAATGGATAAAAATCAAAGAAATTTGAAAATAAATTGTTTTTATTTTACCACAATAGATCTCAAAATGACCGGCTAATTAATACGAGTCCAGCGGTATAAAAATTTTCGAAAACCGAGTTCAGGATCATCGAGAAAATGTATTTTAAATAAAAGAAATAAAACTTTTTTCTCTCTCTTATGTTGACATCAGCAGTGACATCACCCTCCTCCTCATTCCTTTTTGCATGCATGTCATGCTTCTCTATTTATTTACAAGTTTGCCACCTTGTCCTAGTCAATTACTAAATTGCCCCCATTGTCACACCATAAGCTCTTGTCACACCAAATATGGCTGTCACACCTGATCCCTCCCCTATATATATAGATATAGATTATAGGTAAATTAATAGGAAAAAAGGAAACAAATTCAAATTAGTATAAGAATAAAATTTTATTAATGCAAGGACAAAGTAATATTTGATTAGAGAACAAATATGGTTATGAATTTAATATTTAACAAATATGGAGTGTGGATTAAGGAGAGCATGACACATAGGATTTTGAAGAGAGAATGAAGGAGAAGACGACACGTGGAACCATTGTTAGAGTTTTAAGTATATACTAGATTTTGACCCGCGCAATGCACAGGAATACTATATTTCATGTTGTATAATATTGTATATTTTTTATGTGTTTTTGAACATTTTTTTTACCACCCAAACATTATAGGAGAAATAGTTATTTTTAAATTAAATTATGTAAATTTATAAATTTAAGTGCATATTAATTTATAAATTTAAGTGCATATTAATTACTCCTTAATCTATGTTTTTTTTTTCGAAAGAGTTCCTTAATCTAAGTTAAATATGTTAAACGGTTGGACCTAATAATGAATTTTTTTTATTATACTTTAAAAGCCTCTAGAAACAACTTGTCTTCTCTTAATTATAAAAGAATTATTATTATTATAACCTATAAGCCGATAACTGTTACCCAATAATCCTTAGTTAGGATTCAGTTCCTACTTGTTCTTATACACTAAAAATCTCTAGCAACAACCCGTTAACTTTGTTTGAAAAAAAAATATTATTTATTTTATTATACCCTAAAAATGCACCTAACAACAACTCGTTAAACCTTAGTTATAAAATAGTTTCTATTTTTTAATTATTTCATAAAATAAATTTTAATACACTCATGATATTGTATATTTCCAATGTGATAGATACTCATTTTAAAGTTAATATTCATTTTATTGGAACCAATTGACTTTAGCCCAATTAGTACACTCACCAATGCGTGAGTGGAGAGTCTAGGGTTCGAATTCTGCTCCTTAAAAATTTATCAATAAAATATTTTATTGAAAATATAAGAAATAACTGAGATCTCTAATGCTTATATATAACTATTAATGTTGAATATATATATATATATATATATATATTGTTATTGTGTATGCGCGATTATTGATATAAAAATATATTTTAAAATTATTCCATTATAACATGTATCAATCATTCCACATGTATTTGGTTAAATTTATTCCGCTTCATAAACTTTATCTTTACATATAATAAAATATAAAAAATTATTTAGGCAAAATTACACGAAAAAGAGAAAAATAAAATGTAATTCCTAAAAATTCTAATTAATTTGGATAAAAATCTGTTGTTCCAACTTGGTGTTCCTTTCCATGTCCACTTTCACACAAATTAAATTTTTTTTATTTCTGAGAAGGTGGAGCTCACACAATATAATAATTTTAATAAAAAATATGAATTTGTGTGAGAAGGGACATGGAATGTGGGAAAATAATCTGTTGTTCCGGACTTCCTGTTCCATTTTCCTGTCCCTCTATAAATTTTTGACATGTGTAAACAAAATTCTACCACGGGTTGATTCGGGAACTATTTAGGGTATAATAAAAAAACATTAGATTTTTATTTATACATGTCAAAAATATATAAGGGGACATGAAAATGGAATAGGAAGTCCGGGACATCAGATTTTCTTCCATGAAATGTGACACCAAGTTGAAATAGCTAGGGTTGTCAACGGGTCGGATCGGGTCGGGTTTAACAGAAACCAAACCCGATCCGTCAGATATTCGGGTATACCCGAACCCGAACCCGATTATTAAATGGATTTAAATCTGTAACCGAACCCGACCCGCGGGTAATACCCGAACCCGTCGGTTACCCGATTACCCGAATATTTTCTTTTTATTTTTTATTTTTTAATGCAAATTATAACTATAAATTGTATTTTCGATAAATAAAAATAAAAATACATAAATATCAAATCACAATAATTAATTTATAATTCTAAATAAATATTCAAACACAATATCAAAATAATAATTCATAATCTCAAACAAAAAAATAATTAAAACAACAATTCATAATTTAAAATACAATAATAAAAAAGAGGTTATAAACGGGTTTATTCGGGTATCCATTCGGGTTTTATAATCGGGTTTCGCGGGTTCGGGTTCGGATACCCGATCGGGTTTACATACCTTACCGAACCCGATCCGAACCCGACTGTCGGGTATGAAAAAAAAACCATACCCGATCCGCGGGTATTCTAGTCGGGGATTTTTTCAATCCTAACGGGTCGGAACCCTACGGGTACCGATTTGTGCCCGACCGATTGACAACCCTAGAAATAGCAGAGTTTTATCCAATTAATTTTATCATAGATAATATTAGTTTTTTTTTTAGAATTCATAAATAAATAAATAATAATAGTTTTTGAAAAGAGATAATATTAGTTATTTATTAATTAGTTGTAGATTGTACCCAAAAAAAATTAATTAGTTGTAGATAATATTAGTTAGTTATCAAATTTTCTTATTAAGTCACATCGTTCATTTCTCTCTTTGTTTGCTAAGTGGCGTCCCTTGCTTCTCTTTTTATTATATATATATATATATATATATATATATATATATATATATATATATATATAGATATAGATATAAGAAATAACCGAGACCTCCAATGCTTATATATAATCATTAATGTTGTATATATATTGTGTATATGCGATTTATCGATATATAAATATATTTTAAAATTATTCCATTATATCATGTATCAATCATTCTACATGTATTTGGTTAAATTTATCTCGCCTCACAAACTTTATTTTTACATATAAAAGAATATTAAAAAATTATTTAGGCAAAATAACACGAAAAAGAGGAAGAAAATCTTCTGTCCCGGACTTCCTATTTCATTTTCATGTCCCTCTATAATTTTTTTAAATATGCTTATTTTTTATTATTCTATTTTGAAAAAATAGTTATTCATCTATATAATCTATTTATTTCTTATTATCATGAACTTAGTTAAGATTTAATTTTTAATTGAAATAATATTTTAAACGTTTGAGATAGATTAAAGACAAAATATTAAAAATAATATTATACTTTATAAAAGATAAAATTGCATTTTAATTTAAATCAAACTAAAAGATAAATACTAAAGATAAATTATATTTTGAAAGAAATTAAAAATATTTATTTTTTTTTGCATAAATTAAAAATATTTATTAAAAATAATATGTGTTATTAAAAAAACAGATAATTCATTTTTAATGAATCTAATTTAGCTCTATTTCACATGAACAATAACTCTTATGCCAATAATCCACTTTTAATGAATCTGATTAGTATGTTTCTCCGTCATCACATAGTGCGGGTAAATATTAATCTAGGAGTATTATTTTATTCTAAAGTTAGTTTAAAAACTGATTAATAAAAAATTTATTTTATATACAGACTAAACTACTTAATTAATTAAATCAACTAAACTACTTAAGATAAATAGCCATAAGATGTTCTAGTTAAGTAAAATTCTTATAACAACTAAACTACTTAATTAATTAAATCAATATTTATCTTACTTATTATCATGGATTAAAATTTTGATATAATTTAATTTCGTAAATATTTTTTTCAAAAGATTAACGATAATTTTATGAATGTTACTATTATATAATAATTTCGTAGGCTTCATTTTATAAAAAGTCATATTTATCCATTAATTTTTTAATATTACTTTTTTCACTAACTCAATCTCTTTTTTGATTTTTCTAAAATTTCAAAATTCTATTAAAATTACATCTAGGCAAGAAAGCTTCTCATGAAGCCTCATAAGTTTTAAAACTCTCTTCTTTTACCAAGTGGGCACACTTTGTTTCTCCTTTTAATATATATATATATATAGATATATAGATACTATTATGAATAGTTTGGTGGTATTTAAGTGAAGAGTCTTATTCATTTGAGGGTCGAAATATAGCAAATGGGCTTTATTTATTTATGTTATGGTCCACGTAAACCCTAACAATGGGCCACGTAAACCCTAACAATAGAATCAGATTTCTATAAATACCGAAATTAGAAACCCGCCACTCTCATCTATCTAATTTTGACTATCCATAAAACCATCAACTGAAATTTCCATAGATAAGACTGAGCTCCACCGCCGCCGCCGCCGCCACCGCCACCGCCACCACCGCCGGTATTCTACTCTCAAGATCTCATTTCCGTCTAATTTTCCGTCTCTTTTAACGTTTTTCCATTATGCAGAAATGGATCGGTACCAGAAGGTAGAGAAACCAAAGGCTGAGACAGCTATCAATGAGAATGAATTGAGGGTTACTGCTCAAGGAAGGATGAGGAATTATATTTCTTACGCTCTTTTGCTTCTTCAGGTTTATTTTTCTTTTTTTTTTATTTACGTTTTTGTCAACTTTCTATTGCTATTTTTGTTGGATTTTTTTTTAATCTATGTTTTTGTAATCTTATAGGAAAAGGGTGCTGATGAAGTTGTTTTAAAAGCTACTGGTAGAGCTATCAATAAGACTGTTATGATTGCTGAGTTGCTTAAGGTGCCTTTTCATTTTTACGCTTTTCTCTTTTCTTTTCTCATTGTTGTCGAAATTTTAGAATATGGCTAGCATACCACGTCATCCGTATGCTCATACTTATAATTTAATGACACACCATATATGTTAGTTAGCATTTTGGGTTCATAGGGTCTATAATTTTTTTGTAGGGTCTAGGATTTTATATAAATAATTAACTAAAAAGTTAATTTCTAATTAAGGGTAATAATTTAGAAGTCCCTTAGTTTTTACATAACAGTTACTATTTTGGAAAAAGAAAACACACATTATGAGGCCTTTATCTTTTGACATAATTAATTTTTTGGTCATTTTTGTATGTTTTTTTATCTTTTGATTTTTGGTCATTTTTGTCCGTTTTTTAGATTTTAACCTAGTATATTTTAACTTTCAACTTCCAAAACAATTATAGTGCCATACAAAATGATTCTGTGATTCTGTTATCGAGTCTCTTTATGTTCACGCCGAAATACAACAGTTAAAACTCTTAAAAAAATGACAAAGGACCAGCCAAAGACTTAGTTATAACAAATGACAGTTATCTTATAATGTGTTTTTAAAAATAGTGGGACTAAACAGGCTATTATGTAAAAAGTTGGGACCTTTAAATTATTCACCCTCATCTGCATGCCAGACATATGCTAAAATCTCTCTTAATTTTCAAGGGTATATTCATTTTGGTTATTTGCTTCATGTTAATGGCTATATTTCCATGGAAAGAATCAGTTTTGAAATAGGGAAACTTCTGTTGGTGTTACTAGTATTTATGACTGATTTAGCTAAATTAAATGACAGAAAATATTATTGTTTTACAGTTTGGTTTGATATAAATATTATTTACTATAACTTTTTTTGTTATTTTGTTATTTATTTTTATGAAATTTTGTTATCTTATTTTTTAAATTCATCTTGTAGAGACGGATTGTTGGCCTTCATCAGATCACAACAATTGGATCTATTGACATAACGGACACATGGGAGCCTTTAGAAGAAGGCCTTCTTCCGTAAGAACCGAAACTCTTATCTTGTATCTAATGATTTTAGTTTGAAAAATAATGAAAAACATTGAATGTGGTTGAGTTTTGCAGCCTAGAGACCACCCGCCATGTATCTGTTATCACAATGACTCTGTCAAAGAAGGAGCTTGATTTGTCTTCTATCGGGTAAATATAGAACCCAAACTCTTTATTGGTTTATGTTGGGGAATTAATATTTGCTTTCCAGTTATGCTGTAGTGTCCATTTGAGTTCTAGTATAATCCAATAAACAGAACCGCTTTTCAAGGGCATTGTGGAATTAGGATTGTCTTTTGGAGCAATATAGGAATATAAGTTTATCAGTGCGAAGAGTATAACTAACAATTGAATATGCAGTCTTTTCTGGGCAGGGATTTATCATTTGAGCATCTTTAGGAAGTTCTTATCCAACTTAATAAGTGGACTTGTACTTTTGGGCACTGTCAGATTGAAAGTTACTCTAATAACATATCTGATATGAACATTGAAACTCAAAACGAGTTGTAATGTGTTGTGAAATAAATGTCCTAAATCATATGTTACTCCATGAAGTTTTACCTCCAGTTTCCCTGGAGGATGAAACTTCTGATTCTGCTGCCCAAATGTTGTTTGCATGCTTTGCAATTTGAGTTCGAAAAACACCATACCCAGGAGTGTGGTAACTGAGTCTCACTCTCTTCCCTGTGAATGTAATTTATTCTTTTTCTTCAAGTTCTTGGTGGTGCTCAATCTGCTGCTTGCGATCATCTGTTGCTTGTGATCAATTGATGACAATGAAGGCATCCTGCATTTATCATTTATGGATTAGTTCTTCTGGTGTTGGATATATCTTAAGATGCTTGCTCACCCTCTCTGTGCATGTATTTCTTCTTGACACATTGACATCTGTTTTTAAGTAATAATCTCCCTATGCATATGTGCGTTGGGGAATTTGCATCAGGGATTTATTTGAAGGCCATTCATGGTGCTCCATATTAACTAAGTTGAGGGCTTGCCCTTTGGGCCTACTCTCCTTGCTTTATGTTTGGTCTTAACTCTCTCATCTCTCTAATATTTGCTGCTAACTTTTATCTCACTTTGGGAAAACTTGGAAAGTTAATACTATTGGATGTGTGCTATAGGGGCTACTGGGATGATTTTGGTTTACACACACTTTTAAAAATGCCTGTCCTTGTTACTGATTGCAATTAGCATTGCTTTATTGGAATTTTCTCTCTTAAAATGACAGGTATCAGCCCCCAATCCCTGCTGATCAAGTGAAGCCATTGACTGAATTTGAGGATGAACGAGGTTAGTTGCTAGTTCCTTTCGTATGTGTTTCTTTTCTTCTGAACTTGCATTCTCGTTATACCTTCCACTGTTCAATTTTAAACTTTCCATTCTATTCTCCTTCTAGAAGCCTCACTTGGCATACATAGTAAATATTGTAGTCAATGGAAAACCATTGATACAGTTACATTCTTAAGGTCTGATATTGGTGTACAGTCTCCTTAAAGCAAGTGTCATTTTTTGGTAGTGTACCATTCTTCTATCTTTGATGAAAATAACATAGTAGATCTGGCACTCATGGAAAACTAGTGATACGGTTATATTTCTAAGGTTTGATACTTCATACTGGTGTGCAGTCTCCTTTGTCTTTAAAAATGTGCCAGTTTATTCAGGGTATACTACTCTTCTACTTAGGGAAGAGAATGCCATATTTTAGTTGCTGTTGAATCTGCTGGTTTGATAAAATTGCTAACTATTCAAACTCACACGTGTGAAATGACACAAAAGAGCTTCATTAAAGTAAAGTTGTTGTATATGCATTGTGAAATTCCCAAGATCCAGGATGAATTTGTTTGTTATGCAGGTAATAGCAATGGTGTAGCAGAACATAGTAATGGAGGCTGGGATGGTGGTCGAGGATATGGCGGCAGAGGCCGAGGTCGTGGAAGAGGACGCGGTTTCCGTGGGCGAGGAAGAGGGGGTTATGGCTATGGGAATATGAAGCAGGATTCAGGTTACTACAATAATGGTTATGGTGGTGGACCTGCTCAAAGCCGCGGTAAGTTCATTTTGGTTGACAATTCCATTGCACTTTTTATCTTTTTGTGGTTTTTCTGTTGCCTACTCTACTTGGTTTTATAGTATTTAAAACTATGCGATCCGAACAGTATTTTTGTTATGTTCCATTCCCTCTACTGCAAGTCAAATTTGGGAGCAATCGGTGGGAAATCGTCCAATTAATTTGATAATCATTGGTTGACAATTCCATTGCTGTTCATTGTGCTTTTTCTCTTTTTGTTGTTTTTTTTATGCCTCTTCGACTTGTTTTATCGTAGTTAACAATATGTGGTTTGAACAGTATTCTTCTGTTCCATTCACTCATCTATGATATAAATTTAGGGGGATGAATTGTTGAGGGCAATCGGTGGAAAATCCTCCAATTAATTTGATAATCAGGTGCAGGAGTGGATTCACTTGATTTTTCACTCACGTTTGAAGATTAATTAATTTTTGGTAAAGATTGTCGTTAATTGGTAGTATGTCTTTATTAGTTTCTTTTCTCCCTGTAGCCCTACCATGTATTTTCACATCCCTGTCTTCTCACTTTTGCTCATGTTGTTCATCTGTCATTACTCCCCCCTTTATATTTAGGTTTTTGTGATAACTTCGTGGGCATCTAGTTGTAACATGAACTATTACTACAATATAATTTTATACTGTGATGTTATATCAGCTACCAACGCAACTTTTTTAGCACACTCTCTCTCTCTCTCTCACACACACACGCAGATTAATTGATAATTATATGATTTGTTTAATTTTTAATTTCAAAGCAGCAGAATAATATGTGCCGTCATTTGCTTGGGATTTATATACACATTAGTTTTAATTGATTTTAGTGAACCTTATGATTCAATTCAATTCACAAAATCAATATTTACATTCCCTTTTTGAAAACTGCAGCCTGCTATATGACATTAACTTATATGTTGGCAGAAGTTTTTGTTCTTAGAACTGTTTGAGATGGTGCTTCTTTTGTTGCACTCAACTTGAGCCTCTCGGGAGGCTACAAGTCTATAATATTAGCCTTTGTACTCAGGGTTTTCTTCTCAATCAATCATTGTTTTTTTTGGCTATTACTACTTTATTATTAGCGCGTAATGCTTCTATAAGTTCCCCCAGTCACAGTTGACAGACCTTCAAGTTAAAATAGGAAGTTTGTGGTAAGATTGTCTGTTATGGCTTAGGAATGTGTGACGAAACCGGTCAAACTATGCAAACTTGAGCTCACATGTTTGGTTTGGTGTATTCTATTCTATGGTTTCATCTTTAAGCATGTTATTTGATAATTGGTTTGCAGGTCGTGGGCGTGGAAGGGGAAGGGGCCGTGGTCGTTTTCAAGGTGTTAGAGGTGGTGGTCCAGGTCCAGGTCCAGTAGAAGCAACTGCCTGAATGTGAGTGCCGGCCGGGCATATCAATTAGGTAAAGCATAAGTCTCCAATCTTTGTAAAGATGGGCTTGAATAACGCATTTCATCTTTTAACAAAATTGGAGTTTGACAAATTTTGAGTTATGAATTTTTAGACTGAGTTGAGTTGATAAGCTGCATTTTTGTAGTTAGGTACAGTTATTTGTGTTGTCATTATTAGCCATTAGTTATATAAGCAAGCTTAATTTTACCTTGTAGTGTTGTACAATTCATAAATCTGAATCTTTTTTTCCCTATAAATAACAGACTAATGTGCAAATTTGATTTTGTTTCTTTTTGATAGTGCTAATCCGCGTCATTTGACTGTTCTGATTCACTATACTTTATTACTGAGAATGGAAATATTTTAAAGAGCATTTGCATTTTGAAAATTGGACAAATTAACTATTATTATATCTCTGGAGTATAGTCAAGTTAATAGTAATGACGGGAGAAGCGAGAAATGTTGAGAATTTTGTCATGGGATGTTGCCATTTCCCTTAAAGATAAGATATACAATGAGGTTGGGAAAAGCTTTAGAGCGTAGGCTTATGATTTTTTTTTGAATCATTACTGTAGCTAAGTTTTAGAGATAAACTGTATTTGGGTTGAACTTGAAGTTACATGGACATAAAATGTTGTTCCGAAGTTTAAACTTTGTTCTGAATATGATTAAATACGGTTTTACAAGCTAGTAGAAGTTGGCTGTTGCATAAAGATTATTATGTTTTGTTCAAAATTTTGAATATGACCATCTCAATGGGTGTACGAGTAATGATGATTTTGAAGGAAAAAAAAAAAAAGAAAACTTCAGAACAAAGTCAAGGATGGAAAATGATTGGCTGAAAAATTCTAATTCTCAGTTCTGTAATAGGCAAATTCACCTGTGTCAGATTCAACTTTTTTTTAGCGAAGTAAAATTTTTGGGACCGGCATTTACTTAATGATGACATTTACATCAAACAAGTGTTTTAATTGTTGTTTTTGAAATCCTTCCTGAGGATTACGATTGGAAATATAGGAGAAGAAAACTGAATCTCTAAGTATATAAGCAAATCACATAAGAAGATTAACATTAATTGTCGCGTTTGTTTCTCCATTTCGCAGCTACTTTTTGCTTTTCAGTTTAAAAAGCAGTTAATTTGATATTTGATTAAAAATAATTTGATATTTGATTAAAAATTAAAAAAGACAGCTTTTTGCTTCTAACTTTTAAAGAAACGGTAAAATCCTGTGTTTTGTTGAAAAAAAGCAGCTACATTAAAAAAAGTACCTCATTTCCATTATACACAAAACTATTATGCCCAAATTAATCATTTTATAAACGAATTTTACGAAACACGAGCAAACTGCAAACAACAAAGTGAAACAACACACGACAAACAAAAACAATAAACAACAATCAAGGAACATTAAGGCTCCGTTTGGTGTTGCGGTTGCTGTTAGCTGTTGCGGTTAGATGTTGCTGTTAGCTGTTGCGGTTAGCTGTTGCTGTTAGCTGTTGCGGTTAGCTGTTGCTGTTTGTTGTTGCTGTTTGCTAATAGTTGTTGGATAATTAGTGTTTGGAAGAATTATAAAAACAGTTGCTGTTGACATGTGAAAAGACTTATACGGGTATACTATTTACCAATATAAATTAATAATAATATAAATTAAAAAAATAAGTTGGGGTAGTTTTGTCAAAGTCTACTTGTGGTTTAAAATACAAACTAGCGTTTCACGAAAAGCTCCAAATTGGAGCTTTTCACGAAACGCTCCGTTTTGGTTCCAAAACTCTAAATGCTGTAGTTCCAAAAATATAACCAAACACCTATTTGTGAGCATATTGGAACAAAAATGCAATATGCTCCTACGAAACGCTATATGCTCCCACGAAACGCTTTACCAAACGGGGCCTAAATAATAGAGTGGAATATTTGCACCAAACAGATCTTATATGTTATTATTTCTAGAGGAAAAAGTTGGGAGGTCTCTTCCCCTGGAAGTATGTTTGCTAAGGCTTAATTTCATTCCGCAAGTTTTGTGCAGTTTACATAGAAGATATAATACTTTTTAGTCATAATGAAAAAACACATGAGTTGTCATTGAAGAAGTGACTCATGTCTTTAAAAAAGAACCCATATTTTATCGTAAAGAAAGGTAGAATGGTTTAAGGTTAGAGTAAAACTTTTGGGGATAGAAATAGCTAAAGGGGAAATTTAGCTTCAAAATCATACCTCTAAGTCTTTTTATTGAATTTTGCAATAAAATACAAGATAGAAAGCGGGTGCAAAATTTTTGTTGACTTGCTAACTATGCTAGACTGTTCGTAAAAATTTTAACAAAATACCTATGAAGGATAGCTAAGAACAAATCAAATAAAAATCCTTGTTATTAGGATGACAACGATACTCGCATCGAACTGTAATTCAGGTAAATGAAAGAATGACAAATTTAACATGCTTAAATTTATGGCTTGATACGGATGAGTTAGAGCATCTCCAAAAGCCTTTTAGTTCCCTATTAAAAATAATATAAAACATTGGCTCTTAGCTATATTAAGGGTAACTAATTTCTATCATCTCCAACAACACACTTTAATCTATTCTTTACCTATTTTTATATCAATTATAAATGTTATTTTTATAATATTAATTTTCAACTATTTTTACAATTCAGACTTCTTTTCACTATAAAATATTGGCTACATCTTATTTTTTTAAGAAGTTTTATGGCTCCATCTAATTAGGAGCGAGTAGAAGAAGATTTAAAACTGTCTCTCCATGTTAGAGCAAGGAGGAGGAAGAAATAGTGGGTGGAAAAAAGGCTTTGAAGATTGTTCAGTTCACACCCTAAACTATTATTAGGCCCTAACATTGATGATGTGGCAGGCGCGTGTGCAAAACACACACAAGTGAGACTGGGTGCTCAACAAGAAAGGGGTAAAAAGTACCACTTTTAATTATGAGGGAATAGGCCATAATAGTTTAGCGTGTGAACTGATCAATCTTCAAAAGTTCAGGAGGGAAAGTATGCATTAAGATGTGAAAAAAATAAAAGAAAAAGAGAGAAGTTAGAAGTTCTCATTTTGGCGTGAAAGTAAATGAGGGAAAGAAATTGAGGGAGATTTATTATTAAAAAATGAAGGGGAAAGTACAAATAAAACTCTTATGGTTTCAATGTTTTGCAAATAGAGGAATATGATTTCATATTTTTTTGCAAAAGAAGGCATGTGGTTTACATATTTGACAAATAAAGGAAATTGACTAACACCATCTGTAACATCATCAAGTCAACCATCCACGTCATCAAGTCAACATGACATGTCATCAAAAAAATTAATATTTTATTATGCCACGTCATGAAAGTCAGCAAGTCAACATGACACATCATCAAAATCAATATCACATGTCATCAAATACTAACACCTTAAGTGAAATTCCTTTAATTGTCAATTTTGTAAACCACATGCCTCCTTTTGTAAAAAATGAAACCACATTCCTCTATTTGCAAAACATTGAAACCACAAGGATTTTATTTGTACTTTTCCCAAAAATGAAATAGGAGGATGAGAAAGACTCCTAAAACAGAGGAGAGAGAATATGACCCATAATGATTTAAGGAGTTACTATGAGATTGATGGAGTTGAGGTTTTACCTAAACTCTCTAAATTTTAACTTAGGAGCTTATTTGAAGAGTCTTTTGGAGTTGCTACTAGTCTCCAGACAGATGCTTTAGAAAATAAGAGGCTGCAACATTAAAGATTAAGGGGAGAAATCTTGAACCAATAAGGTGCTGCAGTAAATTACCCAATTCATGAAAAGGAAATATTAGGTGCCAAAAACAGTATATGAAAGCTTTTCATATTTTTTTGGCCTCGAAAAGATTTATGCTTAGTACATATTAAACTTATATAAAAAGGTTCATGAATTTGAATTTCAAAGAAGTTAGAGAAACTAAATGAATAAGAGTTGCTTCAAGTGGTAAGACACTTTATTTTTTGCTTCAAAGGTTTAAGGTTTGAGTCTTCGGTTCGTCAAACTTTAGCTCTTATTCGTAGACAATGTAAACTATACTGTAAACCCTTATCGAGGTTAGTGGTTGCCCTGACCTTGCGAGTGGGTAGGCCTACTCTTAGCTAAACTTTTTGTTACCGAAAAAGAAGTTAGACAAACTAAATTGTTGAGATTGCAAGAATGGTTTAGTTAATTACAAATTTGATATTGAATGGGATATTTGCAGACTTGTGATGTTATCCCTACCCAAAGTATGATTTTGTGCACAAATCTCTACTTCACGTAGTATTTTAAACGATGTTTCAATGTATTCTCACTATGGTCGTGGCTAGTTCTTATAGCCACATGCATTGTTCCCTCATGGTTGGGACTTGCTTCTTGGCTTATTTTGAGTCATTTCATGTGAGAGTTGTAGTACTATTGATCTTATCCCTACCCCATGTATGATTTTGTGCACATATCCCTACTCCATGTAGTATTTTAAACAATGTTTCAATATGCTCCATGCTTTGTGCCCGCTTCTGTGGCGGGTGGTTCCCGCCTATCCTTTTCTTAGGTCTCCTCTCTATGAACAAACTGGCTTAGCTTGCCTCGCTCTATTAACTTCTCTATCTCCTTCTTCAACTCAAAACAATCATTAGTATCAGGCCCTTTGAGTTTATGAAAACGATAATACTTGTTTATACTCTTGCACACGCTGGATCGTGCTCTGATGTCAGGGTATACTCCTAGATATAGGGTTAGGGTTTACAAGGCTAGGAGTTTGGGGTTAGAGTTAAGATATATGGTTTGGGATCATCAATTTTTATTTTAGGTTTCTTGATGTTTAATAACAATTTTTTTTTGATTGGTTCTTCAAACATATTTTAAAATAAAAAAGACTATTTTTTACAATTTCACTTCTAAAATTACGTATATAAAATTATATGTAATTAGTTAATGTAAGTTTAATAAATTAAAAGTTTGTAAATATCTCAAAAATAAGAAATAAAGGCAAGCAAATATATTTCTTTCATAAATCTATATTAACTACCAGAATGATAAATATTTGAGAAGACGAAATTTCGTCTGTCTACGCTGGCATAAAATAAACCGTCAGCATTTCCGTCATCATTTGACGGAATAAAGAAACGTCAGAATATGCCATCTCAAAACAAGGGGGGGGGGGAACTACCCGCCTTATTTTTTAGAGGGAAAATAACTTCCATCAGACAGTCCGTCAAATATACTGACATTTTCTGTTTGAGACGGATATTGCATCAACATTTTCAGATGAAATACTATTCGTCGGAGAATTCCGGCAGAATTCTGAATTTTCTAGTAGTGGTATGCAATCTCCTTATTCAATGGGTTCCTCTCCATCCATAATAATATTTCACGGCGGCTAGTGTTCAGTGGCGTGAGATGAGGACGATGTACATTAGCATGCCGCCCAACATCTCTCGCATTACTACGAGTTTTGGGCTCCTGACCGCCTCACCCAGTATCTCTTTCTTGCCTTTTTTTTACTCGATGGTATCGATTTACTTCGTCTACCTCCATAAACTCCTTGACAATAGCCATTACCTCTTATACCGTTCGGCTTTTTTCGAATTAGGTCCTCCCGGAAGCTATAGTTGGTGGTTCCCATCTCCTATGCATCACAAACTGTCACAATGTTAGGGTCTGTTATTTACACTAAATTTTTTCTAAAGGATGTGATATACTCCCACAAAGATGAATAATCACGTTTCTTGATCTCTTTGAGCTTGCGGATGTGTACTCCAGTGGGTGCAGACCCCACAAACTTGGCGCAAAAATCCTAACTATACTGCTCCCAATTTTTGATAGAGCAAGGCGGTAATGTTTGGAACCACTCGCAGGGCCCACCAGAGTTGTAGAGAATAGCCTACATGTGGCTACCTTTGATGCTAGGATGTTTGGAGCTTTATATCTCTGCTCCGATCTAGTGTCATATAAACCCTGGGAAAAAGGAAAGTCCCTCTTATGTGTGACTTTTTCAGATGTTGGATATCCTCGCCTATCAAGCACTTCATTCAAAAGCCTTTCCATTTTTGCATTATGGTTACCCCTGGAATTAGTCCGATGTCGAAATTGAACGTGGGGATGTATTAAAGAGGTAGTTGCGCTTGAAATCTCCACCAGTGGCCGCATCCGCTCTCCCGTAAACGGATCGAATACCCATATGGGACCAGTGTTTGTGCACCCCGGGTCTGGTCTGGTACTTACAACAATAGCAGCTACTGTCTGAGACGACATATAGCCGTTGGGGGTGGCTATACTGGCCGTAGGTGCACAATTCGATTTTGGAATAAAACCGTCGAGGTTTTGTTGGTAAGCCTGCATCATTAGAAGTTGCCAAAGATACTAATCCGGGGTTATACCATATGGAATCAAGGTATATAGTGTCTGATAATTCATCGCAATAACCCCCCTAATTGGGATATGGGAACAAGTTGTGGGGATGGACCCCAAAAGGTCTAGGCTGTGGGTTCGAAGTAGTGAACTGGGAACTCACTAGGTTAACTTTTCTTGGAGCCGCTGCTTTGGTTACAAGTTATCGTCATTTTGAAGCTGCCTCTTGACTCATATGCATATATATGAGAGCTTTTGTCTCTCACACAAAGTCCTTGTCCTCGTGCACGTCATGAACTTTTATCTTCGTTGTGCTCTGTATAGTTTGGCTATCGCCATGCCATTTCCGTATTTATGTTAATGGTGGCGACCAGAGTGCTCGTACTTGTAAACAGAGTGGTTGTTGTATCAACCGTTGACATGTTGAGATCGATCTTCCGACGTGCTCATTGTGAAAATCTTTAAATCTAAAGCAGAAAAAAAGTCCACGCTGACCGTACCAATGATAACTTAGTGAAAAAAATAATCTCCTCGTGATCTACCTTCGTTTGCCAAAGCCTGAAAAGCTCTGCAAAGCAGCGCCGACGACGTGATCGCCGAGAAATGCTCTAACGCTCAAGTCAGTAGGGGAAGACTTAGAATGTAAGTAAGAAAACCGTATTATGAAATCGTTCCTTAGAGGTTCATACTGAGACCTCTTTTATAGCATATGGTCATAGTGATTTGTATAAGAATCAATCTCATAGAGCCGGTGGGGAAGAGATTGTCTTCATGTTTAATTAGGATTCACTTTCCTTATCCCACATGTTGCCTAATTAGGGTTATATTCGTAATCAGATTTGGCGGGTGCTTGTATTCGCGCTGACAGGTTCCTAACAGCAGGGGAACTATCTACGACAGATAACAGTCGAGAACCTTACGGGCCCAAGCATATATGGGCTTTATAACCATCGTGGGCTTCTTACAGCCTTTTACAGTTTAATGCTGTTATCAAAGTTAGAAGAATGGTACCCTACCAAGAAATGACACTTGCTTTAAGGAGGTTGTGTAATAATATCGAACCTTAAGAAGGTAATTGTATCACTATTTTACTTTAACCTTTTATGTTCTTTGCATCCCACTTTAACCCCTCAACTTGAAGAAACAAGTGAGTTTAACCCCTCAGTCCTATGTGGCAAAACTAGGAAAGTGGAGTGGGCAAATGTGTAAATTTTTCATTGTTAAGTCCAAAATGTACTTAAATTAACCATGTATTTCATATCATAATTCACAACATTTCATAGGAAAATAGTTCATTTAGCTTAGAAATACCTAGGTTAGGGGAAATTTTACTTCTATGTCTTTGTTTTGATGTGCAAAGCTTAATCTAGTAAAATCATGGTGATTTGGTGCTAATTCGAGCTACAAACGAGCAAAATATAGTCATACAAGATTCATACAAGTTTATGTTACTTAGAGTTGAAGTTAATTCTAAGAGCAAGTTCTAGAAGTGGAAATTAGTGCTTGTCGCACTAGAAATAGAATTTTGACAGCTTTGACACCTTTTGATATTCTGGCCATAACTTTCATGATTTAAGTTTTTCCAAATTTGGAGAGGAAGGTGGTCAAAAAGGGGTCAAAGTTAGAAGACTGTCTCAGGCGCGACCATGAGCATCTCGGGCGCGCTAAGAGTTAAATTACTCTCATCTCAGGCACGACAACCTGTTGTTTTGAACAGAAATGGATTTTCTCGATCGATCTTATCGAAACTACTTTTCCCAAAGGTCGTACACCTTTGTAAGGTTCATGTCCAACAATTAGAGGTTGTAACCTTTCATATACACCTCCTAAATGCCTATAAATACCCCATTCCTCTACATATTTCATGGATTGGTTAGAGTTAATTCATTAGAGAACAAAAGAATGCAAAATACTTACTTACATTTCCTGTTTCACTTATACCCAAAATTTGCCCGACTTACACAAGTTCCAACCGAAATTCATCATTGAATTTCAGTACGATTTTATTGTATTTCTAAGGCATTGTAGTGATGATCGAGAGATACACTTCTTTCATCAGTTTATCGAAGAGAAGATGAGCAAGAGCGCCCGAGGCTTGACACGCTTTCCGAGAAGAGTAAAAAGGATTGGCGCTCTAATTTTCCCTTGTCGTTTATGTTCTGTTTAACTTTGATTCTTTGTTTATATCTTGTATGAATTCAATGACAAGTTTATTAAGAGATTAATATTATTTATATGATTATGTTCTTGAGTTTTATTAGTTTGCATGTTTATTATGAAATTTACACCAAATTGATTACTAAGTATATTTCACTAGTGGAAATCATTAACTTACAATCTAAATGATCTTAAATAGGTTTAGTTGTTTAGATGGTGATCTAGTTTTACTTATGAGATAAAGTTTATTAAAAAAGATTAATTAGGATAGTTCCAATAGGTCTTTATAAATGTTCATATAAGGTTAACTTATTTGCTTGAATCGAAAGATCGAAATAAGTTAGTAAGATTAGATTGGTTATATAAAGATTGACTTGTTATAAATAATTTATGTGCTTAAATGAATTGATGTCTTTGCCTATGATTAGTTTGTAAATCATGAGTTTGTGAATTTAAGTATAAGAAAGTGTAGCATGGTACTGTAAGTTGTGTTCTTAATCAACCAAATTAATAAGATTATCGTTTTTCTATAAACCTCGAGAAACGAATAAAGTAAACAATGAACGTAAATGAGTAATTAGCATTTCCTTGTGGTTTCGATCTTTTATTACTACATGAATGACTCCGTACACTTGCAGAAATCACCCAACATTTATTTTTGCAAATTGCAAAAAAACCCCTAAATTTGTTGTTGTTGTTCTTCTTCTTCTTGTTGTTGTTGTTGTTCTTTCTTTCTTTCTTTCTTTCTCTTTTTTTAGTTTTTTTTCTTGAAAATTTTCAGAAATCTGGAATTCCAGTTCTGGAATTCAAGAATTGGAATTTCTAGGGATTCGGTATCCGAAAGGTAAAAGAAAGAAAGAATGAAAGAAAGAAGAGGAGTTGGAAAAAAGAAATTTTTTATAAGGGATAAAAAATGAGATTTAGTGACGAGTGTGTTATGATAGACAATGTATTGGCGTGAAATATATGTTCTGTATATTGAATTAAGTTGAATGAAAGATTACACACACACACACACACACACACACACACACACACACATATATACCCTATGTACAATTAGGGTTTACACAAGTTAGGAAAGAATTAGAATTCTACCTATACAAGGAGACTAACTAAAATAGAAGAATAATAAATGTTAACATCCCCCCACAAACTGATGCCGCGATGTGACCATGAGGCGAGTGCGAAGCGTTTAAAAACAAGTAGTGGCAAGAGGTTTGGTGAGAATATCAGCGACCTGATCATCCGTGGAAATGAATCGGACCGCAAGAAATCCAGATTGAACACGTTCACGAACAAAGTGATAGTCAAGTTCAATGTGCTTGGTGCGAGCATGAAAGACGGGATTAACCGTCAGGTAAATGGCACCAACATTATCACACCAGAGATTTATCGGTAAAGGTATAGGTTGACCGAGGTCTGTCAGTAAAGAACGCAGCCAGAGAAGCTCAGCGGTGGCATTAGCAATGGCTTTATATTCACTCTCAGTGAAGGAACGACCAATGGTGGGTTACTTGCGAGTATGCCACGACACCAAGGATTTTCCAATGTACACACAACAGGCGCCGGTAGAGCGACGGTCATCAGGACAACCAACCCACTCACTATCGGTATCGCAATGCATTTGCTTGATAGGGGAGGAAGAAAAGACCAGACCATGATCCGGCGTACCTTGAACGTAGCGAAGAATGCGTTTAACAACCTTCCAATGCTCATCAGTGGGACAGTGCAGGAACTGACAGAGACGATTAACAGAGAACGAGATGTCCGGCCAAGTGACTGTGAGATACTGAAGTGCACCAATGATACTCTTGTATTCAGTCGCACTAGCCAGTGGGCTCCCTGAAGCTTTGACTAGAGTGGGAGAGGTGGCCATTAGCGACTGATAGGGCTTGCTATCAAGCATGTTAACACGCTCAAGAATATTGAACACGTACTTAGCTTGACAAAGGTGAATGCCAGACGAACCATACTGAATTTCAATGCCAAGAAAGTACGAAGCACGACCCAAGTTGCGAATTGGGAACTCCTTCTCTATCCAACCAATGGTGTCGTTGATCATAGTTAGAGACGAGCCAGTGATCAAGATGTCATCAACGTAGCACATGATGTACGTGACATCCTTGCCATGGCGATGCACAAACAGAGAGTTGTTAGCCAGAGACATGCGAAATCCTAGACTTTGAAGAAAAGTCTTAAGACAAGAGAACCACTCGCGAGGAGCCTGTTTCAGTCCATAGAGAGATTTCTTGAGACGACAAACATAGTCCGGACGATCAGGATCGCAAAAACCTTGAGGTTGCTCCATATAAATCGTCTCACTGAGATTGCCATGTAAGAAGGCATTAGAAACATCCAATTGATTGATGAACCACTTGTTGGCCGCTACAAAGGCAAAAATAGTGTGAATAGTGGTGGCCTTAACAACAGGACTGAAAGTTTCTTTATAATCAATGCCTGATTTTTGGCTGAAACCTCGAGCGACGAGACGAGCTTTGTAGCGTTCAACAGTACCATCCGGAAGAAGCTTTTTGCGAAATAACCATCGGCAAGTCACCAGTTCACGATCATCGGGTCACGGGACGAGTTCCCACATACCGTTATCAAGAAGGGCCTTCATTTCAGAAGACATAGTCGCACGCCATTCCGGGTGCTTATTTGCCTGAGTGAAACTGGTGGGAGTAACATCACCATGAGGGTGAGTGGCAGTGAGGCCATAAAAGCGGCCTTGGGAATGAAGAGAAGAGTTACGGAGCTGCATGGAGTGAGTGCGAAGAGGAGGAAGAGGAGGAGGAGGAGAAGGATATAAGGAGAAGTGGAAAACACAGAGTTAGAAGGAGTCTGACCGGGAGACGAAAGAGAAGGTGAGAGAGGAACAAGTGAAGATGCCAACAAAGAAGAAGAGGAGGGTGGAGGGGAAAAAGAAGAGGAAGGATGAGATGAAAGTGGGAGAGCAGGAGAGGAAGAGCCAGAAAGGAGTGGGGAAGGGAGTGGAGATACAGAGGGAGGAGATAGAGTGGAATAGGAGGAGGGAGAACTGGTGGTGGGTGAAGAAGATGTGGGTGAAGGAGTAGGCAGTGGAAGAGAAGAATTAATGGGGGAAGAAGGGTCAGCAGATGGGTGAGGGGGAGAAGATGGGGAAGAGGATGAAGGAGAGGAAGGGGAAGAAGGTTCGGCAGATGTGGTTGGAGGATGAAGGAGAGGGAGTGGAAGAAGAAGATGAATAGGGTGAAGAAGCAGTACCTGTTGCCGAGGCCACTAGAGAGAAGAGATGAAGAGTAAGTGCAACATCCGAACTGGAGGTAGCGATGTCGGAGACAGATGGAGGTGGTTGGTGAGTGGGGAACACGTCTTCAAGGAACTCCACATGTTTGCAGACATACACCCGCTTGTTTTCAAGATCTAAGCAAAGAGCACCAGCATGATCCGGTGACGGGCCAAGATACACACATAATTTTGAGCGAAATGAAAATCTGTGTGCATTGTACGGACGAAGAAAAGGGAAAATTCCACACCCAAAGACTTTTAATCGATCATACTTGGGACGAATGCGGAATATGAGATATGAGGGACATTCATTGTGAAGAACACGAGAAGGAAGAATATTGATGAGTATCGTGCTATGAAGAACAACATAATTCCAAAAACACAGTGGTAAAGAAGCTTGAGCAAACAAAGTGAGAGCAGTGTCAACAATGTGACGAATTTTGCGTTCAACAATATCATTTTGAGCGCGTGTGTGTGGACATGAAAGTTTGTGAATAATGCCATGCTGATGGAGAAAAGGACGGAGTTTTTGAAATTCGCCCCCAAAATCAGAGTGAAATTTTTTTAACCTTAGCATTAAAGTGATTTTCAATCATCGCATAGAAATTAGTGAAAACTTGATAGACATCACTTTTAAATTTCACACAAAACACCCAAGAGAAGCGAGTAAATTCATCAATAAAAACCACAGAGTAACGATGTCCCAAAAAAGAGGGCTTAGGGGAAGGGCCCCAAACATCCGCATGAATAGTCTCAAAAGCAACTTTACTAGTTCGCATAATAGAAGATAAATGTTTTCTAGATGACTTTCCTAAAGGAAAAAAATTGCAGAGTTCTGAAGAACCTGCAGATGAAAGTTTATTCTTGGACACCACCTGACGAACAGTAGGATCCTGACAGTGGCCTAGACGAGCATGCCACTTGGAGAACGGTACCACCTCACCAACCAATGCCTCCTTCAAGTTTGGCGGAAGCACATACAGTCCATCGCTACTGGGGCCTCGCAACAGGATTTCCTTGCTGATGTTATCCTTTACAAGAAAGAAGTTTGGCCAAAATTCAAAGAAACAATTATTATCACGAGTAAATTGTTGTACAAAAAGTAGAGATTTAGTGAGTTTAGGTATAATTAGAACATCATTAAGCTTTAAATTTTGAATTTTGGAGTTACCAGTGTGAGTAATTGACAGACCTTGTCCATTGCCGAAGTAAGCAGTGTTGTCATACCCCATACATGGTGAAGGATGAGACACGTGTCCAGCATTGGGAGTCATGTGATGAGTGGCCCCTGTGTCAGGGTACCACGGCTGTGAAGCATCAGAGTAGTAGGGATCAAAATCCATCTGCTGCCAGGCAATGTGTGCCTGAGGGCGAGAGCCTCGATTGCTACCCCGACCCCGTCCCCTACCGTGTCCAGATTGAGAGCCACATGTATTTTGCCTCTTCTCAGGGCATTTGTTAGACCAGTGAATTACATCACCACAGTTAAAGCAATGACCTCATTTCTTGACATTCTTCGAACCATGTGACTCAGGACCAGGTTTGACACTGACATTTGCACTCGGAACAACAGAAGCAGACATGTCAGACTTAGAAATACTCCCACGAGACAATGTCTCAAAAGATATCAGCTCAATGTACAAGGTGTGAAAATCCACACTGGAATGACGAGCAGTGAGAGTAGAGATAGTGGGGTGAAAATCTTTGTGTACATTCATCATAATAAGACCAGGCAACATATCATCCGGATAAGGGTTACCAGATGCAGCTAATTCATCTAACAAGACCCTAAGTTTGGTAAGATAGTCCTCAATAGTGTCCCCTTCCTGTTTGAGTTGACCAATTTTTTGATGAATAGTAAGACGACTACTAGCAGACACGACACCATAAGTACGTTCAAGAAAAACCCAAATTTGATGACAAGTATGCAAACTATTTATCAAGGGATACACTTCTTCAGTGATGGAGTTCAAAAGTATAGCCTTAGTGGTGTTCTCAGTGTTTTCCCAAGTTAAATATCCTGGATTGTGAGCAAATTCCATAATTAAACGAGTTGTGCAACAATTTTGGTGGAGCAGGCAAAGGGCTAATGACATGATCAAATAATTTAAGGGATTTCAACGTAGCAACCATAATTGTTTTCCAAGCCCTATAATTTTGGGGTTTTAATTTGATATGAACAGACACATTAACATAATTTGGAACTGAAACATGATTGGAATTGACATTACTTGTCCATGAGTACACATGTTCATCAATAGACTGAGGTGGGTACGTTACCGGGGGAGCCGTGTGATGCTGGAAGGATGTTTGGGGACCAACATATGTCGCAGGGAGAGAGTGTTGTTGTCCCGTGTAATGTTGGGCCTGGAGAAAATGTTGTTGTCTCATTTGGTGGCCTGAATAGGGTTGGGCCTGATTTTGAGTTGGCTGGCCCAGTCCTTGATGGCCCACTTGATTAATTTGGGTTTATGAATTAGGCAGATGCATTGGCGCATAGCCAAGAGGCGGCGAGACATTCGGCGGTCGAGGTGGGGGAGGCTGCTGGTGGCGTGGCTGGTGGAGGAACCGCGGAGTAGGCTGGCCGGCGAGCGGATGTGGGGCGTTACCGGCGGCAACAAGAGTTCCAGCGAGGTGAGGCTGCAAAGTGAAGCCCGACGGCGGCGGATTGGCGCGAAGGAGACCTGGACGCGGAGGTGCGATGTCGTCGGAGTGGAACGACGGCGGCGGAGGTCCCCACGCACGGACCGGTGGAGGAGAAATCAGCAGACCTGAATCAGAATAATTATACAGGAGACTTGAGTTCATTTGAATGCCCGATTCAAGGTCACCAGAGATGTCGGTCGTATGAACGGATACAGAATTATCATGATTAAATTCTGGCCAGTGTGTGGGATTGTAAGGTGGATTATAATTGTGTATTGGTGGATTTGGTGCATGATTGTTGTTAATGAGAAAAGCAGGTGGTGCGGACATTGCCGAGGAGGCGGGATCAGTAAAATAGGCGTGGGAGGTGGCGGATGAATCGTGTGGATTCTCCGTCGGAATAGAACTGGCGTGGGAGGCAGCTGAATTTTGACCGAGAAGCGGAAGAAATGGAGGTTCAGAACCTGAACCGGCAAATGATACCATGATAGACGATGTATTGGCGTGAAATATATGTTTTGTATATTGAATTAAGTTGAATGAAAGATTACACACACACACACACACACACACACACACACACACACACATACACACATATATATATATATATATATATATATATATATATATATATATATATATATATAGGGGAGGGATCAAGTGAGAACACCATCATATGTGAGAATACTTTTATATGTGAGAACACATCAAAACTACGTAGTTTTATTAATAATAGAGGACCAAAAGGGAAATTTGTCCCTTCTTATTCATTGTTACGCATGAGAGATGAGAGAGAAATGTGGTGCTGTTGACTTTTCATTTAATTTTATTTTTATTTAAAAACATTTTCCCGACTTTTCCACACTCCGATTTTGACGATTATCATACCGTTGGACTCGTGTCGTCTAGATGTTCATTTTAAGATCCATGATGCTTATGTAAAAACGATTTTTTAAAATTTTGAACACGCAAAATATTTTTTTGAACATAACAATTTTAAGTTTTTATACATGTTTTAAATTTTATTGCTGCTGTAAATATGAATTTTAAGTTCTTGAACATGCAGGTTATTTTTTTGAGCATACGTTTTAAGTTTTTGAAAATATGAAGTATTTTTTTGAACATAATTTTTAAGTTTTTAAACATGTGTCAATTGATAGTTTTGATGGAAAAATAATAATATTAGTATAATGTTTCATGAAATTATCTAGTTTTAGTGATAATATGTTAAAACTAAAGATCGAAACATGAAAAAATTATCCAATTTTAGTGATGATATTAATTTTTTTAACATTTTAACAATGAAAAAGTGCAAATTAACTACAATTAACATTCATGCTCAAAATTACAGCACATATGTTCAAATTATTAAAACATCTACTTTACCTAATAACAATGGTACTCAAAATAAGCGTCTCGTCAAAACAAATTCAACGGTATAAAAAAATTTCAAATCAGAGTTCGGGAAATTCGGAAAAAATGATTTAAACATAATGAAATAAACAATAATTAAAAAAAGTTCATGCTCTTAAATCCCATACGTGTCAATTAAGAAAAAATGACAAATTCTCCTTTGAACCCTCTCTCATTAGTAAAACTACGTAGTTTTGGAGGTGTTCTCACATATAAAGTGTTCTCGCATATGGAAGGTGTTCTCACTTGATCCTTCCTCTATATATATATACCCTATGTACAATTAGAAAAATAATAAATGTTAGCATGTTACACTCTGCGGTGGTGCAACAGATCATCTCCTCAAAAGATTAAAATGACTTTTTTTTTGAGTTAAAAAGTTTAAACGGGAAGCGAAAACCACAAAATTTCAAGTGAAAATCAGGGCCGTCTCTGGGCACGGGCGAGAGGGGCGGTCGCCCAGGGCCCCGAATATTCAGGGGCCCCATATATATATATGTTACCTATATGTATATATATATATAATTCCTAATATTTTAAATGTCATATAATTATTTTATCTTTTTAAGATAAATGTCATCTAATTAATATAATTGCATTAATAATTTTTTGGAAACATGATAAAATTTAAATTAAAATACATAATTTACGCCAATTAATTAGAAAGGGTCACTAATTGTAAACGGTAACTTAGTATTCAATAATCAAGTCAAAAGTAATTAAGAGTTAATGGAATTCTTAATGTTTATAAATTCTCAAAATCAATTAATCCAAAGGGACTCTTCAAACAAACGGTCTTCTTCTTTTATTAGATTACAATACTAATTATATATACTCATATTTCTCCACTTTTTATCTCCATCAATTCCCCAATTGCTCAATTACTAAATTATTATCTTCATCTCATTCTTAGGCATCATTCAGTCAAGATACGAAGTTCAAATTCGAGGCTTTTTCAAACTACGATCTTAACGGTCCCGTTTTTCATAATCTATGGCAAACGCATTACCCAGGTGCAATTGTTCTTTACTTTACTCTTAATCTAAAACTTTGTTGCTCTGTAGATTTTATTTTATATATAATGTTATCGAAAAAGCATTTATCTGGTTATGAAAAAAGAAAAAAAAGAAAACGAACACAAGAGCTTATAGAATCACAAAAGGGAGCTATGGATAAATTTTTTTCTAAAAAAGTTGAAGAGTGTTCTAATGGTTTGGATTTGGATACAGAGAATGTTACTGGAATTGATGATTCCAGTAATTTGAATCACCATGTTAATGTGGCTGCTACTACTTTTAATGACCATGAAAATATGGATGCTACTAATTTGAATGACCATGACAATATACCAAATGTGCAGGAGGTTGATGTTGAAATTGATGAACACTTTGTCCCTCCTTGTTTGGATATTTATGATCCAAAAAATTGGGGTAATCTTGACAATAAAACTAGGGATATATTAGTTGAAAAAGGACCTATAAGAGATTTAAATGTTGTGTTTCCTTTAGATACTGTTTCTAGACATTTTTCATGTGCTCATTATTTTCGAAAATTGAGTAATGGAGAGACTAGTGATAGAAAGTGGTTGGTTTACTCAAAACTTGCAAATAAAGTCTATTGTTTTTGCTGCAAATTATTCACATTGCACAATAGAAGTCTTTTAGCAAATGATGGAGTGGATGATTGGAAACATATTAGTGAGAGACTTAACCAACATGAGAATAGTGGTGAGCATATGACTAATATGAGTGCTTGGACTGAAGCAAGATTAAGATTACAAAATGATCAAGGCATTGATAAAGATTTACAAATAGGAATGTCAAAGGAAAAAGAACGATGGAGACAAGTTCTGACTAGAATAATTTCTGTTGTAAAATGTCTAGCAAAACACAATTTAGCTTTTCGAGGATCTTGTGCGAAACTTTATGAGGATAGTAATGGTAATTTTTTGGGATTAATTGAAATGATTGCTGAATTTGATTTGGTTATGCAAGATCATGTTAGACGTATCCAAAATCAAGAAATTCACCATCACTATCTTGGTCCTAGTATTCAAAATGAATTGATTTGTCTGTTAGCCCATAATGTTAGAACTTCTATAATAGAAATTGTGAAGGAGGCAAAATATTTTTCTATAATTCTTGATTGTACCCCGGACGTGAGCCATGAAGAACAAATGACTTTGATTGTACGTTGTGTGAATATGTCAAGTGACAAGATTAAAATAGAAGAGTTTTTTTTAGAGTTCTTAAAAGTAGATGATACTTCTGGGTTGGGACTTTTTAATGAGTTGTTAAATGCATGCAAGTCTCTTGATTTAAATATTGACGATGTTAGGGGTCAAGGTTACGATAATGGCTCTAATATGAAAGGAAAAAATCAAGGGGTTCAAAAAAGATTGCTTGAAATAAATCCTAGGGCTTTATATATGCCATGTGCTTGTCATAGTCTTAATCTTACTGTATCAGATATGGCTCATTCATGCCCCAGTGCTATTTCATTTTCGGAATTGTGCAACGTTTATATTCACTATTTGCTAGTTCTACTAAAAGATGGAAAGTTTTAGTTGATAATGTTCCGGGGTTAACAATGAAATCTTTGTGCAATACTCGATGGGAAAGTCGAATTAAAAGTGTTAAAGCCATAAGATATCAAATACCCCAAATAAAGTTAGCTTTGTCTGAATTGTGTAAGAGTTGTGATGATGCCAAGTCAAAAAGTGAAGCAAAAAGTTTGGGTAACGCTATTAAAAGCTTTACTTTTTTACTTGGTATGGTTATTTGGCATGAAATTTTATTTACAATAAACATGGTGAGTAAAAAGCTACAATCTAAATCCATGTGCATTGACACCACAAAGAAGGAAATAGAAGACGTGATGCTATACTTTAAAAAATATAGAGATGAAGGGTTTGAATCTTCTATGAATATTGCCAAATCTCTTGCACTTGATATGAAAATAGAGCCAACATTTCCAACAAAGCGTCGTGTTTCTAGGAAAAAGCAATTTGATGAGAGTGATAGTGATAATGATAATGATGAAGAAGAACAGTCAGCCGAAGAATCTTTTAGAGTAAAATATTTTCTTTTTGTTGTTGATAAAGCCATAGTTTCTTTGCAAGATAGATTTGAACAATTAGAAATATTTGAAAGTATTTTTGGTTTCTTATGTGATTCAAAGAGGTTGAAATCATTGGATAATGATGAATTAAGAAACTCATGCACACATTTTGTGACTACATTTTCTTATAATGATTGTTCGGATGTTGATGCAGATGATTTTTTTTCAGAATTGAAAGTGTTGCAATCAACTTTGCCAAATGACTTGAAGTCGGCCCTTGAAATTTTGGAGTTTGTCAAAAGAGCAGATTGTTTTCCAAATGTTTCCATAGCTCTTCGAATTCTTCTAACTATGCCAGTGACTGTTGCATCTGCTGAAAGAAGTTTTTCGAAGTTGAAGTTACTGAAAAATTATTTGAGATCATCAATGTCGCAAGAAAGGTTGAATGACTTAGCCACTTTATGTATCGAGAGACATATGTTAGAGCATATTGATATAGACACTATGATTAGTGATTTTGCATCTAAAAATGCTCGTAGACATCGTTTTGTATGAAAAATTCAATATGTAATAAATAAAAATGTCTTTTTTAATTAGTCGTGTTTTTTTTCTTCCACTTGTTTATTAGGGCCCATAATTGAAACTTCGCCCAGGGCCCTCGAAACCTCAGGATCGGCCCTGGTGAAAATAGATGTCAACTTTAGGGATCCGCAAGGGGTAAAAATGATCTATTTATTATGAAAGATAAATGTTTCTATTTTCATACTGTTATATAAAATATTAAATAAAATCAATTCACATGGGTACATTTAATAATTAGCTTGAGACGTTCATAAAAAAAAAAAAAAAAAAAAATTAGCTTGAGACTCCACTCTTTTTTCTTTTTTTTTTTTCTTTAAGAAGAGACTCCACTCTATTAATTGGTTGAATATTCAGTTTCTAAATTCGTGAAATATCTTTAACTGAACAAGTGTGAGATTCAGATCTCAAAGAGGGGAAAAAGAACCCGCCCAATGATTCTATGACTTACATTTTTTTAACACAAATTAGTATTGTGATCTTTATAATAGATCCAGAAATCCTGCATAGAATTAAGGCAAATTTATTGGTCTGACAGAAAGCTAAAGAAGAAATTTAATTAATTGGTACAATACTTTTGTTAGATGTGTCAACTTATAGGATTGCGATCACAAAATTTAAGTACCTAAAATTCTCACATTTGCCTCTATATTCACATAACTTTTATTATTCACAGAACTTTTATTATCTATGCAATTTTAAAGCACCATGTTTTCTAATTTGATGTCACGTTACATTTTAATTGATGAAAAGGTAATATTACTATATGAATTAAATTATATATGAACTTTTTTGAGCGTACAGAATTCTTATATATTTTGGTTATGTAAGACAAAAGTTGAGATGCACAACTAAGAAGGCTTAAAAATTGGTAAATGGAAGAAATGGTGAGGAATAGGGAAAAGACTATTGGGCGTTGAGCAAAATATAACAGTAAATATGATGTAATGGATGAAAAAAATTTATATCGCTGACACGACTTAACTTTACAATTCAATAATGATTATGTTAGCTGATTTCGAATCATTTCGAGATTAAGAGTTTGTTGTTGTATGAAATCATTATATATGTATAATTAAATTCTTCAGTTGACGATACTTAAAGAAAAAAAATAAAAAATTCTTTCATTAGAGATTAATTTATTATTATTATTATTATTATTATTATTATTATTATTATTATAGCTATGAGATTTAATATGTACAGTTCCGATTTAATATTATAGCATGCTAAAGATCTTTTAATTAATCAAACCCTGTTTGGATAATATTTCATGGAAATTATTTATACATGTGTGATGTGTAGTACATAAGAATCGGCAAAGTCAAGAAAACGCATAAGAATAACTTATTACTCTTATTTTAGTTGTGCAATTTTAGCCTTAATAGTGACAGTTGGATCAAATTTTAGAAATCATTAAAAAACATTGATATTTTTGTTCTTGTGTTTTGCACCAAATTTGGTTAAATTTCTTTTACTGATGTTTTGTGTGCGTGATTTCAGAATGGATTTGAACATGTAATATCTCTAATCACGCACATTATTCCAAATAGGATAAATAATTTATTAGTCTTAATTAACATTTTTACCTACGCTCCGTGTTTATCGTATTTCTAAGACATGCTATTTAATTAGTCTCTCTATACTTCTAGATAACATGCAATATTGTCTTACCTAGAGGGATTAATAAACTGAAGAAAAAATGAAGCCCTAAATAATGTATTTGAAAGTATGATGTACATATTGAATACGAGTAAACAATTTATTACCTTAATAAATTATTTATTTTTCAAGTATAACCTGTGGTTTCAACAATTTGCAAGATGTAATGAGTTTTGTTTTGGTTGCATTAGACATGTAAGAAAAACATGACAAGAGAAGGAAAATCAACCTAACTATAGCTATTATTCCAAGTTGGAATGGGTAAATGGTATAACCAAATTTGAAATAACTGAATTGCATTACATACACATAATTTGTTTATACACTCAAATTAATTTATGTATTAGTGTAAGGAACAAATGATTATTAATATTCCAATACAAATTATTCAAGGGGAATCATATCTGATTGGCTTTCCACTTGTAGAAAGAGATTCAAGAATCCAATTCTTGGTACTGCTAGAGCTACCTCCTTCTTCCTCCTTATTAGGAATCAAAGAAGAAGAAGACGAAGAAGGAACTTTTTCCTTATTAATGAGAGATGTGATAGCCGCCGCGACAGCAACCCTAAATTTAGGATCAGAAGCAATAGCAGTAACATTTTCAGCCATTGATTTCTCATCTTCATCACTTCTCCATCTTTCATTAGGGCTAGAAAACAAATTCTTGGCAACGTTGTTTTGGTGACTCGTTTGCATCCAAGAAAAAGCAGGAGACGAAAAAGATGATGGTGTTGATGATGATGGGTCAAAAGTAGTATTATTAATGGTATCAAGTAAAATGTTGGATTTGGACGGATCGGTAGGGTTTACGGTTCTAAAAGGTGACAAATGAGGGTATGAAATATGATTGGGTGGAAGTGATGATGGGTGATTGAAAGAAGAAGAAGAAGAAGAAGAAAGGTAATTTGATAAAGGGTTGGTTGAATCCAATAACATGAAGGAAGATGAAGCAGAAGCTGTTGATGCCATTGCTGTTGCACCCACTGGAAGTGGATGATTATGTGTTCCTTCATATGTTGTTATAAGGATAGACATGTCTTCTAAACATCTTTGCACCTATTTTAATTAAATATACAAACAAACATTAAGTGAAGCAAACACATTTTAAGTGGTAATTAACATAATTACTATTGCATAAAGATAGTCATATACTAATTAACTCGAGTGGTTAGAAGCTTTTCGTTCGTTGCAAAACACGCACAAACATTTAGATTAGTCTTTTATATAGAAGCTTTTCTAATCCTAGACCTGAATATGAATGATTGAATTTGTTGTTTGATAGAGATAATACACAATGAAGAATTTGTGATTACCTGTTTCCTGACTGGACACCCGGGTGCCACAGTGCAACGATAATAGGCTCGAGGGCAAGGATTGCCTTTCGCTATTTTCTGCCCATATTTTCTCCATTGACAACCATCATTCAGCTACAATTAATTTCACTTAATCGAATTAATTTGAAATAGTTAATACGAAATAAAGAGTTTTTATGAAACGGAGAGAACTAACCGTAGCAGCTTGACATCTCGCTCGAACCGAAACCCTAGCTTTTCTGTTGGCTAAAGAAGTAACTAGTCCCAAATGATTATTATCACTAATTCTTTGAACCTTAATCTCCTTATCCTTTTCATTTTCTTGCTTTCTCATCATCTCTTCTTGATCTCTAATTTCTTGTTCATTTATGATAATGTCACTTTGTTGTAGCCTAAGAGATAACCCTATTTCACTTTCTCCCATTATATTTATTCTATCCCCCAGCTTTAATAAACCTGATAAATTTTTTGAAGAAGCTGCTGCACCCTTTTCATTTCCATTTACATGAAGAAAATTATGTGGAGGATCCTGAACAAATAAATAAATTAATAAAATTATCTATAATTATTAAACAAACAAACAATATTTAATATAATAAATATTAGTAATATACCTTTTCCCGGGTATTTTGATGAATTACAGCGAATTTTGTTTGAAGATGATAGTAATCTTTCATGGTTTGCTCTACTACGTTCCTCAACACTTGATTCTCCTCTTTCATTCGATTCATCTCTGTCTGTAGAGCTGATAACTGCTGCAAATTCTTATTAAGCTGGGGATGGGACGATTGAAGAAAAGAATCACAACTAGGTTGACATGGTATATTCTTATTAAGGTTGATATCTTTATCAGAGTGAGGTCGATTGCCAACAGAATTACAACCTTTGTCGGTTGTAACGAACTATTAATTAAGAAAAACGTAATTAAACTGAAGGAAAAGATCAAATAATACGTACCTGATCTGTGTTAGTAGTAGTGGTTTCTTGCAAAGATAATTCAAGAGATGAAGAATCATCAACAACTTCTCCAGTGACAGTAGGTGTAGCTTCATTTTCTTGAGAATCCATTTTGAGAGAAAGATGAATATCCATTTTCTCTTCTTCTCTATCTCTCTCTCTAAGAAATAAAATGCTGCTTTTGAGGCACCAAAGTCAATTCCCTCCTCTCTAATTACACACACTAGGACACATCTAATTAAGCTTTGACTTTAACTGCCTTCTTAATTAAACCTCTATTATTTTAATTTCTTAATATTCACTACTAGTATTTAATATTTAGGATCAAGGGGTTTCTTATTCTAATAAACATTATAGGCAAACACCAATTTTATATTTACTCTATAAAGTGGTCCACTATACTACATATTTTTGATAGAACACTATACTACATATTAATGCTTGTGTAATTTTATTTTATTTTTCAAAAAAGAATTTGTTCAGCATAATTTAGGCTTAAATATTAATTTTCTGTTAAGCTATAAATAAAATTTATGTCAATAGAAAATGTCATCCTCATGATAGAAAATTTAGCTCTACATAACTAATGATGAAAATCAGAAGCGAAATTCCTCGAAAAATAGTATATCATACATATATAAAAATTTGGAGACAAATTGATGAGGTGTCAATTTTTAAAATTTTAAAATTATATTAATTCTTTTATTCTAATAATTTATTTAATTTCATTCCGGTCACTAAATATTGGAGTCCTTTTTTATTTATGATCCACTAAATAATGGAGTGTAAATTCAATTAAACACCATTGTAAGCATTGGTTTTCGAACGCAATGACGAAATCAATTTTCGAGCTCCTCGTTCGACCAGTCATGCAAGTGTCAGTACTCGTTAAGGAACACAAGATTGACACCTTCAAACTTGTGACAAAGTACTCTTTCACCTAAACTTCATCCGGTCTCCATATCTCTCCTTTATGACCGTACGGTCTCCGTAACAGTGACCGTACGGTCACCATCACTAAGACCGTACGGTCTCCACACGTGGCAATACGGTCCTTATCCTTATAACGTTCGGTCGGGCCTTTTTGTTGGTAGAGAAGGCTTCGTGTTCAAAGACGAAAGTGTTTTATATGACACCGGACAATCTCCATAAGGGTGACCGTACGGTCACCATATACTCCAATATAAGGAGGCCGAAAATCCCATTCATTCTGATAAGTCCAAAATGTACTTATAATTCAAGGCATTGAATCGATGTATTCATAAGAAATTGATCCATTTAGCTTAGATTTACATAGGTTAGGGGAAACTTTACCTTTGTATTTGTGTTTTCATTTGGAGGGATCAAGTTTTAAGGAAACGAGTTGATTTGGTGCGAAAATCGAGTTCTACTCGAGCAAACGAGGCAGCCTTGACACCTTGAAGTATTTTTGCCATAACTTCCTCGTATGAACGTATGTTTGGGCGTTTCAAGTTGCGTTGGAAAGCTAAGACATAGGCAAACAACTTTCATGTTTTAAGTTTTTCCAAATTCAGAGCAGCAAGTGGTCAAAACAGGGTTCGAAGTTGGAAGGCATTCTCGGGCGCGACTGGGAGCTGTCTCGACCGAGACTACAAGGCTGATTTTGTGGTTTTTGGTGTCTCGATCGAGACAAAAGTGTCTTGATCGAGACAAGGGCTCTGTCCCTTACATTTTTAGCGTCTCTATCGAGACAAAAGTGTCTCCATCGAGACGGGGAACGCCCGTCTCGCCTCTTCATGCCAAAAGACGTATTTTATCGCCCAAATGACACCCCGAATCACCCAATAGCTTCATCCTTTCATCAAGCAATGTAATCTTTGAGTTTTTGGCTATAAATATGCCATTCTCCAGCGAAAGAAAATATACATTAAGACGGATTATCTCTTACAAGAAATCACATTCATAGTTATTTCCATTTGTTCCACCGAATTCCCTTCGGGGAATTTGTAAACACCATACAACTTACCTTTCATTCTAGATTCCATGGCATTGTAGTGCTAATCGAGAGATAGACTTCTTGTAGGGTTTCAGAAAGATCGATCAGAGCCGCGCAGCGGAAGCAGCAAACTTTTATTAGTTAAACGGTGAATTCGATCTAACCTGAACCAATTGTCCTATTGATCTTAATCTTTAAACCTCAGTTAAATTTTAACAAAACTGTTATCTTAATCTATGGATTAAGAAAACCTACTTGGATATCCTTTCAAGGATAGACGAGAGCCTCAGATGTTGCTCCTCCTAGATCACGTGCAGACATGAGCAAGAACCGAGATCAGCTACTAGTCGGCTTACTCCAAGAACGCGAAGAACGAGGAACAAATTCACCGGAATCCTCTAGAGAGGGGTTCGGTCGAATTCAGCTAATGGAGGCTAGGGTTTTCCGTTTCCCATCCAGAATAATGAATTGACAATTCACTTATATAGTGCAATTAATTAACTTTCAGTTAATTATTAATTTGACCCTTAATTAATTTAATTTTATCAATTAAACACCGTAGTATTAAATCGATTCAATTAACATCAATTAGGTTAAATTAATATTACACTTTAACCCATAAACAATTAATCGCTTAATTAAATTAACTCGATTAATTAATTAGCCGTTCCATTTACTAATTAACTTGTCACATAACAAATAATTAATATGTTCTTCAAATAATCAATTCATCAATTGATCATTTAATCTTGGAATTAATTAACACAGTTCATGTATCAATTAATCTTCTCGATTACCGTGTTGCACGATCCTTAGGGTCTGAAATCAATAAGCTGTGAATTAACAATTCACTGATCGACAGAGGGTCCTAGTAAACCATGTCAATCACATATTGATTAAAGATGAATGCTATCCATGTTAGACAGAAAACCCTGTATGATGCTCTACTTATCTCTTACCAAAAGCATATCGATTAATCAAGCTGGAGGCATGGTGTAGTCATCCTCTATTGCTAGATTAATTTCTTGATCATCGAGTATTACTGACAAACAAACAAGTCACCTGCTTGTTTCAGTACGGCCGTACATTTCTCAGCTAATACTCATCAAGTGGCCTATGATATCAACTCACTTAAACAGTGAGTGGTAATTCCATCACTTCAACTATCCGCAGTAATAAGTTCAGAGATTGAACCAGTGTATCCATATTTGGCATCCTCTGGCGGACCTGTTAGAAATACACCAAATTCAATCTGATTCCTTATTGACTGCTATACTGAAATCAGGTCAGGAGATAAAAGAGATCTACATTGTTAGAAAGCTTAATGACTCTACCACCATGAACTTTCTAAAGCGGATCGACCAAGTCTCGTGTAACGCACACACACCTATATCCATATTCACATACACTAAGCAACCTACAGAGTGTCATGTGAATCCTAGATATAAAAGCTTATGCCATAATCATTCCCATGACTATGACTGGCTTCTGGTATACTTTTATGATATACTATCAACGGATACTTCATTTAGTTGCTATAGTACAAGATATATAACTCAAATGAATTAATGTCTTTATTCATAAAACACCAATGACATAGTATGTAATCATCATCAAATACAATGTCATAAAACAATGCCTAGGGCCTAGGGCACACCAACACTTCTTTCATCGGTTCATTGAGGAGAAGAGGAGGAAGAACGCCCCGAGGCTTGACAAACCTTACGAGGAAGAGTAAAAGGATTGACAACCCTCTTTCCCTTCTTAGTTATAGTTCATTTTCTCTGAATTTCCGTTTACATTTGTATGAATGCTATGACAATTACAATATTATGAAATGAGTATTCTTCATATATGTTCATGTTATTGAATGATTAAATTGTTCATAACTAATGTTTTATTAATCTAGGATAGGTCCAGTTAGTAAACCGTAATCAATCTAACTTATGCGATAATCATTAATCTAATAAGATTATCTAGGATAGGTCCAGTAATCTTGTTAAGTTAAAGTCACAGAAGGATAACTTAATCGCAAGAATCGAGAGATCGGGTTAAGTTATGTTTTAGAATTGGTTGAGTATATATGAATAAATTGTCATGGTGGTCATTGTGCTTAAATGAATCGTTGTCTTTGCTTGGATGAAGAATGTTCGTTGAAGATGTTAGTGTAGGAATAAATGTTAGTCTAGGAATTAGTTTAGTTTAATCACCAACAATCTAAATTATCGCTTTTCTATAAACCTCGAGAAAACAAATAAAGTAAATGATGAACGTAAATGAGTAATTAGCGTTTTCCTGTGGGTTCGATCTTTTTATTACTGCATGAGTGACTCCGTACACTTGCGGAAATCGCCCAACACATTCCATCAACAATTCTTTCTTTCCCCCTATTCTATCTCGGTTTCTGAGCGGTTCTTGACCTAATAAGTTGCCTCTGATAAGTTGCCTAAGAAATTCGCATCTGATATAAAATAATCGCTCAAATACTGAAGTTTTACCTCCAAAAGCACCCCCGCTCCATAAAGTCCTCACGACACCAAAAATATTCTTACCATCCTCCAATATTTATAATTCCACTCATTTCTATTTCCAAATTTCCGACGTAGCTCTCCTCTCCGCAAAAGAGCTCACACAATTCCCAAATAAACTTCATAAAAGTCCGAAGGATACCCCCATAATTCTTTCTCTCAGTCACTAGGAGTACGTCCCCGACGCCTCTCCGACCCCAAAGCTTCGTTCACCCGGCTCCGTTCTTCAACGAGTACTAGCTTGCAAGCATCCTACAGGCACGCTACGAGGGTAAGCTTCTGGGTTTTTACGGTGTCACCCAACGGTTTACCGTACAAATGTTTGTGTATTTCAAATATTTTGTGTGATAACAATAAATACAAAACAATAATGAATTAAGTTGCATTAAAGATCCTCTAGGGCCTAGAATGTCGGAACTAATAAGTTGTATCCACGAACGTAAATAGAATCTCAGGTTTTCAAGACAATCGGTACATACACCGGTTCGTAAATTTTCCTGGTCGGCCGGGTGGCGACTCTAGTCAAAGAAGGGTAAAGCCGCTATGAGCGCCCATTTCCGCTCACAGTGGCGACTCTGCTGGGGACCAAAAATATATTCTACTGTCGCTGAATTGACTTCAACGTACGATTTCTTGAAGTTGATTTATTGATAGAAGAATGTATATTTGGTTTTCACTTTTTGTAAAAATATTTCTTAAATCATTTTATGAAAAGTAAAAATTGGGATAAAATCGAAGCGTTCTGACAGTCTATGGCTATATACGGAGTTACTGTTTTTTTGGGTGTGCGAGTATCATGATGCATAAAAGAAAAATCCCGAATGGTCAACGTGTGTTATGGGTCGCGCTTGATGAACCCTAAGTATTTTGATTATGTCCAAACGTTTCAGAAGATGAAATTTAATTTATGCCTATATACTTATCAATGTTGGCTAACAATTTTTGTTAAGTTTTGTATAAGTTTTTCTCAGCAGGTGCTGAAAGAAGAAACTCTGGATTGCATAAAAAACTCAGAAGAGAAGAATAGTTGAAGACTGAAGTTAAAGCTCAGAAGCTGGATACTCCGCTCTGAAGAACCTCAGAAGTTTGATAAAGCTCTCCTCAAAGTTCAACTGCAACCAGAAGCTGTTCCATTTGATCAGAAGCTAAGACAAAGGAACTGAGCTCTCAGAAGCTCAAGTCACGGGTTTTGCTAAGCATTTAATGCTCTGAACTCTGCATTTAATAGTGGTGAAACAGATTTTACTCTTTGTCAACTTGTCTTTGTTCAGAAGATTGTCCAGAAGTTCTCTAACTCAGAACTTCTGTTGTTGAAAAGCAGTAAACTGCTAGAAGGCATAATTTCCTTCAGATGCTACTTCATTAAGCTTGCCTCTGACTCTGAGGAAATTTGACTCTAAAAACTGAGTTTCTCTAAAAACTCTAAGTTTTTCAGTTTCCGAATTTGACACCTATTCACCCCCCCTGTAGGTGATTCTGATCTTGTTTGGGCCAACAAGTGGTATCAGAGCGAAGGTCACTTTGTATATTTACTAAGATCTAACAATATAAGTGTAACCTGCCTGACCTCTTATGTTTTTAAGCTTTCCACTACTGTTATCTTTGGCGACAGTTTGGAGCCTGATGGTTATACCTGGTTGAATTCTTCAAGTAGCTTTTTGGTTAGGACGCCTCATCAATTACGTATCTCTTCTTCATATCCTTAGGGATTTCCCTCTTGCAATTTCCTTATGGAACTCTTTTGTCCCGATGTCGCAACGAGGTGCTTTCTATTCGACTAACCTCTAGTTGTGGCTTACTGGTAACCTTAAGGTCATCTTTGGTATGATTTTGAGTAGTTTGGTTTCTTTACTTTTTGTTGTTCATGGTTATGGAAATGGAGGAATGCTTAGATTTTTTATTCGGCATCGGGTATTGTAGAGGATAAGAGCAAGTTTGTTCTTACAAGGGCTCGTGACTATGTGTCTGCGGTGAATAAACATGGGGCTGCTGGGGTTTGGCCTCTTCAACCGGTTCATATTATGTGGATGTTGCCAGAGAATGGTAGGTTAATTGTGATGGCTCGAGTAAGGGAAATTCGAGATTAGCCGTGACGGGTGGTGTGATTCGAGATGATCAGGGTGATTGGCTGGGGGGTTTCCCTTGTAATTTAGGTATATGTACTGCTATGCTTGATGAGCTCTAGGGTCTTTACTTTGGGTTGGATCTTTCTTGGAATAAGGGGTTCCAAAAGGTAATCGAGATTGATTCGCAGGTGGTTGTTACTATGGTTTCAAATCCTAATTGTCACTTTCATCGGTACTACTGGTCGGTTGAAGGGTGTAAAAGTATGCTTAGTCGGGCTTGGGAGGTGAAAGTTCAGCATGTCTTTAGAGAATGGAATAAAGCTGCCGATTGGATGACAAATTTTGCTGGAAGTCTTTATATGAGTTATCACGAGTGTGATGCACCGTCTGCAGGCATCCATGATATTCTAGATGGTGACTTGTTGGGAGTTGGATCGATTCACTCAATTCGTTTGTAATTTTTCCAGTTTCTGTTTATCTTTATCTTTTTTTTGCACGGGTTCCAAATCTAGATGCGTTAGTATATCTATAGATGAACAAAAGCAATTTATTCTATGATATAAGTAAAATTTCAATTTTAGGGCTAAAATTATGCTGTCTTAATTTTATTTATTTTGATACGGAGGGGTTAAAAAACCCTCGGGACTATACTATCTTAATTTGATTTATATAGAATGACAAATATCTGTTAAGAAATGAATGATATATATTTTAATCACTCTTCGTTGTGGATGTAGTTAAAATAAAAGAGTTGAGATCCTTTACAGTTGAAATTTCCTTAATTAAATTAAAGTTGTAGTTTCAACCATTAATTACAACATTAACTTATAAGATTTGACTGATAAATTTTAGTATTTAATAAGCCCCTAGTATTTTATTTTATTTTTTTTCTTTTAGTAAAATTCAGCTCAGTTTAGTTTCATTCAGTTCATGCTAAATTCAATTCCGTCAAATTCAGCAAAATTCATTCTTCATTCAGCCAAATTCAGCCAATTCAATTTAGTTCAATTCAGTTTCATTCAGTTCAATTCACCCATAAAGAACGTGATCGTTATTTATTTAAGAAAACAAATCTTAATTACTGATTTTACAATTAATGGTTGAAATGCATACCATTTTACAAATTTTAGGAAATTTTAACTTTAAAGAATCCTAACCCTAAAATAAAATACGGTTCCGATTATATGCAGCCAAGCATTAAATACAACAAAATATGATCTTGTATTTAATATTTAAACATTTATTAAACTACAGAATCCAAATCATTTTATGGTAAGAAAATAATTAAAATCTAATATAATCTACTACACATAAATTACCATAACAGAAACTATTGCATTAGTATAAACTTTAAATCATAGATCATATACCCTAAACTCACAATCTATAAACCCTAAACCCAATATTGTTGAACCCGTAACCCTAAATTGTTAAATTATAATTTTAAATTAAACCCTAAAATATAAAATCTAAACCCTAAATCCGAAATTGGTGAACCTGAACCCATAAATTGAACCCTATACCTTAATTATTAAACCCTACACTTGAGATCCTAAACGTTAAACCCTAAATTATTGATTTCAAACCCTTAACTTTAAATCCTAAATAATTAGTACTGTTGGAATCTGATCAACGATCAGAGTCGCGCAGCGGAAGCGAGAAAAACGATATTAACATCATTGATCAGATTACTTTGATCTTTATCATTGCCTCAATGTTATTTACTTAATTAATGGTGATTAAACTACTTTAGTCACTCACATGGAATCCCTCTTCGAGAGATGGACGAACCGCACGATCGGAGGTTCCGCCAATATCACGTGCACGACACTTCAGACGACGAGTCCTCGAAAAGGCACGAAGAACGATGAACAGAAACTCCAGACACCTCCTGCAGTAGTCGGCCGAATGGGGTCAAGGAGAATTAGGGTTTTCTGATTTTCTGTGTCAGAAAGTCTAGGGTTTCAATCGATTAGGATTAATTTATAGTGTGTCGATTAATTACAATTTCAGTACCTGTATTAATTTAATTAATCTGATTGTACCACAATAGAATACAATAGATTCAATTAACATCAATTATGTTATAATTAATCACACACTAACCCCTAAAGAAAATCTAATTAATCAATTCCTTAATTAATTAACCCGATTGAATAATTAATCCCTCCAAACAATCAATTAACTTGTTCCAATCAAAACAATTAATCAATTAACATTATCAGTTAACAACTAATAATAAGTTCATCACAAATACACTACATGTATTAGTTCTCCGAGTACAAGTCTCAGTGTCTAGTGTGCACGATCATGTGGGCCATAATCAATTAGCTCAACGACTGATAGAGAGTTGCCTAGACCATATCAGTCACCAATTGATTACAGTGTTAGTCCATCTCATACAGATAGATACCCTGTAGTATTCTCTAATATCTCTTACCAAGCATATCGATATATCAAGTATGAGGCATGGTGGACGTCATCCTCTACAGCTTGAGATATTTCTCGATTTAGAGTTAACTGAAGAACAGATAAGTAACCAGCTTATCTGAGTGTGGCCACACATTTCTCAGTTCAACTCATCGAGTGGCCTAATGATATCAACTCACTTATGGAGTGAGTGGTAATCCCTTCACTTCAACTATCAGTATGAATGAGTTCACTGACTAGACCAATCGTACCCGTATTTGGCATCCTTTTACAGACCTGTTAGGCGTATGTCAAATCTAATCAGATTCTTCATTCAATACTATATTGAAATCAGGTCGACAGATAAAAGAGATCTACATTTATAGAAGGGCAATGACACTTCCACCATATGCCTTCTAAAGCGGATCGACCAAGTCCCGTATTGGTCATACGTACCTACAAACATATCCTGTACACATGTACATATCCTGTTCGTAAAAGCTTTACATTCTATTCATTCCCATGAGTAGAACTAGCTTCTGGTTATTTATGATATACAATCAATGGATACTCCATACAGTACATATAATACAAGATATATTAACTGAATGAATTAATGCCTTTTATTCCATAAAAACAATTGTATGGTACAATCAACAAAAGTACAATACAATAACAAATAACTATGCCTAGAACTATGGCACACCAACAAGTACATCTATTAATTTTGTTAATTTAGAATGTATTAAATTTACTTATATTTAAATTATTTTATTACCAGAAATAAATTTAAAAATAAATAGTTTAATAAATACAAGAGCATTAAATATGAGATTATATTTTGTATTTAATACTCTTTTTTTTTACAACCAAAGAAAGCTTCATTAAAATGAAAAATGAAAAAGCAACAAATAAATAAAGTCGGGAGGTACATATAACCACTCAGCCCGATAATTAGGAATATGAAAACTAGTTGCAAATAAATAAGCGACAATATTAGTCGAGCATTTAACAAACACAATAGAGCAATTATAAAGCTCGTTAAGCAATAACCTACAATCTTTGACTATGCCGTTAAAAGGTAAAGAAACCTCTAACGGTCGGGCCATCAATTGCACAACTATCAAGAAATCTGAGTCGACTGCAATAGTACTCCAAATATTATACTTGATCCAACTAAGAGCTTCTTGAACAGAAAAACTTGTTGACCCCTTCCGATTACAGTTTTTTATCCAGCTAAGGGCTTCCCAAACAGAAAATGCTTCAATCAAATTCGGATTTGAACCAAACACACACCAATGGAGGGGGAAGCAGAGGGTGAACACTGATTCTAAGATATCATTTGTTACTCCTCTCACACCGATAGCAACAAATCAGATCAACACCAACAAACACAACAATTGAATCACACGAAGAAACTGATCGAACATGGTAAAAAGGGCTTAAGAATCAATAACCCTAACTCCTCATACGGGAGACATTCTTACTCGACAAAAGACAACTCATAAAACTTAATTGAAGTATTTAACAGTAAAACGTAATCAAAAATAACATCGACGCAAAGATCGGATAAGGAAAGCAATAGAAAATATGAAAGAGAAGAGGAGAGGAAATGAGAGGAGTGGGTGGCGGCAGCTATATTAAATCACTACTACTTTTGTTAAATGAATTGTATTTAATACTTATACGTAGTACTAAGGGCTACATATATCAAAACTTTAGTAAAATATTTGTGAACAATCATGCATGGGATGAAGCTGTATTCAATTATTTTAACGAAACTTACCTATGAAAGAAAGGAGTCTCTTTCTATTACTCCTAATTTATAGTGTATATATAACATTGATGATTGTCTTTCTTTTTCAGCAAAGAATATTTACTTCATTCTTTCGAAAAATAAAAAATAACTCGCATTCATTAAGCATCAATCATTTTAATTTCTTCAATTATAAGAAATTTTTTTAAAAGGTCAATTATTAATTAATGTTCAAAATTTCAACTTAGATCATGGAGCTTCTTAAATGATGGATCCATCATATATAATTTGTAGTCTTATACACTCGTCCTTCAATAAAGAGGCCACGTTTCTTTAGATGTGATAATCTTTTAAATGATCCGAAAAAATTATATCAAATCAAATCCATAGAAAAATTAAGGAACCCAACTTAACTCACGAGAAAAAAAAAAAAGTTAATTATTTCAGTTTTTTCTCAGTTTTGTTAGTTTCATTGATTCAGAAGTCTCAATCCAATAGCTAAGCATTTCTAGAAAAAAAAAATTAAATTTTAAAACGTTACAAAAATACGAAACTCTTTGAAAATATAAAAGACGATGGGTTGATATGAAAGCAATTTAAGATATAACAAACATAATGAAGTTCTAATTATAATTAAGAAAATACGTACTCGAAAGCGCTCTAATTGTTTTTGTTTAGGTAGTTTATTTTCATTATTTTCCTTTGTAGTGTGAAAAAATTGCCAATTATAAAACGTAGACTAACAAATAAAGTTTTAAAAATAATTTTTATTTAATTTCTGTAACATATATATTGTTTCATACGAATGTTAATTAATTTGATGATGATATTCACTTTTAATTTTAAGAGATAAAATAGACTAATGTCTTGTTAATTCGATAAAATTCAGTTCAGTTCAATTCTATAAATTCAGCAAAATCCATTAAGCATTCAATCAATAATAGCCAAAAAAGACCTAATAGCATAAACTATTTCATAAAATGCAATAAACCATGAAACCATACTGTAAAGATTCGGGAGAAATAGTTTGATGGGGAGGGTTTGTTGTGTTAACTAATAGGCTAAATACCTATGCAACCTCTTTAATTTGTATGTTTTGGTCACTTTACTCTCTTAACACAAGAATCGTCCCTTTTATTCTCTCAACTAATAAAATGAGGTATCATATGTTATTTTTTTCGCTCATGTGGCCGTGAATTGACAAATTTTATAATTGAGACTTATACCATTTGCGTGAATAGATGTTAAAAGTCCAAAATATTACTTTTAACTTGATTAGATTGAGAAGTCGGTATCAAATTGATATAAGAAATGGAAGAGATTAGATTAGATGGTGATCTTTAGATTCCACTTTTTTTTTTTTTTTTTTTTTTTCAGAAAGCGGGTTGCATAGAGGTTGAAGGAGGTGAGAGAGAGATGTTTTTATGAGGGCACTTTCGTAATTTTAAATTTTTTATGAGATGGAACATTATTAAAATAAATAAAATATCACATTTCAATGAGTCAAACGCGTGTCATTCAACTAGTCAAAAGAGCATCCTGGTTTGGGTAAATAAATGGCAAGTTGTTACCTTTTTAACTAGTTTATATGTAAAAGGGATGTCCTTTAAATTGAGAGGATAAAATGATCAAAATATGTAAGTTAAGGGGTTTAGGTAGATATTAAGTCTAACTAATATGGTATTTGGGGCTGAACGTATTTTATGTATTGGTGTGAATCAATTTGATATGTTTACAAAGGTTAACATATTTATATAGAGGCCTATAGGTTTCAAAGAAGTAAAGATAAATATAAGAATGATGTATGAGATAATTACAATAAAAGAGATAGAAACCTAATAGGAGAGTCATTGAAGACTTGGACTCTTAGATGATTAGTAGCTTTAACATTTTACATCCTTAAAAAGATCATATTTATGCAATGATTTAAAAATCGATCCGAATATCAAACCGTCATGACAACTGAGTTTTCGGTTTGGTTCAACTGTTTGAACCAGATAATTGAACCATTTGAACTGGATTATATTATATATATATATATATATATATATTATAAAATTAAAATTTCATGTGCAATTAAAAACCGGATCCATGATCGGTTTTTGGTTCAACGAGTTCGACCGGTCGGTCTGGTCTGGTTTTTAAATCATTGGATTTATGTCTTAGAAGGGGGTGAATAGGACTAAGCTCAATAATGACCAAATCAAATTCTTCTAAGTTCAATTAGTTGGAATCAGAACTCCTTACTTTTAGAGGTTGACTTGCTTCTAATCGGAGTTTATGCTCTAGTCAAAAGTTGACTTCACAAAGAATAAATATCTTTCGGGGGATCTGGATTAATTTACTTTTGATAGTTATGCTTCACACTTTCAGCAGACAAATAATGACATAGATATAAATAAGAAATTAAACAATCAACAACAATGTAAGGTAGAATAAAGAAGCTGAAGCAGAAAGTAAACACTCAACACTTTATCCAGGTTCGCCACTCTTGTGGTGACTATGTCCTGTCGCTAAGGTACCTTCCATTGAGATTACAAATCCACCAATGTATTTCTTTCGAAGATAGAAAAAAGTCTTTACAAGAACTCAATCTAGTTGTACATAAGTACCTTCCTTCTTACACACTCAAACTGAATGTCTGTAATCTCTAGCACTACTTTGAGACTTATTCTTTGGCTCATGACCGCCTCTAGGTGTATCCCTATTGCATTTTGCCTCTTCTCGGTGATCGTGATTCACATTGTGTGGCTATTACTTCTTGCACACTCTGTGGCTTTTGATGGATAAGATCTTCTCGGAACCTATAATATGTAGTTCCTCCGAACAATGCATCCCTGAACGTGCTTATATCAAGATTGGTCAACTGGACCAATAACTTGTTAAATGTTTGTTATCGTCTTAGAGAGATGAGTGATCACGCTGCTTAATTTCCCTTAACTTGGGCTAGGGATCCCTACAAGTGTTGACCACACAAACTTAGCACAAAAATCCTTGTTGTACTGCTCCCAAATGTTAATTGATCCTGAGGGAAACATTTGAAACCACTTCTATGTTGGCCCCGTTAGAGTTATGGAGAACAACCTACATGTACCCACATTTGAAGCTCTACCGATGTCCATGAGTCCTTGTAACTACGGACATGCGCCTCTAGGTCTGAATCGCCTGAGAAATTTTGGAGGTTTGGTGCTTTGTATCTACTCTCCCATCTGGTTTGGCATAGATCTTGGGAGAAGAGCGAGTCGCTTTATGGGGCGATGTTCTCCACTGTCGTGTATCCTCGTTTGTCTAGCATATGATTGAGCATTCTTTCCAGTTCAGAATTGCGGGTGCCTTCGACAACGGCTCACTATTGCTAATGGACCGGAGGACTGTTATTGGACGTACATGCGCCTATTGTTTCAGCTAACGTCCTCATTCTCTCCCTCGTGAAAGGATTAAATCTCCATGTGGGGCTCCTGTTGGTGCTTATAGGTTACTGATTTAGTCGTTATGGTAGTAGCCATAAAAGTCTGGGGTGGCAACGCATATACCCGCCATGGGTGGGTAAATTATTGGTTGGCATATAACCTAACTCTGGCACGTATCTGCCTAGCGCATGTTGGTAGTTTTGCATCATCTGCATCATAGAATATGGATTTCCCAAAGGGTGTTTGGTAACCTATATTGCCAACTACTTGCTCTCGTTCTGGGAACACAACGCGGGCGCGAACTCCACGAGGTAAAGGTGCCTGGCTCGGAGTGCCGAATTTAGAGTCTATAGAGTTGGCGCCAGTAAAGGTTGTTGCTCTATTTATTATTTGTCTCAATCTTACAGCCGCTGACTGACTCATATGGTGAGCCAACAAGGTTTCTATCTCTTGTACGAACTCCGCCTTATCAAGATCATGTAATTACTGAACGTCAACATTGTTCATTGGATCCGTGCGATTCGGTTGTGGCTTCGCCTATGTAGGATCGACACCGTTATTCACCACTAGAGTGTTGGTAGCAGCAGCATGAGTTGTTGCATTAATTGTCGAAACATTGGGAGTTTTGGACGTGCTCATGGTGGAAATTCTGAAATAGAGATATGCGAGTCTGTATATAAGCATGATTCGGTTTCCCTTTAAATCAACTAGAAGAGAGATCTTCTTCTAGTTTAATTAGGATTCTCTTTACCTTGTGGGGAAAGGTATTCTAGAAGGAATCTAGTTTCTAAATAGTCTCGAAAATCGACATACCAGCTCATTCATAAATAGGATACAGTATATGTGGCTCGTGCCATCTGGAAAATAAAATTCATATTGATTCAAAGAAAAATATTGAAAAAACAATTTTGTTCAATAAATAATAATCTAGAAAAGTTATTGACATTTTTAAAACAAAGCTTAGTTCCTAGATCATGGAAGGATAAAAGTTTATGTGGTAGATTTTGTGATGAAGAAAGAGTTGATAGGAGGGAGGGTGATATTGAATTAGAGAAAAAATGTGATGAACCAATTGAAAAATCATTTAGTTCTCCATTTTTTTATTATTATCCTACTAAATTTTCTCATACATTAGACTCAAGTGCTAAAAAAATGCTTGACGTTAATTATGAAAACAATGTGAAAACCCCTAAAAATACCCCCCTTGACATTCCGATTGAGATAATAAATTTCTCATTCAGTGAGCATCGAATTCCTAAGGAATTAGTCACATTAAGAGAAACTTCATTGAAAAATGTGCCTATAAAATATACATGAATTAAAAAACCATTATTTAAACCTAAAAAAGATACGAAAAAAGAGAGTAAAATCATTAACTGTGAAGGAGATACAAATAGATGATTCAAAGACAAAAAGTGATATTATAAAAAAAAAATTCAATCTCGGCACGAGTTACTCAAAGAATGGGATGAAGAAATCACGAAAGAAGTAGCAAAAGAAATGGAAGAAGCGATAGCACGATGGCAAAACAAATTAGTTGCAAAGGTTATCACAATGTATTAAATATTTTATATTATTTTTAGTTATTATTTAGTCATGGTTATCAATTACATTGTTATTTGTTCAGGAATATGATCACTCTATACTCTTACACTGCATGAAAAAGATGAGACATACGTATCAGATACCTACAAGCTATGTTTAGATTATCTATCCTCAGAAGAGCAAAACATTTGTGATAATATTGTTAATCTGCATAAAACAAATATTCGCATTTATGAAAGAAAATGTTGGTTTGCGCTTGCGGGAGAAGCTTTGGGTTTTATCCAAAAAACTGGTTGTCTGATCTGGTAAAGTTCTATAGTCAATCTTTAATAGAATATATATTATATATATAGTTTTTAACTTATTTTATAATTTTTTTTTATTATGCAGAATATTGATATGTATTTGTATGATATGCACAAATAACAAGGGCTAATTTCAAAAAAGCTCTATTTGCCGACTGCATTTTCGAGACAAATAATTGAGGTACCGATGGTTAGATTGACATTTCGGTATTGTACTAGTTGGATATATCGTTTGCAGCCTAAAGACAATAATAACATCGAAAATGTATAATTATCTTATTTTTTATGTTTAAAGTATTTTTGTATAAAAAGATTTAACTTATATTAAATTGTCATTTGTTTGTTATTATACAGATATATGTGCCTTTATATGATGATTACGAATTTCATTGGTTTTTGCTGGTAATTGATATTGTGAATCAAAAAATTTATATTTTGGACTCATTAGGCATAAATGAGAAACGTAAAAACATTGGTTCAAGAGTGGTTGTTTAATTATTGTATTGTTATTTATATATTTAGTTGTCATATCTATTGAACTACAATTTAAATACATATATGGTGATTGACAGTTGAAAGACATGCTAAATATCTACAAAAATTATCTTATGATGGAACAATTTTTAAAAGATGCGTCAAATTATCCTATAGATTTTCCGAAAATACTAACGCAACCAAATTCGTAAGTTAGATTACAATTGTGATAAATATTTTCATACTGATATTTTTAAGTTATCTTATATTATTCTCTTTTTTGTTAATTTGATTTCAGAGATGATTGTGGTATATATGTTTTTAAATATATAGAAGCAGAGAAGAATTTGGACTGGTCTGAAATCTTTTTTTACGGTAAATTCAATTAAAAAATGACATTTTATTTAGTAATGATACAATTATTGATTTGCGATAATGAGAATCAATTCCTTTTCAAACAAAAGCGATGTGGATTGATTGAACGATTGAAGTATGTAGCAAAACTCGTCACCAGTGAACACAATAAAGCTAATAATTTTAAGCGTTTTGCTGGTGGAGATGATTCAATCAGAATTGAACAACTTTGATATTTTTTTTCAATTCTTTATACTCTAAGAGTTTGGAAACACTTGGAATTCTGTAGCAAATTTTCAGTGCCATTGAAAGTGAATACATATTCACCATGAGTTGAAAAGAACACACATATTTTGCACACATTAGCTGTAATTTATATAAGCAATGAGTTATCGGAGGGGGCAGGGGAAAACAACAGAGTTGACAGCAATTGAAGATGTTACAGTACGAAATAAAATAATCTATATGGGCCAATGAGAGCTCGTATAATCGCCACGTAGTTAAAAGATGACTTAGTTGAAAAGTCATAGTACCACGTAGACGTGCGTTGATTAGTCAAAGCTAGGAGATTCTCTCTCCTACAAGGATTCTACTTCCTACTTAGTCTCCTATTCATAATAGGTAAGTTCTGATTAAACAGGAAGAGAGTCACTGCCTGGATTAGTCCTAAGCTGATAGGATTAGGGCTAATTAATCTGCTATAAATACATGAGATTTCTACAATCTAAGGTACATTATTCTTGACTCAAGCTCTGAGTTTAATACTTTCCGATCACAAATCATTACTGACTTTAGTATTCGGAGAGGGGTCGCCAGTCAACGGCCCCTTTTAGGCTAACGTTTGCTATTTTTCAGGAAGCATAGCCTACGTGGATTTCAAGTTACAATTTCTCGGTAACAAATTGGTGCAGTGAGCGTGGACTGATTCAACTCTCTCAAGGGCTAAACCGATAAAAAGCTTTTATCAATCTACGTTGAAAAGTTAAATTTTTCTGATTCATTAACTCTGATCAACTTGACATGATATATATGCAAATTAAGGTGATCTGTTGATTGGAAAATTTTATTAAACTAGGATGTGCGTTGTTGATATCTTGATTTTAGCAAGCAGGTGCACAAAATCCATGAGGATGAACAATCCAAACTAATTGGTAGACAATCCAAATTTAAGTTGGAGCAGGTATCCAACTATTAAGGCCGTGTTTGGTATTGTTGTTGCAGAAAACTATAACAGCTTTTAGCTGAAAAGCAGGTCTAACAGTGTTTGGCAAAAAAGCAGCTTTTTTTGACAGTGCTTTTTGGTTAAAAGCTGCTTTTACTAAAAGCAGAGACACTCATGCTTTTAGAAAAAATTGATTTCTCAGCTTTTACAGATAACAATTAATTTCAAATTTAGACAAAAATATCCAATAGTCTTAATACATATTATAACCAAAACTCCGTATAAAATACTTGAAAAAAATTTAGTCCCTATATTTGTATACTAATCACTAGTAATTTCCTCTATTTTCAAAAATTGATAAAAAAAAAACTATTAAAAATTAAAAAAATTAATGTGAGAAATTTCATTAAAAAAATTATGTTATATTATGTCTTAGATCACTAATTAACATATTTCAAAATATTATTTACTAAGTACTGATCAAACTGTTTTTACCTCAACCACATATTTTTATTTTTAGTTTTACCAAACAATCTTCTGCTTTTTCCAACAACACGTTTCCCCACAGCTACAACAGTTTTCAACAGCAATCCCAAACTAAACCTAAATTTCAAATATATATTCAATTAATCCGTTTGGTCCATGGAGGTAAATTAGGTTTAATTCCTAATATCATGGTTTTACCTTGATATAATGATTATGTCTTGTATATGTGGCAACACATAGCATATGGAGATATTTTACATTTTCGATTCAGGATCCATACTTTACACGGGTACAAGCCTATGCAGATAACAACAGATAATTGCTTTGAAAATCGCTTAATGGGCTTTAAATGGCAATGAGCCGCCTCCAACACTGTTACATTTCTCGATGTTATCAAATTAAAAATACTAATATCACTACCATTATAATTAATCCATTGACTTTCTTTCTCTGGAATGAATACTCATAATTCATTTCTAAATAACTAAGTTCTACAAAATCTCAGTCTCAAATAATATAAGGTTTTAATTGTCATTTACAGATTTAAAATTAAAATAAATGACATGTGCACACTTTGAAGAAAATAGCCTATCCTGTTAGATTCCTTTTGCTTCAACAATTTTATATTTTATTATATTATATATGATTATATCCTTCGGTTTTGATGGTTTGAGAATTATTTTAATTCGCGAACATCACATATAAGATATTTCATTTAATATTTATCTCAAATCTCTCATTATTTTATTTTATTTTTCTCATTATTACTAAATGCCCACATGATAGCTTATTGTCTAATATTCAAACTTTTGCATACTGTTTTTTTTTTTAAAAAAAATAAATAAATTAAGCAAACATATATATTACTAACTCGATCACTCACTTAAAATAATATGGATTGAAAATAGTCTCAAATAAACTATAACACGTCTAATAAAGGAAATAAAATCTTTAACAGGTGAGCCATTGGGTGAACTTTACTACCATGTAATCTCGGACTACGACATAAAATGGCGGTGATGCCTCTGATGCATGAGTCATTGATTGGAACACAATCTGCAAATCCGTTACAATTTGCACGATGCTCCAACTTGTGTCCTTAATCCAGTATAGTGTCTCACCAATCAAGATAGAAGTGGTGACCTTAGAAAGATTAATTGGAGTTGTTGTTGATTGATTCCACCTGAAATAATTCTGATTGAGTCATAAATCATGTTGGCCCTAACAAGATCAGAATTACCTAGAAGAAGGGGGGGGGGGGGGGGGGGGGGGGGGTTAATAGGTTTATCGTCCAAAATCAAGTTTACGAAAAACTTGGACAAAATCCAATCTATTCTTTCAGAAGTTAGCCTTTGAGAAGTGCTTCTAAGAGAAATTTTTCCTTAAGACAGATTTTGTCTTTCAGCAACAAAATTTCTATTTGACAGATCTTCTGGATGGTTTCTCTTCTGAACAAAGATTGAGGTAAAGAGACAATCTATTTCAGCATTTAATTAATGTTGCACAATACAGAAGCAAATATAACAAGTACATAGAGTAGAGAGATAGAGTTCAAAAGATCTTGAGTCAACATATTTATCCAGGTTCACCACTGAAGTCCTGTGACTACATCCTGTCTATCACTCAGCAGAGATTTCAACTCCACTAATCAGTACTTTTATGGCAAGTACAAAAGCTCCTTTACATCAACAGTGACCTAGCTAATTTCTCACGAAGTCCTGACCACCCTAGTAAGAGTTAAAGGATTTCCACCATAAGACTTATACTCTGTTTTCTAGAATTCTTACCCAATTCAAACCTCAAGTGGTTTTTCTCTTAACTAACTGATTATCACAAACGATATCAGTTTACAATTTCTATTATGAAATTGTATTTTCTTCACTCTCTCACTTTTACAAATTGAAATAAGAAAAGAGAAAGAATGGTATGTGTAAGCACTGGTTTTCGAACCCGATGATGAAAGCAATCTATGAGCTCCTCGTCGCGCCGGCTGCTCAAATACTGATACTCGTCGGAGAACAGATCATCTTTTCAGGGACATAACCTCTTCCGCCCGCACCTCGGGACCATGAGTGTGGCACCTTCACGCTTATGAGAAAATCCTCGATCAAGAAATGATATACGGTCACAAGTACTATTCACTAGGGACCGTACGGTCTCAACACTGTTTGTTGAGACCATACGGTCACAAAACATCTGACCGTACGGTCACTGCCACGTGGCAGATAGCAATCCAATCCTTATCTGCCACGTGGCTGGCGGTCCAATGAGAACGTGACACGTGTACTAAAATCCAAACAACTTTGGCCGGGCCTTGTAAGGTCCGGTCGGGCCTTATGGGAAGCCCGGCTCAGATCCAAATTTGGATCTGAGACGGGCGAACAAGTGACCGTACGGTCACCAAATTGGGACCATACGGTCACAAGCTACCCTATAAATACCCCCTAGATTTCTCATTCAATTCACCAACAAACACTCATTCTCCTCTCTCTCTAGCTCGTTCTAAAGCGATTCTTGACCGGATAAAAGTTGCATCTGATAAAGTTGCTTCTGTTGTTGCCTAAGGTTGATTATGATATAGAAAAGAATCGTTAGAGTCTGAGCCTGAGAGTATTTTCCTAAAAATATTCCCAGAAAAGGTCCTCACGACCACCAAAAATATATCCCCCCCTTATCAAACTTTCAAACCTAGGCATCACTCGCAGCCCCGCTAGAGCTGATTAAGTCATGTTCATAGCTACCATTCCGGAGACGCCCTACGCAACTCCGGCCCCCGAGGTTCCTTCCTGAAAAGGTCTCCGTTCTTCAACGAGCATCGGTCCGCGAGCAATCACTGGCACGTGACGAGGGTAAGCTTCTGAGGGTTTTGTACCGTGTCACCCGGCGATTTACTGTCCAAATATTTGCGCATTTAAATATTTCCGTGTGATAACCCTAAATATCAAGATAATAAACTGTTAGGCTGCATTAAAGATCCTCTGGGTCACTGGAATGTCGGAATTAATAAGTTGTATCCACGAACGTAAATAGAATCTCTGGTTTTCAAAACAATCGGTACAAACACCGGTTCGTACATTTTCCCGGTCGCCCGGGTGGCGACTATAGTCAAAGAAGGCTAAAGCCGCTATGAGCGACCACTTACGCTCACAATATGCTCTGTATTTTTTTAATAAAATGTAGTGCGTTAAGATAGCTCAAAACTCTCGTGTGTAAAAAGAGAAAGTTGAACTGGGCTACTATTTATATATGACTTGAATATTACCGTTGCTTCAATTTGAATATGTGAAAAAGTTGTAGTAGTTTTCTCTGTCTTGTTCTTCAAACGGTCTTCAAGTACAGTTTTGATTCTGTTATCCTTGTCTTGTAATCCAAAGCAAACACCAGATTTGAATTGAGGATAAGGATAGCTGGAATGATTCCTCATTAAGTTATAAAAAAGGGTAGACAGAGAAAAAACAAGATTTGTTTGATAGTGTACAGTCCAGGCGCGCGAAAAATAACTTTTTGAGTTTTGGCGCTTAACATTAAATGCAGTTGCAGGTGCTTTAAATGCTATAGGAAATATATGATCTGTCATCTGAAACCATTAACACTCAAAGTTCCTTCTGTCTCCTCTGAATGAATCTTTCAGAACTTAATGGAAAGCTGGCTTCTGGGTCTTGATCTTCTGTGATGAAGCTTGATCAACTTTTGAGGCGAGTCTTCAGAACTTTGCTTGCAGCTTCTGAGAGAAGACTTATGGTTGACTAAGCTTTATCTTCTGAGTTTACTATGAGAAGTAGCCTTGAATAATTTCAGTTTCTACTGAGAAACTTATGCATATACTTAAGAAAAATTGTTAGCCAATAGTCATAAGTAGATAAGTTGTATATATTTAAATATCTTTTGAAACAATTTGGACTAACCAAAACACAGAGGGTTCATCAAATCCAACAAATCATAGTTAATTACCCTTGACGCTCATGTGATGTTAAAGAAATTGCAATCCAAAAATCGTTGAAATCTTGAGCAAATTGTTATTTCACTCTAAATTGATTTTGATTACTTGAATTAAATATATGGTTTTTATATTATGCTTTATATATATATACTTGTGACAAAATAAACTTTATTATATACTTTATGTGCTAAAAGAGAACTTAACTCTAGGAATGCTTTAATAAGATTTATCATCTTAACTAAAGTTACTTTAATAAAGTATATGATTAAAGTATGTATGTATGCATGTCATGATCACATCTCTATATGTTTAAATATCATATGCTCACATGAATATATGTTTTAAGAGATGATATTTATACCATGAACTAAAATGATATGCCATGATCAAACACGTATTTTTATCATATGGATTATGGCTTTATATGTGATCACATGACATCTTACCATGATATGTTCTTGAAATATTATGATATGAACTCAACATGATTTATATATATATCATAAGCTTTGCCATGGTTTAAGATGTCGTAATACATACAAACTATGTTATATCATCATCTATTGATTTCATCATCGATCATACTTATGTGTTGCCATGCTTATGATGATGAATGCATGTGTATGAATGTAGTATACATGTATATGACATACATGCTTAGATGATGTTAATAACATAAGTTTAATGGTGATTAAAAGAAAGATCAAATGAAGGGCTAGGATTGAATCACACTTTATGTCATCTCATCATCCAATGGCCAAGATCGTTTCTTCTTCACCAAGACAAGTGTCTTATCAAAGACAACTCATCAAATCCTCCACCACCACATGATTTCGGATGAGAGATTTGGATGAGATAGTTTTATGTACTTTGATTTGATTCCTTACACAAATCTTATCATCTTACACAAATCTTATCTTATCCTACAAAATTACTAAGTAAAGAAATCTTATCTTGGATTTGATGGGACACATTTTGGCTCCTCCTTCATCTCTCTTCAAGAATTCGGCTATAAAAGGATAAGAGGAGCAAAGGTTGAAGCAAGGAAAATCAAACCGAGATTCAAAGCTTTTCACACGAGAAATTCAAGCAAGCTTTGATTACATTTTTCCTTCAACTACAACGAGAGTTTGAGTGTTATTCTTTTCATTCAAATCATTGTAAAAGATTAAACGGTGGGGTTTAATCTTGGGTTTTACACTAGATCCCTTTAAAAGTGTAAGAGAGGTTTTTGCTTAGCCTTGAAAAGCAAATAGGTTCTTAAGCACCCGCAAGCTTAGGAGGTTATCACTTAGCCTGTAAAAGTGCCATAAGTTTCTTAGTTTAGCTTGAGAAAAACTAAGGGAGAGTTGCTCAAACACTTGGAAGTTTGAGGGAGTGAATACTGGGAGAGGTGTTCAGCTCTAGTAGTGTCTCGGATTGTGAGAACTACTCTACCGGCTTGATTTCTGCCCTTAAAGAAATCATTAGTGGAAAATCTCGAGAGGTGCTCTCGGGGACAGGACTAGGCTCACAAGGAGACCGAACCTGGATAAATGCTCTGCGTCTAATCCTTCTATCCCTACTCTCTTTATTATTGTCTTTTAATCACTTGCTCTGCTTTAAGCTTTATCTATAATTGCTTGTGATTAAATCGTGCTTAAACTTGTTTATTTTCTCTTATCATCTAATCAACTATTCTTTCCGCAAAACTTTTTAAGTTGATTAGTTAATAGCAAATATTTTTAAAAGAGAAAATAATACAATTTAAAGGCAATAAATCCTATTCACCCCCCCCCCTCTAGCCTTTATATAGTCATAATTTGGGCCAACACAAATAACATCTAAAGTTTATGAGCGGTGCTCATCCTTAAGAGATCCATTTAAGAGTGCTCATGGAGAAAAATCAATAAATTAGAAATCAAAGAAACCTGAAAAAATAAGAAAGAAATAGAGTCAAGTTCAGGTGAAACAAGGGTCTTATGGTGAGACAAGGTGCTTATGGTGAGATAGAGTCAAAACTACGTCATTTTGATGAAAATCACATACGAAAACGCGCGGATGCCTATGGCTTCGCACCTCTTCTTCTAAATCCAACTGTCTCCAACGCCATTGTCCAGTGACTCTCGAAATCAATCCGCCGTCGTCTTCCATCTGGAATGTCGCGGTCCCTCTCTTATCTCCGCTCATCACTTCTCCGGACGATCGCCTTCCAATTTTGAAATCCCAAGATGAGAAACTGCAGAGGAATCAAGGAGTTGAGGCGGAGAAAGGAATCATGTTTAAGAAATGGCAGCATCCGGCGACTTCCTTCTATTATGAGCCGACTAAATTTGCTTGTCGTTTAGAGAGGCCTTAGATGAAGAAGAACGAAATGCCTAGAATTCCAAAGATAAGAATCATGTGAGTTCCTTTCTTCATTAGTTTGCTTCAGAGCCTTTGCTGGCACCTTCATGATTTTATTCTACAAGGCGCTGCTGCATATGGTAGTTGATTTTTGGTTGAAAGAAAAATTGAGCTTATTTATTGTGATTTCAGCTGATTACATTATACAAATCAAATTAGGATATTAGGATTTGGTTTCTCATTAGATATTGGATATTTGGTTATGAGATTATTACTGCATAAAATAAATGATTATTTGGTTAATTTACAACATAGAAAGTTGTGTATTCTATTGTATTAGATACATACAACACATGCATTTCAAGTGTATGAAGTGCCTTCAAATTGTTTCAGGATTGTTGTAATAATGTTAAAAGCTATGTGATGTTGCAAAGAGTAATTAATTTTATGGTCTGTGACCTTTCTTGTTTTCAATAGTTTGATGTTTCAAATTGATAAACTGTTGATGTTTCAAATTGATATTGGAACAAGTTACCAATCTATATGGAAAAACATGATATGGGATTTGGAACAAGTTACCAAACCGTTTGGAACAACCAATTAAAGAACCATGTTGTGGTCTGTTAAAGCTGATTTTAAGTTTTTACTTGGTTAGATAGATTTGAATTTGTAATAACTTTTTTCAGTTGTAAGCTTTTACTTGATTAGTATTTTCTATAAACTAGTTGTAAGTTTTTATGTTTGGAACAATATAGAAGTATTTTTTTCGTGCAGAAGGTTTTGGAACAAGTTACCTATCTATTTGGAAGAACATGATATTAAATTTGGAACAAGTTACCAAACAGTTTGGAACAACCAATTAAAGAACTATGTTGATAAAAATATATCTAGTGTTTTTGTCGTGTGCAACTAGCAAAGTGCTCGTGTCTATTTAACATAGTATTTCCAATTTTATTAACTTGTTGTTGTGTGGGTGTTCTTAATTTTAATTAGTGTAAAAAAATAGTGGTAGTAATAAGAGCTAAATTCAATAGGTTTTACAAGAATAATGGTAAAAATAGTGGTAATAAGAGCTCCATTCAATCCAAAATATTAAACTAGTAAGTGTTGTTCCAATAGACGGTTATGAATTTGGAACAATTTCATATTTGGAACAATCTGGAACAACAGAATATTAATTTGGAACAACACGTTATTCAATTTGGAACAACACAGTATTCAATTTGGAACAACCTTAGAAAAATAAAAAAAATAAAAATCGTTTATAAATAACAACTATGGATCTCAAAATGACCGCCTAATTAATACGAGTTCAGTGGTATTTTTTTTTTTTGAAAAATGAGTTCGGGAAGAGCGGGAAAATGCATTTTAAAGAAAATAATTAAAACTTTTTCTCTCTCTAGAGGTGACATCAGAGCTGACATCACCTCCTCGTCTTTCCCTCCATTTTCCACGTATAAGAAGTTTTCATTTAATTACAAGTTTGCCACCTTCTCCAGTTTAATTACAAAAATGCCCCCACTTTTTTCTCTTGTCACACATTAAGTAGGATGTCACACAATAGGCCCATTATCAACCTTTCTCTAAAGAAATAAGACTATTCAATAGGTAGATTCTTTTAAAATTCCTTAATTGGAAAATAAACTCAATAACACAATTTAATTCAATGAAGAAAAAATCGTAAAACGATTAAAAAAGACAAAAAATTTTATCCAAGTCGCATAATTTTTCGAGCTCCACGCCTGGCGCAAGTTCCCTACGAGAGCTTGGCCGAGTTTCGTCGCGAAAATCAACTTCTTTCTTGCAGAATTGATGCGATTTCGAGGTTCGTCGGGCCCGTGAACATTTTCAACGCCAATTCTTTCATCTCGATCGGATTTTCCCGCGCTTCCAAACTTCCATAGTCTCGTTATAACCTAATGAAGAAAATGCAATGGAGTTTAATTTTGCATATGTTAAAGAAACTGGACCATAACGGCAGAGCCAAAGTACCCTAAATCTAGAGAAGAAATAATTTTAAAGTGCCTTAATTATTTATGCACATATTCTCTATCTAAATATTTCGATTTTCAACTCATAGGAATATAATTTAATATGTAATTTACTTTGAGAAGCATGTTCCCAATTAATAATTGCCTGCTGTTCAAGTTAGAATTTGACCTAGCTCATGGAAATTTCGTAAGCAAATAAAATAAGATAAAATACGTACGTAAAAAAGGAATTCCTTAAATAATATTTAACTTCTTTCAAAAAGAATAATATTAAATAATATAAATGTGATGTGTATTAGTAAAAGCATAAAATTTAATTAAGTAGTGAGTACTGGCCAATGCTTGATCCAAGTTTGGACCATTGTCAAGTTGAAGACTTGTGCAATTCTAGAAAGGACTCAAAAAAGTTTACCTGCTTTATTTTATTTCTTATTGACTTTTGATTGCCACACTAAGTTGAGTAATTTTATTTATCGACACAAGTTAAGTAATTATTAAATTAATATGTCATAGTAATCAAACAAAAATAATATATATCTAATTTATATTTCATTTCATTACTATAAAATTAATTGTACACTTGTATTAAGATTTATTCAAATAATTAAATTTGAAAGTGAGAGTTTTTCAATAGTTACTTTATCCACTATCACTATTAGATGAAAGTAGTAAATTTTGATCTAATGGTGATGAAGACAAAATAATAGTTATTTCAAAGTAACTATAGTCTACACTTTTAAACTAAATATATTACAAATAGATATCATGACTATCATACAATATATGATTAGATAAAAAAAGAAAAAACTATCTTTTTTATCTAGTCAATATATATAAAAGGTTAAATGCATCATTAGTCGTTCAACTTTGTTTGTTGTATCAAAATGGTTACTCAACTCCAATTTTTCTCAATAAAGTCGCTCAATTTTGAGTTTTGTCTTGATTAGATCACTCTATCAATTTAAAAATAAATTAAACACCAAAATAGTGATATGGATGCCACGTCAGCATAAGTCAACTTTTGACCATTGATTTTGACCGCTATGTGGCAGTCACCTAGATGCCTAATAAGAATTTATACCATGTAGCCGCCACATGGCAGTCAAAGTCAACGGTTAAAGGTTAACTTATGCTAACGTGGCAACCACATCACTACTTTAATATTTAATTTATTTTGGGAAAAGTACAAAAAGACCCTTGTGGTTTTATGACTTTGCAAATAGAGGAATATGGTTTCATTTTTTGCGAAAGAATGAATATGGTTTAAAAAATTGACAACTCAAGAAATTTGACTTAAGGTGTTAGTATTTGATGATGTGTCATTTTGACTTTGATGACGTGTCATGTTGACTTGTTGATTTTGATGATGTGGCACAATAATTTTTTTTTTTTATGACATGTCATATTGACTTGATGACGTGGAGGGTTGACTTGATGATTTGACAAATGTTATAAGTCAATTTTCTTTATTTGTCAAATATGTAAACCACATGCTTCCTTTTGCAAAAAATGAAACCACATCCCTCTATTTGCAAAACATTGAAACCACAAGGGTTTTATTTGTACTTTTCCTATTTATTTTTAGGTTGATGGAGTGATCTAATTGAGACAAAATTTAAACTTGAGTGACTTTGTTGAGACAAATTGAAATTGAGTGACTATTTTAATACAACAAGCAAAGTTGGGTAACCAATAATTCATTTAATTCTATATATGAATGATAAGTTATTGAACAAGCCGGAGAGGCAACATAGGCTTCTGTCTTGGGCCTCCATTGAAGGCCCAAATTTATTGATTTGCTACATATTTAAATAAACGAGGCTCTAATGAAAACTTTGTCATCAGTGTTTTGCACTCTCATCAAGCTTAGTACTCCTTTCATTTTATAATATCTGATGTTTCGGAAAAATATTTCTTTTCATGTTTTATACTTTCTACAAAATATTAAATGAACTTTTTTCAAATTTGTCCTCATGATGAATGATTAGGAATTTGTAGAATATATTTAAGCATTGATTACTAGAAGATAGTATGGTAAGATCGAACTCTTTTTAATACTAACTAATAAATTTATATTATTATAATATGTGTAAAAATTCTAAACGATAAATATTATGAAACGGATGGAATATTTGTTTCTTATACCAATTAATTTCAACATTTTTTTAAACTCTGAATCAATCAATCATCTCAGATTTTTTCATAAGCTATGTTAAAAATTTCTAGTTTGAGTTTTTTCTTAAATCATTTGGTTATTTTGAAATATGATCCATTATTTACTCCAAAATGGCTAAAGTTTATTCGATTCTATTAACTTTGGTCCTGTTATTTTTTATTTAAATTCAACCAAATTTAGTCATTTCAGCTTAGTTCAGTTTTGATAATTCAATTCAGTTCATCGAAATTCAGCAAAATTTATAAGTCATTATGCCAATTTAACAATTTCAGTTCAATTTTTTCAATCAAAATGAACAGAACCTTATTTTTTGAATAAAAAAAAAAGTTGACATCATCACAAAAGAAAATAAGTTGATTATTAATTTCAAATATAGTCTAAATAGATTATTTATAGTAATAAAACTACTTCAATCAACTATACCGTAAAAAATACTGAAAGGTTTAATCATATATTATTTGTTGAAATAAAATTTTAGCTGGACTAAATTGCAATATTTAAATTAAAAAAAAATTGCACATGAAAAGCGAAAGGAATGATGTTTTATCCTTTGGTTGTTATTTGTTTCATTTATTGCATGAAGTATGAATTGTAGTTAATAATATGCTTATTTAACTCCATGATATACTAATGACTGGTATCTCAATGATAAATGGTGAATTGAGTTAAAAAAATAACTACGATTTGAGTCCTACTATCACCAATGGGAAGAAGCTTGATACTATAATCCACCAAACTGTTCTCTCGAAACTGGATTAGTCGACATCCAATGTGGTGTTCGGAAACGAGTTGTATAAACAAAAATAATTATTTAACTACATGATATTTATTACATCCGAAGTTTTAAAGTAATCAATTTTAGGCTTTCGCCGTTTTCAGAGTTTATAGGAGGTCTTACTGTTGGCCCTATCAAGAACAGAATCACCTAGAGGGGGGTGAATAGGTGTCAAAGTTGAAAACTGAAAAATTCTAAGTTTTTCGGGAAACTTAATTTTCAGAGTCAAATTTCCTCAGAGTCAGAAGCAAGCTTACAGAAGTAGCTTCTGAGGGAAATTCTGCCTAAACACAGTTAGACTGTTTTCAGCAACAGAAGTTCTGATTTGAGAACTTCTGGACAATCTTCTGAACAAAGACAATGATACTTTAGAGAAAATCTGTTTCAGCACTAAATATAAGCAAGTACACAGAGGCAAAAATAACAAGTATAAGAGGGAGAAAGAAGTTCAGGAGATCCTGATAGAACAGTTCGATTTATCCAAGTTCGCCACAGAAGTCCTGTGACTACGTCTTGTCCCCTGAGGTCGCAGCCTACAGAGATTTTATAAATCCACTATTCAGAACTTTTATCGCAAGTTCAGAAGCTCCTTTACATCAACAGAACTTAAGCTAATTTCTCACTTAGTTCTGACTAGCCTAAAAAGAGTTAAAGGATTTCCACCAGAACAAACAATACTCTATTTTCTGGATTTCTCACCCAACTCTAATCTCAACTAGATTTCTCTCTTTAAATCTAACTGAATATCACAAACGATATCAGTTTACAAGATTCCTATTATGAACTTGTTTTTCTTCACTCTCTCACTTTAACTAAGACTATGCTAAGAAAGATTGAGAATGGAAAAAGAATGCTCTATTTTTCTTGTTAAAACAGTGCGTTGAGATTTTGCTCGATGATCACGCGTGTATTTGATGCAATGGAGCTTGGCTACTATTTATAGTGAGTGAGGATGACCGTTGGTGAATTTGAATCTTCAATAGAGATGACATCAGTTGTTGTAGCCGTTAATTTGTCAAGTCTTCAAACGGTCTTCAAACACTTTGATTCCGTTATCCTTGTTTTTTAACTCAATCCAGTAAGTGATTTGAAATCAAAGATGAGGTTGACTGGAATCATTCTTCAATTGGATCAACAAAGGGTAGACAAGGAAATTCTGGTTTCTCTTGAACAGACAGGCGCGCTCCATCAAAACAGCTTTTTGAACTTTTGGCGCCTTGCATTAAATGCACTTGTCAGAGCATTAAATGCTATCCAAAACCCGTGACAAAGCTTTCAGAAGTTGATTTCCAGTTGTCTAGACTTCTGATCAAATTGGTAAAAGAACTTCTGATTGCAAGGAACATCAGAGAGAGCTTTAGCAGACTTCGGCTTCAGAGCGGAGCATCCAGCTTCTGAATTATTAAAATTCTGACTTCAGTAAACGGATCTTCTGAGTCCTTTAGGCAATCCAGAAATGATTCATTCAGCACCTGCTGAGTAACTTACATATAGACTAAGTAGAAAAATATTAGTCAACAATAAACTATATGTAAGAGAGTATTAAGTTTTCATCTTCTGAAACGATTGGACATAATCAAAATACTTAGGGTTCATCATTCTCCCCCATTTTGGTTATGGACAAACCGTGGTCAGAAGGTAACAGAAAACATGAGGTTTAGAAAATGACTTCCTGATACATATGTTTCATAACTTCTGAGTAAATTAACTCCCCCATTTTAGTGTAAATGGTGAAACTTCAGCAATCTGTATAAACTTAGAAATGACTTAAGATCAAGTTGTTAGATTTAGTGAAGAATAATTTACTAAGTCAAAAAGAAACATAAGCAAAAAAAAATAAGTTGTCTGAGATACAAGAATGTATAAGAAAGATTTAGTGTATATAAAATCATTAGAAGACAACATATGAAACAAGATAATCAGAAGAGCAGAAAAAGTCCTAAGACAAAAGCTACCCAACCCATAACCTAGCTAAGAAGCTTAAGTCCTAATAAGATTACAAGTTCCTAGGTTTCTTCTGAGGAGGAGGAACACCACTGGATCCTTCAGCAACACTCTGTCTCTTAACACCAGTATTGAGACCACTCTGTTGAGCAGACTTCTCCCCCATTTGACCAGAACCAACAGGAATACCCAAAGCACCTTGAGAGTCCAATTTTTGCTGAACTTTCATTGCAGTAGAGTATTGCTGAGGAGTTGGCCTCACAGTGTTGATCATATCCATTCTTCTTCTGAAATCAGCATCAATGGTCTTCATATGATCAAAAGTCTGACCAGACATAGGTCGCTGTCTCTGAACGTCTTCCACAAGGAGCTTGATCAACCGATTGTTAGCATACACAGCAGCAGTGAGATGCTCATTCTGAATATAAGTCTGTCCTCGAACAAACCTATAGCAATTGTGAAGAGTCTTCTCTTGTTCACGTGCTTGAGTGTGCATAACCTTCAGAAGTTCCGTAAGCTCAGCAATCTGTGCGTTCTGAGCAGATACAGCAGACTCAATGTTGGAGAGTCGATTGTTGAGATCAGGAGTGATGTCATATACAATCTTAGCAGCCCCGGAAGATGATGAACCTTGAGAAGAAGATTTCACTTCTCTCAGAATGTGGTTGGCAGTACTTTGCAGGTCATCAATCTTACTTGGGAGCATCTTCTCATGAGCCTCATAATGCTCGTTTGCTTCCTTGACTTCTTCTGCCAATATTTCCAAATTCTCATTGACCTTCAGAGAAGAAGCAAGAGCAATGTTGTCCAATGAAGGAAGAGTCAGAGCTAATTCTCTTAACTTGTACAGCTCATCATATGTAGCTAGATGAAGTGAAGAGAGATTGCGTATGTAGACAGAAGGATCCTGCATTTGAAGCATAGTCATGAGCTGCAGGTTCTGAGCTTTCAAAGATTGTAATTCTTGCAGCACAATGCCCTGAGCATACATGTCAGCAGCAGAAGTCCTTTGCCCCATACCAGCAAATCTGTTCAGCAATTCATCAGAGCCACTCTGACTCATTCTTCTCAACTCCTCAACACTGGGAGCACCACCAGCTTCGGATATACCAGAAGCTCTGCCCATGAAACCAAAACTACCAAATCTGGTATCCAAATCATCTCGATTCATGTGCTTGCGTAGGAAGTCATAATTGGATGACACCCCAGCAAAGCAGGAAGTAGTGGAGGAGGTAGTTAAGGGATCACACACAGGAGGTGCATGTCCAGAGGTTGAGAGTGCAGGAATTTGAGTGGTGGAGGAAGGGATTGTATGTGTGGTTGAGGAAGAAATGGTAGTTGAGATGGGTGGTAATGTGGATGGTAGTGAGAAAGATGGAGCAGTAAATCCAATTGATGGACTTACAGAGGAAGTATGAATGGAGGAGGTAGTGGATGTGGCTATGGAGTCTGTGAAAATGGGAGCAGTGTTGAGATTCACTTCTGAAAAGGATCCAGAAGGAGGAATAATTGGAGGAGGTACAACTTCAGAAGTTGAAGTTGTAAGAGGGATGGAAGTGTGAGATTCACTCACTTCTGTGACAGAAGGCAGTGAAGGAGATGGGTGAGGAGTGTGAGTGGGAGATGAGATAACCTGTTCAGAGGAGTTTGGATCAAACATAGAGATGGGCTCAACAAAGATATGAGCCATTCTGATCAGTGTTTCAGAGGCATCCCTATCACCGGGGTTTCTTCCTTGATTCAACAAACTGTTTTGCACCCTGAAGAACCTCTTCATCTTCTGGTTCACTCACTTCAGACAGCTCTTCAATCAGAGGAGCATCAACATCCTCTTCAGCAGACATCTCTAACATGTCTTCATCAGCAGCTTCCGGTTCCTCAACAATAGGATCCTCTAATTCAGCACTGGGGGCAACAACGAAGTCCTTTTTCCTCAGAGATCTTCGTTTTGCAACAGCCTTCTTTCCGATCCTGGTGGAGAGAGAGATATTCTCAAGTATCCGAGTGGACAGAGAGATATTCTCAAGTTTCTCACCTTCTTCTGAAGCCTCAACTTCCTTTGAGAACTCCGCATCCTTAAGTTCAGCAGCACATGCTATAAGTCTTGCATCGGCCTTAGCCTTTGCAGCAATTTCTCTTTCAGCTGCTAACTTATCCTCAGCTTCCTTCTTCTTTCTTTTCTCATCAGTAAGAGCCACAACTCTTGCAACTTTTTCGGCTTCAGCAGCCTTCTGTCTTTCAGCAAGGCGTGCGTCCTCAGCATCCTGAGCTTCCTTCTCAGAAACATCCTTAAGTTTCTCAGCAACGATCTTGCCAGAAGGTTCAACACTGATTGTTGTTTGAACCATAGTGGGAAGAGGTTCTGAGACAACCACTTTCTCAACAGTTAGGACCAACTTGCTTGATCCTTTCTTTCCTTTGCCCTTCTTGGCAGCTTTCTTTCCTTTCTGAGCAGTGTCAGCTACAATCTCCTTATGAGCAATACTCACAGAGGAGCCCTTCTCATTCTTCTTCGGAGTCACACCAAAGTTAAGGTTCCTGAAGGTATGCATCTTCAGAACCGTACTCCTACTTGTAACACCTTCTCCTGAGACCACAACAGAGGCTGCCTCAAACAACCTAGTCAGGAGTGATCCATAAGCTAATGCACTCACGGTAGTCACATTCTTCATCTGCCTTATCAGCATGGCAGGTAGATTGATCTTCTTCTGATTGACCAGATGCCACATAAACACTCTTTCCCTGTTGGAAACACCATTAACTCCTCAAGCCTTCGGAAGGAAAACATTAGTTGTCAAATAGTGTGCCCACCTCTGGTGCTGAGTGAGCCAGGTGGCATAAGTTTCCTTGGCACTTAGATCTGGTCTAGCCCAGTTTGCTTCTGTAAAACCATCTGCTGAACCATCATCACCAATGATGATTCCTTCATCATCAATACCGATCACTTGAGAAATAGAAGCCCTGCTGACCTCAATCTCAATTTCCCCGACTTCTGAGTGTAGAACATCCTCCTCATTAGAAAAGAAATGGAGGTTCTGATAGAATTCGGTGACTAACTTAGGATAAATGAATTCATCGAGAGAAACGAAAGAATTCCAGTTTTGAGCGTTAAGCCATTTTGAAATAGGTTCAGTGGATTTAACTTCATCGTCTAGGAACCTAGAGGTGAATACCCTAGATTCGCTAACTTTCTTCTTTGATTCAGTGGTAAAGATGTGAGTGACAGTGATTTCTTGTGCCATTTCTGAAAATATAAGAAATTAGGTTAAGAATCTAGAGAGAAGAGAACACAGAAAATCTATGGAAATTCTAATCGCAATGAAAATGAGAGTAAAAACTTCTAAGTATGGAAAACCTCTATTTATACCCAAACAAGGAAACCGTTCCAATTCAAAAAGGAAATACACACCGTTTAAAAGGGAACAGATAACCGTTAACCACAGAACAGCGCCGTAAAATGCAGTAGATAACGCATGCTTAAATGTCAAATCATGATTAGAATTAATTATCACTTAATTATCTTAAACGATTAATCACTTAAGACACACAGAAATAATTAAGCTAAGTTATTGAAGTGGATAAGTCATACCAATGCCTTCTCGTAAGTTGCTGAAAGAATTACCAGCCAGAGGCTTAGTAAACATGTCAGCAAGATTGTCTTCAGAGGGAACATGAGTAATGATAATATCCTTCTTCAGAACATGATCTCTCAGAAAGTGATGCCTAATATGAACATGCTTCATCCTGCTGTGCTGAATAGGATTCTTTGAAAGATCAATTGCACTCTTGTTATCACAGTAGATTGTAATTGTTCCAGGGATGACTCCATAGTCAGCAATTTGTTGCTTGATCCAGAGCATCTGAGAAACACAACTTCCAGCAGCAACATACTCAGCTTCAGCAGTTGAGAGAGCCACAGAGGTTTGCTTCTTGCTATGCCAGGAGACTAGGCACTCCCCCAGAAAATGACAACCACCAGAAGTGCTGACCCTTTTCAATTTATCTCTACCATAGTCAGAGTCTGTGTATCCTATAGGGGTAAAGTCAGAACTACAGGGATACCACAAACCGGCTTCTGGTGTGCCTTTAAGATATCTGAGAATTCTTTTGACAGCAACATCATGAATCTCTCTTGGCTTTGATTGATATCTAGCACAAAAACACACAGCAAAATGTATATCTGGCCTGCTGGCTGTTAGGTATAAAAGAGAACCAATCATACCTCTGTAGGTTTTTATATCTACAGGTTTACCAGCTTTCTCTTCATCATCAATGTCTTTGCTGACATCCATTGGAATATCAACAGCATTAGAGTCCATCATGCCAAATTTCTTCAGCACTTCTCTAGCGTACTTGGCTTGATTGATAAACACACCATCATTACTTTGCTTGATCTGAAGTCCTAAGAAGAAGGTTAATTTCTCCCATCATAGACATTTCAAACTCAGCCTTCATGTGGTCACTGAACTCTCTGCACAAAGATTCATTAGTAGCACCAAATATAATATCATCAACATATACCTGAGCTATAAGGATGTCCTTGTTCTTCTTCAGAGTGAACAGAGTTGTATCAACACAGCCTCTGACAAATCCCTTAGACAGAAGGAACTTTGTCAGTCTCTCATACCAAGCTCTGGGAGCTTGTTTCAGTCCATACAAAGCTTTCTTCAGCTTATACACATGATCAGGAAACTTAGGATCTTCAAAACCAGGAGGTTGAGACACATAGAATTCCTCATCAATGTAACCATTCAAGAATGCACTTTTCACATCCATTTGAAAGAGCTTAAAACCTTTGTATGATGCAAAAGCACATAAGATTCTAATGGCTTCTAATCTTGCAACAGGAGCAAAAGTTTCACCATAATCTATGCCTTCTTGCTGACTGTAACCTTGAGCAACAAGTCTTGCCTTGTTCCGCACAACATTTCCAAATTCATCAAGCTTGTTTTTCAGAACCCATCTAGTTCCAACAACCTTTATGTTGTTAGGTCTGGGAACCAAAGTCCAAACTTCTGACCTTTTGAACTGGTCAAGTTCTTCTTGCATTGCCATTAACCAGGAGTCATCATCAGCAGCTTCATAGAAGTCCTTGGGTTCCAAAAGTGACACAAAAGCCACATTCCCCATGTATCTTCTGAGCTGAGCTCTGGTCATGACAGGATTATGAACAGAGTCAATTATGTTCTCTAAGGAATGATTCCTATGAGTTCTAACTTCTCTTGGTACATCCAATGAGTCTTCTGAAACCTGTTCATCATTTATTGAATCAAAAATAGGAGCATCTTCTGGAAGGAAGTTGACTTCTGGAGTAGGATTCTCATCTTGAGCTTGTTCAGCAACAGGAGGAACCACTTCAGCAGCTCTGGGAGAAACATCTTCTTCTTCAACAGGAGATGTAACTTCAGGAGCTTGAACTACATCTTCATCAGGAGCTCTACTATCTGCAGAGTTAGTCTCATCAAACTGTACATGAACAGATTCATCTAAAGTTTGAGTCCTCTTATTAAAAACCCTATATGCTTTACTATGTGTTGAGTAACCAAGAAAAATGGCCTCATTTGCCTTTGAATCAAACTTTGAAAGATATTCTTTTGTATTCAAAACATAGCACTTACAACCAAAGGTTCTGAAATAACCTATTTTAGGCTTTCGACCTTTCCAGAGTTCATAAGGGGTCTTGTTCAGAATGCTTCTGATCAGCACTCTATTCAGAACATAGAAAGCTGTGTTAACAGCTTCTCCCCAAAAGTACTTAGGAAGCCTTCTTTCATTGATCATAGTTCTGGCAATCTCAACCAGAGTTCTATTCTTCCTTTCAACTACCCCATTTTGTTGAGGAGTTCTGGGAGCAGAAAAGTTATGATCAATTCCCTTGGTTTCACAGAATTCTTCAAACCTGAAGTTCTTGAATTCTCCACCATTATCACTTCTGATATGAACAACCTTTTCATTCCTTTCATTCTCAAGTTTCTTTATCAGAACTGAGAAACATCCAAGTGACTCATCTTTGCTAGACAGCAAGATAACCCAAGTGAATCTTGAATAGTCATCTACAATGACAAAGGCATACTTCTTTCCACCCATGCTCATTGGTTGAACAGGGCCAAAAAGGTCCATATGAAGTAATTCCAAAGGTCTTTTAGTTGAAATGACTTTCTTAGTTTTAAAAGAGCTTCTGGATTGTTTACCAGATTGGCAAGCATTGCATAAATGATTCTTTTTAAAACTAATTTTAGGCAAACCCTCAACCAATTGATTTCTAGCTACTTTGGCCAGAAGGTCCATGCTCACATGAGCAAGTCTTCTATGCCAGAGCCAGGAGGTATCCTCTTTGGACATCAAGCATATATTTTTGCAAAGATTCTCAAGGTTCAGCATGAAAACATTTTCAACTCTAGGAGCAGTTAGAATAACTTCCCTTGACTTACTGTCCAAGATTTTACATCCAGAGGAGCTGAAGACAACATCTCTACCTTTATCACACAGTTGTGCAACACTCAGGAGATTGAACTTCAGACCTCTGACTAGGGAGACATCTTCGATCGGAGGATTAGTTCCTATGGATCCAGAACCAAGTATCCTTCCTTTCTGAGCATCTCCAAAGCTGACTTTTCCACCTCTTTTAGGAACAAATGTGATGAATGCTTTTTCATCACCTGTCATATGCCTTGAGCACCCACTGTCAATGTACCACAGCTTTGACATTGATGGAGCACTCAGAGCCACCTGCAACACAATCAATTAGTGACAGGTACCCAATCCTTATTGGGTCCTTCAGAGTTAGATTTCTCTTCAGCAGGTTTTAATGATATCTCAGATTGCAAGAGGTTTTTAATATGGTACTTGCAATCCTTCAACCAATGACCATCACTCTTGCAGAGCTTGCAAAAGGGAGGGTTCTTGGATCTTTCCCTTTGCTTCTTGGGAGATTTCTTCTTCTTCTGAGAAGGACCAACATCTTCAGAGGCTATAAAAGCACTCTCAGAGGTACCAACATCAGGAGGAGAAGCTATCTCTTTCAGAAGAGAGGGAGTGACAGGTTTCTTCTTCTTCTGGGGTTTATCACTTCCCAGAGGCAGCTTTTCCTTGCCTTTTGCTTTAGAGCCATTAGCAGGAGTGCTGAACTGTTTACACAGTTTTTCTTCTAACACTTTCATGTCAGAATAAACTTGAGTAAACCTAAGAAACTTGTCTGCCTCACTCTTGTCCAATTTCCTTTTCAGGTACTTGAACATACTATAGAGTTCTTCAAGAGAATAAAAGATATTTTGTTCAGAAGATATGTTTACCTCGGAATCATATGTAGCTTCAGGAGGTGCGGAAGTTTCTCCTGTGACATCTTCAGAAGTTGGCTCATCAATAGCCATAAAACAAATCTGAGCTTGCTCTTCCTTTTCTTCAGGATCACTGCTGGTCTCAGAGTCTGACCAGGCAGCCAGCATAGCTTTCTTGAACTTTTTCTTATCTTTCTTCAGCTCCGGGCAGTTAGGCTTAATGTGCCCCGGTTGCTGACATCCATAGCACACAATAGGCTTGTTTGGATCTCTCTTGAACTTTTCACCAGAATCAGGAGTTTTCTTATCAAAGCTCCTGAAAGGCTTCTTGTAGTTTCCACCTCTGCCTTTTCTAAAGGCCTAATTGAACTTCCTGGTCAGCATGGCCAGTTCCTCATCTTCAGAGGATTCTTCAGAGGATTCTGCTTTCAGGACTACTCTTTTTCCTTCTGACCTTTCTCTTAGGTCATGATTTTTTAATGACACCTCATGAGTAATTAGAGACCCAATGAGCTCATCATACAAGTAATAGCTCAAATCCTGAACTTCTTCAATAGCAGTCTTCTTGGCTTGCCAAGACCTTGGTAAGCTTCTGACAATCTTCTTCACTCGATCAGATTCTTCAATGTCTTTTCCTAAACTCTTCAAGTCATTGACTATCTTGGTGAATCTAGAGTTCATATCTTAAATAGATTCTTTATCAAGCATTTCAAATAACGCATATTCTCTCATGAGTTGGTTGACTTTAGATTGCTTCACTTTTCCTGTTCCTTCATATGTGACTTCCAGCTTGTTCCAAATATCCTGTGCAGTTTCACAAGAGGAGACTTTGTTATATTCAGTAGTTGTAAGTGCACAATGCAACATATTTATTGCTGAAGCATTAGTTTGGAGTTTTTTTAGAATGTCATCTGTGTATTCTCTCTGAGGAATAACAACATTCCCTAAACCTTGTTCCATTCTGGTAGGAATGAAATCACCATCAGTGATGACATACCAAGCACTCATGTTCTGAGCTTGGATGAAGTACATCATCCTTTTCTTCCAGTATGAGTAGTTGTTGCCATTGAATAATGGAGGTCTAGTAGTGGAAGAACCTTCTGGAACTATGAAGTGAGAAGAATTCTCAGGCTGGTGTCTACTAGCCATCTCTATTGATTCTGATAGGATCTTACACTTAGGATCTTCGCATATTTACTAAAGATCTAACAATCTAAGTGTAAGATCCTATCAGAATCAATAGAGATGGCTAGTAGACACCAGCCTGAGAATTCTTCTCACTTCATAGTTCCAGAAGGTTCTTCCACTACTAGACCTCCATTATTTAATGGCCACAACTACTCATACTGGAAGAAAAGGATGATGTACTTCATCCAAGCTCAGAACATGAGTGCTTGGTACGTCATCACTAATGGTGATTTCATTCCCACCAGAATGGAACAAGGTTTAGGGAATGTTGTTATCCCTCAGAGAGAATACACAGATGACATTCTGAAAAAACTCCAAACTAATGCTTCAGCAATAAATATGTTGCATTGTGCACTTACAGCCACTGAATATAACAAAGTTTCTTCTTGTGAAACTGCACAGGACATTTGGAACAAGCTGGAAGTCACATATGAAGGAACAGGAAAAGTGAAGCAATCTAAAGTCAACCAACTCATGAGAGAATATGAGTTATTTGAAATGCTTGATAAAGAATCTATTTCAGATATGAACTCTAGATTCACCAAGATAGTCAATGACTTGAAGAGTTTAGGAAAGGACATTGAAGAATCTGATCGAGTGAAGAAGATTGTCAGAAGCCTACCAAGGTCTTGGCAAGCCAAGAAGACTGCTATTGAAGAAGTTCAGGACTTGAGCTATTACTTGTATGATGAGCTCATTGGGTCTCTAATTACTCACGAGATGTCATTAAAAAATCATGACCTAAGAGAAAGGTCAGAAGGAAAAAGAGTAGTCCTGAAAGCAGAATCTTCTGAAGAATCCTCTGAAGATGAGGAACTGGCTATGCTGACCAGGAAGTTCAAGAAGGCCTTTAGAAAAGGCAGAGGTGGAAACTACAAAAAGCCTTTCAGGAGCTTTGACAAGAAAACTCCTGATTCTGGTGAAAAGTTCAAGAGAGATCCAAATAAGCCTATTGTGTGCTATGGATGTCAGCAACCGGGGCACATTAAGCCTAACTGCCCGGAGCTGAAGAAAGATAAGAAAAAGTTCAAGAAAGCTATGCTGGCTGCCTGGTCAGACTCTGAGACCAGCAGTGATCCTGAAGAAAAGGAAGAGCAAGCTCAGATTTGTTTTATGGCTATTGATGAGCCAACTTCTGAAGATGTCACAGGAGAAACTTTCGCACCTCCTGAAGCTACATATGATTCCGAGGTAAACATATCTTCTGAACAAAATATCTTTGATTCTCTTGAAGAACTCTATAGTATGTTCAAGTACCTGAAAAGGAAATTGGACAAGAGTGAGGCTGACAAGTTTCTTAGGTTTACTCAAGTTTATTCTGACATGGAAGTGTTAGAAGAAAAACTGTGTAAACAGTTCAGCACTCCTGCTGATGGCTCTAAAGTCAAAGGCAAGGAAAAGCTGCCTCTGGGAAGTGATAAACCCTAGAAGAAGAAGAAACATGTTACTCCCTCTCTTCTGAAAGAGATAGTTTCTCCTCCTGATGTTGGTACTTCTGAGAGTGCTGTTATAGCCTCTGAAGATGTTGGTCCTTCTCAGAAGAAGAAGAAATCTCCCAAGAGAAATCTAACTCTGAAGGACCCAATAAGGATTGGGTACCTGTCACTAATTGATTGTGTTGCAGGTGGCTCTGAGTGCTCCATCAATGTCAAAGCTGTGGTACATTGACAGTGGGTGCTCAAGGCATATGACAGGTGATGAAAAAGCATTCATCACATTTGTTCCTAAAAGAGGTGGAAAAGTCAGCTTTGGAGATGCTCAGAAAGGAAGGATACTTGGTTCTGGATCCATAGGAACTAATCCTCCGATCGAAGATGTCTCCCAAGTCAGAGGGCTGAAGTTCAATCTCCTGAGTGTTGCACAACTGTGTGATAAAGGTAGAGATGTTGTCTTCAGCTCCTCTGGATGTAAAATCTTGGACAGTAAGTCAAGGGAAGTTATTCTAACTGCTCCTAGAGTTGAAAATGTTTTCATGCTGAACCTTGAGAATCTTTGCAAAAATATATGCTTGATGTCCAAAGAGGATACCTCCTGGCTCTGGCATAGAAGACTTGCTCATGTGAGCATGGACCTTCTGGCCAAAGTAGCTAGAAATCAATTGGTTGAGGGTCTGCCTAAAATTAGTTTTAAAAAGAATCATTTATGCAATGCTTGCCAATCTGGTAAACAATCCAGAAGCTCTTTTAAAACTAAGAAAGTCATTTCAACTAAAAGACCTTTGGAATTACTTCATATGGACCTTTTTGGCCCTGTTCAACCAATGAGCATGGGTGGAAAGAAGTATGCCTTTGTCATTGTAGATGACTATTCAAGATTCACTTGGGTTATCTTGCTGTCCAGCAAAGATGAGTCACTTGGATGTTTCTCAGTTCTGATAAAGAAACTTGAGAATGAAAGGAATGAAAAGGTTGTTCATATCAGAAGTGATAATGGTGGAGAATTCAAGAACTTCAGGTTTGAAGAATTCTGTGAAACCAAGGGAATTGATCATAACTTTTCTGCTCCCAGAACTCCTCAACAAAATGGGGTAGTTGAAAGGAAGAATAGAACTCTGGTTGAGATTGCCAGAACTATGATCAATGAAAGAAGGCTTCCTAAGTACTTTTGGGGAGAAGCTGTTAACACAGCTTTCTATGTTCTGAATAGAGTGCTGATCAGAAGCATTCTGAACAAGACCCCTTATGAACTCTGGAAAGGTCGAAAGCCTAAAATAGGTTATTTCAGAACCTTTGGTTGTAAGTGCTATGTTTTGAATACAAAAGAATATCTTTCAAAGTTTGATTCAAAGGCAAATGAGGCCATTTTTCTTGGTTACTCAACACATAGTAAAGCATATAGGGTTTTTAATAAGAGGACTCAAACTTTAGATGAATCTGTTCATGTACAGTTTGATGAGACTAACTCTGCAGATAGTAGAGCTCCTGATGAAGATGTAGTTCAAGCTCCTGAAGTTACATCTCCTGTTGAAGAAGAAGATGTTTCTCCCAGAGCTGCTGAAGTGGTTCCTCATGTTGCTGAACAAGCTCAAGATGAGAATCCTACTCCAGAAGTCAACTTCCTTCCAGAAGATGCTCCTATTTTTGATTCAATAAATGATGAACAGGTTTCAGAAGACTCATTGGATGTACCAAGAGAAGTTAGAACTCATAGGAATCATTCCTTAGAGAACATAATTGACTCTGTTCATAATCCTGTCATGACCAGAGCTCAGCTCAGAAGATACATGGGGAATGTGGCTTTTGTGTCACTTTTGGAACCCAAGGACTTCTATGAAGCTGCTGATGATGACTCCTGGTTAATGGCAATGCAAGAAGAACTTGACCAGTTCAAAAGGTCAGAAGTTTGGACTTTGGTTCCCAGACCTAACAACATAAAGGTTGTTGGAACTAGATGGGTTCTGAAAAACAAGCTTGATGAATTTGGAAATGTTGTGCGGAACAAGGCAAGACTTGTTGCTCAAGGTTACAGTCAGCAAGAAGGCATAGATTATGGTGAAACTTTTGCTCCTGTTGCAAGATTAGAAGCCATTAGAATCTTATGTGCTTTTGCATCATACAAAGGTTTTAAGCTCTTTCAAATGGATGTGAAAAGTGCATTCTTGAATGGTTACATTGATGAGGAATTCTATGTGTCTCAACCTCCTGGTTTTGAAGATCCTAAGTTTCCTGATCATGTGTATAAGCTGAAGAAAGCTTTGTATGGACTGAAACAAGCTCCCAGAGCTTGGTATGAGAGACTGACAAAGTTCCTTCTGTCTAAGGGATTTGTCAGAGGCTGTGTTGATACAACTCTGTTCACTCTGAAGAAGAACAAGGACATCCTTATAGCTCAGGTATATGTTGATGATATTATATTTGGTGCTACTAATGAATCTTTGTGCAGAGAGTTCAGTGACCACATGAAGGCTGAGTTTGAAATGTCTATGATGGGAGAAATTAACCTTCTTCTTAGGACTTCAGATCAAGCAAAGTAATGATGGTGTGTTTATCAATCAAGCCAAGTACGCTAGAGAAGTGCTGAAGAAATTTGGCATGATGGACTCTAATGCTGTTGATATTCCAATGGATGTCAGCAAAGACATTGATGATGAAGAGAAAGCTGGTAAACCTGTAGATATAAAAACCTACAGAGGTATGATTGGTTCTCTTTTATACCTAACAGCCAGCAGGCCAGATATACATTTTGCTGTGTGTTTTTGTGCTAGATATCAATCAAAGCCAAGAGAGATTCATGATGTTGCTGTCAAAAGAATTCTCAGATATCTTAAAGGCACACCAGAAGCCGGTTTGTGGTATCCCTGTAGTTCTGACTTTACCCCTATAGGATACACAGACTCTGACTATGGTAGAGATAAATTGAAAAGGGTCAGCACTTCTGGTGGTTGTCATTTTCTGGGGGAGTGCCTAGTCTCCTGGCATAGCAAGAAGCAAACCTCTGTGGCTCTCTCAACTGCTGAAGCTGAGTATGTTGCTGCTGGAAGTTGTGTTTCTCAGATGCTCTGGATCAAGCAACAAATTGCTGACTATGGAGTCATCCCTGGAACAATTACAATCTACTGTGATAACAAGAGTGCAATTGATCTTTCAAAGAATCCTATTCAGCACAGCAGGATGAAGCATGTTCATATTAGGCATCACTTTCTGAGAGATCATGTTCTGAAGAAGGATATTATCATTACTCATGTTCCCTCTGAAGACAATCTTGCTGACATGTTTACTAAGCCTCTGGCTGGTAATTCTTTCAGCAACTTACGAGAAGGCATTGGTATGACTTATCCACTTCAATAACTTAGTTTAATTATTTCTGTGCATCTTAAATATTTAATCGTTTAAGATAATCTAGTGATAATTAATTCTAATCATGATTTGACATTTAAGCATGCGTTATCTACTGTATTTTTACGGCGCTGTTCCGTGGTTAACGGTTATCTGTTCCCTTTTTAAACGGTGTGTAATTGCTTTTTGAATTGGAACGGTTTCTTGTTTGGGTATAAATAGGGGTTTTCCATACTTAGAAGTTTTTTACTCTCATTTTCTTTGCTATTAGAATTTCCATAGATTTTCTGTGTTCTCTTCTCTCTAAAATCTTAACCTAATTTCTTATATCTTCAAAAATGGCTCAAGAAATCACTGTCACTCACATCTTTACCACTGAATCCAAAAGGAAAGTTAGCGAATCTAGGGTATTCACCTCTAGGTTCCTAGATGATGAAGTTAAATCCACTGAACCTATCTCAAAATGGCTTAGTGCTCAAAACTGGAATTCATTCGTTTCTCTCGATGAATTTATCTATCCTAAGTTAGTCACCGAATTCTATCAGAACCTCCATTTCTTTTCAAATGAGGAGGATGTTCTACACTCAGTAATCGGGGAAGTTGAGATTGAGGTCAGCAGGGCTTCTATTTCTCAAGTGATTGGTATTAATGATGAAGGAATCATCATTGGTGATGATGGTTCAGCAGATGGTTTTACAGAAGCAAACTGGGCTAGACCAGATCTAAGTGCCAAGGAAACATATGCCACCTGGCTCACTCAGCACCAGAGGTGGGCACACTATTTGACAACTAATGTTTTCCTTCCGAAGGCTGGAGGAGTTAATGGTGTTTCCAACAGGGAAAGGGTGTTTATGTGACATTTGGTCAACCAGAAGAAGATCAACTTACCTGCCATGCTGATAAGGCAGATGAAGAATGTAACTACCGTGAGTGCATTAGCATATGGCTCACTCCTGACTAGGTTGTTTGAGGCAGCCTCTGTTGTGATTTCAGGAGAAGGTGTTACAAGTAGGAGTACGGTTCTGAAGATGCATACCTTCAGGAACCTTAGCTTTGGTGTGACTCCGAAGAAGAATGAGAAGGGCTCCTCTGTGAGTATTGCTCAGAAGGAAAGTGTTGAGGCCGTTGTTCAGAAAGGAAAGAATGCTGCCAAGAAGGGCAAGGGAAAGAAGGGATCAAGCAAGTTGGTCCTGACTGTTGAGAAGGTGGTTGTCTCAGAACCTCTTCCCACGATGGTTCAAACAACAATCAGTGTTGAACCCTCTGGCAAGACTGTTGCTGAGAAGCCAAAGGATGTTCCTGAGAAGGAAGCTCAGGATGCTGAGGACGCACGCCTTGCTGAAAAAGAGAAGGCTGCTGAAGCTGAAAAAGTTGCAAGGGTTGTGGCTCTTGCTGAAGAGAAAAGAAAGAAGAAGGAAGCTGAGGATCAGTTAGCTGCTGAAAGAGAAATTGCTGCAAAGGCTAAGGCCGATGCAAGACTTATAGCATGTGCTGCTGAACTTCAGGATGCGGAGTTCTCAAAGGAAGTTGAGGCTTCAGAAGAAGGAGAGAATCTTGAGAATATCTCTCTGTCCTCTCCGATACTTGAGAATATCTCTCTCTCTACCAGGATTGGGAAGAAGGCTGTTGCAAAACGAAGGTCACTGAGGAAAAAGGACTTTGTTGTTGCCCCCAGTGCTGAATTAGAGGATCCTGTTACTCAGGAACCGGAAGATGCTGATAAAGACTTGTCAGAGATGTCTGATGAAGAGAATGTTGATGCTCCTCTGATTGAAGAGCTGTCAGAAGAGAGTGAACCAGATGATGAAGAGGTTCTTCAGGATGCTAAACAGTTTGTTGAGAATGTTGATGATGAAAATTTCATTGACAACATTCTTCTGAATCAAGGAAGAAACCCTGGTGATAGGGATGCCTCTGAAACACTGATCAGAATGGCTCACATCTTTGCTGAGCCCATTTCTATGTTTAATCCAAACGCCTCTGTACAGGTTATCTCATCTCCCACTCTTACTCCTCATCCATCTCCTTCACTACCTTCTGTCACAGAAGTTGGTGATTCTCACACTTCCATTCCTCCCACAACTTCAACTTCTGAGGTTGTACCTCCACCAATTATTCCTCCTTCTGGATCCTTTTCAGAAGTGAATCTAAACACTGCTCCCATCTTCACAGATTCCATAGCCACATCCACTACTTCCTCTGTAAGTCCATCAATTGGATTTACTGCTCCATCTTTCTCACTACCATCCACCCTACCTCCCATCTCAACCACTCATACTATCCCTACCTCAACCACTACTATCCCTCCTCCCTCAACCTCTGGACATGCACCTCCTGTGTGTGATCCCTTAACTACCTCCTCCACTACTTCTTGTTTTGCTGGGTTGTCATCCAACTATGACTTCCTGCGCAAACACATGAATCGGGATGATCTGGATACCAGGTTTGGTAGTTTTGGCTTCATGGGCAGAGCTTCTGGTGTATCTGAAGCTGGTGGTGCTCCTAGTGTTGAGGAGTTGAGAAGAATGAGTCAGAGTGGCTCTGATGAACTGCTGAATAGATTTGCTGGTATGGGGCAAAGGACTTCTGCTGCTGACATGTATGCTCAGGGCATTGTGCTGCAAGAATTACATTCTTTGAAAGCTCAGAACCTGCAGCTCATGACTATGCTTCAAATGCAGGACCCTTCTGTCTACATACGCAATCTTTCTACACTTCATCTAGCTACCTATGAAGAGCTGTACAAGTTGAGAGAATTAGCTTTGACTCTTCCCTCACTGGATAACATTGCTCTTGCTTCTTCTCTGAAGGTCAATGAGAATTTGGAGATATTGACAGAAGAAGTCAAGGAAGCAAACGAGCATTATGAGGCTCATGAGAAGATGCTCCCAAGTAAGATTGATGACCTACAAAGTACTGCCAATCACATTCTGAGAGAAGTGAAATCTTCTGCTCAAGGTTCATCATCTTCCGGGGCTGCTAAGATTGTATATGACATCACTCCTGATCTCAACAATCGACTCTCCAACATTGAGTCTGCTGTATCTGCTCAGAACGCACAGATTGCTGAGCTTACTGAACTTCTGAAGGTTATGCACACTCAAGCACATGAACAAGAGAAGACTCTTCACAATTGTTATAGGTTTGTTCGAGGACAGACTTATATTCAGAATGAGCATCTTACTGCTGCTGTGTATGCTAACAATAGGTTGATCAAGCTTCTTCTGGAAGATGTTCAGAGACAGCGACCTATGTCTGGTCATACCTTTGATCATATGAAGACCATTGATGATGACTTCAGAAGAAGAATGGATATGATCAATACTGTGAGACCAACTCCTCAGCAATATCAGACTGCACTGAACGTTCAGCAAAAATTGAAATCTCAGGGTGCTCTGGGTGTTGCTCTTGGTTCTGGTCAAACCGGGGAGAAGTCTGGTCAGAAGAGATCAAGTGCTGCTGAAGGTTCTAGTGTTGTTCCTCCTCCTCAGAAGAAACCTAGGAACTTGTAATCTTTTAGGATTTAAGCTTCTTAGCTAGGTTCTGGGTTGGGTAGTTTTTGTCTTAGGACTTTTTCTGCTCTTCTGATTATTTTGTTTCTTATGTTGTCTTCTGATGAACTTATATACACTGAATCTTTCTTATACCTTCTTGTGTCTCTGACTTCTTACTTTTTGCTTATGTTTCCTTTTGACTTAGTAAATTATACTTCACTGAACTCTAACAACTTGATCTTAAGTCATTTCTAAGTTTCTTACAGATTGCTGAAGTTCACCATTTACACTAAAATGGGGGAGTTAATTTACTCAGAAGTAATGAAACATATGCATCAGGAAGTCTTTTACTAAACCTCATGTTTTCTGTTACCTTCCGACCACGGTTTGTCCATAACCAAAATGGGGGAGAATGATGAACCCTATGTGTTTTGATTATGTCCAAACGTTTCAGAAGATGAAAACTTAATATTCCCTTACATATAGTTTACTATTGACTAATAATTTTTGTTTACTTAGTTTATGTGTAAGTTACTCAGCAGGTGCTGAATGAATCATTTCTGGATTGCCTAAAGAACTCAGAAGATCAGTTTACTGAAGTCAGAGTTTCAATAACTCAGAAGCTGGATACTCCGCTCTGAAGCCGAAGTCTGCTAAAGCTCTCCTCAGAAGTTCTTTGCAATCAGAAGTTTTGCCAACTTGATCAGAAGTCTAGACAACTGGAAATTAGCTTCTGAAAGCTAAGTCACGGGTTCTGTTTGAGCATTTAATGCTCTGACACTTGCATTCAATGCAAGGCGCCAAAAGTTCAAAAAGATGTTTTGATGGAGCGCGCTTGTCTGTTCAAAAGAAACCAGAATTTCCTCGTCTACCCTTTGTTGATCCAATTGAAGAATGATTCCAGTCAACCTCATCTTTGATTTCAAATCACTTACCGGATTGAGTTAAAGAACAAGGATAACGGAATCAAAGTGTCTGAAGACCGTTTGAAGATTTGACAAGTTAACGGCTACAACAACTGATGTCATCTCCTTTGAAGATTCAAACTCACCAACGGTCATCCTCATTCACTATAAATAGTAGCCTAGCTCCAAAGCATCAACATACGCGTGATCATCGAGCAAAATCTCAACGCACTGTTCTAACTAGAAAAACAGAGCAACTCCTTCCATTCTCAATCTTTCTTAGCATAGTCTTAGTAAAGTGAGAGAGTGAAGAAAAACAAGTTCTAATAGGAATCTTGTAAACTGAGATCGTTTGTGATCTTCAGTTAGATTTAAAGAGAGAAATCTAGTTGAGATTAGAGTTGGGTGAGAAATCCAGAAAACAGAGTATTGTTTGTTCTGGTGGAAATCCTTTAACTCTTTTTAGGCTAGTCAGAACTAAGTGAGAAATTAGCTTAAGTTCTGTTGATGTAAAGGAGCTTCTGAACTTGCCATAAAAGTTCTGAATAGTGGATTTATAAAATCTCTGAAGGCTGCGACCTCAGGGGACAAGACGTAGTCACAGGACTTCTGTGGCGAACTTGGATAAATCGAATTGTTCAATCAGGATCTCCTGAACTTCTTTCTCCCTCTTATACTTGTTATTTTTGCTTCTGTGTACTTGCTTATATTTAGTGCTGAAACAGATTTTCTCTAAAGTATCATTGTCTTTGTTCAGAAGACTGTCCAGAAGTTCTCAAATCAGAACTTCTGTTGCTGAAAACAGTCCAACTGTGTTTAGGCAGAATTTCCCTCAGAAGCAACTTCTATAAGCTAGCTTCTGACTCTGAGGAAATTTGACTCTGAAAATTAAGTTTCCCGAAAATCTTAGACATTTTCAGTTTTCAACTTTGACACATATTCACCCCCCTCTAGGTGATTCTGTTCTTGATAGGGCCAACAGAGAATGCGACAAAAAAGTGTATCTGGTTTAGTAACATTCACTTAGTTTTCTCTTAGGCTTAACTGTATTAATTTTAACATAATATATTTGGTTTCATTAAATATTCCTTTAACTAATTAATTATTTATATTTTAGCAAGCCTTAAATACATAGTATTCACATTTCGTGTACAGTTTTAATAGAAGAGTCTTAACCGGTCCGGAATGTAATTTCGGTCCCGTCGGGTAAATCTTCCGGAAAAATAAACAATAAAATAATGAGCAAGCATGTTGAATGATACGCGTAAAATACCATTTTACCAAAATTTATTTTTATAGACGTATATGTTATATATGTGGACTAATTTAAATTTTAGTAAAATTTAAATGCATCGTTTGCATGTTATACGTACGATAACAAACTAAAAAAAATCAATTAAAGAATCGAACTATTATCTATATTACACGCTTAGCTAAATTGGCACATAATTTGACTATTTCCATAATATATCTAAAATACTATTTTATTAAAATTTCTCTTATTTTTCGATATATGAAGATATATGAAGATATTTGGAATTTTAGTAAGTTAAGCAACATCGAGTGTATGTAATATACACGACACAAATTAAAACAAACCGCTTCAAAATGTGATTTTGGTCTTAGTATAAGTATATCTATATAAAATACTACTTGAATTATTTCTAAAATACTTAAGCTATTATTAAAATTTGTGCTCTATTTTGACATATATGTAATATATGTTAATTTAAGGCAAATTCTAATACCATAAATACGATTCTGTATATGTTATATACGCAATCCCAGATTAAAATAAACCTTAAATCCTAAGTTGTCCAAGGGTGTACGAATTCCTAAGCTTGTATCGAACCTATCAAAGCGAATAAATAAGAAACACATAACGTCATGATAATACCAATTTATTGAGCGTGTTCGAATTAGATAATTCTTCTTCTTACACGTAACCAGAAAAACGAACTGAATCTTCTCGTAGGCCATCCTTATCCAAATTTCATAAAACCGAGTTAAAACATTAAATTAGGCGTCCAATCATGCTTAAATATTGATTGGTGGCAACTCTAGCAATTAAATAATCGCGTTTACCCCTTTGGGCACGGGCGCGACAGATCATACTTGATCTTTTTTGGAATCTAAACTTGTGGTATTGTAGAAGCTAAGTACTTATGGTCAGATTTTATGCCTTAGTCATAATGATTTCAGCACAAAGTATAAATTCTTTATGGATGCTCTAGTTTACTTGCTTTCAATAAAAAAACTATTCTTTCAGCAGACAGAGCTGAACAAATAATAAAGATAAGCAATAAACAATGAGAAGCAATGTAAAGATACGTGAGAGGTTTCAGTATAAATAAATCACACAACAATATATCTAGGTTCCCCACCCTTTTAGTGACTACATCTTATCCCCAAGGTATCTTCCCTTGAGATTTCAAATCCACGAGTGTCTCTTTCCAGTCATAAACATGTCTTTACAAGAACCTAATTACGACGTATAGAAGCTCTATCTTCTTACTCTTAAGTTGATTCTAATCCCCAACTAATTATCCCAATTAGCTGCACCACAATAAATGCCAAGAACTGGATTTCCCCTACTGATAAACTCAATCAACATCACGAGACCTAATCATAAGAGACCTGATTTTTCTCTCACACTTGAACTTTTATCAAGAATAGGATTTTCTCTATACAGAAAATCAACACTAATATCTGTTTACAAAATTTATTATGAACAAGTTTGATCTTTTAGGAGAACGAAAATAAAGTATAATCTCTCAATGGCAATAGAATTTTGAAAAGAAGACTTGAGAGTAATATTGCTCTATTTTTTATTTTTCTTTGCTCTCGCCTTGTACTCACGTCGTACCGTATGTTCTCTTTTTCTATCCTCTTCTATTCATATGTTGGAAGATAAGTGTTACTTTCATTTTAAAAATGGAGCACTTGTGACACATGATCAAGCTATTGTGAAACAAAGGTTATTTGTGCTCTGTTCACTCAATACGGTCTTCCACTTCAGTTGTCATGTTGTAAAATTAGGCAAAATTATATCCGTTGAATTTGTCCTAATATCTGTTGATTTGTTCCAGCCAATTCCTTTTGTTTAATTAACAATTTTAATTTTAGTTGAGTAGTCAAATCTGTAAGGTTCTGAAAGATTGATCAAAGCCGCGCAGCGGAAGCACCGATAATTTATATAAACGGTGTATTCAATCTTTTTGAACTAATTTCATTGATCTTAATCTTTAACCATTAATTGCATTTAATCTAAGTGAAATTAATTAACACTTTTTATGTATCAATATATCTCGATTATCGTGTTGCACGATACTTAGGGTCTGAAATCAATAAGCTGTGAATTCCCAATTCACTAATAGACAGAGGGTCTAATAAACCATATCAGTTACTTATTGATTACAGATGAATGTTATCCTTAGTAGACAGAAAACCCTGTATGATACTCTGCTTATCTCTTACGAATAGTATATCGATTAATCAAGCTGGGGGCATGGTGTAGTCATCCTCTATTGCCAGATTAATTTCTTGATATGTGAATATAACTGACAAACAAACAAACAAACAAGCAACCTGCTTGTTTCAGTACGGCCGTACATTTCTCAGATAATACTCATCAAATGACCTGTGATATAACTCACTTAAATAGCTAGTGGTAATTCCATCACTTCAAATATCTGCAACAATAAGTTCAGAGACTGAACCAGTGTACCCATATTTGGCATCTTATTACAGACCTGTTAGGAATACACCAAATTCAATCTGATTCCTTATTGACTATTGTACTGAAATCAGGTCAGGAGATAAAGAGAGATCTACATTGTTAGAAAGTTCAATGACTCTACCACCATGTGCTTTCTAATGTGGATCGACCAAGTCTCGTGTAACGCACACTCACCTATATCCATATTCACATACACTAAGCCGCCTACACAGTGTCACGTGAATCCTGAATATAAAAGCTTATGCCATAATCATTCTCATGATTATGACTAACCTCTGGTACACATTATGATATAAAATCAATGGATACTTCAAATAGTTACTATAGTACAAGATATATAACTGAAATGAATTAATGCGTTTATTTCATAAAACACCAATAACATAGTATGTGAACAATGCCTAGGAACTAGGGCACACCAACAAAATCTCATGTTACTAAAATTGACAATTGCAAGTACAATATTTCTAGCGCGTCTTCCAACCACTTTGTACTTTTGGTGCTTTTCATTAATTAGTCTGACCAACCACTGGCCCGTTTCATTAAATGCTCTAGGAAAACACTTTTTTTTTATGCTGAAGCTTCCTCGTTTATTGATCTTACCATTGCCTTTGTCTTCAGCATTGTTTTGTTGTCGCTTTGATACTTCACCCTTTATACAGCAAAACTCGCTACTACTGAACGTATGAAATAAACTCTTCAGTGACACTCTTGAATCAGTGTCTTCATGATCAGACAGAGTTACTCATTGTCCTCTTGATTAACTTCGTAAGCTTTTTCTTTAAATGTCAAGTGATGCTCTTCTCTCTTCCTTCTTTTGATCAAGTATTTAACTTTCGAGCATGGCTGGCTCCATCATTTTGGAGTTCCTATGAAACTTATTTTTTGTACATAATTTTTAACAAATATAATATTTAATATACTTTAGAAAATCGAAAATGGTAAATAGTAAAGTGAGTAGTATTATTAACTAAATTCGTAATCATATCATATATCAAGTTTGGTGTAACAAATAAAATCAAATAATAAATAACCTTAAATTTAAGAAATTATTACTCTTCTCGCTTTAGTATGCGTAAAATCTTTAATTAAATCAGTGTAATGTAGTTTAGCTAAAATTTGTTTCTCAACTGAAAACAAGGCTAAGCCGTTCAATCTCCCTTATCATATAGTTGAATGAAGATATCTTTATTAACTTGAACTTGGAGAAACTTTTTCGGCACTAGCTACTATAACTTGTATAGTAAATATGATTTTGTGAGTAATTCAAGTATTAGAAAAAACAAGATGTAAATCTTGATGTGTTCTAGTACAATAGTTGGTTGGTATCAAGATATGTTGAAATTTAATTTATATTGGGCACATTTGATTCATCTAATATATATATATATATATATATATATATATATATATATATATATATATATATATATATATATAGGAGAGTATGTTGATAAACCCTACATGTTTTGATTATGTCTAAACGTTTCAAAAGATGAAATTTAATCTATGCTTATATACTTATCAATGTTGACTAACAATTTTTGTTAAGTTTTTGTATAAGTTTTTCTCAGCAGGTGCTGAAAGAAGAAACTCTGGATTGCACAAAGAACTCAGAAGAGAAGAATAATTGAAGACTGAAGTTAAAGCTCAGAAGCTGGATGCTCCGCTCTGAATATCTTCACAAGTTTGATAAAGCTCTCCTCAACGTTCAACTGCAACCAGAAGCTCACTCCATTAGATCAGAAGCTTAGACAAAATGAATTAAGCACTCAGAAGCTTAGTCACGGGTTTTGTTAAACATTTAATGCTTCTAACATCTGCATTTACTGCAAGGCGCCAAAAGTTCAAAAAGCTGTTTTGAAAGAGCGCGCTTGTACACATCAAAACCAGTTTTTCCTTGTCTACCCTTTGTTGATCTAAATGAAGAAACATTACAAACAACCTTATCCTTGATTTCAAATCACTTACCGGATTAAGTTAAAGAACAAGGTTAACGGAAGTGTTTGAAGACCGTTTGAAGAAATGACAGATTAACGGCTACAACGATGTCATCATCAAATTGAAGATTCAAAATTCAAGCAACGGTCATCTCAAGTCACTATAAATAGTAGCCAAACTCCATTGTGTTCTTACACGCGAATTTTGAGCAAAAAAAAAATCTTAACGCACTGTTTTAACAAGACAAACAGAGCACTTTCCATTCTCAATCTTTTCTTGTTTCAATTGTAAAAGTGAGAGAGTGAAGAAACGCAAGTTCATAATAGGAATCTTGTAAACTGATATCGTTTGTGATTTTCAGTTAGATTTTGACAAAAATCTAGTTAAGGTTTGAGTTGGGTGAGAATTCCAGAAAACAGGATTGTTGTTGTTCTGGTGGAAATCCTTTAACTCTTTCTAGGCTAGTCAGAACTAAGTGAGAAATTAGCTTAAGTTCTGTTGATGTAAAGGAGCTTCTGAACTTGCCATAAACGTTCTGAATAATGGATTTAAAATCTCTATTGAGTGCGCTCACAGGGGACAGGACGTAGTGACAGGACTTCTGTGGCGAACCTGGATAAATCGATCTGTTCATCAGGACCTCCTGAATCTCTTTCTCCCTTCCTTTAACTTGTTATTTTGCTTTTGTGCATCTTGCTGTGTATTTAGTGCTGAAACAGATTTTACTCTTTACTTCACTGTCTTTGTTCAGAAGACTGTCCAGAAGTTCCTTAACACAGAACTTTTGTTGCTGAAAAGCATTAAACTTCTTTAAGGCAGAATTTCTCTCAGAGGCTCCTTCATTAAGCTTGTCTCTGACTCTGAGAAAATTTGACTCTGAAAATTAAGTTTCTTTAAAAACTTGAGATTTTCAGTTTTTCAATTAGACACTTATTCACCCCCCCCCCCCCCCCCCATTCCCTCTCTAGGCGATTATGATCTTGTTAAGGCCAACATATATCACTTAAATTGTGCAAACCATGATTGAAAATGAGGCCATGTCAATTAGTCAAACAATGATTACGCCAATTAATTTGTGTTGAGAAGGATATTATTTATTTTAAAAAAAAATTAAATACACAAAGGCTTAATAGCTTGTGAAATATGAGGTCCTTTAAGTTCGGAGGCCTTAGGCGCCCACTTAATTGAATTCCCCCTAGTGTCGGCCCTGCTTTCGATGAAACAATGGAGCTCGATGAAGGAAGAAGAAGAAAATAAGCGGCAACATCAATGCTGAAGAAATGAAGCTTAACAAGGCAACAAAAGAAAATGGTTATGAGAGAGAATCCTTGTCTTGGAGCATTAAATGAAGTATGTTAGTGGTTGGTTAGTGTATTTAATGTAAAGCTCCAAAAGTATAAAGGTGGTTGCATTATGCGCCGAAAATCTTATATTTGCAATTGTCAGCTTTAAAAATAACGGATTTGACATTACAAATAAAATTCAAATAGTTAGTAACAAAAATAATGGGATGTCAACTATTAAAGCATCTACAATACAAGAACTAAAATTAAGTCCATCAACATTATTTGATGGACTTAATTTTTGGACTCTATTCCATCTGTGGTGGGTTAAGTCCATCAAATAGTGTTGTGCATCCATGTGTTATAACCATTTAATTTTCCAAAAATACCAACACTATTAATAAATCCTACAAATTCATATAAATAATTACGAGTAAATTACACCAGCGGTACCTAAACTATACTCACTTTTCCAAAGTGGTACCCAAACAAAATGTTGTCCCAAAGTCATACCTAAATTATTGTGACCTTCCAACTAGATCCATATTACCTCTTATAACCGGTCAATATGCGGTCAACACACAGACAACGTAAATTTGACCAATTCAATGTAAAAAGACAAATTTATCCTCATTATAACGTTCTGAATAATGGATTTAAAATCTCTATTGAGTGCGCTCACAGGGGACAGGACGTAGTGACAGGACTTCTGTGGCGAACCTGGATAAATCGATCTGTTCATCAGGACCTCCTGAATCTCTTTCTCCCTTCCTTTAACTTGTTATTTTGCTTTTGTGCATCTTGCTGTGTATTTAGTGCTGAAACAGATTTTACTCTTTACTTCACTGTCTTTGTTCAGAAGACTGTCCAGAAGTTCCTTAACACAGAACTTTTGTTGCTGAAAAGCATTAAACTTCTTTAAGGCAGAATTTCTCTCAGAGGCTCCTTCATTAAGCTTGTCTCTGACTCTGAGAAAATTTGACTCTGAAAATTAAGTTTCTTTAAAAACTTGAGATTTTCAGTTTTTCAATTAGACACTTATTCACCCCCCCCCCCCCTTCCCTCTCTAGGCGATTATGATCTTGTTAAGGCCAACATATATCACTTAAATTGTGCAAACCATGATTGAAAATGAGGCCATGTCAATTAGTCAAACAATGATTACGCCAATTAATTTGTGTTGAGAAGGATATTATTTATTTTAAAAAAAAATTAAATACACAAAGGCTTAATAGCTTGTGAAATATGAGGTCCTTTAAGTTCGGAGGCCTTAGGCGCCCACTTAATTGAATTCCCCCTAGTGTAGGCCCTGCTTTCGATGAAACAATGGAGCTCGATGAAGGAAGAAGAAGAAAATAAGCGGCAACATCAATGCTGAAGAAATGAAGCTTAACAAGGCAACAAAAGAAAATGGTTATGAGAGAGAATCCTTGTCTTGGAGCATTAAATGAAGTATGTTAGTGGTTGGTTAGTGTATTTAATGTAAAGCTCCAAAAGTATAAAGGTGGTTGCATTATGCGCCGAAAATCTTATATTTGCAATTGTCAGCTTTAAAAATAACGGATTTGACATTACAAATAAAATTCAAATAGTTAGTAACAAAAATAATGGGATGTCAACTATTAAAGCATCTACAATACAAGAACTAAAATTAAGTCCATCAACATTATTTGATGGACTTAATTTTTGGACTCTATTCCATCTGTGGTGGGTTAAGTCCATCAAATAGTGTTGTGCATCCATGTGTTATAACCATTTAATTTTCCAAAAATACCAACACTATTAATAAATCCTACAAATTCATATAAATAATTACGAGTAAATTACACCAGCGGTACCTAAACTATACTCACTTTTCCAAAGTGGTACCCAAACAAAATGTTGTCCCAAAGTCATACCTAAATTATTGTGACCTTCCAACTAGATCCATATTACCTCTTATAACCGGTCAATATGCGGTCAACACACAGACAACGTAAATTTGACCAATTCAATGTAAAAAGACAAATTTATCCTCATTATAACTTCACTAACCTTATACAATAAATTTATGTCCTATCATCCACTTAAAACTTGACACTTGTATAATTCTTTAATTAAAAACAAAATTCAAATTCTCTCTCACTTATTCTTTAATTAAGTCTTTCTCTCTCCAAAATAATTTAATATCTTAAAAACGTAGAATATAAACTTTCTCCCATTAAAATCTCCAACCCAAACAGACAGTAGGAATCGGAGAAACCGCTGGATCACCAACTCCGTCACCATTTGCTTCACCGTTACTCATCAATCAGAGGAAAAAAAATCGTGGTTCGTCTAGTATAACCAAAAATCTTTTAAAAGAACCCGTAACTTTATTTTTTGTTGAAATTTCTAGATACGAGCCGTCGGTAGATGAAGATGGAACGAAGCACAACGGAGACAGAGCTCTTCGAGAACTCAAAACGGCTTTCCGGCCTCCAGATCTTGAAAACTCATATTTAAGATTACAGAAAACCTAGAAACAAATAGAAAGAATTTCCGATCACTTTCTCACAAAACCGACGATGGAGAACGAGCAAAGAAGCTAAGATCAGACGGAATTGAGTTTGAATAAAATGAAAAGTGAGAAATGTTTGATGATGAAGAAGATGATGATGATTGAGATGTTTAGTTGGTTTAGTTGGGTTTCTTTAGGCTCTTGAGGTTTGAAGCAAAGGGATGAAAGAGAGAGGAGGGGAGGAAGAATTGATGTTTTTCTGTTTAATTACCACATGTCAGATTGTAAGTGAGCGTAAGGGGAGAGAAATTTAGGATATAAAGTTGTGTAGTTAAAGTGAGGGTGTATTTTCATAAGGGGTGGTCAATATGGTCAATAAAAAATTGGTCAAATATGTGTTGACCAGCATTGACTGAACGTTGACCGCTTGTTGACTGGCTATAGCAGGTAATTTGAACTTAGTTGGTGTTGGAATTTTAACGGGATTATCAGGTTTTACGCAGCAGAATTGCAACTTAAAAATTTAATCCCCAAATCCAATTTTGATCTTAGTTCAATTGACCTCAATCAAAATCAATAAACATTATGTGTGTTCTACGGGTTGAAGAACTTACGTGTTAGGTCTTAACAAGAGACGGTTGTGTAGAATCTTCAACGCATATCGATCTCCTATCTCACATGCACGGATCGCCTATTGTATCAACACATCTGCTAGCCTCAAGAATAATGAACGAACACAAGCCCCAAATCCTCTAGGAGGATTCGACAACTCTTTGATGTAGGAAGGGGAACCGAAAATTTTCTGACTCAGAAAATTCGGGTTAAGATTAATTTTTCTATTGGGCTTTTATACTTAATTAGGCTTATTAATTAATTATAATTTGATCTCTAATTAAATTAATATTATAAATAGAACGCTAAAGATTTTATTTAATTCAATTACATCTAATTAGTCAAATTAACATAATTAATATTTACACATTAGCCCCAACAAAAATATCAATCCAATTAATTAATTATCTGAATACAACTTAATTAATTAAACTTATTCAATGCATTAATTAATTACTCAATTAATTTCTCCCCGAACTACATCGATCAACTTATTAATACATATGACCAATTAGTCCCTATTGTTCATCGATTGAATACATAACATGTATTCAGTACTTCAGGTGTTGATCCAGACGTTCATTGTGCACGATCCTTAGGGTCCATCTTCTGTTAGACATGAATACGAAATCCAATGACTGAAAGAGGGTTCTAGCAAACCATTTCAGTCCCCAACATATATGAATATATAAAGCCGTCTTAGCAAACACTTAACCATGTAGATGTCTGTCATTATCTCTTACCAATAGTATATCGATATTACAAGCTTCAGGCATGGTGGCTGTCATCCTCAGGTGCTTGTTATATTTCTTGATCTAGAGTAAACTGACGAAACTAGATAGACAACCTGCCTATCTGATCGTGGGCCCACATTTCTCAGTTATGCTCATCAAGTGGCCGATGATAGCTTCTCACCCTAAAGTGAGTGGTAAACCCATCACTTCAACTATCGGTATCAATGTGTTCGGTGATCCATCCAACATACCCATATTTGGCATCCTGTTATGGACCTGTTAGGCGTACATCAAAATAAACCAAATTCCACATTGTTTACTATAATGAAATCAGGTCTAGGGATAATAGAGATCTACATTAATAGAAAGATAATGACTCCCCCACCATGTATCTTAACTAAAGCCGATCGATCCAGTCCCGTGTTTCCAACACGTACCTATATCCATATCTTACCATACAGGTGTTACAGATTATGCTACCTACATAATCCTGTAGATATACTGAATGTAAAAGTTTACATTCTAATCGTTCCCACGACTAGAACTAACTTCGGATAAGATTTTAGGATTATCAATCAATTGATACTTTAAACAGTCATATAGTACAAGGTAAATGACTCAAAATAATTGAATGCCTTTATTCATAAGACACAATAGCATAATACATCTTACATTATATCATAATGTATGTAACAATGCTCTCAAACAATGCCTAGGATCTAGGTCACACCAATAGTTGGGAGGTTAGGGATAGTTTGGGTACGACTTTGGGACAAAATTTTGTTTGGGTACCAGTTTGGGAAAGTAGGTATAGTTTGGGTATCACTAGTGTAATTTACCCAAATAATTACCATAAACAATTAAATAACTATTAACTTAATATATTTATTTTAAAAAATATTTAGTTGACCTTAAATTAATTTAATAATTTCGTTTTAGTGTATTAAAAATTAGAGTCTCGAATTGTAATAAAATAAAAAATTTATTATGGTAATGATCAATAACATCACACGACACTAGAATTAAAATTACAACACACAACATAAAAAAAAATGATAAATGGAAAATTCAAAGAAAAACACCACATTGAAAAATAATAACTTAACACACTACCTATATGGTGCGTTTCCCAGGTTGTTGAGGTCCGGAAGTCCTGCAATATTCCATAAATGATCGACGAGATCGTCTCTTCGCATGTGATGATTTGCTTTATCACGAATTCGTAAGTCTTCTTTGATACGAGTCTGAACAATATTAGGAGGCCTAGGCAAAACCCCCAACTCAGCAGGTGTAAGCATTGGTTTTAGAACCCCATGATGAAAGCTATTTTTGAGCTCCTTCATATGCCAGTCGAACAAGCGCTAGTACTCGTCAAAGAATGGAACAACTCTCCGGAGTCAAAACTCACTCCACCTGCATCTAGGGAAGACAAAGTTGACACCCTCGACCTTGTGACAAAGTCCTCTCTCTCCAAAACAGTGTACAGTCCCCCTCTTTGTCAACAAAGACCGTACGGTCTACTCTACAGGAATCAGAACCGTACAATCTTCTTACGTGGTAGTACGGTCCTTATCCTTATTTTCCACGAGTTAGAAAAGTCCAAACAACTTACAACACTTGTACAAGCCTTTATAAGCTTGTACGAACCTTCTGGAAAAGCCCGCATGTGATACAGATTCAGATCTCAGACGTGCATTATGGGGATCGTACGGTCCCCAAGCCAAGACTGTACGGTCACTTCTCAAGGATCGTACGGTCCCTCCGAAAATCTATATAAGGATGCCAAAACCTCCATTCAACTCACTAACAACCATTCTTTCTTCCCGCTTTATCACTCGGTGTTAAGAAATTTTGTGACCCGTAAGTTGCCTAAGAAAGTTGCCTCTGAAAGAAAAATAATTGCTTAGCTCTGAATTCTAGAAATCCATCCTCTCCATATAACACCCCCGCTCCTAAAAGTCCCCACGACGCCTAGAAACTCCCTTCAAAACCATCCATTCTCGAACTACCATCCATTTATAACCACTAAATCCACATTCCCGATGCCACTCTTTGCCCCGCAAAGAGTGTACACAATCCCCACAAAGGTCTTCCAAAGTTCGAAGGATTCCCCCAATATCCAATATCTTGATCATTAGGAGTACGTCGGACGCATCTTCGACCCCGAAGTTCTGTCCGCTTGGCTCCGTTCTCGACCAGTACTAGCTTGCAAACATTCCACTGGCACGCAACGAGGGTAAGGTTTAGAGGGTTTTTACCGTGTCACCCTGCGGTTTACCGTACAAATGTTTGCGTATTTATATACTTTGAGTGATAATCATAATACAAGACAATAATAAATTAGGTTCCATTAAAGATCCTCTAGGGCCTAGAACGTTGGAACTAATAAGTTGTATCCACGAACGTATACGAAATCTCTGGTTTTGAAATGCAATTGGTCCATTACCGCTTCATACATTGTCCCAGTCGGCCGGGTGGCGACTCTAGTCAAAGAAGGCTAGAGCCACTATGAGCGCTCATTTTCACCCACAGCAGGAATTATATGTTCTTCCTCAGGATAGTCTCTTTGATAATTGGCTCGCTCATCCTCAACAATCATGTTCTGAAAGATTATACATATGTCCATGATGTGATGGAGTTTATCTTCATCCCACAAATTTACAACTACCCGAATGATATTAAAATGGGCTTGCAAAACTCCAAATGCTCGTTCTGTTGGAAATTGAAGAATTACGACGTTCGTAGCGGAATTAAAAAATTTCAATTTCTTAAACCAAGATCCGTTAGCTTATTGAATAACAATTAAGAAGATTGGTTAGATAAAATACCTCTAGGAGATTACTACCTAACGTTGTTGTCGCGCCCACAAGTCTTCTTTATTTTTAATCTCGCGAGTGCCCAAAGTAGAACACCTCTAGCGTTAAGTCCACACGAGCAAGAACGAATAAAACGGTAATCGAAATCCCAATTTTGGTCTAGGAATTTCGGCTTCTTGAGAGAATTAATTGTGTGTCTCAAATATCCCATAGGGGGTTATATTTATAGTGTTTAGAATTGTCTCTCCCAAATAAGAATTCTATTCCCAAAAGGACTAGGTCAACTCTTATTTAATTAATAAAACAATTTCTATTGCAATATAATTTGGTCCCTCATCAATATTATCTTTAATGAATCATGATCACGGAAAAGTCAATCATATAATTCATTATTAATTTACTTGTGCTCAAATAAATATTCTCCATAAATTGAAAACCGTTTCCAATTTATCATATTACCTCGCACAAGGATTTAGAACTACTTATTCACAAGAGGCCCAAGATAAATCTTCTCTAATACAGAAGTGATGATTCCTCAATCTAACATTAATTGTTTTGCAATTGCTTTATGTGTTATCCAATGTCTACCCGAAGGACACCCGAATACTGGATCGTACAGATAGTAGAATCAAAGTAACACCCTCCATAATTCAAAGTCACATGAATGAGTATTTGAGTTCTAGGACTACTTTATATCTATTACCACATATGAGTTAAAGCTAGTTGACATTTATGTATTTATCCCATACTAGTAACTCAAAGCGGGGTCTCCAATATATATATAACATCATTATACATATCCATATAATTATCCAGATATCTCGTATAATCTAAGTTCGTGAGATCAACTTCTTATTCATGAATAATGGATATATTATATGCAAGTCTCAACAATATATATATTAATCCAATAATACAATACTCGACTTGGGATATTTTAAGTTTATTTAATCATTAAAGTATGTCTCACTTCATCTTGTATGAACACTTTAAGATTATCAATATAAACTATGGATTTCTTTTAACTAATAATTACAACGTAATATATATAAGATAAAAGATAAAAGCCTTTCATAAAATCAATAGTTTATACATTCTTTATTCTAAATAAAATATCTTAAACAACAATTGTCTTTAGGACACAAACTACAACACGTTCTACATCCTTGCGAGTGCCCTCATGTTTAGTTTTGAACAATCTTTTCTTTGGCTAAATAGGATTCGAATTTTTTTTGACAAATGCGGCCCATTCGGGATATATACCGTCAACTAGGTAGTATCCCATCTTATAAATCTTATTGTTAAGAGTGCAGACCTCGTCTGGAACTTGACCCCAGCCATACCAAAAAATGCGCATACCATATCCATATCCTCGGGTGTACTGTCCATGCTTAGTAGTTGGATTGTTTTTTCACTCTCAGTGCATGCAATCAAGACTTCTTAGCATCCTGGGAAATCCATGTACGTCATTGTGCATTGCGAACAACCGTTTGACATCATTAGCATTGGGCTTCCTCATGTATATTGGTCCAAACACCTCAACAACAACACAAAAAAATTTTCCTAGACATTTCAATGCCATGGTCTCAGCGATCCTGAGATACTCATCTTCATGATCAACCGCCTCTCCTTAAGCAAGCATACGAATAGCCGATGAGATTTTTAGTTTTGGGGACAAACCCAACCTCCCTATTACATCTTCTCGTTGAAAAAAATATGGTGTGTCGGCTTGCAAGTAATCGTGTATACGCAGGAACACAATTTTGCTTATGCAATACCGTCTACGGAAATACTTTGGACCGTACACCGGGTGAGCTATAAAATAATCTCTCTCCAATCGCTCTGCAGCTTCTTGACGTTTGCGGTTGACATATTCCCTACGACGAGTTGGGGAAGGAGGAGCTGATGTGACTTGCTGGATGAGAGCTTCATGAATGGCTTCATCTGTTTCATCCCATAATTTCCTCGATTGAATTGTTCAAAATAAGGATCAAATTCATCAAACATATTTTGGTAGAGAATATTAGATGAGTAGTGGAGTGGTGTGAAGAATGGATTGAGAGAGTAGTATTTATAGTTGAGTATTAATTGGTATTGAGTAGTTGAGTGCTCTGAACTGACACGACATAATTGACAATTGACACCGACAATTCATTCACGCGTTCTGAAAAACTTCAACAAAGTGCTCAAGTAATTGCACATGGAATAGGTGATGTGGATTCAAATAAAGTTTTTGTCAACTCCAAACGGACAAAAATTAATTGACTATTGATAGTGACAACTCATTCACGCATTTTGAAAATAATGGAATAGGTGATGTGTATTCAGATGGGTCCAGTGACATCGGATAATAATAACTTCACATTGGTACAGTGAGATTATATACAACTTCGCATGGCTACAGTGATTTATGTATTCCCGTCCGCTGAAATGACTATAAAATATATGTTCATATCTATGTAATGGAGGTTGAAATACTTCAACAATTTAGTGCAACCAAGAATAATTACCGCGATTATTGTAATGGAAACAGACACAAATGTTCCTTAGAAGATGTTGCCATATTATTATATTAATTGAAGAGAGTAGAGAGATATGAGAACTATTGCAGAGTGATTCACCAGAATGGGAACGACAAGAAAGATAAAGGCGCGATTACAAGCAGTGGCTGGAAAACGAGGATGCCGGCTCCCACATGAATGACTCACCAGAAATCTAATGTTCCTTATGTATTTTGCTTATATTTTTTTAAGTGTGATGTATTTGATTAAGTTTTTGTTTAAGTGAGATGTATTTGCTTATGTTTTTATTAAGTGTAATGTATTTGCTTTTTGTTTTTTTATTAAGTGTTATGTATTTCAATTATTGTTATTAAGTGTAATGTTATTGTTTAAGTTTTTTTTTCAATTATATGAGTAATGTTATTTGATAAAGTTGGTACAACACTCCAAACTGACACAATACTGTTGACAAAGACAACAGGTTCATGCATTTTGTAGAGAATCAATCAGTGCTCTGAAAAATTGCACATGGGAAAATTGATGCGTTCTGATAAAGTTGGCGCAAAACTCCACACCGACACAATATTATTGATATCGACAACTGATACACGTACAAATTAAAACGTAAATATATAATTTCAAGACAATACAAATAAAAAAACAATACAAATTTAAGACAATAATTGAAAGACAACAAACAAAAAAACATAAATATAAAACATTAATCTAACATGTCGGGATATTTTGCTCTAGTCGTTGCGAAAAGTTTCTCGTAATCTCTCAACTGAGATGGAGTAAAGCCAACCTCATTAGGGTATCCATATCCTTCTGCCTCATCATCCAATTGTTTTGTTCTATTTTTTGTTGATGCATTTTTCCAATTCTATCCATATCAAGGGGGTAGCTGCAGATTTGCCCTTCTGTTCGCCTTTTAAAGCTGCATTCACCGTTTTCACTCCTTGGGGTCATTGTCTGATAGCAGAATGTGTCTCACTAAAAGTATCACCACTGTCTCTGATATCAGTTGATTGGGTTCTTGATTTCGATTTCTTGTACCATTCTTCCCATTTCTTGTGACCCGCCAAAATTCTCCAGCACTGCTCAAACACAAATTTCTTCTTTTTTGGGTGCCTTTCCTTAAAAATCTATTTTCGCAGCAAAAAATTGCTGCGAATCATCAGCTCCACTCTGACGCTGATCATCCATAGTAGACATTCAGTCAACGAATAAGTTCACATCTGCGCTAATTGCGGAAAATTTTGACATCGCAGTACGAACCTTTATAATCGACGGTGCATTATTCGGCCTCCGCTGATTGAATTGAGCGACAATTTTGGCCCAAAATGTTCTGCATGTATGGTTTGCTTCCTTCCCCTTCCCTTTATTTTGTGCTCCTACACCATCTCCTCATCATCACCACTATCCGGTACTATTTCTTCAGAATCAGCCGTTTGCGAAGATTGCGAGTCCAAATTAATCGGAGGACCTCAATAATTAAATCCGAGTGCTTTATTTTAGAACCCATATGGGTTAAAGAAGTGATTTCCAAAATTTTCCATGGGTTGATTATATGACCCATAATGATTGTAGTAATTTTGTTGAGGTGGATAATTTTTGGGTATATTTGGATTGAAATATGGTGGTCGTTGAAACTCCGGAGAGATTTGAAAATTTTCATGGTTCTCATTTGGATTCTGAGAATTTTGGGGGTTTTGGAAATAATATTGGCTATTTTGGCTACTAGAATATTGACTATTGGGGTACCCAAAACCATAAAAACTTGATTTCTATCCGTTTTGTTCAAAGAGATTTCTTGTAATAGAATTGAAAACTAAAGGTGTATATATAGGCAAAATAGAAATGGAAATTTAAATTAATATTTTAAGACTGTTTACTGAAATATGACCGTTTACAATAAATTGAAATTGAAATTGAAATTTATTTATTTAAAATTTTTATTAAATTTCCAACTGTTATGTCAAAAGTTGGCTTTTTATTTTTTTTTATTGTATAAAACGATAACATTTGTTTGTTTTTAATAAATTTTTTTGTTTAAATAGATGAGAAGGTGGCAGACTGTGGGACTCACCCTAGTCGACCACCTTCTTATCCACTGGACGGCTGGAATGCGCAGATGCGCAATCCCAACCGTCCAGTGGATGGTGGGTCATGCAATTTTTCAAAATAATCTTTGCCTCCAAATGCTCGGGTGAACACCACCATATGATGGACTCTTTTGTTGATGGAGTGATTTTTGGATCCTCCCACAATGGTGAATGACTAATTTTAATTTTTTGATGGATTTCATTCATCCACCATTGTGGATGGTCTTACATAAACATTATCACAACATTAAAGGACATCATTTCGCCTAATTTTACAAGATGACAAATCGAAGATGAGATATCGTACAACAAAACAGAGCACATATTTTGATTAAGACTCACAACAAATTGATTTTAGTCACAATGGCTAAATTATTCATATAAAAGCAATAGTCATCTTCTAGGCTATAAATAGAGGAAGATTGAAGAAGAGTAGATAAGAGATATCCCCCGTACGAAACAAAAGCAACTAAAGAAAAAACATAGCAATACTCAATTTCAGTTCTTCATATTTCTATCTATTGTAAATGAGAGAATATAACTTCAGTTTTGACTTCCAAATAGATTTACCAATTCATAATAAAACTTATAAACACATAACGATGTTGATAATTTGTGGTAGAGAAATCTTACTCTAGGTGTTAGTTCATGTATTGAGAAATCATGTTCTAGGTGTTAGTTCAGGTATTGAGAAATCCATTTCTAGGATTTAGTTCTAGTGCTACTGATTTGTGTAATGAGTAGGAAAGTAGAATCAACTTGAGTGTGTAAGAATGAGGGTACTTTTTGTATAACTAGGTTGAGTTCTTATAAAAGCTTGTTTATGCCTTCAAAAGAATTATACCAGTGGATTTGAAATCTTAATGGAAGGTACTGTAAGCATTGGTTTTCGAACCCTATGAGGAAAGCAATTTTGAGCTGCTCGAACTGCCAACTGAAGCAAGCGCCAGTACTCATTAAGGAACGGAACGACTCCCCAGAGTCATAACTCACTCCTCCTGCTACACGGGAACGTGTCATTAACACCCTCAATGACTCGCCAAATAGCTTTTCAAGTCTTCCAAACAAACATCCATGCAGCTTTGCTCAAAATAAAACTCTACCACATAGGAATCAACACATAGTCCAACTTGGAGGCCAATTTAGACCCCCTTAGAGTCCGAATTACAAAAAACTTAAAACATGAAAGTTATAGATCTATGTCTTAGCTTTCTAGTATGAGTCCTGGGGGTCAAAAGGAGCTCGTATGAAGAAGTTATGCTCAAAATACTAAAGTCTGTCAAAACGGGACCATACAGTCTCCATCCCCAAGACAAGACCGCACGGTCTCCATCACAAGAACCGTACGATCTCCATCACAAGAACTGTACGGTTATCCTACATGTCCATACGGTCCTTATCCTTATCATCCACGTGTCACAAAAATCTAAATGACTTAAAACACATGCCTTCCAACAAAGCCCATCTGAGATTTAGATCCAGATCTCAGACGGGCCTTGTGGGGACCTTAGGGTGACTATGGAGGGAATCGTACGGTCACCCTTCAAGGACTGTACGGTCTCCATATACTCATATATAAGGAGGCCGAAATCTTCATTCAGTTCACCAACAATCACTTTCATTCTCCCATCTCTCACTCGATTTTGAGCAATTTTAGACCCGAAAAGTTGCCTCTGCAAGTTGCCTCGATAAGTTGTCTAAGAAAGTCGCATCTGAATCAAAAGAATTGCTCAATTCTTAATCTTTGAAATATGCCCTCTCCATAAACATTCCCGCTCTTAAAAGTCCTCACGACGCCTAAAACTCCCTTCGATATCGCCCATCTTCGAAATATGTATCCACGAACGTAATGGAATCTCTGATTTTCAAAAAGCAATCGGTATCTAAGTCGGTTCATACATTTTCCCGGTCGGCCGGGTGGTGACTCTAGTAAAAGAATGCTAAAGCCGCTATGAGCGCTCGTTTCCCCTCACAGCACCTCAGGGACATTATGATGTAGTCACTACAAGAGCAGCAACCTAGACAAATTACCTAAGTATTTACTTTTTGCTGCAACTCCTAACCAATTTTATTGTTGCTGATTGTTTAAATTGCTTATCCATTTGTCTGCATAATTTGTATGCTAAAAGTAAAGTATTGATAAATTGTAATTCACAGCATCCAAAAAGGAAATTGTGCTATGTGCTAAAATCTACCTCTGACTGAAGCATAAACTCTAATAAGAAGGAAGTCAACAGTTAAAACAAAAAGTTTATATTTTGAAAGACTACATTGGACTTAAAGAAGTTGTATGTGGTAATTAGTCCTATTCACTCGCTCTAGGACATAACTCTTATCTTGTTAGGAATCAACATAAGAGAACAGTCACTTCGTGAGAATCTCGCTTTCACGTGGTCTCATGCACTGACACCAGATTTTGCATTTCTGGTTTCAAAAACTAGATTCACTCGATCCAGTTCCAATAAACCTATCCACCGATGTTTTTCGGTGACTAACATGCCAATCAACACCAAATGTAGTGTTTCCCAATTTATACACCAAATGTAGTGTTTGTGGTTTCGTGTTAACTAAACCCGTGTCAACACATTATCCTTGGCATTGCTAAAACCAAACTTGTTACCAACATTGATAGAGGCATTTTATAAAATAATAATAAGAGAAAAAGTTGACCTGACCAGTTTTTTGTTTGGTCAACATAACATTCATTATCACATCCGTGTGGAGCTTTTCCACTCTTCTTCTTCTTGTTCTTTTTTTTCTTCTTATTGTTCAACTTCATTTCTGTTGAAATCCACGCCGCCTTTCTATGCCTATGGAGCATCCGAAGCTGACTACACCAAAGCCGAAGCTTGATCGCCTCAACGCCGGCAAGAATATAGAATACCATCCCTCTCCCTCTCCTCCTCCTGATGCGCCTCGAGCTAGTGCTACAAAAAGGCAACAATCAGATTCTCACCGTCTTCGTTCTCTTCTTCTAGACCCCAAAGCTAGCTTCCGTATCAAAGGTATCGAGGGCGAATTCGATCTTTTCTGCGAAACCCTCGGGTTTTCCGGTCCGGAAGATTTTGCTATCCCTACTGCTGTTTGGGAGGCTCAAAAGGCCCGTCTTCATTCTTCACCTAGGGTTTCTCAGCAAGAACCTAATATAATTCTTAAGCAAACTCAAGAACCTAGGGTTAGGGTTACTCACAAAGCACCACCTAATAGAATTAATGAAGAACAAGTTTCTAATTCGAGAAGTGCTTACTTTAATAGTGTAAGAACTATTAGAGATGGCAGCCGCGGGATTAAGGGAGATAGACCGGCAATTTTGGCGGCTCCACCACCACCTGTTATGTTGGTGCCAGTTGATGATGTTGAAATTGAAGACTCTGATTGCTTTAACGGAGGTGGGAGCGAGGAGGAGGTGGAGGAGGAGGAGGAGGATAGGAAGACGGGAGCGGCTATTGTGCATATAGTGCATTGTGTTTCTCCAAATGCGATATTTAGAAGGAATATTAAGTCATGGCAAAAGGGTGAGCTTTTGGGTAGTGGCTCTTTTGGAACCGTTTTTGAAGGGTTCACCGAGTAAGTCTTTTGTAATTCATACTAAATGGAATCGTTGATAAGATCCGTCATGTGTTTTAGAAACTTGATTTGATGACCAATATCACATTTCTGGCTAGTTGACCCACCAGAGTGTGGCGTTGTTCAGTTCAGTAGCATTCTAATTTCCTTCAGTAAATGCACTTCAGTTCAGTTACTTTTAGTTAAGTAGCATTCAGTTCAGTTCAGTGAACGCACTTCAGTTCAGTTACTTTAGTTGAGTAGCATTTTGTTTAATTCAGTTCAGTAAAATTTCAGTCATAAAGAAGAGGAACATGGCCTGTGACTTAAGTGACTTTTTGAAAGTGACATAAGACTTCATTTAATTTTGTTGGAATGTATGTGTATAGGGACAGTCATCATACTTTACCCTATCATACCAAAGGTTTAAATGCTTTTCGATTGCAAGTGATGAAATTTTGCTGTGTTTATGGATCTGCTACACTTTTTAATGTCGGTTTTTCTTTGTTTACTTGAGTTGTACTAGATCACAAATTTATTCTGGAAAAATAAAGTCTGTATTGTTGCATATTTGGAAGATAATTTTGTCAGTGTTAGGAGAGAAATAGAAACAAGTAGGTTGCCGCTGGGTTTTAGAGGTCTAGTTCTTCTTTGGCCAATACCGAATGAATACTCTTTGATTTTTACTCTTCTTGCGAAAAATGAAGGAATTGCTAATGGCTTCATACAAGAAATTGATGAACTAACCATTGTTTTGTCAATTCTGTCGGAATAAGAAAATTAAAGGGGGAGATGGTGAATTATATGGCATGGATGAAATACCTATTTATGTATATTTTGTGCTGCAGTGATGGATTCTTTTTTGCTGTAAAGGAGGTTTCTTTGCTTGATCAAGGAAGCCAAGGGAAGCAAAGCCTTTTACAACTTGAGCAGGTAGGAAGATTCATCTTACACGTCAAAATTATGTACAACTTAATTTTCCCTCTACTCTGATAAAAACAATTGCCACATTGAAGTTTCTATGCATGCTTCAGTCTCACTCTTACAGCTATTCAAAATGGCTGCATTAATCCCATTGCTAATAGCATATTTATTGGTCCAGGAGATTTCTCTTCTGAGAGAGTTTGAACATGACAACATAGTTCGGTATCTTGGAACAGACAAGGTATAATTCTCATTACTGCATTAGCTTGCTTTATTATTATTTCTTTTTTTTTTTTGTTCTGCTATGTAATATTCATAGATGTAACTAGATACATGTCACTAATTTCCTCATTCAGGAATGATTGAGGACCATAATGGTTAATCTTTTTTTTTTTTTGAAAAGATGCCTCTAAAAGTGTTCAGTGATACTTTCTTATGTTATTATTACAGATAGAAACTACATGGTAGGAACTTCCTAAGATATTTTCCTAACCATGCAGAATTGCAACATGAATTTTGTTCTGTTTCATCATCTGCGTTTTGTGTCACGAAGGAAATAAATTGGTTAACCCTATTATCGTGGTTCTTTGTTCCATCTCAAACTGCTGAAGGCAATTGACATGACATGGACCCTTCTTTAGGGGCTAGATGATTATGTAGTACCACAAGTTAGAGAGGACAATTTGCTTTTATTTGATCTGTTCAGCTAGCATCACATTTGCATTAACAGTCTTTGCTGTGTGTTGCTTAGACAACACCACTTTTAACTAGAACTAAAGAAAATTTCTTCGATTCAAACAACTATTAGTCATGCATTTAATATTCACTTTTCTGCTAATTTTCATGCTCTTTAAATGTAGTATCCACACTTAATCATGAAACATGAACATCTAATTTGATAAAAGTAGTTTTGTTACTCCTCGAAGTTTTCTTATTTGGCCTAATTGCTACATTGGAAATTGATTTCATGGGCTTTTGCTTTGTCAATCATAACTTATTAAAAGCTTTACAGGATGAGGGTAAGCTTTATATCTTCCTTGAGCTAGCAACAAAAGGTTCATTAGCGAGGCTTTATCAGAAGTACCATTTGAGAGATTCTCAGGTCTCGGCGTATACAAGACAAATTTTGAATGGCTTAAGATATCTTCATGATCGGGGTGTGCTTCATAGGTAATACAGATAACATGTTGAACTTTAACCTTGATTAGTTCATATTATTCTGATTGGGCAGGTTTGCCAAATCTTAATTTATCTTCTTTGATGCATCTTAATTGCAAATTTTTGCCTTGTGAATGTCCATAAATTGATAATTTTATCATCATTTTTGTTCATATGTCTTATCTCCAATAATATATCCATATTCCAGCTTCTACTTTCAATAAAATTTTATCTCTAAATGACTTCATAAACTAAAACAATGCATGTATTAAGGCTTTCAAATTCAAACTTGTTTTAAGATTCTTTTCTAGTGTTCTTTTACACTTGGAAAAGCATGTTTGCATGTTTTATTAGTTATTACTATTCCCATTGTTTTGTAAGTAAATCTTGATTTACGCCCTGAATACTGATGCTGCATTGGCATTTATCGTTATTGTTTGGTCCTCCAACTCAATTTCACAAAATTGAAGCCCTTGGAGCTGAGAGGTTAAGCTAACTTCCATTTTCGGTTTTTTCCAGATCTTTAATCCTATTTCATGAATCATTTTGCTTGGAACAAGTATGTTATAATGAGTTGGCCTTGCAATTTAGAAACATAATGCGCAAAAAATAATAAAAAATGCAAATAGAAGCTCAGTACTATGTTAGACAAGAGGAAAATATCCATCCTTGATACTGTATTTCATTTTAATTTTTCCCCTTGAAGTTCCAACTGCTGCTTTCCTCCCTCTTACAGTTGTTTTATTTATCTGCACTAATCAGACTTGGCCATTATATTGTGCCAATGAATAGAATTAGTAAATAGACTAGGTGGAAATATATATTGGTATTATCGTATATTCTCTAGAGAAATTGATGAAAGAACAAGGAAGAAAGTTTAAAATGTTTGGATATGTTCTATATCAAATGAAAACCAAGATTATATCTCATACGAATTTTATGTAGGCTGAAGTTTGGGGAGAACTTCACGGTCCATTAAACATATTTTGTTTCATTGGAAGTTGGAATGCATTTGAAAATTAGTTTTTATTATTTGATTGTTTGTTACTTTTTTAAAATAATCATCATTTTTATTGTTTTCTTAAAGGGATATCAAATGTGCGAACATATTGGTGGATGCAAATGGATCGGTAAAGCTTGCAGATTTTGGATTGGCAAAGGTGCCTTGTTTTCTTAATCTTTCTGATATCCCATCTCTCACTCTCCCCTGTCTGTATTATTTTTTCCCCCATCCTTACTGTGCATTGATTTTACTGTCTTAGGCAACTCAATCCAATGATATAAAATCATGCAAAGGGACTGCATTTTGGATGGCGCCAGAGGTATTCCTTTTTCCTTGTTGTTCTATTATAAGTTTCCCGGACTATCTCAATATGGAGGTTATTTCACATGTTTGAGCATATTTCTCCCTTGTTCAGCTTTATAATGTCTAATGGTTACTGTTTACTGGTTTATTGATGCAGGTTGTTAATTTAAAGAACCGTACCTATGGTCTTGCTGCGGATATATGGAGCCTTGGATGTTCTGTGCTCGAAATGTTAACTGGTCGACCACCATACTCGCACTTGGAAGGCGTAAGTATGCAAGTTTATATTTTGGTATCTAATATACTTAACAATGTCAATTAGCTAAAAATTGTGCTACTAGTTACTGCTAGTTGAAGTGGATGTGAGTATAGTAAAGATATCTTCTTGTTATGTTGGTTACAGATGCAAGCAATATATAGAATTGGGAAGGGTGAACCACCTCTTGTACCCGATACATTGTCAAAAGATGCTCAGGATTTCATCCACAGATGCTTGCAAGTCAATCCCAATAATCGACCTACAGCAGTTCAGTTGTTGGACCATCCATTTGTCAAGAGGCCAATTCAACATTTCTCGGTTCCTCCTTCTCCTCGTTTCTTTAACAGTCCTCAAAAATTTTGATCAACCCCTCCCTCCCTACATACATCTTCAAGTAAGTGAACACAACAATCAAGTTTTTTATTTGGAATGCTATATCTTGTCTTATTTATTTGCATTTCATGATAATAAGATTTCGCTGGACGTTCGTTCATCGCACATAATAATTACCCTAGTACCTGCTTATTAGCTAGCTAGCTGTCTTTTATTTGTGCATTTGACCAAACTAGTGTAATTGATTGTTTTTATTCTACAGAGGAGCTGCTGTCATTATAAGAGCCATGGATGCATCAGTTTCATGAGTTGCTAAGGTCAAAAATATCACTAACATATCTGGGGGCCAGGTTCATTTACGCTCCCAACATTTTTGAATGTGCAATTGCACCCTCGTTTAATTTCACCCCATCTCCAGAAATTTCATCAATAATTTTCATTGGTGCTCACTAGAATAGGGGAAAAATAAGCTAGGGGAAGACAATGAGTGAAATAGCAGCCTCGGAAACATCAAGAGTATGATTGAATTCTCTTGAAAATGTTAAACACAAAATGAACTTGGTCGGCCTGTACTAGGCATTGCGAGGGACCAACAGGATGATTTATTATAGGAACATTGTCCTCAAAATTCTTTTAGTCCCCAATAGCTTTCTGGTGTGTGATATTTAGCTTGAGTTTCTATTTATTTTTCTGTTGAAAGGATAGTGAATTAGTGATTTTGATTATTCTTTGTCCCATGTTTGGGTTGAGTAATTGTAAATAATAGATAAACAATGTATATATTGTATTAGAAAATATATAGTTGAATAAACATAAAGAAATGAAAATTTGTCTGTTTCACTTTTTTTTGGTTTTCCATCCGGTTTCCGAACTCACATTATCGACTAATCCGGATTCGGGTGGGTCCAAGGATTATGGTATTTGAACCCCTTCCGGTCGATGTTCACTTTTTGCATCACTGATAAAATTCACTTCAAAGCTTTATTGATTGAGGATATGCTATATTAGTTTTACTTTTGTAGTTTAATTTTTTTATTCCCTTTGTTTTTTTAACGGTTCCTATATATAAGAATTTAATATAAGTGAACAATAATTTTGAAAGCATTAACTACAAACTTGAGTATATTCATTCAAGGGTCGTATATCTTAGAACTCTTTCTTTTTTAATGCTAATCGTCCATGGTTAATTAACTTGACCTGTTTTATAAGCTGTATGTATTTCTATTTTTATTTTTAAAAATGAAATTTTCACCAGAGAATATAGTTTTGATGTAAATTAAACTATAATAAATTTCCACCAAAACAATAAAATTAAACTATAATAAATAAATAGAAATTGCGATAAATTAAAAAAAGAATTTTGGTATTTAAAATAGCTTTGAGATGGGTAGTAAAAAAGGAAAGTTTTGTATCTGTTCAAACATCGAACAATTTTGAAAAGTGAAATTTTCCATAGTCGTATTTGTCATTTATGATAACAAAGGTTAGTGTTTTATCAATTATATTCTTATACTTGTAAAGTTTTAAAGAAACTAATAATATAAAATATTGTGTATATTATAATGTGTATATTATAATTAATGATATTTTAATTTCTCCAATTTTAACAAGCAATTTTATTTTTTTAATCCACTCAACAGAATTCATAAAGGAATACAGTCATATAGGTCCAAATTTGACTCAAATCTGTATCAATATGGAGGCACATGAGCACCAATGCAAGTATGCAACCTTAGCAATAAAGAACCATATTTTATTGAAGGTGGCTAAATGGCGATTTTGTCCCTGTTTACTTTTCTTGTTTGTCTGTGGGGTATTCTTGAGTTTGAATGAAATGAATGTCCGAGGTTAAATTGAATCCTCTATCATTTCTAAATCAAAAACCATTTACAAGCTTTTATATACAAAATTCGATTTAATTATAACACACATTCTAGAATCATATAGAAGTTCTAACAGCTGATGAAGTAACTGGGGATGAGCCCCGACTTTCAAGGACGAATTCAAGATTCTCATTTAGTGGGGGCAAACTACAAAGAGACTCCAAAATTAAAAAATGGTGTTAGCTAGAAATTGTAACTTGAAATCCACGTAAGCAATGTTCACTGCAAAATAGCAATCGTTAGCCTAAAAGGGGCCGTTGACCGGCGGCCCCTCTCCCATGCTATAGTCACTAATGATTTGTGATCGGAAAGTATTGAACTCAGAGGTTGAGTCTAGAATAATGTACCTCAGATTGTAGAAATCTCATGTATATATATAGTGTTTTAATGATGTCTCCGAATCCTAGTTGTACTAGGATATCTCAAGGTTTCCGCCTATTTAGGCCAGAGATCATAATCTTATTTAGCTCGTTCATTCCTATTCGGATTAGAAGACTAAACAAGAACCATAGTCCATGTAGGAAATAGATTCTCCTAGCTTTGACTATTCAACGCACGTCCTATGTGGCAAGTGAGACTATTCAACATAGTCTCCTTCGACCTACGTGGCTTTAACAAGAATACCGTTTGGTTCACGTGGCATGTAAAATATTAGGTGATAACAAATAGAAAAAGAAATTTGATAATCATTTTTGTGTCGTGGAAATGGTAACACTGAACTAATACTCAACTATCTAAAAATTAATGAATTGAATTGATTAGAACATGACAAAAACTTACTGAATTGAAGTGCATTTACTGAAGAAAAATTGCTGAAATTATTGTATTAAATTGAATTGAACTGAAATTACGGATAAGGTGTAAAGAACATGACCTAATTCTCCAAATTAGTAAATGTTTTGGCCAAAATAAAGATTTAGTTCTAAGTGAAAGATGATCTACTTCCCGGTTTTAACTATGTATATTTTAATCAAGTTAAATAATTATTTTCCAATTCAACAAAATTAAAATCCTAAGGTAAATATAATTTGATACAGGGTGAGGCATACTTCTCACTTCACCAAGAGAAATTATTAGGATGTCCCAATCCTTAAGTAAAATTAATTAAAGAACCTCCTATTAGATCATTGACAAGTGTTAAATAGTGCACTAATTTTTTTTGCATTTGTTGATCGTATGTACACTTTTCAAAAATTTAATGGGAGATACTTTAACTTTACTTGAAGACTAAGACCCCCTAATAATTTGCCCTTCACCAAAGATGGGAAACATAAAAGTGAAGTGGGTCATCTTTTGGGTATTATCACGAGAGAAAGCAACTTTAATTTTCACTAAATGGGAAGCGATATATCGTTTTATTTAGTTTATTAAAGAAATAGAAAACCTAAGAATCCATCTTCAACCTTCGTCCTTTTTCTCCTAGGTTCAACTTCAACAGGAAAAAGCTTCTTTAATCAGTAAAGATGGAAGCAGATTACCTAGGCAAAAGAATCCATAAAATCTAATGGGAGCAAGTGCTCCCACTACAGATTCGTCCGTGCCCCGCCTGGTTCGCTAGGCTGACAACAATTCCAACCAAATTCAACTGAATTTATTTTGACTTATTTTCTCCTTGTTTTCTTCCTACCAAAAAAAATGTCGTGTTCTTTACTCCTTAAAACATTGTTGTATGTATCTCGTTTTATTGAAACTACCTCGTTTTATTAAAACGAACACATGATTTTGAACAAGTCATCACATGTTACAATTTATTATCTCTCCTTATGAGATGACTTTTCATGATGCTTTCTTTGTTTTCTTCAAGCCATTATAGGCTGCCCCACCATTCCCATTTCTTCTGTTGGCCCTAACAAGATCAGAATCACCTAGAGGGGGGGGGGGGGGGGGGGGGGGTGAATAGATGTCTAAGAGGAAAACTGATAGTTTTAAGTTTTTTAGAGAAACTTAATTTCTCAGAGTCAAATTTCCTCAGAGTTAGAAGCTGGTTTAATGAAACAGCTCCTGAGGGAAATTCTGCCTTTACGCAGATTAACTGCTTTCAGCAACAGAAGCTCTGAGTTAGAGAACTTCTGGACAGTCTTCTGAACAAAGACATAGATATAAAGAGTAAATCTGTTTCAGCACTAAACAAATGCAAGTACACAGAAGCAAAAATAACAAGTACAAGGAAGGGAGAAAGAGATTAAGGAGGTCCTGATGAACAGTTCGATTTATCCAGGTTCACCACAGAAGTCCTGTGACTACGTCCTGTCCTCTGTGATCGCAGTCACCAGAGATTTTAAATCCACTATTCAGAACTTTTATGGCAAGTTCAAAAGCTCCTTTACATCAACAGAACTTAAGCTAATTTCTCACTTAGTTCTGACTAGCCTAGAATGAGTTAAAGGATTTCCACCAGAACAACAACAATCCTGTTTTCTGGAATTCTCACCCAACTCAAACCTTAACTAGATTCTCTCAAATCTAACTGAGTATCACAAACGATACCAGTTTACAAGATTCCTATTATGAACTTGTGTTTCTTCACGCTCTCACTATTACAAAGCCTAAACTAAGAAAGATTGAGAATGGAAAAGATTGCTCTGTTTTGCTTGTTAAAACAGTGCGTTAAGATTTTGCTCGTTAATCGCGCCTGTGATGCAATGGAGCTTGGCTACTATTTATACTGCTTTGTAGATGACCGTTGCTTGAATTTGAATCTTCAATAGATGACATCAATTGTTGTAGCCGTTAATCTGTCACTTCTTCAAACGGTCTTCAAACACTTTGATTCCGTTAACCTTGTTCTTTAAGTAAATCCGGTAAGAGATTTGAAATCAAAGATAAGGTTGACTGGAATTTTACTTGATTTGGATCGGCAAAGGGAAGACAATGAAATGCTTGTTTTGTTTCGGGCAGACATGCGCGCTCCATCAAAACAGTTTTTTAAACTTTTGGCGCCTTGTATTAAATGCAGAAGTCAGAGCATTAAATGCTAGATAAGACTCGTGACTAGCGCTTCTGAGTTCTTTAAACTTTTGTCTAAGCCTCTGATCGAAATGGAAAGACTTCTGATTGCTTATAATCCTCTGAGGAGAGCTTCAACAATCTTCATAAAATCTTCAGAGCGGAGTATCCAGCTTCTGAGCTTTAAACTTCTGTCTTCAGCTATTCTTCTCTTCTGAGTCTTCAAGGCAATCCAGAGTTTCTTCATTCAACACCTGTTGAGAAGCTTATACAATACTTAACAAAAATTGTTAGTCAACATTGAAAAGTATATAAATAAGAATCGAAATTCATCTTCTGAAACGTTTGGACATATATAATCAAAACATGTAAAGTTCATCATCTTCCAATATTGGATATTGTTGATAACTCAATGGTTTAATTGAATTTTTGAATTCACAAACAGATGTTTCTTGAATGTGTTCTCTTACCGTGCACGTGACAATCTATATACTAAGAAATTGATAATTATGTGAATTTGCCGTGCAAGCTCCTCCCCTCGCAACCTACAAAACAGAACCGACGACTATGTCGCCGGGTAAATCTCCGATGCCTAAGTCAGTTACTTGTCTGGGAAGTGTGTTGCAAGTAAGTGAAAAAGTTAAGTTAATAGTACCGTATGATGGGTTTATATACCCGTTGGGAGAGTTCGTTTCCTACTTGGAATGAGACTCCCCTTTCTAATCCAATCGGAAGATGTCTTGGATAAGGACTTAAACTACTTACTCATTCTAGAGCCCATCCGCCTCTTTTGCCCTCATTTAGGAGGCACAATACGGGCTCACAGGTATGCCTAATGTTGTGGGCCTGTCTAGACCATGAGTCAAGCCCGGTAACAAGATTCAGCTTGTTATCAGATGCCTCCCTTCAAGCCCATGCCCATTGCTTTAGGATGGGACGTTTGGCCTCCTGCACGCGCACTGCCTCTTATTGGGCCTCGTTTTTCGGGATATTTAATTCCCCCTCTTTATTTAAACTGGCCACGAAAAGCTGTGTCTTCTTCACTCTCCTTCATCCTCCTTGACGAGAATTTCTTTCTGATCCTTCGTTCCTCCATTTCCATCTTAGTTCAAACCTCCTTTTCATGTGAGTATCTAATCTTTCTTATCAATCGTTACTACTATAATTTCGTCATGTGCTATCGTATCCTTTCGTTGTTGCGCTCTACGTTACTCTGTGCCATCATGTCGGAAAGTTCCACTGATTCCCATGACCGTCGTGTGGCTATGGAGGTGTCAGAGATGTTTGAGTCCTCGCCCTCCGACCATTCTTCTTCTCTTCACATCAATACTGATCCAATCATGCGCATCCGTTTGGATGAGACATCGTCCGAAAGACAGAAAGAGGTGGATCTTACGCCTCCTTCCTTGCCGGATTATCCCTTGGCTAAAAAACGCAAGGAAGGATCCTGGGTGACCGAGAAGGCGCTCCATCAGTTGTGCGTTTTTCACCCCTGGATGCAAGGGTTAGCTTGTAAAGTTCCTCCTGCACACTTAACCCCAGAACTGTGCCCGCGGAACAGCTTCCCCATTTATTTCGCTCAAGTCGAGATGGGATTCACCTTTCCGCTACCGGATGACGTCGCTTCGCTGCTCAATCGTCTGAACCTGGCTCCCGCCCAGCTCCATCCTAACGCGTGGGCGGACATCACCCTAAACCGCTTCCTTTGTCAGTGTTTGGATATCCCCTTCAACTACCGCGTCTTTTCCTATTATCATTCGCTGAAGCGAAACAAAGACGGAACGTACACGTTTCTTCGGTTAAAAAAGTACTCTCCCTTTCACGAAAAAACCAACAAGTTCCATAGTTGGGATAGGGCGTATTTTTTCGTGGAATTTCCAGATGAAGTAGCGGTGAATTTCCAACGCGCGTTTACCTATCCGCCTACACAAACGACGAGGGAACGGCCCAACCCTACTGAGCAGTTCGCCGTTGATTGCCTTGGGCGGGTTGATTCCATGATGTGGACATATGGCCAGGCTTTCGACATGATGCGTTGCCGTATCGCGATTACGGATAAGAATGGAAGGGATATTTGACTCTGGCCTTACCGCGCGTGGGTACTAGGTATAATGATTTTTGGATTCTTTCTTCCTTACTTCCTTTCCTTTTCCCGTGCAGGGATATTGATAACGTCGCCCTCATAACTGCAGAGCGTTAGAGGCGGGAAGAGGCAAGGCGGTTGAAGAAAGCGGCTGCAAAGACGGGAGCGACGGGATCCAAACAGGCGGTGATGGCAGTTGTTGTGCCATCCGCTGCCGAGAAGAGGCCCGCGGGAGCCTCTACAGATGCTACGGACCCCAAACGTCCGCGGAAAGCTCCCTCCGTTCCTTCAGCCCTTCCTGTGACGGCTGCATCCTCCTCCCTGGTATTCATTCACCCTTCATTTTGGGTTGTCCCTTTTTAGGAGACACACTACTTATAAATTTTTATGTTCCGTTGATTCTAGACGGAACCCGACCTAGGCAGCTGGTGGGTGTCCAAGTTGGGACTCGCGGTTAATTACTCTGTCCGCAAGGTGGTGAAAAGTATTGTTGGCGCCCTTTCCAAGGTGCCATCTGCTCTTCGTCAAAGGGAGATACCGCATCACGTTGCCGCGGAAGGTCTCCAGAAGCGGGCCTTGGAGGTAAGTTTATATTTTTCCTCGTTGCCTGCTTCTTGCTTCTCTGTATTCCTAACCGGCTTTTCCCCTTTTGGATCGCAGATTCTCAACCTGAGCGAAGCGGCCACTTGTGCTTTCAACGATCAGCTCAAGGTTTCGGAGGTTCCCCAGGCTGACTTGGCCAAGGAGAAGGAGAAGGTGGCCGCTTTGGAGGCGGAACTGGTAGCTTTAGCCGAGGATAAGCAGAAAGCCGAAGCTTTAGCGGCTGAGAAGCTGCAGCTAGCCGTGGCAGACTGCGAGCGGCAGGTTAAGGAAGTCCAAGAAGTTTGCGCGTCTCGCATCTTTTGGTACGGCCGCCGCCTCCATGCCGCTTATGGGTTCAACCACCCCACCTTGGGCCTCCATGCTACTAAGGTTCCTATTCCTTCCAAGGAGTTGGCTTTGGAATGGGATGCCATGGACGAGGCTGAGGAGGCGGATATGGATGAAGTCCTGAGGAAGGATTGGGAGTCCCTTTATGGAGTAGCTCCTGCCAAGTCGCCTCCCCAAGATGTCCCTACCGCGGATGCGTCTATGCTAGAGACCCCGGTGATCAGCCTGGAGAAAGAGGATTGATTTTTAGATTTTCCTTTTCTCTGGACCCTTTTTGTATTTCTCTCTTGCTTTTATAGCAACTTTTCTAATTTCTTTGCGCTTTTGTGCGCTTTCTTAATGAAAAACATGTTCACAAAGAGCTCGTCATTTTATTTATCATCTCAATCCTAAGTTTTGACAATTATTTTGATGCCAATGGTTGAGTGACTTCTCTTTTTTCTGAGTGGTAGCAACTTTGCAATTTGCGAATGCTTTCTAGCATTTTTTCCACGCGATTGCTTGCCGCTGCTTTATACATAACTTTGTATATGTGAAGTCATTGTTATGACTTTTTTAGTCATTATATCTGGGGGGCCAATCCCTCTATAATGCTTTGTATTTCACGCGTGAATTTCTTATACGGATATCCTTCTGGTGTACAGTACCCTTTTATGCCTTTACAATTTTATCGTAGTTTTCTCGGGCTGTGAATGAATTCATCTTCCATTTTGCGCGGCGAAAAACTTTGGATTCTTTGTTTTTTTTAGGTCAATGAAGGTCTGCACGCGGTTCGATGCCCGCCTTCCCTCAATGAGGGGTTAACACATTTATGTGTTTGTATTAGTATCGCAAAAATATGCAAAATCAATAGATAACGATCATAGGCATAAAGAAGTCTGATTTTATTTCAATGTAATCACGGTAATACATGGTATCTTTTAGGTAACGAGATGCATATGGGACAAAGATCTAGGCCTCGTTAAAAAACCTCGGCGGGAAAACCCAATGGGAAAAACCTCGCGAAGGGAAAAGAGTGCCCGTCCTTTCCGCGTCCTTATACACCCGCCCTTTTATATAATCTTAGATTCGCTAAGTTCCATGTCCGCGGTAGCAGCTTTCCTGTTATCTCTTCTATTTTGAAGGTGGCGGGTCCCAACTTCCTGGAGATTCTGTAGGGTCCCACCCAATTGACTCCCAGCTTTCCCTTGCCTTCGTGTGATTGGGCTTTGTCTGCCTTTTTAAGGACTAGGTCACCTTCTTCTAGATGTATAGATTTGACCCGCTTGTCATGATATTTCGCGATCCTCTGTCGGTAAGCGGCCATGCGTGCATATGCTTTCTCCCGCCTCTCTTCCAGCGAATCTAGCGAATGTCTTAGGCTCAACTCGTTTTGGCCTTCGCAATAGTAGATGACTCTATCTGTTGGCGATTGGATCTCGACTGGGATGACGGCTTCCACGCCGTATACTAAAGCAAATGGGCTTTCCTCGGTTGCAGTTTTAACCGACGTACGATAAGCCCATAGCATGCTTGGGATTTCTTCTGACCAACCTTCCCTCTTTTCTCCTAACCGCTTTTTTATACCCTTGACCATGGTGCGGTTGGTGACTTCTGTCATCCCGTTTGACTGTGGGTGGTTGACGCTTGAAAAATGATTCCTGATCCCCATCTGTCCGCAATAATCTTTGAATTTTTCGCAATTGAATTGCGTCCCATTATCTGTTATGATCACACGCGGGATCCCAAATCTCATTACAATATTTTCACGAACGAACTCTATTACTCGTTCCGGGGTCTGGGTTGGGATTGCTTCTGCTTCCACCCACTTGGTAAAGTGGTCAACCACAACGATCAGGTACTTTCTTTTCTTTGTTGTCTCGGGGAAAGGACCTACCAAGTCGATTCCCCAAGTGGAGAAGGGCCATGCTTCCAAAATCGGGACTTGGTTTGACCCTGGGGTTGCTTTGTCATTTGCATGGATTTGGCAATTATGGCATTCTGCACCATTTTCTGCGCATCTTCTTCCATTCGCGACCAGTAGTAACCCCTTAGCCTCGCCTTTCTAACGATCGCCAAACTCCCTTCATGGGCGCCACAAATTCCCTCATGCAGCTCTTTCAGCACATAATCCCCTTCGTTTCGGCTAATGCATTTTAACCATGGGCAAGTCACCGATTTTCTGTAGAGCATATTGTCTTTAATAGCATATCTTGCTGACTGGCGCACAACTCTTCCCGCTTGCATTTTATCACTCGGGACGGTTCCATCTTGAAGGTACTGGCGGATAGGATCCCTCCAATCTTCTTCATCTTCTAATTCGCCAATTGTCATGACTTCGCACTTTTCGTAGGCAGGTAACGATCGCAGCTCCAACTCACATGCTAGTTTGTTCCAAGGCTCGCTACTAGCTGCGGCTTTTGCCAATTCATCTGCTTCGGTATTCTGTCCGCGCGGAACATGAACCAGCTCCCACTTTACCTCTTTCATCTGGAGGTCTTTACTTAGTTCCCCAATGATGCCAACATATTTGGCCATCTTTTCATCCTTAACCAAGAAATTTTTGGTTATCTGATTCACCATAAGCTGCGAGTCGCTGTATATTACAATCCGCCTTGGTGCGATCTCCCGCACCATCTTCATCCCGCATATCAGGGCTTCATATTCCGCAGCATTGTTCGTGGTCTTGAATGTTAATCTTGCTGCGTGATACAAAATAATGACTTCCGGGCCCTTAATCACGACTCCGATTCCCGCACCTTCTTGACACAAGGCACCATCGGTGTGCATGGTCCACTCCTCTACCTGCTCTCGCCGAGGCTCTTCTTCATCCCAAGTGAATTCGTTAACAAAATCCGCTAGGACTTGACATTTCAGTGTCGGTCTGCTCTCGTAGCATATGTCGAATTCCCCCAGGCGTATTGCCCACTCCATCAGTCTTCCTGATATGTCCGGCTTCTGCAACACTTTTCGCATGGGGACCCCAGTGCAGACGGCCACCGTGTGCGCCTGGAAGTATGGTCGCAATCTTTCCGCGGTCGCAATGATTGCGAGAGCCATCTTGTCAATCTTAGTATACCTTGTCTCAGCATCTTTTAACAATTTACTGACGTAATAAATTGGATACTGCTGATCGCCTTCCTCCCTAGCCATTACTGTGCAGACGGCTGTATCGGTGACGGAAATGTATAGGTTTAAGTTTTCTCCGTGAACCGGACGACTCATTAGTGGCGGGTAGCATAGAAGCCGTTTTATTCCTTCGAACGCCTCTTGACAGTCCGGCGTCCACTCGAAAGCTTTCGATTTCTTGATTGCTGCATAAAAAGGTAAGGACCTGCGGGCGGAACATGATATAAAGCGGCCCAGGGCGATTATGCGCCCGTTTAATCTTTGCACCTCTCTAACTGTCTTCGGTGTTTTCATATCCATTACTGCTTTTATCTTGTCCGGGTTAGCTTCTACCCCTTGCTGGCTGATCATGAATCCCAGGAATTTTCCCGATCTGGCGCCAAATGTGCATTTTTCTGGATTCAACTTCAACCCATATTTGAGCAACACTTCAAACACCTCGCGAATGTCATTTGCGTGATCTTCCATTCGCTTGCTTTTGATTATCATGTCATCTACGTATATCAAGAAGTTGTCGCCTTTCTTATCCGAGAATATTTTATTCATCATTCGCTGATATGTGGCACCAGCATTTTCAAAACCAAAGGGCATTACGCAGAAGCAATAAGTTGCTTGATGAGTAATAAACGCGGTTTTAAGTTCGTCCGCCGGTTCCATGGGGATCTGGTGATAACTGGATTTCACGTCTGTGAAGGATAAAGCTTCAAATCCTGCCGTCGCATCCACCAAAACATCGATGTTGGGAAGCGGATACATATCCTTAGGGGATGCTTTGTTTAAATTGGTGAAGTCTACACACATGCGGAAGGATCCATTTGGTTTCTTTACCAATACCACATTTGCCAGCCACTGTGGTATGCAACTTCTTTGATGGCTTCCGCTTTTAGCAGTTCTGCGACAGTCATCTCTATCACCTTTTGGCGCTCCGGCGCCTGGTTTATTCTTTTCTGTTGAACGGGGGTAGCGTTTTTATCAACATTCAGCTTGTGGGTTGCAATTTCTGGGCTTATTCCAATTAATACTTCGTCTGGCCCCGCGAATACCTTCTCGCATTCAGTGAGTACTTTCAATATGTCTTGGTGGACATGGATCTCTAAGCCTTTCGCGATCCTAACCCGTTTGTCTGCCATTATGGACAGAACCTCTGTCTCTCCCAAAGCTTCTGCGGATATCTTTTCAGGGTCTTCCTCTTCCTCTGCTTGCGGTTTTAACTCCATGGAAGTTAAATATGTAGACTGCGAGATAATTGGATCGCCCTCAACTATAACTCGCCCGATTTCTGTTGGTAAGTGAAGGGTTAAGTGCCTTATTGAAATCAATGATTCCGTTTCAGATAAAAAGGGTCGACCCAGTATGACGTTATACGCCAGCGGAACATCAACAATGGCGAATTCCAGCTCGCCCCTCCATTTTATCCCGTTATCTCCCATTTCTACTTCAAGGATAACCTGTCCATTTGTTTGCGAGGAATGACCATTGAACCCAGATACGTCCATGTAAACCTGCTCGACTCTGGCCGTATGGACGCTAAGCTGGTTGAAAGCTTTTTGAGTGATAATATTGCAGCTACAGCATGTATCAATTAAAACTCGTTTCACATCATATTCTTCGAGGCTAGCTGTTATGACAAGCGCATGGGCGTGTGGTTCATATATGAGAACGAACGGATAGTTGATAGCATCCCCATTCTTGGTGTTACTCTTGCGTTGTTCACGACGCGGCCTCTTAGCCTGAGGTTCGTACAATCCACCACTGATCATGTTGATGACCCCCTTGCGCTGCTTGTTGTTATCCGTTTTCTCAGTGTTGTCACGAGGCACCTCTCGCTTGCCTTCTTTCTTGCTCTCGTCTTTTTTGACAAAGTGATCCAACTTTCCTCTCTCGATCAGCTTCTCAATTTCTCTTTTTAGTTCAAAACAGTCATCCGTATCATGGCCCTGGAGTTTGTGGAATTTGCAATAGCGGTTCATGCTTCTTCCCACTCTTGTCCTTCCTTTAGCTTCTGGGTATTGTACATCCCGCTTAACTGCATTCTTCTCGATCCACAATAATACTTCTTCTCGCCTTGCGTTCAGCTCAGTGAGACGCCCGTCGAAAGTACTTCCACGGTTTCCCTGCCTTGAAATTTTCCCCGAACTGCGTTTCCTCTCATCCGTAGTGTTTTTTTTCATCTCTTTGTCCCGGCGATACGCTGCGCGTTGCTCACGATTAACGTCATCAACCTCCACAAACTGTTTGGCTATGTTCATGAGTTGTGCGACGGTCCGGGGCTTCGTGCGGATGATTTCTTCCCGCATACTTGGATCTGTCAGACCATCAATCATTTTATTCCTTACAGAAGAGATGTCGATCTCATCCAACTGAACCAAGATGTTGTTGAAGGCAGCTACATATTCCCGCAGAGATCCATAGTTTCGCTGCTTTACGTCGGCAAGCTTCCGATCCGTAACCTCTGCTGGCCGGCATCCCACGAATTTTGCGCAAAAATCTCGATTGTACTGTTCCCAGCTATGAATGGAACCTGACGGCAAAGATTTGAACCATCTTACCGCCGATCCTCCCAGGGTCGTTGAAAAAAGGCGGCAGATACTTTCCGACGATACTTTCCGACGCGCCGCTAATATCCATCAACTCTTTGTAGTTTTGCACATGGGCCTCTGGGTCGGAATTTGGCTCGCCCAGGTATTTCGGTAGGCTAGGTGCCTTGTATCTATTGTCAGGTTTAAACGCTCTTATCTTTTCTGAGAACGGCGAATCGTTTTTTGTTGCTTCTATCTGTTTTGGCGCGTAGCCCAGCCTAGTCAACATTCGCTGAAGCTGGGATTCCGCCTCTATGTCTGGGTGGATTTCTTCTTCTTCAGCTTCGCTTTCCGCTCGGATGGATTGGTTAATGTTGGTCGCCCGTTTTGCCAATCGCTGACCGCTGTAAGGGTCAAATAACCAATCTGCCGCATCTTTGTTTGCCCCTGATCGGGAACCACTTGCATTTTGGCTCCCTTCCTCCCCTTGCTGCGCCATATCTCGTGGGGGGCCCTCATAGAGTCGCCCTGTAGTTTGCAAGTACAAATCCTCCGGGGTCAAGAGACTGGGGGAGATAAACAACCCGCTTTGGTTGGTAGTGACCCGAGTTCGTCGTGCGCTTGACTCTGGGAACAGCTGCCGCGGCTGGATTGGGGCTGCTCGCGGTTGCGACTGGCCTGGTGTTAAAGTTGGCGTGACCCGCGAATCATGAGTGATTTCCGGCCGCATACTTCCTGCTTGCATGTCGCTATTTCCTTCAACGAGGCGAGACAACAGGGCGATCAAGCGATCCCCTGAAGTTTGACTCATGTTCTTGGCTAGAATGTCCCCCGCACTTGCAAGAAATTGTGCATCAGATTCTGGCGGATCAAACAGGTGCGTTTCATCTTCTACCAAGATTGGACCGTCCCAGCTCGCTTGGGATCGCTGCGAAGTGGAAATTTGGACTGTGGCCGTAGTTGATATCGGAGTAGCTTCCGACGTCGCGGCTACGCCTACAGAACTTGTGTTTGTAATCGCACTCGTGTCTCCAATGACAAGTGACATTCTAAAAGCCGTGTTCGTTTATATTCCGGTGAACCTTTGTACTCGTACAACTCTGTGGTTGGGATCAAAAGGTCCACGCTCACCGCACCAATGATAATTATGTGAATTTGCCGTGCAAGCTCCTCCCCTCGCAACCTACAAAACAGAACCGACGACTATGTCGCCGGGTAAATCTCCGATGCCTAAGTCAGTTACTTGTCTGGGAAGTGTGTTGCAAGTAAGTGAAAAAGTTAAGTTAATAGTACCGTATGATGGGTTTATATACCCGTTGGGAGAGTTCGTTTCCTACTTGGAATGAGACTCCCCTTTCTAATCCAATCGGAAGATGTCTTGGATAAGGACTTAAACTACTTACTCATTCTAGAGCCCATCCGCCTCTTTTGCCCTCATTTAGGAGGCACAATACGGGCTCACAGGTATGCCTAATGTTGTGGGCCTGTCTAGACCATGAGTCAAGCCCGGTAACAAGATTCAGCTTGTTATCAGAAATGCATAAATATTGTTTTGTATATTTAAAAGGGACATTTTTGTGAGGTGGAAAAGCATGATTGGTAATAAAATCATGAGTCCACTAGGGGGACCTTTGGCGCTTCTATTGGATCTTATGACTGTGGCTGGACCTATCTCCAAATTTTCATGAGTTTCTGCATGAAGACCATTCAAAATGGGAACACCTGTATTGATATTTTAATTTGGATCTTCATTATCATCTTCAAATCATACATAGTATTCCTACACATGAATGACTAGACTTGCATGTTGGCATATGGGATGAAAATAAACATCCCTAGATACACAAATCTTCCTAGTGTGTAAAATGAATGGTTTCCATCCTTTTTTTTTCAATTGAGCCCCTATGTAAATGTATCCGTAAGCCTTGTTATCAAAATTTCCTCTAGGCACAGTTTGATACACCACATATGCCTTGCAACTAATAAATAGTTTCAAGTCATTAAGTTTTGACAATGAGACATATCAAACTTCATATGGTATCTACCTGTTTAACTTTTTTTTTGTAGTTGACAGATTTATAAGCAAGTTGCATGCTTGAGTAGATCCCTGGCCATATTACTTAAGCTCATATGCCTTCCTTTCACTATCCCATTTTGTTGGGGTTGTACATGTCTTTTGATGTATAGCAAAAAGTTTTGAAAATTGTTTTGAGTTTCGTGACCAATAAACTCATTCCCTTTGTTAGTTTAGTTTCACATATGTGATGAATCCTTGTATCAGATTTGGCATTGATCTTTTGCCCCAAACAATATTATCCACATTATGTTGGAATAGTCAACTATCATAGTCAATATGAACATATCCCCACTAATGGACATCTTTTTCAAAGGACCCCGAACATCCATATTAAATATATATTATACTTAAAGTGTAATAAATATGACACATTCTCCGATTTAAATTTGTGAGTCAAAATCATGTTTCCGTATTAGCTAATAGTTGCACTTTTAAATACATCAAAAGTAACTAGGACCCAAAAATAAACTAGAGTATCAAGTAGCGAATTAATAAGTTCAAGGGGGCACGAATGAATTAAACCTTCTTATTAATTAGTAGACTAACATAACATGGTATATAGAGGTAATAACAAATTCGTGACACAGTAAAATAGTGCTGTAACCAACTTGAAAACTTAACTTAATTAGAAAATATGAAGTTAAAAAAAAATCTTGTGGTTTGAGCTATTGGCAAACAGAGTTTTGTAGTTCAAAATTATATAAATAAAAATTTGTGGTTTGCATCATTTATAAATAAGGTCTCAAACTCTTAACAGTTACAAAACAGACGAGTTAAATGAGTATCTTTTTACCTTTCATTTGACATAAAGTCATCGATTTTTTATTTGAAGTAACAAACCTATGTTTATAAATTAAAAAACTTAAAAATTCATCTACACTCGTGTCACAAAATACGAAAACTATTTTTCAACAGTTAAAATTATGACCTTTGAATATATACAAACGGTGAAGGCTATGGTTACTTTATTTTTTTTGTTACTTTGTTTCTTCCCCGTTGGATCAACTTCCATCATACTCATCCAATGGTGGAAATAGACAAAGTAGTGGGTACTTCGTAAAAAAAAAAGTAACCATAGAAAAATCCCATACAAAATTGATTTAGGAGCTCTCCATTAACAATATTTTTTGTTTAAAGTTTAGAGATAAAAACTACATCTCCTAACTTTTTGACTTTGACAACAACATCATATTATTTTAACAACGTTAATAGTTTGGAACCTTATTTGCAAATGATGCAAACTGTAAACCCTGATATAATTTTAAACTACAAGACTTTGTTTGCAAATGACTCAAAATATAAATTATTTTTTATACTTTAACCAAGAAATTAGTTAAGACTAATAACTATTAGCGAAATAACAATTATCTGTCTACTCAAATCATAATCAATAAAACACGACTAACTTTTTTTGTTTGAAAGAACTAATAACTTAAATTAATTAGATAAAACCAGTATGATCCTTCAAATTTGACAAATACGTAGGATGAATACATGCATAAAATTAAAAAGAAAGGTAGAAAAAGAAAACGATTAAAAGATTGAGCAAAGCAATTAAATATCTTGTTAGAAGAAACTAACCGTCTGAAAATATCTGTACCTAATACATACTCATGTTTAGGCAAAAGCACATGACAGGACCACAAACAAACCCTAATTGTAATACTCATTTCTCAACTACCCATTAATTAAAATTAATTAGTAATATCACCCTAATTAATTAGTTTAGGACCTGCTTCCTTCGACGGCTTCCATAATCCTGTTTGCTATGGCACTTGCATAAACACACGACCCTTCATTAATCTGCCAAAAAAACAAACAAACAAACATGAACTAATTACAAATTATTACATATGAATTAATAAAGAAGATGTAATTATAATTAATGATACCTTGGCATTAAAGAGAAAGCTATAGTAATCACCAACATGGCCACCAGCAAGATGATGAAGATCAAGGTGAAGTTGATCAATCACTTTGGACACGTAAAGCAAACGATTGATTCTCTTTCTCTGGACAACTTTGATGGTAACTTCGTCGTCTATAATTCGAACATCGACTTCACTATCCTTTGATTTCCTTTGAATCCAAGAGCTTCTTAATGATCCATTTCCATTCAAGGATTGAGGTTTTGTATTTTCCATTGAATCATCTTCTTCGTCGACCTCTTCGTCTTCATCAGTTTTCACTCGCTTATTCCCACATAATAATCCAGATCTTGATCTCTTCTTCTCGACTAACATTTTCAGCTCGTTGACGCTCAATGTCAGCTCTTTGATGTACCTAATTGCATCTCCAACTATTGATGCTCTATCTTTCTTTATTTCCCATACCATACAATAAAATCAACAAGTTATAACCAAAACCCTAATATATTTTTGCATATCTACTTAACATTTTTATATCAAAATAAAGTAAAAAAAGAGAAAAGAAGGAAAAGGGTTGGTACCTTGGTAGGGTAAGGAACCAAGTCCTTTAGGGTTTGGAAAGTGTCCTTAACATGGACTCTTTTTTGGCGGTCATTGACGTATTGTTTGGTAACTCTAGGAGCTGGAGGAGGAGGAGGAGGTTTCCGAAATCGTTTACCCAAACAATTACCCAGATTGAAATTAAAATCATTAAGTCCATGATGATGATGATGATGATCGTCGGGATGAGGATGAAACTGAAGGTCAAGACTAGGGTTTTGAGAGTTAAAGAATTCGGGAAGAAAAGGCGGTTGGGGATTGAAAATAGGGTCAGAAATGATGGAAGCAGCTACTGGGTCTGGCTGCATGGAATTAGAATAATTAGAGAGGTGGTAGAGGGTGAGAAAGTCAGGGGATGAGTAAGATGATTCTTGTAGAGTAGAAGATGAAGAAGTGAAGGGTAAAAGGGGAATATTAATATTGTTGGATGAAGAAAAATCATGAGGGGAGTTGAAATTAGGGTTAATAATTTCCATAGGATGATGAGCAGTAGAAGAAAGATCAAGATTGGTGTTGTTTTGAAAGCAGCTACTATAATCTTCTTCTTCTTGTTCTTGTTCTTGTTCTTGAGGTGGAAATTGCATAATGACCATAGAATTATTATTATTATTATTATTGAGGGGATCAAATGAATATGGTGTATCTTCTTCTGGTGCGTATTTTAGCATTTGTTGGGAATAATTTGGAACAATAAGCAAACAAAGAAAGAAAAAGCAGAATGAAAATGAGAGAAAGAGAAAGAGAGAGAATGAGATTGAGGAAAGGGAAAGGAGGGCATGACAGACGTGATCATATATTCCTTTTTTATTTCACTATCAAGACAAGGGAAGTTGGTTACTCTGGTGGTCCCCACTCCTACTCCTACTTTCTTTGTTGGCTTTTTACTAAAGGTGGCAATTTCGTGTTTCGTGTCGTGTCAGTTTTCATGTTCGTGTCAAAACTCTAAACACAAACACGGCACAAAAAATATTTCGTGTTGAAATTCAAAACTCAAACACGATCCACTCTTAACATGGAAATACGAAAAACACGAAAATTACAACAGTAATTACGAATGTTTCAACACGATAAGACACGACTCGATACGACCTATATGATATAAAATATCACTCATTTTGTATAAAATTCATTAAACTACAAAGATATTACAAAAAAAATCTTCACACAAAGTCAACGTAGGCATGAAAGTCAAGCTACAAATAAATTTCTTGTCGTGTTTGTATTTGTCAAGTAAACACAAACACGACACGGAATTTAGCGTGTTATTTCGTGTTGACCCGAAAATGACACGTTACCTATTATGCTCAACACAAACATGGAAAAATTCGTGTCATGTTATCGTGTCACGTGTCATATTGCTGCCTCTACTTTTTACCCTCCGAACTCGTCATCTAAAAACTAATTGGCGGTCTGAACTTTCAAATGTTATAAATAACCTCATATACTTGTTTAAACGTAGTAAATAAGACTTTATTCTTGTTCAACTATAACAAAAAAGCCTTTTATTCTTGTCAACAGTTACAACTGACCCTTTGATCTTGTCCAACTACTTTCAGCAATCCATAATTCAAAATTATTCGTATCAAAATGTAGAAACGATCGATATATCATTTACAAAATTTCTGACTCCATCTATCATAATCTTGCACTTATAGTATGTACCACGTAAAAATTGTACATTTTGATACATCACTTTCAAACTATGAATTTGTTTGTTACATTGTGACATTTATAGAGAGTTATTTGTAACCTTTTAAAGTTTGAAGAGACAATTGAAAATTTAAAACAAATTTTAAAGAGCTTAAGCCTTATTTTTTTCTTTTCTTCTTTCCTCTCCTCTCCTCTCTATGATACTGCTTTTTCTTACTAATTTGCTTTCTAATTGTTGCTTTTTCCAACTAATTTCTCTAATCGGAGGTACAAATTAATACACCTCTCATTTTTTAATACCAATTTCAGCTTATTTTTAGTGTACCGTTCCTTTCTTCTATCGTTTTAATAATACGTTACGTCAGTTACCAAAAAAAACAGTATGTTACGTTAATTTTATCCGTTTCCTTCTTTCCTTTTATTTTTATTAGGACCTCTTTATTTCCTTTTTTCCAATCCAAATCCTAACAAGTACTACACTATCTTGGAGTTTCACAAAAAGCTATTTTCTACACCTTTTTGTCTTGGTCAAAAAGGAAAAAAAAGAAGAAACCTTTTATAAAATTTATTTATATTTGTTTCATGTTGATAAATTACTTTGGATTAGATATTGTTAAATTGTAATCTAAGTCATTAATTTTAAAATAAACTGATGAAATTTCATGTATTTATTTTAATATTTAATTCATATTTATAAAAAAAATTAAATCACAAACGTTAATTTTACAATTAATATTTAAGATGCATTAAATATTTGAACTTGACCAGAATGAATAGAAATTTCTTTTTCTTTTTTTGAAAGGAATAGAAAGTTTTTTTTTGATAACTAACTAAATAGAAAATTCAAATCTACATTATACATATTCTTTTATAAATTTTTTTTGTCTTTTTTAATATAATTGTCTTATTTTTTTTATTTAACAAGGGTCAAATCAAATTCCTGTAAAGGACCACAAAATACAACCGTTCGCTCCAGTGATTACTTAACACAAAATGTAGTATATAAGTAACTCCCTCGAAGAACTATATAAATTGTGTGCATTCTTCTTCCTTACCAAACTCAACATCTAAATTCCTCACCCAGCTCACACAACATCTATGATATGTGGACACTTCTCTTTATTAACGTACTCGCATTCATATAAGTGTTGGACACATGTACATCAGATATCGTGTCAGACCCTATTTTTAATCTATTTTATAAAAGTGATAACGTTTTCGGTGTCCATATTTGTGTCAGACACCGAATTCCGAGAACATAGCATGGCACCAATATCCATCTCCAACACCTCCCATTTCATCAATAAAATTTGTCTTCTTCCATAAGAATTAATACAAAATATTCAGTGCAACAATTTATAGGAGGATCCATCAGCTCTAAGTCACCTATTCTTATTCATTAGCAGTTGTCATTAGAAAATTCCCTCAGATCAAATATCAAAGTTGAATTAAATAATGCAAAATTAGGTGCTACTATTTTTGTTTGATTTAATTTCAGCAAAATTCAGTTCAGTCAAATTCATTTAAATTAAGTTAAATTAAGTTTAGTCAAATCCAATTAAGTAAATTTAATCAAGATTCCTTAATTTAGATCATCTTATTCTTCTGTAAGCTCTTTGAGCAAAAATTTTTATCGTTGTAAGCTCTTTGAGCTCATTTGTGAGCACGATTTTTCCGATCTTAATGATTAATATATCTCTATTAATTTTATATTTCAGGGTCATGCAACTGACATTTTTGTCACGTGGCAAAGAGCAACTTCAAACCGAAAAAAAACCAAAATAAGAGCCTTGCGAGTCTCCATCATTCATCTGCATCTTGTCCTTAGCTTTGTTCATAATTTTTAATCATTATTTTCATTAGTTAAATAACTAGATTTTATTGTACTTGTTTGAGAGAAAACTACTACTTTTTTTTAAAATTTTATTTATATACATATTAGTACATGTCTTTATTAATATTATGCCTATTTGGTATTCTGCTATTTTTTTTCCATTCGGTTTCCGAACTACATTGGGCCGACTAATTCGGATTCGGACGGGTCCAAAGATTATGGTATTTAAACTCTTCCCAATCACGGTTGTGGAGATTGATACGCAGACCTCCGTACCAACCGCAGCCCAATACTACCACTGCGCCAACCATCGATTTATTTTTTCTTTTATGTTTAATGTTTATTAAATGTTTACTATTTTCAGATTATTAATATTTGGTAAAATTAAAATTATTTGTTATTGATAGTATGTAAAATGATAAATATATAGATATGTTTTAAATCAATCCACAATTTAACAAAAATAATTAAATAATTATAATTTAAATCAATAAAAATTAAAATGCTTGGCTCGTTCTATGTAAAACTTATTTGGTTGTAATTCTTGTTTTCGGACATTTTAATTATTGTGAAATTTTGTGAAGACATTAGTTGCTAATTTGGAAAATAGTACAAAAATTTAATTAAATTAACTATTTCTTCATCAAATACACATTAATGTAAATGACATTTGAGTGAACTATAAAGAATGCATGAAAGACATATTGAGAGTAGAGGATTATTGGCAAATGATTTATTAGCCCACACTTTTGTCAAAACTCATAGTTTGGTTCTCATATTTTGAAAAACTCACTACAAAGTCCATATCTTTTGTCATAATTAACTCTTTAGTCAGTTTTGTCCATTTTTAAGATTTTAAACATAATATATTTTAACTTGCAAGACATACTACAAATACAAAATGACTTTGTAATTCTGTTATGTCTTGTCTGTCTGTCTATGCCGAAATATAAAAGTTACAGATTTAAAAAAAATGGACAGAAGGACCAAAAAGTTAATTATAACGAAATATAAGAATTTTGTAGTGAGTTTTTCAAAATATGAGAACCAAACGGTGAGTTTTGACAAAAGTTAGGAACCAATAAATCATCTGTCCAAAGGATTATATATAACTAATAAAGTTTGAGAAAGAAAAAGAATAAAAATAACACGAAAAAAAGTAGGACTAGAGGAACAAAAATAAAAATAAATCATTTTCTAACCAAACACTGGTATAGTTCCTTTTAAGGAAATTTTTTAGTATATGTCAGGTATACCACGTCATCTCGTATGTCATCCTTATAATACGATGATACGTCACATATGTTAGTATCTAGGGTTGATGATTTAGGGTCTAAGGTTTAGTTTTTAGGGTTTAGGGTTTTTATTTTATGGTCTAAAATTTTATATAAATTATTAACTACAAAATTAATTATCAATTAATTACACAATGTTAAATTGTTATTGGTTGAGATGACATGTTTCAAAGAATTATAAGCTTGGCATACCACGTCATCCGTATGCCTGACATACAGTAAAATTTCTCCTATTTAAGTTTGAAAAGGCAAAAAACAGATATATAGAGGATAAAAAATCATTCTCTAATTTTCTACATATATGTCTAATAGAGTCTATTTGCCATTAATTATCATAGATAACTCATGCATTTTTCATAGTATAAAAAATTAGTTCACAAAGCATTTGTAGAATATGCATGAGAAGTGATCATGTGGAGGTGATAAAGTGATAGAGAATAATTCAAATGGAGCTATAGATTGGGATGCATGAAAGCACCAATTCAGACTCTACTAACACTTTGAAAAGGGAAAAAACATTTAGGAGTTTACATAATTTAGTAGTTTTATATGAAAATAAGATTTCTCCCTAAATAAAGTTGATTGGTTTGCTCATATCCAAGAACAAAATCACTCTAGCTTATTATAAACCGAGAAACTATAGTGTATGCCAGGCATACCACGTCAATTAGATGAGAAAAGGAAATTTACAAATTAAGCTCTGGCTATCTGAATACCTAAATAATGATATCATAGTCTGAAACAGAAATAACATGCACTTAAGTAGTTTTATTTAAAGAGAATTAGCAAAGTTGGAAGTGTATTAATTATCAAGTTTCATCTACCATCAACACTTAGGTCGCTCATATGATAATAGCAACCTCCAGATGAAGATGAAGCAGCTGCTGCTGATGCATAAAGTGTGTCCACAACTTCTATGACCTTGTTTGCTATTGCACTTGCATATATTGATGACCCTTCATATATCTGATTGATTCATGCACATTTAATTCATCAAATTCCAAGCATATATATATATTTATAAGAACTAATTAACAGATCATAATAAATAATAATAATGATTACCTTGGTGTTGAAGAGAAAGCTGTAATAATCACCAACATGGCCACCAGCAACATGATGAAGATCAAGCTGAAGTTCATGGAGGACTTTGGATACAGAGAGCAAGCAATTGATTCGCTTTCGTTGAACAAGTTTGATGGTAACTTCATCGTCGATAATTCGCACATCAACCTCAGTATCCTTTGATTTTCTTTGAAGACAAGAGCTCCTTAAGGATCCATTATTATTAAAGGACTGTTGATCCACTACATCTGCCTCTGCTTTGATCACACAGCTGCTACTTAACTCTTCTTGCCCATTATTAGTATTTGCATCAGTAGAACCTTGTTGGTTATGATCAGCTTCGGTTTTGACTCTCTTGCGTCTCTCTTTCGCACATCTCTTTTTCTCGACGAGCATTTTCAGATCGTTAACAGTTGCCATCAGCTCTTTTATGTACTGAATTGCATCTGCTACTACTGATGCTCTATCATCCTTCTCCATCAACACAACACCATCAATCATTTCACCATTAGTATATCCACACATATAACATATATATGGTTAAACAATAATTATAGTAATCACTGCAATTTCAATTGCTTCACTAATTAAAACAAATCAACATTTGTATTTATTAAGGATAATAATTCCCTTAACTAATTTTTACCTACTTCAGTTTCAAAAAATTGATTGTATAAAGGTCACTCATCTAAACTGACTTCTAAAAATATTAGTTGTCTCCAAAATGAATTTTAAATATTAAATTACTTCACAATACAATTTAGGTAACAAACAAACCATAACAATGACTAAATTAAGGGATTCAATTTTTATTTTTATTTTGATCCAAATTAACTTTTACATAGAAATTTAATGAAAATGCTGGCTTTTTAACCGATATATGAAATGTTTACTTTTAGGCATCATTAAATTCAATGTTTAATAGAGAGATATAATATATAGGGTGAAGTAAAAAACCCTCCTTACGGTTTCATAGTTTCAAAATAAATACTTAACGTTACACATATTCATAGAACGCTGACTCGTCAACTTAAAACGCTCAAAATAACCCTTTGAAGACTTTAAATGAATAATTCAAAGAATTAAAGTTATTTATATCACATTTGCTATTACTATACATTTTTAAATTTTCAAAGTTGTAATTCTTCTCTTGCTAACATTTATTTTTCTCTATTTATTAGAATTGCCTAAATAAAAAACACACGGAAATTTAATGGTAAAAAGGGGAATTTTTTTTTTACTTTACCCTGTAGTAGTTTATACTAGAATGAAAATCAAATTCAAATCAAATGATGATATCAGAAATCTCTATAATTTTCAGAAATAATATATGGTACGTACCTTAGTGCGCACAGGAATCAAATCCTTCAAAGCGTCGTACTTGTGATTAATTTGTTGTCTCCTTTGTCTTTCCGTCGCGAAATGTTTGGTCACTTTGCTACCTTTTCTTCCTTTTCGGACACACCGCGGATCCCAACTGAAATCCAGCACTCCTCCGTTATCATACTGCTGCTCTCCCATTCCTCCTCCTCCTGCTCCGTCAACGTTATCATCCACTCCGACCCCGAACAAACAACCCCCGGGCATGGCGAATCCATTGTTTTGAAATAGATCACGTATGAGAGGAGGCTGCGGCGGAAGGTTTAGGTATAATAGAGGATCATACACCATGGAGGAACCTGACGATGTATCCCCCATATGAATGTCTCCCGCGAAATTAGGGTTAGGGTTAGTGAAGGAAATTGATGAATTTGGCATCAAAGATGATGAACATCGCGGTAAGTTGAAAAGGTTAAGAAGATCCGGTTGTGTCGGAACATAAGATGAATGGTCTGAATTGTTGAAAGCCAAAATTTGATTGTGCATTTCCACCAAGGTTTCATTGTTATGGTGGTACGAGAGCTCATCAAACGTGTTATTATTATTATGACTATCGGTACTGCTTCCGCCCGCCATGAGAGTCGCGAGAGGTTGTTGTTGTTGTTGGAGTACTTGTGATAGCGCCTCGTCGGGTGCTTCCACCATGGAATTGGGGTCAAATGAAGCACTCTCTTCGTACATGTTTGCTATTACCTGCACGAAATCTCGTTAAATGAAAAGATGAGAAAAAGAACAAACTTTAAAAGAATGAAATTGAGATGAGAAAAAAAAAAAAAAAACCTAGATGAGATGAGAGATGTCTTGTTTCAGTAGAACATGAAAGAAGCAAGAATGGAAGGAAGATTAATTATAAAGTGGAGAGAGATGAATATATGAAGTAGGAGCAGGGAAGGAGGGAGGTAGGAGGGGTAAATTATACTTATGCCCACTCAATTTTTTCACTTTCACAAAATGACCAACATTTAAGAATTTAATATAAAAAACACTCGACTTTATACAATTTATTTCTTACAAAAAAAGGTTTATACATAGCTCCTTAATTTTAATTAACATTGTAAAACGATCGATATCAATCTAAAAGTAATTAAGGATTAATAGTATTTTAAATAATTTAACTTTTCAGTTCGAGGTTATTCAAGTGTTGTCTAATTGGAAAAAAAAAACTATAAATATAATAGTTCGGAAAATAAAATAACGTGACTCTAAATAATTTTAATTCTTTGATATTATTTTGAGGCGGGGGCAGGTTCATAGTGGAGCACGAGAGTCGCCTGCTCCCCCTTTGGCAAACAAAATTGAAAAAAGTTATTTTCCGAGTTGAATTGCCTACACATAAATTGAGGTGCTAAAATAGAACAAAAAGAGGTAGCAGAATGAGTTGGTACAACAATGGTGAAGTTGTGTGTCAAATCCTTCAATTCGATCTCACTATGTTAAATTCTTTTGCTAACTATAACTTTCGCTTTTACATGTCTTATTAACTTATTATAAATGTTTTTCTTTATCATATCTTTTTTTTCTATATTATTTTTACCATCCAATTTTATCTTCTTAAATCAAATATTAATGAATGGGTTGCAATTTTTTTTAATTGTATTATTTTCTTTCTAATTAATCTTATTATCTCATTCTCATTTTTATAAGATGGTAGATATTAACAATTGATTTTCTTTTTTACAGCAGAAACAGTAACATATATTAAGAATCTAGAAGAAGCGAGTTAAAGACAAACACCTCGAGAATTGACATCAATTACACTTTTAGGTAAACAATGAACCACAAAATTAACAAAACGATGAATAAATGACATAGGGCAATTAACAAGGTCGTGAAGAATAAATGTAATGGTGATATTGTAAAAAATAGAAGAATAGAGTGGTTGATGGATATAATTTACATGAGGTAGGAGGAGAAGGAAGGGAAAGTTAAAAGTGCAAAAAAGCATGATATTGTTTTCAAGTCACAGAAAGGGAGGTTGTTACTCTCTTTCTTTCTCATGGGTGGGTCCCACTCTCCACTGGTCCCCACCTTTGTTGTTCCCCTCCCATCAAAATTTTAAATCAGAATATTTTTTAGTTTCTAGTTACTTATGCCATCTGTAAATCATGATTATTCTAGAATTTCACCCCCTTCGACTGACATCCTTCCACTGATATTTTTCCATTACCTTTAGGGTATATTTTATTAAAAATATTTGCGTGTTCACAAAAATTGATAAAGTGTTTCTCGTTAAATTTGTGATAAAGAAGTGATTATACTTTTTAATTTTTGTCCAAAATGTGCAAAGTTACCTAATACCGTTAAATTGATAACGTGATGAAGGGTAAATTCGTTCAGTAAATGGAGAGCCATGACCTTTTTTTTATTTTAAAAAACAAACCCTCAAATTAAGATGGGTTTATGTAAAAAGTGTTTTTTTTTTTTCATATCGTTTTATTCGAAAATTATACCAAATCCACGAATTCGGTTAAAATGTGGAGGAGTAAAAGCAATGTTCTTAGTTGCGCTCGATGTTCTTGTTTGTAATTCGAATATCATAAGGTATGTTACTATTTGCACAAAGTTTCTGAATTTTATACAACTTTAAAATTAATGGACGGATTTGTCCTGGCCATGTCATTAGCTTAACACTACAGTGTAGGTAACTTTGCATGTTTTTGACAAATATAGAAACCACAGTCACTTTTTGTCATAAACTTAACCACAGTCACCTTTTTGTCAGTTTTTGTAACCGCAAGGATTTTATATGGAATTTACCTTTATTTTCATTTCAGTTATTTTTTTTTAGAACGAAGCAATATCATTACAGACTAAAGTTCATGTTACCACAGGACAATCCTCCAACAATATAATAGAGGATGATAGATCTTTGAAGAAAACAAAAGATTAAAAGAGCACGTAACCAATCTTGCCTTGAGATTAATCAACACGACTCGTAGAGAGAGGAAAGAGAGAAAGAACCCAAATAGAGAGTATTTACTATTAGTTTTGAATCAGATTCAAGCATAGAAAGAAAGAAACAATTAATTGCTAAGTTCAAATCATGGACAGCTTTTAGTTCAGCCGGTCCAACAATTCATTTCCTTATTTCATCATTTTCACTTTCTAATAGTTAATATTTTCATTACATTCTGTTCTTTTGGGATAAAATTTTTTTGTTCTGGTTTCACTTATTTTAACATAGAATAATGATTTACAATATCCAGATTTCAAATATTCAAAAAATCTCTTTTTGTTAATACTATTAAAATCACCGCTAACGATTTAAAAAATGACATATTCCAACAAACAATGATGTTTTAAGAAATTAAAATTATTCAACTTTTTTATTTCGAGATCATTTATATGGATTGAGAAAGATTAAAAAATAATGATTTTTTGAAAACCGTAAATATAGTTCTATGGTAAACATGGTACTTACTAAAGAACTTTAATTCTTGAAATTTTTCATTTTCGGGTCGTTAACATTGAGTTTTAGAATTTTGAAAAAGTGTGAAACCTCAATCCTGATTTTTGAAAAGTAAACAAACGTCTTTTATTATAAGAAAAATCAAATAAGTTTTTTTTTTGAATATTTGTCCAAAAATATATATATGCATAACCTATAATACATAGACACCTCTCGTTATTTGCGTACCCGCACCTATATATATTTATATGTGTCGAACACATATTAGATATAGTGTCAGACATCATTTTTAGACTATTTTATAAAGGTTATAGTTTAGAAATAAAGTTTTTCGTGTCCGCATCCGTGTCAAGCACCATATTATTAAACTGATGAAGGATCAGTTTTAGCAAGTTGTAGCTGGGAATGAGGATGAAGAAGTTGACTCAGCAGACTGTTAGTCAAATGCAGTTAGAAATGGTTATGAAGCTGTTATGCAGTTGGAATTGGCGGGAAAAGTTTGTTATCAACTTTGACTGATCATTGACTGGATTAGGAGCTATATTAGTGAGGTTATTCGTTGTTGATCATAACTTCTCTTCTTACTCTGTAATTCTGGTTTCTTGCTTAATCAATAAAGCTTGATTTCATTCCTCCATTGATTCGATCCTTGTCAATATGGTATCAAAGCTATGGTGTGGAGGAAGAAGAAGAACAAGCAGCAACAATTGATTGAAGCCATTGAAGAGGGAAGAAGAAGCTCAAAGTTCTCTGAAGAAGTAGACTTTGGAGAAGAAGAAAAAATCATTCCAGAATAGACAAAAGCAACTGAATCTCTAGAAGAAACGATCACATTCAACAATTCAGATCTCAATATAAAGAAGATGACAACAAATACTGGTTGTGGCAGCCATGAAAATCTAGGTTCTGTGCTAGTTAGTACATTGCTAACTGGTAATAACTATTTCACATGGAGGCATGCTATGATTAGAGCTTTGACAATGAAAAAAAAGCTCAAATTCATTGAAGAAGATGGAGAAGTTCCAGCTAGAGGCACACCTGCCTATGATACATGGAAGGAGACAGACTGCTTGGTTATAGCATGGATCTTGAATTCAATACAGAAGGAGCATGCAGAATCTTTCCAATATGCAACATCTTCTAAAACATTATGGAAGGATCTTGCTCAGAGGTATGGAGATAATAATTTGCCTATGTTGTTTCGATTGAAGAGGCAAATTCATTCCACACTACAAAATCGCTCCATTGGGTGCAAGAAGCTGGCACAAGCTGTGAGGTTATGCCTCACGGGGGCTCAAACAAGCGAAGCTCCTCAGCTGTGGCAGGAATAAGGGGAGAGTTATATGGCTTGACTCTATGCCCATTAACCTTAAAATTCTCATGCCCTTCTTGGTGCAATTCCACAGCTCCATGTGGGAAAACTTGCACAACCATGTATGGCCCGGACCACTTGGTTTTCAATTTTCCTACAAAAAGCTTGAGACGAGAGTTATAAAGCAGGACTTGTTGTCCTGGAATTATCTCCTTTCGAGTGAGCTTATTGTCATGAATCAGTTTAGTGCGATCCTTGTACATTTTGGCATTTTCATAAGCACACAGGCGAAATTCCTCCATTTCACACAACTGGTAAATTGCACGGTTTCCCATACACAAGCTGAAATGGAGACATACCAATTGGAGTCTTATAGGCTGTGTGATAGGCCCACAAGGCATTGTCCAAATGCTTGAACCAATCCTCGGGCTTTGACCCAACAGTTTTCTCAAGGATACGCTTAATTTCTCGATTAGAGATTTCAGCTTGCCCATTTGTTTGGGGGTGGTAAGGTGTAGAGATCTTGTGAGTGACCCCGAACTTTTTCAATAAGCTTTCAAATTGGGCATTGCAAAAGTGTGTCCCTTGATCACTTATAATAGCCCTAGGTACCCCAAACCTTGCAAACAGTTGCTTAAGGTGCTTAACCACAATCTTAGCATCATTAGAAGTGCAAGCAAAGGATGTAGGTATAGCCATCACAAGGATGTAGGTATAGCCAAATGAGTTAGGAAAGAGGCCCATAAAATCTATTCCCCAGATATCAAATACTTCACACATAAGCATATTAGTCAATGGCATTTCATGTTTGCGGGAAATGTTCCCTGTGCGCTGACACTGTGAGCAGTTAGAAACATACATGTGAGCATCTTTAAAAATGCTCGGCCAATAGAAGCCAGATTGCAATACCTTTGCAGCAGTTCTTTGGGCTCCAAAATGGCCTCCAACATCTTTTGAATGGCAGTGCTCAAGTAAACATTCACTCTCCTCTTTGGTAACACATCTCCGGATGATTTGGTCGGCACACAGCTTGAAGAGGTGTGGGTCCTCCCAAATGTAACTCTTGACATCCGATAAAAACTTCCTTCTTTGCTGGTAATCCATGTCATGTGGAATAATACTACAAGACAAATAGTTAGCATAGTAAGCAAACCAAGGAAAGGAGGTATTCGTTACCGCAAAGAGTTTTTCATCGGGAAAAAGCTCTTGAATCTCTGGCTGTGAGGCACTGACTGTGCCTTGCAATCGTGACAAATGAACCGCAGCGAGATTCTCGGTTCCTTTCTTATCACGGATCTCCACATCAAATTCTTGCAATAGAAGCAGCCATCTTATGAGTCTTGGCTTGGCATCTTGCTTAGTCATCAAGTACTTCAAAGCCGAGTGGTCCATGTATACCACAACCTTAGACAAAAGCAAATAGGACCGGAACTTGTCAAAAGCAAACACCATAGCCAACAACTCCTTCTCCGTAGTTGTATAATTTTGTTGGGCTTCATTCATGGTCTTGCTTGCATAGTGAATTGGCCTAAAATGCTTGTCCACTCTTGGGCCCAACACAGCACCAACACAATAGTCGTTTGCATCACACATCATCTCAAATGGCAAGTCCCAATTAGGTGCCACAAGGATAGGAGCAGTCACAAGCAAGTTCTTCAACTGTGTGAAAGCTGAGACACAGGCTGTGTCAAAGTGAAATTCCACATCCTTGTGCAACAAAGCAGAAAGGGGTTGTGCTATTTTGGAGAAATCCTTGATAAACCTTCGATAGAAGTCGGCATGCCCCAAAAAGCTTCTCACATCCTTCACGATTGTGGGCACAGTCAACTTCTCAATCACTTCTACCTTAGCTCTATCCACTTCCATACCCTTTTCTGAGATCTTATGACCCAATACTATGTCTTCCCTCACCATAAAGTGGCATTTCTCCCAATTGAGCACCAAATTGGTTTCCTTGCATCTTTCCAACACCTTCTCCAAATTGTGAAGACAATCATCAAATGAACTCCCATAAACCGAGCACTCATCCATGAACACTTCAACAATCCTCTCCACCATGTCATGGAAAATAGAAGTCATGCAACGTTCGAAGGTCGCAGGAGCATTGCAAAGGCCAAAAGGCATTCGCTTGTAAGCAAATGTGCCGTATGGGCAAGTGAAAGTAGTCTTGTCTTGGTCCTTGGGGAAGATGGGTATTTGATAGTAACCGGAGAACCCATCTAAGAAGCAATAGAAAACATATCTCGCCAACTGCTCCAACATTTGATCAATGAAGGGTAGGGGGAAATGATCCTTGCGAGTGGCTTCATTCAGTTTCCTATAGTCAATACACACGAGCCATCCTGTGACTGTGCGAGTAGGCAGCAACTCTCCCTTGTCATTCTCCACAACTGTGAGTCCACCTTTCTTCGGCACAACCTGAACCGGGCTTGTCCACTTGCTATCTGAAATGGGAAAGATAATCCCAGCATCAATCAACTTGATCACCTCGGCTTTCACAACTTCCTTCATCAGAGGGTTTAATCTCCTTTGAGGTTGTCTTGTGGTCTTGTGGTTGTCCTCCATAAAGATGCGATGCTCACACATGCCTGGATTGATCCATTTAATATCAGCTATCTTCCACCCCAAGGCTTCCTTATTACTCCTCAAAACAGCAAGAAGTTGTTCTTTTTGCTCGGGTTCAAGGGTAGAGGAAATTATCACAGGTAATTGGTTTGGGGGATGAAGAAAAGCATACTCAAGGTGAGTAGGAAGGGGTTTGAGGATGAGGTCAGGGGGATCCTCAATTGATGGTTTATCCATTAGACTGGGGGTATTATCCAAGGGTTCAAAGTCTCACAAGTTCTGAGTAGACACTGCATCACAACTGTGATTGCCTGATAAGGGATCAACCTCAGGCTGTGACTCTGATAAAACTTCAGACTGTGGCTCTGGATTTTCGACTTCCTCTTGCAACATCTCCTCAATCTCCTCATTTCCAGTGTATTCCTGCATGTTTAACCATGGAAATTCAGTAAAGGCATCTAAGAAATAACAAATGTCATCACTAGAAGTGGAATGCTTGGTAAGCTCATTCATTTTAAAGGTGACTTGTTCTCCATTAATTCTTAAGGTTAATTGACCATTTTCCACATCAATTAGGGTCTTGCCCGTGACTAGGAAAGGTCTACCCAAGAAAATGGGCACATTAGAATCCTTGGCCATGTCCAAAATAATGAAATCGACGGGCAAAATGAATTTGTCTACTTTGACCAAAAGGTACTCCACAATCCCCATAGGGTATTTGATAGACCTATCAGCAAGTTGCAAGGCTACCCTAGTAGGTTGTGGAGGTCCCAAACCTAATTGCTCATAAATGTAATATGACATTAAATTGATGCTAGCACCCAAATCACACAATGCATTATCAATGTCAATAGGACCAATAGAGCAAGGTATAGTAAAACTCCCTGGATCCTTTTGCTTTTTAGGCAAAGGTTGTGTGTTTTGCAGCAAGGATGAGCATGTTTGAGTCAAATTGATGTGGGACACACTCTCAAGCTTGGTCTTGTTGGTGAGAAGATCCTTCAAGAACTTTGTATAGGAAGGCATTCTAAGTGCGGCTTCAAGGAATGGAATGTTGATGTGAATCTTCCTCAATGTGTCTAAGATCTTCCCATTCTGTTTTTCCAATTTCTCATTCTTCAATCTACCCGCGTAAGGAGGTGTGGGCTAGTACACAGAACTGCTGCAGTAGGAGGCACAACTGTTGGTTGCTTCTGCACATATGTTCCCTGTTTAGTCACAGTCTCTGTTGGTTGGATCACAGGCTCTTCTGGTTCAGTCACAGGCACTGTTTTAGGACCATCTTTTGTCAACCAAGTAGGAACATCAGGAAGTTCTTTCCCACTCCTCAAAGTAATTGAGTTGACATATGCTTTAAGGTTTGCCTCGGATGTGCTTGGCATAACACTTTTGTTCTTTGGCATCACCACATTGGAGATTTGGCGCATGTGGGCCTCTATGCTCTTCATGATGTGGCGATTGTCCTCTTCACGAGCATCTTGACTTTGTTGAGTTTTCATAGTGTGTTGCATAAATTGGGTAAAAATTTCCTCCATAGGTGGCTTCTTTTCCTCCTTTTGTTGTTTCGGTGGAACATAAGGAGGCGCAGGCTGCGAGTGTCTCTGTGCTGCCTGCGAGTACTGATGTTGTTGCGGTTGACTAAACTGTGTAGAATATTGTGGATGAAAATCTTGTGATTGCTGGTCATAATTCCTCCTGGTAGGCTCCCAAGAATAGGCCGGATGGTTTTGATAACCCCGAGTAGGGTTTTGAGCAAAGGGACCTCCTCCTTGTTGCCTTTGGTGATTCACATAGTCCACCAACTCTACTTCAACCTTTTGCACAGGTTTATGTGCTTGACAATCCACAGTTCGATGAGCATCTCCAAAAAATTACAATACAAGGGTGCAGGTGCTTGTGAGACTGCGGCCACAGACTGCGACTGGTTCATTTTTTTCAAGTTGTTTAGTAAGCTCTGCCACTTGAGTAACAAGAGCAGACACAATTGGATCTGATGTTTATGAAGCTTTATCCACAGGCTGTGTGTCACTCTTGCTTGCATGCCACTTGTAGCTTTGAGGTACCATCTTTTCGATCATGGAATACATATCCGTAGCGGTCATTCTATCCGGCTCCCCATCACAAACTGACTCGAAAACTCTCTTTTGATTAGTAGTCAAACCATTGTAGAAGGTTTGCATTTGAAGCGCCATGTCAAGTCCATGATTCAGAGCTCTTCTCAAATAATCCTTGAACCTCTCCCAAGCTTCGGCAAGGGGTTTATCTTCTCCTTGGGTGAATAAAGCAATGGAATTCCTCAACTTAATAAGTTGCTTAGGTGGAAAATATTTGTTGAGGAAGGTTCTCTCCATCTCATCCCAACTATGTATGCTTCCGGGTTCTAGATTCTTGAACCACAACTTAGCTTTTCCCGTGATAGAGAAGGGAAATAGCTTCAACCGGAGCAAATTATCGGACACAACCCTATTAGGTCGCAGGGCTTCACACATGTTGAGGAAATCATGAATATGACCATTTGGGTCCTCACATGGTAATCCGTCAAATTGAGTTGTGGCTTGTAACATATGGATCATCGGTGCCTTAAGCTCAAAATCTTCCTCCCCCTCAGTAGGGAGAACAATACATGAAGAATATCGCGGCCCTAGTGGACGCACAGCTGTGTCCATCCATGGTCGATTCGCAGCCATTACTGGTTCTTCAACCGTGAGTTCTTCAGTCACAGGTGGATCTGTTTCAACATGTGGGTGCGGGAAAACAGCTGGAATTGGCACAGTCTGTTCTGCCTGTGACAATCTCTTCTCGTCAAGTTTCTGCCTTCGTTTAGCCTTCTTGATAGCGTTCCTCCTTCTACAAGATCTCTCAATCTCAGAGTTGAACGATACTTCAGAAGAACCTCGACGTTTTGGCATAAACCAACAAGAAACCTAGCTCACAGGCTACACACTTAACACACAAATCAAACTCTTATAGATAAAAACTTAATAAACTAGCGTTATTGTCAATCCCCGGCAACGGCGCCAAAAACTTGACACGGATAAAACTACACGTGCAAAAGAGCTAGTATACTCATCATTTCAAGTAATAAAGTGGATGTATTTAAAGATCCAAATATCGAACCCAAGGGATTGTTTAACACCAATATTACTAAGTCTAAATCCTAGAAGTCTAATGGTTTCACAGATTAAAATTGATTTTAATAATTACGTTAACTAAAGAGTAAACAGTAAAAGATCACAGCTGCGAGAAAATATCAAGGGAAGCACAGGTGTGAGTCACGGTCGCAGGCATACAGCACGTGCAAGTCACGTGATTTCCAGAAATGGCAAATAACAGTTTCTTACATGGGTTTTGGTCCTATCTTCACATGTTCTCATGTTTACCTTATTCCTAAGACATAAACATAAGCATAAACATATAGATCAAGCATAGTTAGTGACTTAACCAACATATTTCATGAAGCAACAAAACTTTTTACCATAAGATTCCTCTAAATGATAAAAACAACCTATACTAGCATGTAAGAAGAGCCATCTAACCCACATGTTACGTATATCATAGATCTACTTCCAAAAATGAGATAAAACATAGCTTATTCCTAAGATCTATGATAGATCTACTAAGTCCTATTTGCAACTAGAACTCATAAGCTTTAGACCTATGAAAAACTCAAGTAAAGAAACTTTTACCACCCGAAATCACATAGTCACATCCGCAAGCCTCCTCCCAATTGTCACACCCATAAACGACTACTCACTCATGCTTCGGGATGTCAAAACCGGGACAAAAAGAGAAAGAAATTCGTTCACCATTGATAAAAAGCTCAAAAGCTTGAATAGTTTTTTAAGAGAGAATGAAGGTTGAAGGAGAAGAGTTGAGATCTTTAGGTTACATTTGGGCAAAAAGCGTAAAAGTGCCTTTTATAGGGTACAAATGTTTGTCCTAAAAAGGCATTAAAGGGATAAGACTTTAAAAGTACTAAAGCAATAAAAGACTAAAGTGGCCCTTAAGCAATTAAGTTTAACCACAAGTCACAAGGATAAAAAGGGAATTTCTCTCCTTCAACAAATCTGCCTCATCACAGCCGGAAGCTTCCAGAAATTTCCTTTGGCAAAGTTTAGCAATGGTCTTTGGACTTCTCGGCCTTTTACAAAAACGCCCGCGGCAAATATCATGTTTGGTCCTCGAACTTCCAAAGCTATTCAATTGCATCCTTAAGCGAGACCTAAAGCAAATTAAGGGAAAAGGAATGACTAAACATGAATTTAAGCAAAGAAATAAGTATAAAAGGAGGCTAAAATAGAGAAAAATATATATATAATTCTCACACATCAACGGTTAGACCCTAACCATAATCCCGACCCTAACCCCAACTCTAACCCTAACAAAAACACAAAATAATTGAAAAGAGAGAGAGATCAAACACACTAGTAAAAAAGAATAAATCCGTAAGAAAACATGGGAAGATAAAAAAAAAATCGCTTGATACATGAGGACGTAAGTGATTTTTAAGTGGACATATTAATGATAAGAATTTAAAAGGGATATATTGTATTGGGATTTTAAAAGACTTTTTAAAGTGAATGACTTTTATAGAGGTTAATGGATTTTTAATGACTTTGTAGATTTTATAATGACTTTCATGGACTTGTTTTCTAATGAATTCGATAGATTTTTAAAGAATTTTATAGATTTGAATTATTGGTTTTGAGTTTCTCATTAAATAATTCAAAATCATCTTATTAAATCAGTATTTTACTCGAATGGTTCAAAAAAACTTTTGAGAGGGCGAATTGGAGGTGGTGCCGAAACATTAGCAGTAGCAAACTTAGCATAATTCAAAGATTAATGGGTTGTATAGAATAAAACATGAGATAGAAATGCTTTTAAAAACAAGGGATAAAAATTGTAAAATAATTCACTGATTCAATTAAGGCAATAATGATTCCCCTATTTATATGTAGTACATCAATACCAGTGGTGCTCAACTAAAATAAAATAAAATTTGCACTAAACAAGAAGCAATTGGAAGTAGGCTGTAGAGTAATTGACGCAAAAATTGAAAATAATTAGTATTGTGCCCGCGCGCTGCGCGGATAAACTAATTTTATTGTTACTTATATGTTCATATAATTTAAGTACTTATGATATCGGGATATTTTATGGTCACTTTGTTTTTTACAAAGTAACCATTACTTTGTTTTGTCAACCATTGGATCATGGATTAAAAGCTAATCCAATGGTGAAAAAGACAAAGTGTAGACAAAGTAAAGGAAAAACAAAGTGACCATAGCCTACACCTATGATATCATATGCAATTTATATTATATAATACTAATTATGCATATTTCATAAAAAAAAATTAGACCATTAATTATTCTAAGTTAAAAATTATATGAGACGATGAAGGATGACTACTACTATTGCGGTGTCTAATAGATAACTTGGGCGTATGACTATCATTATATTTCACTCAAACTCTAAGTAATTGATTACTATTAATATCTTCAGTGTATTCTGAAATTAAATTAGTATTAAGCAATTAGTTACCATGCAATTGATACACTCGTGGATATATTTATGAAAAATTATAATTCAAACCTACTTTTTATAAATTATTTAAGAATTAGTTTCTTGCTAATTCTAAATATACATTCCAAATATAAAAAATAAATAACAAATTATAATATACACTATTGAATCTTTAATTCAAATGATATTATGTTAGTAATCATATATGGTGACTAATAATAGTCACAATTAAAAGTCAACCTACATAATATTACAAAAGAATATAATGTAGTAATTTTTTATGCTGAATATATCTCCAAAAGTGTATAACAAAATTAGAGTCTATTATTTTTATTATATAGAAATTTGAAAGTGAAAAAGAAACAATTAGAGGATCATAACTTGGAAAGTTCGGATCAATACTTATTTATTTATTTTTAAAAAGAAAAAAAGAATTAATGAATAAGAAATTGACCTCTCCTGATTGTAATCCATCCCTTCCATCTATGTTTCTCTATTGTACCATAATTTTTCAAGTTCTTTTACTTTTTGTATTCATATCACTCTGCTGCATCTTCCCTTTTCAAGTCTTGCTCATCCATCTCTATCATCTTCATCTCTTTTTTTTGTTGATTTGTTCGCCTCTTGTTGAATCCTGATTGTTGTGGTTCACTTTCTGATTGATTGACGCTTCTTAATTTGATTTCGTTGCTCTCAATTCGATGCCTCTGATTCATCATTCCCATTCTACTCTCTATTAGCTTTCACAGCTGTTTTCATGGGTTTTTTCTTGATTAATTTCTTTGCCAATGAATCAAACATTATATACAACTGAAAATTGAAGATGAATATAATATCATTTATTGCCTCCCTATTGATTTTTCAAAATTAATGGGTTAATATAAAACTGACATGTATATTTATTAGAGAAATTTATGTAGAATCTTTCATCTGTTACTTGAAGAAATCGGAATTAAAATTAAAGATGAAGAGATTAATCTATTGATTGGCTATTAATTTCTAATTTAATTTTGAAAACTGATATGGTAATTTTACTTTTGTAATTTCTGATTGCTTTCAATATTACATGCAATATAGCTAATAAAAAAACTGAAAATTCATCTAAACCATAATGAGTGTGCCTTTTGTTATATTTAATTATATTAAGTGTTCTATAAGGAAAATAAATTTTATTTAATGATCAAGTTATTAAAAAAAAAAAAACCTAAAGAGTAATAAAAAAAGAAACCAATTCTTAGTTCAATAGAACCATTAGAAATCTGTGGCATTCTTGTGAGGCTTTGCTTGTCTCTGATTTTAGATTTAGTACAGATACATTTCATTTTCTATTTTTTCCATTCTCATGATATGTTTACATTTTTTACTCATATCTACATAATTAAATCACAATCAAATTATAGAGATGAAAAGAAAAGAGAGGTAAATATGATTGATAAACGGTGAAAGTGGAGTTGGGACTTACATTATTGCAGTGGAGAAAATTCTTAAATTTATTTGAACATTTCATCAAAGAAGTCTAGAGAAGTTACACTTGAATTGCTCAATTGAAAATCGAGTCTCATTTAAATTGTTAATATTACAAATTTATCAAATATTCAAAATGAATTTTACCTGATATGAAAATTTGACTTCAATAAATGTACCTCTCTTTAGATAGATATGTATTTTAAAGGAGTTTAAAAGCTCTAACATTCTCGTGATTTTCTCGTGATTACCTTTTCACTAAAGTATTACTATCAATTTTGTATTAGCACTACCCTCTTAATTTTTTTTGCTTAGAATTGAAACCAAATTTTGAAAGACAAAATGTGGTACTTGTGAAAGGGCATATATATATAGTATTCTTAAGAGTAGGTTAAAAGACTAATTTTAAAGAGTTACAAATAAATAATTAAAGAGGAATTAATATAGGGAGAGATTAGGAAAAATTTAATTAAATGGTTGGCTGCTTATAAGTTATAATTCAATGGCAACCAATGATGCTAGAGTGGTTGTGAAATTTTTAAAGAAATTATTTGCTAGATTTGGAGTTCCTAGAGCAATAATCAGTGACCAAGGCACTCACTTTTGTAACCAACAATTTAAAAAGTTGCTTGGTCAGTATGGTGTCACTCACAAGATCGCTACTCCTTACCATCCACAAACCAGTGGGCAGGTTGAGCTTTCAAATAGGGAGATCAAGCGTATCTTAGAGAAACCGTTGGTTGTTCTCGCAAAGATTGCGCAAATCAGTTAGAACATGCTCTATGGGCATATAGGACTGCATTTAAGACCCCTATAGGAATGTCACCATATCGGTTGCTCTATGGAAAATCATGTCATCTCCCTGTTGAGTTAGAACATAAAGCTTTGTGGCATTGCACTTTTTAAATTTTGATGAACAAGCAGGTGGAGATCGTAGAAAGATGCAATTGCTAGAGATGGATGAATTCAGGTTGTTCTCGTACGAGAATGCTCTCTTGTAAAAAGAGAAAACCAAGAAATGGCATGACCAACACATCCTAAGGAAAACTTTCCTGCCAGGAGAACAAGTGCTTCTCTACAATTCTCGGTTGAAATTGTTCCTTGGTAAACTCAGGTCAAGATGGTATGGTCCTTACACTGTTTCAAAAGTGTTTCCACATGGGGATGTTGAGTTGAGTGATTCTGATGGGTTGTTATTAAAGATGAACGGTCAAAGGCTTAAGCCTTATTTGGTGAATGTGACCAATCAGGAGGAGACTATTCCTCTAACTGACCCTCCGTGATTGAAAGGGGAAGTGTGTTGCCTCCATCCACCAATTGGAGTGATTACTTGAGTTCCAACTCAAGTTGTACATAGTGTCATTTATCTTTTCTTGGTTGTTCAGTTTTATTTTGTCAAAAATCCTTGAGTTTGTTGTTGTTGTTCTGACTCACACCATCTACTCGTTGCTAATTGTCTTGCAAAATTTTGCAATTTTTGTCTTACAAGGATTTTTCTAGCTATCTTTCTCATGTTTCTTCTCATTTTACACTTTACATTTTAAGTGGTGTCCATTATTTTATTTTGGGGATGCTCAATGCCTTAAGAGAGTCTAAAAATTTATTTGGGGGTAAACTTACATTTTTCAGAAATTAATTTTACTAACAGTAAATTTTAATGGGCTTCTCCTTATTTTTACATGGGAACTAGGCCTTTTACTGTTGAAGTTTGAATCAAATTGGGCCGGTTACAAAAAGTTACCTTTAGTTTGCTTTATTGGAGAAAGAGAGCCGCAGACCCACGTGCGCGTCCCATCACCATGCATTGGTGAGACGTGTTGGGGGTAGAGTTGTCTTTTCACCGTTGAACTGACCACTCCTCTCTCCCACGCGTTACCCTAGGTCTGCCACTTCCTACTTTTTCAACTGCTCTCTCTCTCACTACTGGGTTTAATTTTTAAACGGCTCCATCTCTCTTCAAGAAACCGCCCTTTCCCATTCCCCCATTTTAATTACTATTTAAGCGGATGAACTTAACCAGTTCACCACTACATTTTTGCCTTCACTTTTTCTCTATTTTCTCAGTTTGTAAACAGATTCTCAAAATGCCTCGAGTTGCTAGATCCGGTATCATCAAGCAAGAGAAACCCGCCGCCTCCGACGGTGGCGTTGATTCAGATCCCAATCGCTTTTATACACGCAACAAGTTCACCACCTTTGTTGATGCTGATGCTCAGGCCAAGTATGATCTGTTCAGCGGTTACGAGTTCATACCTTCTCGAACCGTTGATTAGAGTGCCCTGAAAGTTCTGGGGATCGAGCGAGAAGTCCGTGAAATGTTCAAAGAGTCTCGCCTGGAAGGCTTTACGAAAATCAATGAGCCAGCTTTTCGTGAATTGACCCTAGAGTTTCTCTCCACCTTCCAATACAACCCTGCTATTAAGTCATTCACATATCAAGGTCGCTACAAGTTCCGCATGATGGGAATGGATATGTCCATGTCTTTGAACACCTTCAACGAGTTTCTGGGTTGTGTATCTTTTGATGAGCTGGAGACTGATTCCTACAAGAATAGTCTGACAGAGTGTCCACCTGAGTTTAATGCTATCGAGTTCTGGAAGGAGCTCACCGGAGAAGACTCTTATAAGTCCGGTGACTCCAAGTCCTCCCTCATCCCCTATCACCCTGTGAGATTCATGCAAAAGTTTATGGCCACTACCTTGTTTTCTCGCCGCAGTCAGAGTAATTGCCCAAGCAATGACCTGTTTGTTCTATGGGACATGACTAATCATCACCGCATCAATGTTGCACATTGGCTGGGCCTTCACATGTCCCTGATCTCAGCTCGTTTTGCTAATGCCATACTTTGTGGGCCTTTCATAACCAAGCTTGGCAAAAGTTTGGGAGTCATTCTGCCTGTTCTGCATCACCTTACTCTTGAGGTGAAAATGGAAAAATTTGATTGCAATGCTTTAAGTCGCCTTGATATATGCAGGAAAGTGGGGAAGACATGGAAGTTGATAGGTACCACAGATATGCCTGCTGCCAAGAAAGTGAAGACCACTCTGGATTTTGCTGATATTGATGTCATGCAAGCCCTGGCCCCTGATCCTCAGCGCCGTTTGTTTCACCCTGATGAGGTAGGCTTCCTGATGCTGGTGATGTTACTGTGAGGCAGCTGTTGCAGTTAATAGGTTTGTCCTACAAGCTTATCAAAGAGCTTGAGGCAGATGTTCAAGCTTTGAAGAAGAACAAGGGGAATTCTCGCCCCTCAACCTCTGCTCGTCTGTTTGATCTTGAAATTGAACAGGTGGAAGAAAGTCACCAAACCACCCCTATTGCACGTGGTACTCTGAACTTGAATGATGAAGATCTTGGAGATGGAGATACAGCAAAACTCTCAGACTTTGAGGTTGCTCTGAAAGAGGAGATGAGCAAGCGGGATCCAAAAGATCCTGACTCCCAGGCTGCTTGACTAATAACCTACACATTATGGAGTCTTCACTTTGGTACCCTATAATCACCCGGTTTACCCAATGATTGCATGTGCTGGTGTCGGATATATGCAAGTCTCCAACTGTTACCTCTCATAACCCAATTCTGTTGTCAGAATCTGGTTGGCCAGTGGACAAGTGTGAAGGCACAGAGCTTGCATGCCCTCTTTACAGAGGCCAAGTGAAAGGTTGGAAAGTGGTGGATCCTGCACGGGAATATCTAAATTCGAAAAAGCGAAGCTGCATGCAGGATGACTGCTCATTTTTTGAAACTTACAGGGAGCTAAGGAAGCACATGAAGACATCCCACCCCTCGCAAGGCCACATGAAGTTGATCCGGTTCTTGAGCAGAAATGGAGAAGGCTTGAGAGGGAGCGTGAACATGATGATGTAATTAGTACAATAAGGTCCACGATGCCTGGAGCAATGGTTTTCGATGATTATGTAATAGAAGGAAATAACTACGGTTTTGATACAGACGAAGAAAATGGAGGTCTTGATGCAGATGTTGCAGGGAGGAACGATGGTTTGGATGTGGGTTTTGATCGAAACCTTGTGAACGTGTTCCTTCTGTTGCATGCATTTGGTCCGTCTGGGGACGGTATTGGTAGACGGCTGAGGCAGCCAGAGAGGTCCAACCACTGGGCAGCAGATGCAAGTGCAGTTGGTGTGCACGCTAATGTTGATGGTTTGAATTCTTCAGACGATGAAAACAGTGAGAATGATAACGACGATGGTGGGTTATCACTTGTAAGCCGCCTTCGCCGACATGGAACAGTGCTTTTGGGACGATCGGGTAGGAGACGCATGCATAGGGAAACGAGGTAACAGAGGTCAGAGACGATCTCTCTCAAATGGTTCTTCAGGAGAAACATTCGGTAGGTACATAGTTTTAGGAAGGACAAGAAAAAAAAAAGAAAAAGTTCTTGGATAAAAAAGAAAACACAAAGAATTGACTTTAAAATTCCCTGGTGTATTTATTTATTTATTTTTATTGTATGGTTTATGTGATAGATTGGCCTATGGTGGGGGAATTGAAACTGAAATGGGAAGGACTGGAATAGCTCGCCCTTATTAAATTGGTGTTATACAATATCTTTAGATTTAGACTCCCAATTGCCCTTCTATCTTTCTTTCTTCCTGTCTTCTGTATGTCATGTCATACATTTGCAAATAACATTTCCTCTGTAAAACAACATATATAATGATGTATTTTCTTTTTCTTTCCTCCATTTCATTTCAATTGTATTTCTTTATTTTTTCAACATTGAAAAAGTGGTATTATGGCTATGGCTACATATTCTGAAACATAATACAAGCCTACCTAGATTGTTCATTTGAGCTTGGAGTTTTACTTTTTTTACAAGTCATTAATAGTAAAATTCCAGATTATTGAGGTAAGAATATTCAAATCCGGAGGGTTGTATGCACATGTACAGATGGTTTCGAGATGGATGTATAAATAGATAGTTGGTATGGGTTGGGGACGAGTAATTGTAATTTCTGCTTCTTGGATGCTCTCAATGTAATTCGGTTCAGATTATCCGTGACTGATAGATATAAGCCTGCCTAGATAGTATTAAAATATCATAAAAACAAAAATTCGAACGTTAGCCAACAAATTTAATTTAATATAATTTTTTGAAAAAAATATGCAATAGAAGTGTAGGTTATGGTTACTTTGTTTTTTTCCTTTACTTTGTTTATATTTTGTCATATTTACCATTAGATTAGTTTTTAACCCATGATCTAATGGTAGACAAAACAAAGTAATGATTACTTTGTGAAAAACAAAGTAATGATTAGAATTTCCCCGCAATATATATTACTAAATTTAGGAAATGTATTAAATACCATAAAAATATTTGCATCTTTTCAATTATATTTGGTTCTGATATAGTCATTGCTTAATTATTGCACTTAGCAAATTGAATATACTAACGTTAGTTTAGTGAGAATTACACCGTATCTTCATACAGATGAGAGCAATTTGTTTCAGATTAAAAAGCCAACATCATTTCGTTATCTAACCATTTGGTATTTGTTACGTAACTGAACTCAAACTTAATTTCTCTCATTCCTACATCTTAAGAGACTTGTACATGCAAAATCAATTGAGCCATATGATTAAAATGGATTGAAAATCTCTTTTATGTACATTGTTACAAGTACAAAAATAGAAATTTACAACTTGAAGCTTAATTACTGTGGAAGATGAGCTATTAAGGTTTATTATGTTGGATTCACCGACCTAAAGGAATCAAATCCAAGCCAATTTTTGGGGATTTGAGAGGAATTATACTACAAATCTTTCTTTCTTATGCCCGTAGGAACTCCATAGCACACCGGCGAAGCTCCAATCAAATACGGAAGTCTACAAGCTTCACGAGCTTGACTCATGAATGATCCTATCTTTGGTTTGTGATTACAGAAATTCTTCAAAGAGTCACTAGTTCCACAACTTTTAACTTCTTTCTTCTTTTCAACCTTCTTGCTTTTACCTTTCTGGTCCCTCAAGTTCATAGCCTCGAATTCTTTTGCAAGCAAGTTGCATTGAGGGCAATCTATGGAAGCACAAGATCTTTCCCTTAACCAGGCATCTAGCATTGCCTTCCCGAACCGATCAATATCCTTATCCGTCACCTCCCAAAGGTTTGCAATTATGATCGGAGAACCAGCAAGAAGGTAGGAAAGAGGAGTACCTTGTGGAATATAACTTCCATTTAATGTCAGGGCACCACTACTGCATCCCATTAGAAGAGTAGCAGCACAGTTTTCCAGTTTCTGGATTTCTTGCTGTGAAATGTATTGTGCTCCTGTGCAAACAGATGACCATTATCATCTCAAGGGAACATTAAGATGCAAATTTGGACTCATTACAAAGGATATGAGAAGAAAAAAATCATTATTTAGCACATTTGGTCATGCATACCACTTCCATGGCCAAAGTACAAGAAGAGGTCGTGGCTTTGTAACGCTAAAGACAGTTCATCAGCTGTGGGAGCAGATCCAGCTTTCCCCTGTATGAATAATTAATGAAATATAATTTCAATGAGCACATAAATCAAAGTGATCACCACACACATACCTATTCCAAAGAAGCTTATAACCTAAGGCCCCTAGACTTTGCTGTTTATCTTATAGTTCTATGCACCGAGCCCCTAATCATTTTTTTGTAAACCTAGACATTAATTGATTAAGCATAAACCTACACACTTATATCAGGGGATTCAATGTGTGAAAACAGCAAAGTTCAAGAGCCTCTAAGATGCTTTAATCCCAGTATTTCAAATGAAAACGAAAGAGACGACTACCATAATACTAGCACTTGCATAATTTTTGCCTGCCTAACAAGGTGAAAAAGGACAAGTTACCTCAAGATTATGATCTCTGAACCAGTCTTCAAACTCAACTTGCGTGCTGCTTAAATCACCACTTGGATTTAATACGTAAAATGCGTCTAGGGGATCTATGAGAGGAAAGGAAGCTACGCTTCCAACTTGATCTTGATGTTTGCAGCTTTGATCAAGTGTTTGGAAGATGCTGCCAACAGAAGGCATACGATAGACCTCCTGATTTCTGAGTACAGGCAAATTCTCCCATGGAATCATCTGCGTATAGAAATTTGTTTGGTCAGCTCGCATAAAATTAAATAATTGAACGGAAAAGGAAAGGAAAATTCAATCCTGCTTTTCCAAAAAAAAAAAAAAAATCCAGATGTCTAGTCTCTTGCAACAATGCACAATTACAAAATTCAGGACCCCTCTCGTCTAATTTATCTGTTTATAATCCTTGTCTGGGAGATTGTTATTGACTATGTCTAAAGCGACCGGTTCGTTCATATGGGATGGAATAATTCATTGGTCTCTGGAATGTGCATATTATAAAAATAATCAGCCTCTCCATTTTCACTAGGGATAAGGTGCAAAAATACTTAACGTGCAAAATGGTGCAGTTTTACCCCTAAAGTTGGCAAGTTTGCCCATATTCAGACATCATTAAAAAAACACATTTGTCCATGCATTCTGCATCAGTTTTTTTGATAAAATTGGAGATTCATATTTTAAAATTTGATGAAATTTTTGGAATTTTTGTCCAACTCGCATACAACACGCTATTTTTAAAATGTTAATAAATTTTCTTTTTCATCTGTACGCATGTGTTATCTATTACTCTTAGTGATAAAATGATATACATACGCAATGGAGATGACGAAGATTCATGACTGAAAAGACAGTTTGATGATATATTTTCAAATTGACCCAACTTGTGAATTTTGGGAGTAAAATTGTACATGGCTGCCAACAGAAGGGGTAAAATTGAACCATTTAGATATTCAGGGTAAAGTTACTCTTTGATGTCAATAACAGGGTAAAAACCTTTGCTAGATTAACGGTTAAGTTTGTTTAGCATAGAAAGTTTGAAGTCCAGCACCTGCCAAGTGTAGAATTTTGTGTATTTCAAAGCTTATCCACCATGCTAAGATTGATTGTTCTTTTTAATACTATTCTTCTATTTTTGTGGGGTGGGGAGATTGAACACCTAAATCAACTCAAACCTTCATCCTTTTCTAAACATAAGATCTGCAATATTAATCTAAATCAGATGAAATATTGAGCCATTAGATCAAAGCAATTAAGTCACAGAATATGAACCAAAATAGTGTGTTCAAATATGTTTAAGCGTAGAAAAGAAAATTCAAGAGAAACATACCTGCACCTCACTATCCAGCACCAGAATTAGAGGTTCTCTATTTACAAAGTCCTCTTCAAGTTCATTCACAGCTTCGTAGATTAGTTGGATGGCCAAGTCAGAAAGTTTTTGAAGTCCAGTTTCTTTGACTAATGTCTCACACATTTCTTCTTCAGAACAAGCACCTTTACCGATGAAGCAACCTTTTTTCAACAATAATAAGTCGAAAATAAATGATTCTCGATCTAAGCCATACCTTCCTCCTCCAAGAATAACCTTGAGAATACTTTCACTTACATCCAGTTTACATTTAGATTTCAGATTGCTCACCAACTTCTTCTGTACAGAGTCTAGGTGCTTAAAGTTGGATAATTCTCCTAGAAGTACAAACCTCCAAGGACCGAACCACAAATCTTCTAATTTCCTGGATCATAAAGGGACAATAGCTCTTATGCACCAAGAGAAGCAGATACCTCAAAGCTAGCTAGCATCAAGGTGTACATAAATAGATAAAGATGAACCTGCTACAGCAAGCTAGCGGCCATGCATACAAGCAGAAATAAAGAGCATTGTAAAAAATTTACAAAAAACTTCAGTTATTTAGAACAAGACAAAAGGTTTGAAGACAGACAGAACGGCAACTTATGAGTAGCAAGCTATCCACTGTCATTGCAAGCGCTTATATAACTCATAGAAAAAAGAAATATATAAATGAAAATTAAGAGGTGTTCCAGAAACCTAGCTTCATATTAAGCATTAAATAATTCATGTTGATCCATAAAAAAACAAAATAATTTATGTTGAGTCAAGACAACCACCTCAGCATGTAACCAAGTTGAGAGTCCAGAGTCTTTCTCCTCATCCACCATGAAGTTCTACTTTCTTTTGTGTCCTCTAAAGGAGAGATTGATGAAGATGCGTAATTCTCTTCCAGTATAAATTTAAACATAGGAGCAACTTCATCAATGACGGCAGAACTCCAGGGACAGTGCCAACATTTACCCAGTACATTGCCCTCAGGAAATTCTCCAACGCCATAGTTTGCTGCCTCTTCGTCCGAAACTTCTGAGAGTTTGAATAGAGTATAACATAGCTTAGGTACAAATGGAAACAGTGTGACATAAATATTGTAATCCAACACTATTAATATGTTATGCAAAGTACCTTCTGAAATTAAATCCAGCGGTAGAAGCATCACAAGCGGTTGGCTCTTAAAGTTAAATCGCGATAACAGCATCCATGCATGAACACTTGAAGGATAAGCCAGTAGTTCTTGAAGTAAAGTTGCACAGGGATCTCCTATCAAACTCATGCATATGATTGTGGTGCAAGGAATATTGGAAAAAAATTCTGTCACAAAATGTTCGAGATCTTTGAGAGAGTTTGGTGCAAGCCTGCATCACAACATAAAAGAAAATGAGAATGTGTTTTGCATCATAGAAACTCAAGAATAGGAAAATGTGCCGGCTGAAACCTTGGCAAGCTGCATGATTCTGCTCCTTTCAATGTTGAGCTAGTCAACTGTGAGCCCTGAAAGAGAATAGTGCTGTTGATTTTGAAGAAAATTTTACCATGAAGATATATTTGCTTTAACATAATAATGCAGAAGGATATGCTTCAGACTTCCTTTTAAGACTTATGTAATTCCCACCTCTAAGAAATTGAACGAATATAACCCAGAAAAGAGTAAGAAAAACTTCAAGTTCTTTCTAGAAAAGCATGCTTAGTACTATTGACAAATTTACAGATACTGAATGTGAATAAATGGGCAACAAACACACACAAGCTTTATGAACGCAAAAGTGCAAGCGACATATGTTCACATATCGAACACAAATACCTAATTGAAAGAACAAAATCTTCAACAAGTAGCCTATAATGTTATCTCCCTCCCCAAATGTACCACCAACTTTTTTACCTTCCCCCCATAGGACACTAAAAGAAGGAACAATCTATCCTATAAAAGTATCTTGAACCTTGTTCTTAACCGTCTCACAATGTTTCCCCATCTCTAGACAACAAAGTAAACCACTTTTGACTCTGATCCACTCATCTAATTTTTTCTTAAAGAACATATGGAATGGAGCATTAATCACAAAATTAACCCAACAAATAATGAAAAAGAAATCATAGAACTTCAATCACAATTACAATTATCTGCCACCCAGAAAGATCCACCATGATCTATTGTTTACTTTAGAGAGCATAAAACTAAAGAGGGTGAAAGAAGAAAAAGCAAAATATACCTGATCAACCGTAGGGTGTCCAGCTTTACATTTGCTTGTGGCACTTGAAAAGAACTGGTACGTAAGATGAGTACCAAGGGAAGCCTGATGGAAGTATGAAGCCCAGTGGCCTTCAGAGAGAACTTTGCAGTGAGATGGCAAAGAAAAAAGCTCACTTGAGGAAGAAAGAGTATAAATAACAGAAATTAATCTGGAAACCTGTTAATTTGAAGATTAAAAGAGCGTATCAAAAATCCAAACTTCAGGTTAGAGAAAGCAAGAAACTCAATTCTTGAACTCAATTCAGACAGATTTTTATGTCTACAAGATCCACAATCAGATCTACATGAATCCATGCAAATATTTGAAGTTTATCCCCAAAGACCAGAAGCAGAATTTCAAGAAACAGGGAATCAACACTGAATCCCGCAGCTGTATAAGCATCCCAAGCATCATATCAAACACAACTTTATACCAGTGATTCCAGATCAAAATGCAATAAGATGTAGTTTACAACCAAGTACGGAAATGCTCAATGCTTATATGTCATAGTTGTTTAAAGGGATACTTTTAAACACTAAAATGTGGTCATAAAACTACATTTAATTCCCCTAACAAGTCCAGAAATCAATTAAACGCTCATGAGTTTCCATATCCAGACTACATGAACCTTTTGGAAGGAGCAATTTGTCATCATTCAGTGTATGTGTATCCATATAATGCTGCACCAGCAATGCGAATCCATATCATCAATTTCCGAGGACTCCATTTTCAAGGTTGGAGATATCAAAGCACTAATAAGTTTTGACTCAGCTTATCTTAAACATTGGAAGTAGTTGCCATATTTGTTTGTTGGTCCACGTACACACTTAAGAAGTAACAGTCTCCATTGATATAAACACTGTTGTAAAACAAGGTTGCCTAGGCCCCGCCTATACCCTCAAAATTGAGTATCTGATCTAGATTGAATTGACCGCCTAGGACTTATACTAGGAATAGTTTCCCGACTAATCCCCAATTAGTCCTCAAAGGACCTTGACGACTAGCACCTAACGTCTTTTACTACACTGGATATAAAATAAGTACCAGCCTAGCCGTAACAACCCAATAAAAAGGATTTCCTTTTTACTTGGGGTATTTGTTTTTTTTTTCAGTAATTTCAGCCAAGTGAGTGAGAATGTTCTTAAAGTACTTCTAATTAATCTGTTTTAACTTTTGTTTCTATGAAAACAGTCGAAACTTTTTATACGCCCCCTTAAGAGGATTTAAGCTATTAAAACCAGCACCAAATAACCTATGCATGAATTGTTCAACAAATCACTCAAAAGAAAAATCTTTCAAAGCACAAAAATCTCAATCATCAACTGCATTATGACACATTACTAAGCATTCAGCAAGTGCACCGCATAAAGTCACCAACAATTCTTTGCAAAGAATCTAAAATCACAACAAATGTAAGTGTGTAACATTGAAACAGAAGATAGGTGCTAAGAAAATACTACTATACTAGAACAGTAAAACTAATTAACACAAATATCTTCTTGTAGGAAAGATAAAAATCTAACCTTCTGAAAAAGTATAGGAATCTCACGGCAAAGAACAAAGGCTAACATCAACCACGAGACAATTTTTTCTAATTGCACACTAGACAGATCACAGCAGGTGGTCCTGGTGCAGAAAAAAAATCATTAAACAGAAAATAGTCAATTCTTATGAGACTATACAATTGCTATGAATAAATTTTCCATAGTTGACATATTACTTTCTATTAGAATTCAACATGTAATCCATTAGAGACCTAGATTTGTGTGCGTGAAAGACTAACATGCAGACTTGCTAGGTTTAACAGGCATGTCAATGTTGGGAGAATACCTTCTGTCTTTGCACTGGTAATTCTGCAAAGAGAACCAGCAAATATTGTAAAGTAAAGCTGCACGCTCAATGGCAAATACATCTCCATCAAACTCCCTCCCAACCAAATCAAGCAAAAATGTGAATGAAACAGGAGAATGAGTTTGAGTGAATGGATTCCGGGTGACTAAAACAGAGACACTCTGCAGAATATTTTCATGTGCTTCGTGGATCTGACCATGTAGTTCGAAACATTTCCCTGAAAATCCGTCATAAAAATTTGAACAGAATTAAAATGGAAGATGAGCTGCAAGTAAACATACAGTTACTAATTTATTTTTGAAATGGAAGTTCAATTCCAATCAGTTAAGTTTTTTTTTATTTTTCCGATTTCCAAGGATAAAATGGGATGCAGCATTTACAGCAGTTAAAGATTCAATGCAGCAATACCTCTGCCACTAAAAACCCTCAGGCATAGCTGCCTTCTAAGAAACTCCCATTTCAAATGTATGAAATTGACTAGTGATCCAGACCGATTAACTTCCCCTGCGAGACAAAACCAGCAGTTCATTTTGTTGCAAATACATGCAACTCCAGACCCAAGATTGACTCTGTTGCTTCTAATCTCCGAGACAGACTTTCCCTTAGTGATAGTATCAGATGAATCATGCTCATGCTTGCCATTCAAGTGTTTTGAGAGGCCAAGTTGCACTTCATCAGAACTGCTTATCCTTTGGTTTTGAGAAGAACGATTTCTAGAACGAGTTGACCTGGTGTTATATTCAGTTACTGAAGATTGCTCCTTTAATAAGCATCTTGCAGTGCTCTTGGTCTGTCTACATTTTCTGTCTTTCATTCTTGCATTTGCCTCAGGTTTTGTGGGAACAAAAGCGACCATATCTGGTTGAGTTGAAGCAGAACATGCACATTTATTCATTATTCTATCCTCAACTTCTTCAGGGCAGCTTACAGAGTTTCTCCATTCAGGAAGATTCAGCTTGTGAAGTGATGATTCATACAAAGTTTCAGCAGGAGACAACCTCTGCAATGAAACTTTCCTTGTTTCATGGGACATACGATTTCGATATAAATCAGCAAGTTGCATATCAACAGTGACTTCCAGCATCAGTCTGCACTTTAGGCAAGAAAAAGTGGTTGTGTTGTCTGCCAGTATCCGTTTGGCATTTTGAAGTTCTTTTTCTGATAGATCCCAGGACCTTTTCTTACGATATAGCTTTCCTGCATTATGACACAAGTCAGCTTCAACATTTCCATCCAAATAATAGATTAAGAAGACAGGCACCAGCAAAATGGATTTTATACCTAAACCAGTAGAGAAGGCAATTATAAATGGTGACAAGCTTTGTTGGCAGGCTATGTCTTTTCCCCACATTAAGAAAGTTTCAGCCTCACCTCCGTTCCCGATTACTTCATGAATAGTTCCCACCTGCATATACATGAGCATACCGAAAACTTAGTCATAAGCCCATATAGAACCATGAGTACAAATGAAATTTTAGATCAAAAGCTTAGTAGTCAAAGATAACACAACCTGCAGAGTGCTCTCAAGGTAACACTGGAGTACTTTCCATGGACTAAGATAACAGATTTCCCCATCAAATGTATTTTCATTAGAGCACCACAATTCACGAGCAATTGATTTGTTTACTAGTAGATTGTGAAGACCATATGTAAGCTTTTCTGTATGATCCTCAGATTCAATGTTCTGTTCAGTTCGTTGCTTAACAGCATATGTAAATTTCTCTTGAAGTAGTTTAGTACGCAATTGATGGGCTTCTTTCGCGTAAGAAAGAGCCTGTAAAGGATAGATTTAACTGGAAACTCAGATATCCAAAGCTAGCAGAAAGACATGCATACGTTCAGATAAAGCTAAAGGAATTAACATCCCAAATCCATAATGACCATGTATACATAAAATATAGGCAACAGCAATGGAAATTAATGCAGACATACCAAAGTTGAGGTGGCATCACTGACTTCTACATCACAAAAGTATATAGCCCCATTGAATATTGAATTGCAGATTCATCACAAAATTATGTGACTCAATCTAAAGTGGAAAAGGCAAAATACTATAGTTTTGGTCCGACATGAACATTATGGTTGTGAAATCTTTTTTCCATGTGAAATATATTGTAGAAACAGATGTTGTAATGCGTTGGAAATTGTCGCTTTGCTGATCAAGCTTTCAACTTCAAGAGCTTCTAGTAATAGTAATAAAACAAAATTTTCTAAATAGGAGAAAATGCTAATACATAGCCAATCTTATACATATAAAAAGGACTAGTGTAACTAAATCCTAGTTCTATGATATTTCTGCAAAATATATATTAACCAAATAATCCAAATTTAATGAGTATATTCTTCAAAGGATCAAATCATCATCATGAAAAAGAAGTCAAATTGAACTAGTATCCAAAAAGAAATGAAGAGAATGCAAATTACCTCAAATAAATATCCGGTTGCAACGAGTTTTTCACTCAAATCATAGTAAAGACATCCAGCAAAGAAAACAGAATCACTGCTCAAGGGTGCCTAAAAAAATAAAGATGGGCCAACGATTTGACACCAAATATAGGATTAATTAGATTGATGAAAGAATGGAGCTGGGTTCCGAGAGAAATCTTACCTTTGAGATGAGTTCAGAAGCCGCATGTTTAACAACATCGACTGTGATATCCAATGGAAAAGAATTTCCATGGTTGCAAGAGCCAGATGGAATACTTGCAAATAAGTATGAAAAGTTTTGTTGAAACCCAACCAATGAAGGCAGGGATACATTTAAACAATGCATCCAAAAATCAGTGGACTTGACTTGTTCACCAAATTCAGTTGAAAAGTTATTCAGTAAGTCATCATATACAGGTGAAATACACAGTGCGTGACTAAGCCTTCTACTCTCCCACAAGATGGATAAGAACTTCTCCACCAGCAAACTTTTTCTTTTATATACTCTAGTCATCACTTTGTATATTTCATAATGGAATTCCATAGAACCCTGAATAGATAGAATAATGAGGAGATAAGCTACAAAAATGTCAGTGTCCATGGCCAAGATAACACAACTAGATGATGACCTTACCTTCACTGCTAATAAGTCAACTATACTATACAGCAACGACACAACACTTTCTGGTATATTGTTATCATCTGAAACTAGAATGCTCAACCATAAATTCACAGAAGCCTTAATGTCTTGAAGAATTTGCTGCTTCCAGAAGACAAAAAAAAAAGACAATAAGAAACACTTCATTTTCATTCTGATCTTAATATTTTAAGTAAATGGCACAATAACCTTGAAAATTAAGTGGTTAATCACAGATCAACAACCTTTGAGTTTGGTTCATTTTCTTGGGTGCACAATGCACGTAAGCCATATGCCACAGCCAATTGCTGAGAAGTTGGACTTCCACCATTACATTTTTCACCATTCTGTTTCAATGACTGTCTCATGTAAGACAAATATCTTTCTAACTCTGCGGAGAGTAAGGTGTTCTTTTTTTCAAGAGAGAAGCAAGAGATTTGACAAAAGAAACTTCAAAAACCCTAAATAAACTCACAGTTATTGATATCACTTCTGACACACACTGAATGCAGTCTCCCAAACCTTCAAACCCACGGGCCCTCAATGCCCGTCCTTTCTTCAGTAAGATTCTAGATCTCTCTATGAGACAATCTGGGGCGAGATATCCTTCTCTCAAAAGGACATCTATTATTTCCATTTGCATTCTCCGGCATAACTCAGGGTACCTATTTTCCATTTCCTCATATGCAAGAAGCTCCTATAATAGTTTGAAAAAGAAAGTTAGGGAAAAGAAACAGAGTGAAGGGAACAGTGACGAGAACAAAAAGTCAGGCATATTTGAAACGAAAATAAAATGGTGAAAATGAATAACGACAAAAGAAACCCCTCACAAAAGGCCAACCTGCTGTAAAATTTTGCAGATTGTTCTTTTCGATATATTTAGAGAAGATGTCAATAAACGATACAAGCCTGGAACTCTATCATCCACATCCAAGTTCTTATAACGTTTGCATTCTATCTGCAAATAAGTTAACAATCAGACTACAGAAGAAGCAAATCCTTTGGAAGGCAGTTGAAGATGCTCAAGTACTACCTTTACCCACTGTTTCACTAGTGGCATAGGACCTGGAAGCCATGTAACTGTCTTCTCAGCAATGGACCAATTCTCAAAATTTCTCACAATCATCTTTTCCAGTTTGAGACTGCCACATTGAGAGAGCACATCCAAAAGAAAAGCAGTCCTTGTACATGTTTCCATAACAAAGTCTCGAAAACCATTTTCAGTCACATCACTGGTTAGTCCATCGGGCATCAGTAACTTTTTACAAAGAATCCAGGATGCTCTGCAAGATAACTTTAATGCCTTTGAAGCCTGAAAATATATATAATCAACAAAAGAAAGCTTTACATCACTCTGATTACAGCTAACCTGTGTCTGTTTAAACATTGATCAGAACTTATATGCTGCATTTATTATCTCTTTCCAAGCCAAGTTTTAACAAGATATCCAAAAGAGACTTGTTTACACTTTGCAATTCCAAAGATCAAAGTCTTGCAGGCTGATAGATTTGATCATGTATTTTCACACAAAACAGCATAAAAGGCAAATCAACATTTCTTAAGAAAAAAAATTGGAATCGCAATATTAGGAGTATCATAATTCCATGTCTCATGAATACCTATATGTTGTGCCTTTCAAATATTCCATTTTCATAATATACATAAGCTAATATATAATCACACTTTTCATCCGAAATATTCTTCAAAAGGAATGCTAAATTAGGTTCGACCTGAAGCATTTCAGGTCATAAATCGTTGAACTACGACTAAAATTATGATCAAGAAGAAAGAAAAAGGTACGACATAGGAAGGAATAAAATGCTAATAAAAAAAATTCTTTCAAATAAAAGTGTACCTCACTTATTTGATTATCTCTGTACAAATAAACACCAAGATTGTAAAGAGAGGAAAGTATATACTTCAGCCCCTGGGACTGAATCCATTCACTGGAAATAATGTGCTTTATTAGATGAATGCTCTTCTGAAAAGAAAAAAGGGTTAAACCAATTAACTAAGTTTAACATTTAAAGCCATGTGTAGATTCACAAAATTATAGACCAAGATAGGCAACCTGCAATTGAAGCTCTGTCCTGATGGATAAAGTGAAGGCAGCAACAGCTATACTAGGATCCATCTTGATTTCAACAAATTCACTCTCTTCCCTTTCAGATGCTGTGCTGCATGCTTATACATGAAAAATTCAAAACATGCTCGATAGCATAGATTAATGATTTGCCGAATCAATTTCCAGCTGCAAACATAAGTAACCTGATACAGAACTCATTGTACTTATGAAATAAATTTTTACAGCTCAGAAATAACTTTCTGGGACAGACCCCTTAAGAATTCATGCTTAAAATTGTGAACACTGGATTTCAAGTTATTTTTTCCTCAGAATTTAACAGTAAACACACTTCCAAATCTTATTTATATCACATGTCAATATTATTGTTTCAGACTTCAAGATTTGATGCATGAACATATGCGCACTCCAGAAAAAAAAAAAAAAAAAAAAATATATACAATATATACCTTTACATGGCATTTCAAAAATTACATAAAAGCATAGCACTATAATTTACTTAAAAAATAAGAAGCTCAAACTATATAATCATGAGTAAGCAAAGAAGCTATGAATAGTAGTCAATTTACCTCTGAGAAAATAGGAAAACATCAAGAAACTGATCAAACATTTCTCGGATGCTGAAAAATAAGTCAGAAGTAGAAGCAACACCATTCTCAGAAGCAATTTCTTTTTTCTTTGAGTTCACTACTTCAGAGAGGGGCTGACACAAGAACTTCAATGCAGTAAAATATACCAGCAAATAAACTCTTCTACTCTTCTGTGTGGAAGCCAATGGGGTTTCAATATTAGATTCGGACTGTGAACATAATAGACAGACAGAATCTTTACAATCAACTCTGCATGACAAGCAGTTGTCCATGCATCCATCAAAAAAGTAACTTCTTAATGAACCAAGCAGAGGTGCTAAATTGCCTACTACAACATCAGAAAACAAAATCCCAGCTGCAGGCTCATCCTTAGTGCTTCTAGAGGATGAGAAATCCCCTGTTCTGAACTTAACAGTACAATCAGTAAAAGCCAACCCAATAGCATAAAGCCTCAGAATCATATTTAATGGTTCCATAGCCTGCGAAACAAACTGATTTAAAATAAAGCAAAGGCATCTTTGTTTAATTAACTACACATGTATAAATAAATAAAGTATATATGCAAATGATTTAATTCCAAAGATGATACCTGAGAAAAATCAACAGCCAATTCATTTAAATGTCCAGCAACACTGCTACAGAGAATTGAGCTTTCTGTTTGACAACATTTGTTGGCACAATAAGATACAAGCTGAATAAATTCTATACCCTGATTTTTCTCTTTAACCTGTCACAAAAAAAAAAAATGTTACAAACTGAGCACATGTTTGCTTCTGGAATAACTCCAAAAACAGCTCGTAGTTAAAGGCCAAAAGTAACAAATTTTCTGTTGAGCTTTCACAATAATTTAATCAAGGTTTTCTAGTGTATCACGCAATCAGCCAATTAAAGAGAAAGACACCAGTGCATCCACATCCTTAAGTGTAATTTAGGTGCTTCAGTAATTTGATCTGTATTAAGAGAGCATATCATCTAGGTCTAAAGTAAAATGTTCTCTCTCAGGTGTTTCTAAATATTTTAAATAAGATGTTTGAAAAAAAGTTAATCGTGTGAGTTTATTTCTAGACAGATCAAGGAAAAATGTGAAAGTACAGTTTAGCAGTGAACATCTTTCGCATAGCAGCAGCAAAACTTGAAGGGAAGGTACCAATTGATCCTTATCCTCGGATAATTTGAATATAGTTGCATCAGTAATTCAATCCCCACCAATTTAAGGATAAGAATGCTAAGATACTACTGTGAATAAGAATGACGTTTGACACTTACATTCAATAAAGAAAAATCCAAATATTCAAAACAATAAACAGTGGCAACAACCTAGAACTTTTCTTCAATGCATTCCCTACAAGCCGAGTTATGTAACTTTGAACAGAAACTTTATGGTGGAATCTCGGGAAAAAGACTATAAATAAGAATATTGCAGTTCTTACTTCTTATAGTCTATTCAGCAACAAAGAGTATTGAAGTCCTGCTATGTAAGCCATAAATATCATGGGTCACAAAATTATTACATTTGCAACCTTCCTTAAACCAGTTTGTCAATTAGAAACTCACAAATAGAAGAGGGGTCCTATGCACAACATATAACTGTTTTCAGATGTTCATGCACTTTCTCCTACAACATTTAGTTAAACTGAAACACAAAAGGTTAATCTGTTCATAGCCAACAGTTTCAAAAATGACAAAGGAGCAGAGGCCATTATCTGGAATCTTTACAATAGATCTGTTGATTTACCTTGCACTTGGAGGCCAGGAAGTCCAAGATGCATTTTAATACACCCATATTGTAAGAAAGTCTGTCATCATGAAGCAGGAACAGAGTGGAACATAACTGGCGGGCAAACTGCAATCAAAGCACAGATTAAAAAAGAAGAAAGACCCTTGCCATTAAACCTTCCAAAAGTCCTAAAGAAATCACCTTGTACATTTGATCTTTCAAAGATGACTTCGCATACTCCTTCAATGAGACCTCACAGAAAGCATGCACTAAATCGCCATTGCAATCGATTAGCTCTCCAACCAAAAAAAGAGTGCTCTTGCCCAGGTGCGTCACGAGCACTCTATGCAACTTCTCATATGCATTTGCATCTAACACACTAAAACATGTTTAGGTAGAAATATGCTATCAATAAACATCAATATTCCAATTCCAACTTACTATGCAACCTATCATACAGATAAAAAGGATAAATCATTCATCAATATGTTCAATCAAAATCTAACAGGCAACGGAGGTAGTTTAAAACGTTTCAAATGTGATGAGAAGAATTACACAAAAAAATAAAATAAATTGGCACGTTTATTTCTAGAACAGCAATCTTTAGTAAAACAATGACCAAAAAAAGCAATAAATTTCTTGAACCACTAATGTTTTACTTGGCAGAAGGGAAAAAGAAAAGGAAATCTTTAGAGAAGTAGAGAAGCACTAATGTTTTTATTTTCAATAGGAAAAAAAGTAAGCGGGACACCATTTTGTTATCCAGTCAGCAGCATGTTTGTATTCTTCAATAGTTCATAGTTTTTCTTCCATTTTCAATTCAAAATAACGAATGTACGGGAGTCTATACTCCTAACTTTCTGCTAAACAGTCTTTTCAGTTATAAAGTCTAGAACTACACTGAATTCAGTATTGATCACTATCCCGAAGTTATATAATTCAAAATTCCCTTTTAAGTTACAATACGATAGATGAATTCCACATACCCGAACCATGGTTTAACCTCCTCAACTAGCGCAAGAACTCTGCTATAAACGCCACCTTCCTTGCTTTGCCCCAATGCAACAGACTTCACTATGGCGACGACCACCTCTACCACAAACTTTGCAAACTCATTATCCCCAATTTTGACAGGGCCCGGTAAAAACTCTCCTCCTAAATTCTTCTTCCCCGTCCTCTTCTTGTCTCCATGATGCAAATCCCTAACCCGCTCCAAAACCCCAAAACCCTCATTTAGGGCATCCTCATACAATCCCCATGTCTCCAAACAGTAAATCAACCTCAACCGCTGCATGCTCATCGCGTAAGTTTCGCACGAGAGCTCAGACGCTACGAGTTCCAAACATTCTAGACAGAGTCTGAAGGTGTCAAAGAGCTGTACAGCAAGTACCGGAGTTCGCTTAGTTCCACGGGAATGTGATTTAGAGAGATCGGAAAGGCGTTTCGGGATGACGGAAAGGGAGCGATTGAGAAATGAGAGAAACTGTTTTGCAAGAGAACGTTTGAGGGCCCGGAGTTGAGTTAGGGTTAGGGGTTTGCGTTCCTTAGGGTTTCGAAGGTCGGCGAAAGGGATGAGGTAATCGGAGAAGAGGGAGAAGATGGGCGTCGACGTGGATGTGGATGCAGAGGATTCGAGCTCGGAAATTAGGTCGGATTCAGAGAGGGGAGCCATAGAAAAAAAAAATGGAAACCAGGGAGTGATGTGAGGTTGTTTGCTGTTTTATCAAGGCGGGAAGAAGCCCGCCTAGGGGTTTTTTCAAAAGAGTTGAATTGCGGACGCGTGTTAGGTTCGGGTCGCTTCACCAACTCTCTTTTCTCATTTACCAACGACTACGGTTGAGCATCGATTCGGTTCTCTGAACTATCATTTAATCGAACATTTCCTAATTCTAGGAACCGAAGTAGATTAGATTGAGATATTAGTCGAAGCTTACCATACCAAAAAGGTTTGATTCGATTCGATTTAATTACAAATCAATTAGTTGAAATTTGAAGACTTCTTACTTTGTTTTTTTGGTTGAACAATTAACTATTTTGTATACGTTATGAAAAATAGGAAAAAAACACTCTTTAACCATTGATCTATTCCAAATTTATACATTTAATCATTAACCTTTTATTTGGTCACATTTAGCCACTCATCTTTGTAATTTGATCACATTTGGTCATTCATATACCAGTTTAGTAAAATCTCAACACTCTTCGATCAAAATTTAAGAGTAGATAAAAACGATGAATACTAAAATTCCTCAATTTCAAATAAAAAAATGATGTTACTAAAACCAGCCGGTTTTTACTAAAAAAGCCGGCATAAAAGACTAATATGCCATTAGGGGGTGTATTGTACTGGAATTTTAAAAGGTTTTTAAAGACTTTTACAGAGCTTAGTGGATTTTTAATGACTTTTGTAGATTTTATAAATTTATCAATGACTTTCATAGACTTATTTTCAAATGACTTTGATAGATTTTAAAAGATTTTGGTAAACTTTTCTAGAGATTAATAAATATGAATTTTTTATCATAAATCTCTCGATTTATTGGTGCGCCAACCTTGAACTTTGTTTTGATGAACTCTAAGTGTTTTGATTATGTCCAAACTTTTCAGAAGATGTATTTTAAAATTATGCTTATTTACTTATCAATGTTAACTAACAATTTTTGGTAAGTTTTGTATAAGTTTTCTCAGCAGGTGCTGAAAGAAGAAACTCTGGATTGTTTAAAGAACTCAGAAGAGAAGAATATTCGAAGACTGAAGTTAAAGCTCAGAAGCTGGATGCTCCGCGCTAAAGAAACTCAGAATGTTGCTAAAGCTCTCCTCAACGTTCAACTACAACCAGAAGTCATTTCATTTGGTCAGAAGCTTAGACAAAAGGAATAAAGAGCTCAGAAGCTCTAGTCACGGGTTTTGCTAAGCATTTAATGCTCTGACATTTGCATTTAATGCAAGGCGCCAAAAGTTCAAAAAGCTATTTTGAAGGAGCGCGCATGTCTGCTTCAAACAAAACCAGCATTTCTTTGTCTACCATTTGTTGATCCAAATGAATAAAATTTCCTGTCAACCTTATCTTTGATTTCAAATCACTTACCGGATTAAGTTAAAGAACAAGGTTAACGGAATCAAAGTGTTTGAAGACCGTTTGAAGAAATGACAGATTAACGGTTACAACCAACTGATGTCATCAATTTAAGATTCAAATTCAAACAACGGTCATCTACAAAGCACTATAAATTGTAGCCAAGCTCCATTGAGAAGATACACGCAATTATCGAGCAAAAATCTCAACGCACTGTTTTAACGAGCAAAACAGAGAACTCATTTTCCATTCTCAATCTTTCTTAGTTTAGAGTTTGTAATAGTGAGAGAGTGAAGAAAAACAAGTTCATAATAGGAATCTTGTAAACTGATATCGTTTGTGATATCCTGTTAGATTTTGAGAGAAATCTAGTTAAGGTTAGAGTTTGGTGAGAATTCCAGAAAACAGGATTGTTGTTGTTCTGCCGGAAATCCTTTAACTCTTTCTAGGCTAGTCAGAACTAAGTGAGAAATTAGCTTAAGTTCTGTTGATGTAAAGGAGCTTCTGAACTTGCCATAAGAGTTTTGAATAGTGGATTTAAAATCTTTGCTGACTGCGCTCACAGGGGACAGGACGAAGTCACAGGACTTCTGTGGCGAACCTGGATAAATCAAACTGTTCATCAAGACCTCCCGAATCTCTTTCTCCCTTTCTTAACTTGTTATTTTGCTTCTGTGTACTTGATGTGTATTTAGTGCTGAAACAGATTTAACTCCTTATCTCACTATCTTTGTTCAGAAGACTGTCCAGAAGTTCTCTAACTCTGAACTTCTGTTGCTAAAAGCAGTTTACTGCGAAAAGGCAAAATTTCCCTCAGAGGCTACTTCACTAAGCTTGCCTCTGACTCTGAGGAAATTTGACTCTGAAAAATTAAGATTCTTTAAGAACTTAATGTTGGCCCAAATATGACTGTATAAAGACTAGAGGGGGGGGGGGGGTGTGAATAGGATTTATTGCCTTTAAAAATACTTTCAAATACTCTTAATATTTTTGCCTATTTTAATAAACAACAGCTCAAATAAGTTTTGCGGAAGAAACAGTTGTTTATAGAAAATAAGAGTATAGAAGAAATTAGCACAATTAATCACTAGCAGTTAATAGATGTATAAATAAATGCAAGCAATTGATTAAATAGCAATAATTAAAGAGAGTATGGAAAGGAGATTTTGACACAGTTATTTATCCAGGTTCGGTCTCCTTGTGAGCCTAATCCTGTCCCCGAGAGAACCTCTCGAGATTTTCCACTATGATTTCTTTACGGGCAGAAATCAAGCCTGAGACAGTTCTCACAATCCGAGACACTGCCCGCAAATACCTCTACCAGTATTTACTCTCTCGAACTCCAAGCGTCGAGTGACTTCTCTTAGTTTTTCTCAAGCTCAACTAAGAAACTTATGACACTTTCAAGGCTCAGTGTTAACCTCTCCTAAGCTTACGGGTGCTTAAGAACCTATTACACTTTTATAAGGATCTAGTGTAAAACCCAGATTAAACCCCACCGTTTAATCTTACTGTATCTTTTTGAATGAAATAAATTACACTCAAACTCTCTTAATACAGTTGAAGGAAAATATTAATCAAAGCTGTGAAATCTCTCGTATGATAGCTTTAATTCTCGTTGTTTTTCCTTATGTTCAACTGTCAACTTCCCGGGCTATTTATAGTCGAAAATAGAGCTGTTGGAGACTTGAATTTGAATCAAATTCGTGCAGCCTCTTCATGTAGCCGTTTGGGGAAGATTTTCTTCATCCATCAACTTTATGTCTTTCACTTTTCACTTTATGTCAAGTTGTAAGTGTACCTTCTTCATTTGAACCACATACTCTTCTTCTTCTTTGACTATCTCGGTTTTGGTGCATTAAAGGAGAGGTGGAGAAGCATTTGAAGGTACAACATGAGTTGTATGGATGAGACATCAAACTTGCCCATCAAGTTCGATTTTTGGCCGTTGGATGAAGATCAAAGGTAAATTTCGGATGGTGTAGATTAATCTTGAGATTTCTCCTATGTTTAGCAAATTTAATCACCATGAAATAATACCACTTAAACATACATGTTATCATCAAATAAATGTATCAATTTCGTGTATGTATGGATGATAAATGTATTTGATCACTCATCATGGCAAGTATGTATAAACCGAAAATGTTAGTGAAGTCGAGATATCGTAGTAATTATGAACCTCGTAAAATAATCATGACAAGAGTATGTTTTAAATAAGATTATGTCATGATTAAAATAGTCCATAATATATCTCATATTCACCTAATTAAGTTCATGGTATACATACATAAAACTTTTGATCTCGGGTAAAATATGGCATAGTTAGAGCACATAAGATCAAGAGTTTAAATCATATACTTTTTGGGATAGCTCTAGATATTTCATTTTAAAGTTTATTTGAAATATCATTTAATAACATCTAGAGTTATATAAATCATTTAAGTATATAGTATATGATAAAAGTCATTTTGTCACATATGGAGCATAAGTATAAAAACCATTTAATAAAGTAAGTCATCAAAAAAATAAGATGTTAATTAACAATCTCCCCTTTTTTGATGACTTGCAAAATTGGACGGGTTTTTATAAGCGGGCTCCCCCTGAAATATAGATCCATTTAAAAGGCTCCCCCTAAAATGTAGATCCATTTAAATCGGTTTGGGCTTTTATGTGACAGAAAATATTTAGGCCCATAAAAATGAAGAAGGCTTTCTTTAAATCAGAGTTTGTATTTTAAGATTAAAAGCCTTAACTAATTCTAGCCTAAGACATCAAACATTTTCGTTTTTAGCCTAAATCATCAAACATTTTCGAGCTAAGCATGGCATAAGCATAAGATTAAAAACTTATTTCAGCAACCCATGGAATCTCATATAAAAAACAGTGTATCTTCTCCCCCTTTTTGAAAGACACCAAAAAGAGCTTAAGTTAAACTGTTCCTGCAATTTAAAGTGTCAGATTCATGGATTTGAGCAAAACAAATAGTTAATCTTAAGCAACATGATTCCCTAGCATGCATAGCTACCCTGTCAAAACAAGTAACTATCAGAAGATAGTTAATGACAGTTTTCATATGTCATAAGTGCCTGCAGAAGTACCTGCAAAAGAAAGCAGCAAGGATACGAGCATTCATGCATATATATATTAGAGTAACCTTCCATAGGTTACAAAACAAAACATCATCATCATCCAAGTGTAATTATCCAAAACAGATAGTTTCAAAACTACCTAAACTGTAGAAGTTAGAGAGCAGTTTTAAAAGTATCTGATAGTTCAGAATGATGAAAGATAGATAGATAGATATTAGAGTAAGATAGGAAGACTGATCATGAAATCTGAGGATGGACAGAGGCAGAGCCAGAGTTAGCAGATGCAGATGAAGGACTATCAAAAGAAGTAGGAGGCTCATCTTGTTGATTCATAACAATCCCTGGAATAGTAGCAAGAGCCTCATTCTGATCAACCAATTCAGCTCTTATGATCTGAAGATTTGAGTCCAACTTATCTACATCAGCTAGAGTCATTCGAACATCTTTCTGAATGGCAAAAATCCTGGTGTTCTGACTATCTAGCTTTCCAGCCATCTCCCTCATTGCAGTTTCTTGAATCTGGTTTCTTTCTTTCATGTAAGTGCACATGGAGTCAATCCTAACAGACAGATTCTGAAAAGCTCCTTCCATCTCAAGCTGCTGCTTGGCTATCCTCTGAGAAACAATGTCTGCTTGAGCCATTGTTGATGCCAAGAACTTGGAGTGGGAATCCAATGTGTGCACCATGTTGTTCACTGCTTTGAACATTTCAGCCAATTGATTTCCAAGCTTTACCAACTGCTCAGGAGAAGGTTGGGATGCAGTCCTGGGTTCAACATTATCCAAGAAATCTGAGTTCAGATTGCATTGTGAGTAGAACAATGGAGTGGTCTCTGGTTGAACCTGTTGAAACTCATCTACATCAACATAAACAGGACAGTTAGGCAGCACAAACTCAGACTTCCCTGCAGAAGAATCCAATTTAGAAGACATGCTCTTTAGCAATTTCAATTCTTCCTTTGTGAGCAAGGGATTCTGCTCAGCTTCCTCTTTCTCCAGATCAGACATCTTCCCTTTCTTTCTCTGCATAAATAACTCATATTCATAAAGAGAATTTAAACTACAACAAGGAGATAACTCTCTTAACTCTATGGCTGACTCAGACTCAACAGATATTATGGATTTGGGTGACTCTGTTAGACTCTTAATAGTTCTGGTTTTAGATACACTTCTTAATCTAACCTTGGCAAGTTTTGGAACATGCATTTTCTTAATAAATTCTTTCCTCTCATCTCTGTTTTTGTTCCTTGAGAACATTTTGTGAAATTCTTGTCTAGATAGATTTTGAGAGGTCAAATTGTGGTTCTGGTTCAAGGTTGATATCAAAGTATCTAAACACAGAAGTTAGGATCAAAGAATAAGGCAATTCATCTTTCTTCCTAAGACTGGACATATGTTCAAGCATGATATATGGTAAACTAACATTGACATAATGTGTTATATTCCATATCAAATGAACATCAAATGCAGTTAATAGACCAACATTACTCCTAATTGGAGTTATGATTCTGGACAGGACATAATGAAGTGCTTCCAAGTTAGATTCTAATTTGGTTCTCCTAAGCACATAGGGAATTTGTTCATCACAACTAAACTTGAAAATTTTTCTGACAAAAGCATGATAGTTGTAATTTCCTATGTTTAATGCATGAGTGTGTCTGGAAATCCTTTTTCCAGAGTAAGGTATGTTCAGAATTGATCCTAATATGATTTCATCAATTATGAGTTCTTTTCCTTTCACCTTGGCAGAAAAAGTTCCACTATCAATCTCAGTCAGAGACTCATAGAACTCATGTACGAGGCTGGGATATATGTTATCCCTTTGAGACATTAAACGCAACCAATCTTGACTTTTAAACCAGTGTTTTAGAGACAAGTTCAGTGAATTCATAAACCCTAAATCTAAGTAGTTGGATTTCAGAATCCTTCTATCATGTATATCATTATAGACAGGTTTCTTACTCGATATAAAGGGGTTTAGAATTACCTCGTTGCCGTCATTTAAATTAATGTGGTTAGTTATGTGATCTCTTAATCGGTCACTCCTCGACATGATTTCCGTCAAAGAACCTTTGTTGATTCTCAAGTTTCTAGATCGGGTTCTAACGGCAGATGATCGAGGTTTGAATTCAGGTTTGTTTTTCATCTTGACAGAAAGTTGAGGGGATTTGTCTTTGGAAGTAGGAAAAGATGTAACCAGAATAGTGATCATTGTGAAAGTATAGGTATAGGTACTTCTCAGACGGCTGAAGTGATCGCTTCTTTTCCCGAGAAGGTGCAACGAACAGACATAGGTGACTATTCAAGTTATTTCAGTTTTAGAGGGAAGACAAATATCACTTTCAGTCCCTATTCTCTCAAATTCTCTGTGATTGTATCCCTAATTAGCTTGTACGGTTAACTAAATCTCGGCCTTAAGATTGATTTTGAGAAAACTGGGCCGGTTTTGTGGAGACTTAAGCTAATGGGCTTAGTTAGAGAATAGGTTAAGTACACCTAATACCTTACACAAATCAAATCAATTCTTTTCCTACTTTTGACTAATGTATGGTTAAGATTTAAAAGAGGTTAATTTATTCAATTAACATTTTTAAACTCCATAACACAATATATTATTCAAGAATAGGATTAGTCATTCCTAATTCATTACGTAAGATAGCAAATCGCTCTGAGCTTAATGGTTTTGTAAAAATGTCAGCGATTTGATCTTCCGTAGGAACAAATTCAAGATTAATATCTCCCTTTTGAATATGGTCTCGTATGAAATGGTGTTTTATATCTATGTGCTTAGCCTTTGAATGCTGACTGGGATTTTTACCCAAATTAATTGCACTAGTATTATCACATTTAACGGGGACATGTTCGAAAGTAAGACCGTAATCCTTTAAATGCTGTCTCATCCATAAAATCTGAGCAACACAATTCCCTACAGAAATATATTCTGCCTCAGTGGTAGAGATTGCTACAGAGTTTTGCTTTTTGCTGGACCATGAGACTAAAGCATTTCCCAGAAACTGACACGTACCTGAGGTACTCTTTCTTTCTAACCTGCAACCTGCATAGTCAGCATCACTATATCCAACAAGATTTATATCTTTACATCGTGGATACCACAGACCGACATTTTGTGTTCCTTTGAGATATCTGAAAATTCTTTTTACTGCTGCATAATGAGATTCTTTAGGATCAGATTGATACCTGGCACATAGACATACACTGAATTGAATATCAGGTCTACTAGCTGTAAGATACAGTAAAGACCCAATCATTCCTCTGTACTTCCTTATGTCTACACTCTTGCCATTCTCATCTTTCTCAATCTTCACAGCAGTGCTCATAGGAACATTTTCTTCATTGCAGTTGTCAAAATCAAACTTTCTCAAAAGCTCTCTGACATACTTCCCTTGATTGATGAAGATACCTCTTTTACTTTGTTTAATCTGTAAACCTAAGAAGAAATTTAACTCGCCCATCATGGACATCTCAAATTCATTGCTCATTTCTCTTGCAAATGTTTCACACAAAGATTCATTAGTTGATCCAAAAATAATATCATCGACATATATTTGCACAATCAACAAATGACCATTTTCATATTTAGTAAACAAAGTGATATCAACTTTTCCTCTTTGGAAATTTTGTTTAATCAAGAAAGTACTCAATCTTTCATACCAAGCACGAGGTGCTTGTTTCAAACCATATAAAGCTTTTGAGAGTTTAAAAACATGATCCGGAAAGTCAGAATCTTCAAAACCAGGAGGTTGTTTAACATAAACTTCCTCAGAAATAAAGCCATTTAGAAAAGCACTTTTGACATCCATTTGATAGAGTTTAAAACCTTTGTAGCAAGCAAAAGCACAAAGCATACGTATAGACTCTAATCTAGCAACTGGAGCATAAGTCTCATCAAAATCTATACCTTCTTGTTGGTTATACCCTTGTGCAACCAACCTTGCTTTATTTCTAGTGACACAACCAGACTCATCTAGCTTATTTCTAAAGACCCATTTGGTTCCTATGATGGTCTTTCCTATTGGTCTAGGAACTAATGTCCACACATTGTTTCTTTTGAACTGGTCTAGTTCTTCTTGCATGGCGAGAATCCAATTCTCATCATCTTCGGCTTCTTTGAAGATTTTTTGTTCAAGTTCAGATACAAAGGCAACATTCCCAAAGTATTTTCTGAACTGGGCTCTAGTCATGACCTTTTCAGAAGGGTCATCAATAATGTCTTCCTTAGAGTGATTTCTTGGAACTCTAATTTCCTTTGGAAGAACATTATTCTCATCCCAAGGTACAGACTGTTCAGACATAGAAGCATTCAACTGAGGACTTTCAATAGATAATGAATCATCATTCATTCTTTCCACAGTTAAATTATTTTCATCAAAAACAACATGAATAGACTCTTCTACAACTAGGTTTTTCTTATTAAAAACTCTATAGGCCTTGCTAGATAAAGAATATCCTAAAAATATTCCTTCGTCAGATTTTTCATCAAATTTTCCTAGTTGGTCTTTGTTGTTATTGTGAATGAAACATCTAGAACCAAATATGTGAAAGTAGCTTATATTGGGCTTTCTTCCTTTCCACAACTCATAAGGAGTCTTTTTCAAAATGGGCCTGATCAAAGCTCTATTCAATATATAGCAAGCTGTGTTAGTAGCTTCGGCCCAAAAATACTTAGGATGATTACTTTCACTTATCATAGTTCTAGCCATTTCTTCCAACGTCCTATTTTTACGTTCTAAAACTCCATTTTGTTGTGGAGTTCTTGGGGCAGAAAACATATGATTAATCCCCAACTCATTACAAAACTGTTCAAAAGACTGATTTTTGAAGTCACCACCATTATCACTTCTAATAGAGGATAATTTGACATTTCTGTCGTTTTGGAGTTTCTTGACAAGTTGAACAAATTGGTCAAAGGTTTCATCCTTAGATGCTAGAAATAAAGTCCAGGTAAATCTAGAATAGTCATCAACTACTACCAAAGCATACTTCTTTCCTCCTAGGCTCGATGGTTGGATTGGTCCAAACAAATCTAGGTGAAGTAATTCAAGTGGTCTATTAGTTGATACAATTCCTTTCAAACTAAAAGAACTCCTAGTGGTTTTACCCTTTTGACATGCATCACAAATGTGATCTTTGTTGAAACTTATCTTAGGAAGACCTTTTACAAGTTCTTTCTTAGATAATTTCGAAATTAAGTGCATACTAGCATGTCCTAACCTTTTATGCCACAACCAACTCTCATCATTATGTGAAACAAGGCATTTATCGTAGGATACTTTATCAAGATTAAGCATATAAACATTTTCAACTCTTGGAACTGTGAATAAAACCTTGTCAGATTTTGCATCAAAAACTTCACAGCTTTTGGAGTTGAAAACTACCTTCATACCTTTGTCACATAAATGACTTACTCTCAGAAGATTGTATTTTAGCCCGTCGACCAAAGATACATCTTCAATAGATGGTTGATTGCCAACTTGACCTTTTCCTATTACTTGTCCTTTTCTTTTATCTCCAAAACTAACACTTCCTCCACTATAAGATTTAATTGAGGTGAATGCGTTTTTATCACCAGTCATGTGTCTTGAGCAGGCACTGTCAACATACCACTGTTTTGACCTTTGTGTGCCTCTCACGTGTCCCTGCAATTAATCAGTTAGACTTAGGTACCCAATTAATTTTGGGTCCTGGTAAGTTAGCAGCAGACAATCTCGACACTTTCTTAACCCATATAAACTTTCCTTTATATTGACCATTTTTAAATTTGCAATGTTTAATGGTATGGTCAGTATGATTACAATAATAACAGTTCTTGACCTTTTTAGTCTTCAACTGTTTATTATAATCCTTCTGTTTCTTTAGTTTATCTTTAGCAAATCTTTCATGATTTTCACTATAACATCCAATCCCAGATCTGTCATTATAACTTCTTTGGGATTCTATGATATCATGAAGAATTTCCTTACCCTTTGAAAAACCTTTTATGATTTGATCATCTTTTATTCTTTGGTTTTTCAGGGTTTGTACCTCACTGAGAATTTCAGAATTACTCGTTTCTAGAAATTTTACTTTGTCTAGTAATTCTGAGTTTTCTCTTTTAAGACTCTTATTCTCTTTCTTGCAATTTTTGAATTTCATTAGAGTCTCAATGGAGGTATCATATAATTCACAGCAAACAGAAATTAATTCATCTTTAGACATAAGACTGAAAGTTACCTCGGGGGATTCATCTTCACAGTCGTCTGATGAATTTTCAGATAGTTCTTCTTTTGCCATGAAACAAATATGAGCAACTTCATCATCTTCTTCATCACTTGAAGATTCATCACTATCACTCCACGTTGCCACCATAGCCCGTTTACCCTTCTCCTTTTTCTTGTTTTGATTCTTCAAGTTAGGACAATTCGGTTTGATATGTCCTGGCTTATCACACTCAAAACAGACAACATCATGAGAAGAGTCCTTTTTGAACTTATCAGAAGTTCTGGGCTCTTTGTGAAAGTTATTTTTAGGAAATTTTCGAAAATTCTTTTTCTTTAAGAATTTGTTAAATTTTCGAGTGAGTAAGGCAATTTCCTCTTCAGACTCATCATCTGAACTTTCACTTACTACCTTAGCTTTTAATCCTGTGGATTTAAGCTTTCTTGTCTCGGGTTCTTTATCATTGACAGAAGACATTTTTATTTCGTGAGTAAGCAGAGATCCAATAAACTCATCATAAGCATAAGTGGATAGATCTCTAGCGTCATCAATAGCTGTCAATTTAGGATCCCAGACTGAAGGCATTGTTCTCATTAATTTTTTAATTAGCTCCTCATCTTGAAAGGTTTTTCCAAGGGCTTTTAAATTATTTATGATGGCGGTAAACCTTGTATTCATTTCTGAAATGGTTTTGTTTACCTCCATCTTAAATAATTCATATTCGCGCATATACAAATTTACCCTTAGATCCTTTTGTTTTTGTGTCCCTTCATAGGTGACCTCGAGTTTGTCCCAAATCTCCTTCGCATTTGCGCATCCTGAAACACGATGATATTCATTAGTATCTAAAGCACAATGTAAAATATTAATAGCTTTAGCATTTAATTGCAACTGTTTCCAGTCCTCATCCGTGTATTCAGATTCAGTCTTTTCTATTTTGACACCGTCAACTATTTTTGTGGGAATAGTTGAACCATCTCTGATATTTTTCCAAACAAAAATATCTGTAGACTGAATAAAATTTCTCATCCTATTTTTCCAGTAGGAGTAATTTACTCAATAAAATAGGGACGGTCTAACTGTAGACTGTCCCTCAGGAATCATCTGTGTAGACATGTTCCCTGGAAAATTAATAGTCTTGTTAGTCATTTACGAATCTCTCTAAAGTTGTTAGACTTTATAGGCAAAGAGATTGGCTCTGATACCAATTGTTGGCCCAAATATGACTGTATAAAAACTAGAGGGGGGGGGGGGGGGTGTGAATAGGATTTATTGCCTTTAAAAATACTTTCAAATACTCTTAATATTTTTGCCTATTTTAATAAACAACAGCTCAAATAAGTTTTGCGGAAGAAACAGTTGTTTATAGAAAATAAGAGTATAGAAGAAATTAGCACAATTAATCACTAGCAGTTAATAAATGTATAAATAAATGCAAGCAAGTGATTAAATAGCAATAATTAAAGAGAGTAGGGAAAGGAGATTTTGACACAGTTATTTATCCAGGTTCGGTCTCCTTGTGAGCCTAATCATGTCCCCGAGAGAACCTCTCGAGATTTTCCACTATGATTTCTTTACGGGCAGAAATCAAGCCTGAGACAGTTCTCACAATCCGAGACACTGCCAGCAAATACCTCTACCAGTATTTACTCTCTCGAACTCCAAGCGTCGAGTGACTTCTCTTAGTTTTTCTCAAGCTCAACTAAGAAACTTATGACACTTTCAAGGCTCAGTGTTAACCTATCCTAAGCTTACGGGTGCTTAAGAACCTATTACACTTTTATAAGGATCTAGTGTAAAACCCAGATTAAACCCCACCGTTTAATCTTACTGTATCTTTTTGAATGAAATAAATTACACTCAAACTCTCTTAATACAGTTGAAGGAAAATATTAATCAAAGCTGTGAAATCTCTCGTATGATAGCTTTAATTCTCGTTGTTTTTCCTTATGTTCAACTGTCAACTTCCCGGGCTATTTATAGTCGAAAATAGAGCTGTTGGAGACTTGAATTTGAATCAAATTCGTGCAGCCTCTTCATGTAGCCGTTTGGGGAAGATTTTCTTCATCCATCAACTTTATGTCTTTCACTTTTCACTTTATGTCAAGTTGTAAGTGTACCTTCTTCATTTGAACCACATACTCTTCTTCTTCTTTGACTATCTCGGTTTTGGTGCATTAAAGGAGAGGTGGAGAAGCATTTGAAGGTACAACATGAGTTGTATGGATGAGACATCAAACTTGCCCATCAAGTTCGATTTTTGGCCGTTGGATAAGATCAAAGGTAGATTTCGGATGGTGTAGATTAATCTTGAGATTTCTCCTATGTTTAGCAAATTTAATCACCATGAAATAATACCACTTAAACATACATGTTATCATCAAATAAATGTATCAATTTCGTGTATGTATGGATGATAAATGTATTTGATCACTCATCATGGCAAGTATGTATAAACCGAAAATGTTAGTGAAGTCGAGATATCGTAGTAATTATGAACCTCGTAAAATAATCATGACAAGAGTATGTTTTAAATAAGATTATGTCATGATTAAAATAGTCCATAATATATCTCATATTCACCTAATTAAGTTCATGGTATACATACATAAAACTTTTGATCTCGGGTAAAATATGGCATAGTTAGAGCACATAAGATCAAGAGTTTAAATCATATACTTTTTGGGATAGCTCTAGATATTTCATTTTAAAGTTTATTTGAAATATCATTTAATAACATCTAGAGTTATATAAATCATTTAAGTATATAGTATATGATAAAAGTCATTTTGTCACATATGGAGCATAAGTATAAAAACCATTTAATAAAGTAAGTCATCAAAAAAATAAGATGTTAATTAACAATCTCCCCTTTTTTGATGACTTGCAAAATTGGACGGGTTTTTATAAGCGGGCTCCCCCTGAAATATAGATCCATTTAAAAGGCTCCCCCTAAAATGTAGATCCATTTAAATCGGTTTGGGCTTTTATGTGACAGAAAATATTTAGGCCCATAAAAATGAAGAAGGCTTTCTTTAAATCAGAGTTTGTATTTTAAGATTAAAAGCCTTAACTAATTCTAGCCTAAGACATCAAACATTTTCGTTTTTAGCCTAAATCATCAAACATTTTCGAGCTAAGCATGGCATAAGCATAAGATTAAAAACTTATTTCAGCAACCCATGGAATCTCATATAAAAAACAGTGTATCTTCTCCCCCTTTTTGAAAGACACCAAAAAGAGCTTAAGTTAAACTGTTCCTGCAATTTAAAGTGTCAGATTCATGGATTTGAGCAAAACAAATAGTTAATCTTAAGCAACATGATTCCCTAGCATGCATAGCTACCCTGTCAAAACAAGTAACTATCAGAAGATAGTTAATGACAGTTTTCATATGTCATAAGTGCCTGCAGAAGTACCTGCAAAAGAAAGCAGCAAGGATACGAGCATTCATGCATATATATATTAGAGTAACCTTCCATAGGTTACAAAACAAAACATCATCATCATCCAAGTGTAATTATCCAAAACAGATAGTTTCAAAACTACCTAAACTGTAGAAGTTAGAGAGCAGTTTTAAAAGTATCTGATAGTTCAGAATGATGAAAGATAGATAGATAGATATTAGAGTAAGATAGGAAGACTGATCATGAAATCTGAGGATGGACAGAGGCAGAGCCAGAGTTAGCAGATGCAGATGAAGGACTATCATAAGAAGTAGGAGGCTCATCTTGTTGATTGATAACAATCCCTGGAATAGTAGAGATCCTAGCAAACTCATTGTGTGCTATGGATGTCATCAACCAGGGCATATTAAGCCTAATTCCCCAGAGCTGAAAAAGGACAAAAGAAAGTTCAAGAAAGCAATGCTGGCTGCTTGGTCAGACTCTGAGACCAGCAGTGATCCTGAAGAGAAGGAAGATCAAGCTCAGATTTGTTTCATGGCTATTGATGAGCCAACCTCTAAAGATATCACAAGAGAGACTTCCGCACCTCCTGAAGTGACATATGACTCTAAGGTAAACAATTCTCATGAACAAGACATCCTTGATTCTCTTGAAGAACTCTATAGTATGTTCAAATACCTTAAGAGGAAATTGGACAAAAGCGAGGCTGCAAATTTCTTAGGTTTACTCAAGTTTATGTTGATATGAAAATATTAGAAGAAAAATTAAGTAAACAGTTCAGCACTCCTTCTGATGGTCTACAAGCTAAAGGAAAGGAAAAGCTGCCTCTGAGGAATGATAAACCTCAGAAGAAGAAATTTGTTACTCCCTCTCTTCTAAAGGATATCTCCTCTCCTCCTGATGTGGGTACCTCTGAGAGTGCAATTGCCTCTGAAGAAGTTACACCTTCCCAGAAGAAGAAAGCTCCCAAGAAGCAAAGGGAAAGATCCAAGAACCCTCCTTTTTTCAAGCTTTGCAAGAGTGATGGTCACTGGTTGAAGGATTGCAAGTATCACATTAAAAATCTCTTGCAATCTGAGATATCACTAAAAATCTCTTGATTATGTCCAAACGTTTCAGAAGATGAAAGCTTATTATTTACTTATATACTTATCAATGTTGACTAACAATTTTTGTTAAGTATTTGTATAAGTTTTCTCAGCAGGTGCTGAAAGAAGAAACTATGGATTGTTTAAGGAACTCAGAAGAGAAGAATATTCGAAGACTGAAGTTAAAGTTCAGAAGCTGGATGCTCCGCTCTGAAGAAACCTCAAAAGTTTGATAAAGCTCTCTCCAAATGTTCAACTACAACAAAAGCTATCCCATTTGATTAGAAGCTTAGACAAAAGGAATAATGAACTCAGAAGCGCTAGTCACGGGTTTTGCTAAGCATTTAATGCTCTGACTTTTGCATTTAATGCAAGGCGCCAAAATTTCAAAAAGCTGTTTTGATTGAGCGCGCATGTCTGCTACAAACAAAATCATTAGTTCCCTGTCTACCCTTTTTGATCCAAATAAAGCAAATTTCCAGTCAACCTTATCTTTGATTTCAAATCACTTACCAGATTAAGTTAAAGAACAAGGTTAACAGAACCAAAGTGTTTGAAGACCGTTTGAAGAAATGACAGATTAACGGCTACAACAAACTGATGTCATCAATTGAAGATTCAAATTTAAACAACGGTCGTCTACAAAGCACTATAAATAGTAGCCAAGCTCCATTGCATCTATACGTGATTATCGAGCTAAAATCTCAACGCATTGTTTTAACAAGCAAAACAGAGCAACCATTTTCCATTCTCAATCTTTCTTAGTTTTTTAGACCTTGTAATAGTGAGAGATTGAAGAAAAACAAGTTCATAATAGGAATCTTGTAAACTGATATCGTTTGTGATATTCAGTTAGATTTTGAGAGAAATCTAGTTAAGGTTTGAGTTGGGTGAGAATTCCAGAAAATAGGATTGTTGTTGTTCTGGTGGAAATCCTTTAACTCTTTCTAGGCTAGTCAGAACTAAGTGAGAAATTAGCTCAAGTTCTGTTGATGTAAAGGAGCTTCTGAACTTGCCATAAAAGTTCTGAATAGTGGATTTAAAATCTCTGCTTACTGCGATCACAGGGGACAGGACGTAGTCACAGGACTTCTGTGGCGAACCTGGATAAATCGGATTGTTCATCAGGACCTCCTGAATCTCTTTCTCCCTTCCTTATACTTTTTATTTTGCTTCTGTGTACTTGCTATTGTTTAGTGCTGAAACAAATTTTACTCCTTAACTCACTGTCTTTGTTCAGAAGACTGTCCAAAAGCTCTTTAACTCAGAACTTCTGTTGCTGAAAAGCAGTAAACTGCTAGAAGGCAGAATTTCTCTTAGAGGCTACTTCACTAAGCTTGCCTCTGACTCTGAAGAAATTTGACTATGAAAAATTAAGTTTCTTTAAAAACTTAAAATTATCAGTTTTCAACTTACACACCCATTCACCCCCCTCTAGGTGATTCTGATCTTGTTAAGGCCAACAAGTGGTATCAGAGCCAGGTTACTTCATTTTAATTACTAAGATCTAACAATGTAAGTGTAAGATCCATCAGAATCAATAGAGATGGCTGGTAAAATCTACCTGAGACTTCATCTTACTATATGATTCCAGAGGGTGCTTCCACAACTAGACCTTCACTGTTTAATGGTGATAACTACTCTTACTGGAAGAAAAAGATGATGTATTTCATTCAAGCCCAAAATATGAGTGTCTGGAATGTTACCACCGAAGGTGACTACATTCCAATCAGAATGGAAGTCGGTATAGGGAATGTTGTAATACCTAAGGAATATACTGATGATATTCTTAAGAAACTACAAACTAATGTTTCAGCAATAAACATGTTGCATTGTGCACTTTCTACTATGGAACAAGCTGGAAGTAACCTATGAAGGAACAGGCAAAGTGAAGCAATCCAAGATCAATCAACTCATGAGAAATTATGAATTATTTGAAATGCTTGAGAAGGAATCAGTTTCAGACATGAATTCAAGATTCACCAAGATTGTCAATGATCTGAAAGGTTTGGGAAAGGATATTGAAGAACCAAAAAGAGTGAAGAAGATACTCAAAAGCTTACCAAGGTCTTGGCAAGCAAAGAAGACTGCTATTGAAGAAGTTCAGGACTTGTGCTTTTATGCATATGATGAACTCATAGGTTCATTGATAACTCATGAAATGTCAATGAAACATCATGACTTAAGAGATAAGTCAGAAGGAAAAAGAGGAGTTGTCCTGAGAGCAGAATCTTCAGAAGAGTCCTCAGAAGATGAGGAACTGGCAATGCTGACCAGGAAGTTCAAGAAAGCTTTTAGGAAAGGCAGAGGTGGAAACTACAAAAAGCCCTTCAGGAGCTTTGATAAGAAGACTCCTGATTCTGGTGAAAAATCCAAGAGAGATCCTAGCAAACCCATTGTGTGCTATGGATGTCAGCAACCAGGGCATATTAAGCCTAATTGCCCAGAGCTAAAAAAGGATAAGAAAAAGTTCAAGAAAGCAATGCTGGCTGCTTGATCAGACTCTGAGACCAACAGTTATTCTGAAGAAAAGGAAGAGCAAGCTCAGATTTGTTTCATGGCTATTGATGAGCCAACCTGTGAAGATACCACATGAGAAACTTCTGCACCTCCTGAAGTAACATATGACTCTGAGGTAAACATTTCTCACGAACAAGACATCCTTGATTCTCTTGAAGAACTATATAGTATGTTCAAATACCTTAAGAGGAAATTGGACAAAAAGTGAGGCTGACAAGTTTCTTAGGTTTACTCAAGTCTATTCTAACATGAAAGTGTTAGAAGAAAAGTTGTGTAAACAGTTCAGCACTCCTGCTGATGGCCCCAAAGCCAAAGGCAAGAAAAAGCTGTCTCTGGGAAGTGATAAACCCCAGAAGAAGAAGAAACCTGACACTCCCTCTCTTCTGAAGGAGATCTCTTCTCCTCCTGATCTGGGTACCTCTGAGAGTGCTGCTATTGCCTCTGAAGAAAGTACACCTTCCCAGAAGAAGAAGAATCCTCCTAAGAAGCAAAGGGAAAGATCCAAAAACCCTCCTTTTTGCAAACTGTGCAAAAGTGATGGACATTGGTTAAAGGATTGCAAGTATCACATTAAAAACATCTTGCAATCTGAGATATCACTAAAACCTGCTGAAGATAAATCTAACTCTAAAGGACCCAATAAGGATTGGGTACCTGTCACTAATTGATTGTGTTGCAGGTGGCTCTGAGTGCTCCATCAATGTCAAAGCTGTGGTACATTGACAATGGGTGCTCAAGGCATATGACAGGTGATGAAAAGGCATTTATCACATATGTACCTAAAAGAGGTGGAAAAGTCAGCTTTGGAGATGCTCAGAAGGGAAGGATCCTTGGTTCTGGATCAATTGGAACCAATCCTCCTGTTGAAGATGTCTCCCTAATCAGAGGCCTGAAGTTCAACCTCCTGAGTGTTGCACAACTGTGTGACAAAGGTAGAGATGTTGTATTCAGCTCCTCTGGATGTAAAATCTTGGACAGTAAGTCAAGGGAAGTAATTCTAACTGCTCCTAGAGTAGAAAATGTTTTCATGCTGAACCTTGAGAATCTCTGTAAAAATATATTCTTGATGTCCAAAAAGGATACCTCCTGGCTCTGTCATAGAAGACTTGCTAATGTGAGTATGGACCTTCTGGCCAAATTAGCTAGATATCAATTGGTTGAGGGTATGCCTAAAATTAGTTTTAAAAAGAACCATTTCTGTACAACTTGTCAATCAGGTAAACAATCCAGAAGCTCTTTTAAAACTAAGAAAACCATTTCAACTAAAAGACCTTTGGAGTTACTTCATATGGACCTTTTTGGCCCTGTTCAACCAATAAGCATGGGTGGAAAGAAGTATGCCTTTGTCATAGTTGATGACTATTCCAGATTCACTTGGGTCATTTTGCTGGCTAGCGAAGATGAGTCACTTGGATGTTTCTCAGTTCTTGTAAAGAAACTTGAGAGTGAAAAGAATGAGAAGGTAATCCATATCAGAAGTGATAATGGTGGAGAATTCAAGAACTATCAGTTTGAAGAATTCTGTGAAACCAAGGGAATTGATCATAACTTTTCTGCTCCTAGAACTCCTCAACAAAATGGGATAGTTGAAAGAAAGAACAAGACTCTGGTTGAAATTGCCAGAACTATGATAAATGACATAAGGCTTCCAAAGTACTTCTGGGGAGAAGCTGTTAACACAGCTTGTTATGTTCTTAGTAGAGTACTCATTAGAAGTATCTTGAACAAGACCCTCTATGAACTCTAGAAAGGTAGTGTTATCACCCAATATTTTACATGACACGTGGACCAATCGGCATTCTCATAAAAGCCACGTTGGTTAAAGGGGAATACGTAGAATATTCTTACTTACCACATAGGACGTTGTAAGCACTGGTTTTCGAACCCGATGATAAAAGCAATCTATGAGCTCATCGTCGCGCCGGCTGCTCAAATACTGATGCTTATTGGAGAACGGATCACGTTTTCAGGGACTTAACCTCTTCCACCCGCATCCCGGGACCATGAGTGTGGCACCTTCATGCTTATGAGAAAATCCTCATTCCACAAAATGATGTACGGTCAAAAACACTATTCACTAAGGACCATACGGTCACATCCCTTCTGACCGTACGGTCACGGCCACGTGGCAGACATAATCCAATCCTTATCTGCCACGTGGCGGGCGGTCCAATCAAAGCTGGACACGTGTACTAAAATCCAAACAACATTGGCCGGGCCTTGTGGGAAGCCCGGCTCAGATCCAAATTTGGATCTGAGACGGGCAAACTAGTGGCCGTACGGTCACAAAATTGAGACCGTATGGTCACAAGCTACCCTATAAATACCCCCCGGATTTCTCATAATTTTGACCAACAAACACTCATTCTCCTCCCTCTCTAGCTCGATCTAAAGCAATTCTTGACCCGATATAAGTTGCCTCTGATAAAGTTGCCTCTGAAAGTTGCCTAAGGTTGCCTCTGATACAAGAAAAGAATTGCTAGAGTCCGAGCTCGAGAGTATTTTCTAAAATATTCCCAGAAAAGGTCCTCACGACCACCAAAAATATATTCCCCCCTTATCAAAAGTTCCAATCGTAGGCATCACTCGTAGCCCCGCTAGAGCTGATTAAGTCCTGTTCCTAGCTACTATCCGGAGGACGCCCTACGCAACTCCGGCCCCCAAGGTTCCTCCCTGAAAATGTCTCCGTTCTTCAACGAGTATCAGTCCACGAGCGATCACTGGCACGCGACGAGGGTAAGCTTTTGAGGGTTTTATACCGTGTCACCCGACGATTTACCGTACAAATATTTGTGTATTTAAATATTTCTGTGTGATAATCCTAAATATCAAGATATAAACTATTAGGCTGCATTAAAGATCCTCTGGGCCCTGGAATGTCGGAATTAATAAGTTATATCCACGAACGTAAATAGAATCTCTGGTTTACAAAACAATCGGTACAAACACCGATTCATACATTTTTCCGGTCGGCCGGGTGGCGATTCTAGTCAAAGAAGGCTAAAGCCGCTATGAGCGACCACTTACGCTCACAGTGGCGACTCTGCTGGGGACCAAAAATATATCCTACTATTATAAGTTGACTTCAACGTACGATTTTCTTGAAGTTAATTTATTAATAGGAGGACGTAGGTTTGGTTTTCACTTTTTGTAAAATTGTTTCTTAAATTATTTTATAAAGAGTAAAAAATGGGATACAACTGAAGCATTCTGACAGTCTATGGCCATATACAGAGTTACTGCTTTCTCTTACTGCATAAAACAAAAATCCCGAATGGTCAACGTGTGTTATGGGTCGTGTTTACTGTCGTTTCCTTTAAGGGACGCATAGGTCGATCTGTAACACCACCTACAGCCTTGTACCGTCGACACGCTGATCAAAACCCTTAAATGGGGAGGCGCTAGGTATATCTTGCTGTGGAAACCCTTTTGTACTATCAAACGAGACCGAAGCCTCATATAGTCAGCCTAGATATCTCCCCTAGGAACTACCCCCAAATATGATGTAAATCACGTCTGTTGAGAGCGTTTTGACATCGAAAGGAAAGATGTCAAAAGAAACCCACCTAGGACAGAGACGTACCACGTGAAGATTGAGAGGGAGTTTCGTTAATGCATGAATGCCTACACTAACTGTTTGATCGCCTACCTCTACTTGTACATATGTTAGATGTAGCCTTAACCTAGGAAAAGTCCAATTTCTATGAACTCCTTTGAAGTAAGGGGGCACCCTGTTACGCCAGACATTTTATCACACGAAACACGACGTTATGTCGTCTATTCCATTTCATAAAGAAACTCAATCTCGTGAGATAAAATCATGGCGTCACAAATATCGCCCCCTTAAGTCAAAACGGGTGGTGCCATACAAAGCCGTAGGTCCCAGATTACGAAAGACGCTTTAATGCAGGATAAGACCATACCGGTGTAACGGTTTAACCTGTTGAACCAAACACACTTTGTCTTGTACTCCTCCCCAAAAAGGAGTTTTAGGGTTTGTCTTGAGTCTAAGGGCACACCGCCTCGTTAGTCCACACAGGTCAATGTCGTGTCGGACTAATAAACAATAAAAACTAAAAATAAAAATAAAAATAAAAAAAAACTCATCTTTGTCTGTCCACCTATCTTAATACTTATTCTACATAAAAAAAAATGTTGTCCGAACCAAGGTAGGGTCTCGTGAGTCCCCATGGTTCACTATTACGTTGAGACTTCCAAACAATATAGGGTCGTCGCACGGGCATTCTCAAATCGAGAAATAAGCGACGTGTCAATAATGTCCTTTAGCATGAAGTCAAACATCACTGCTAGATACATCATACATCCCGTCGTCTATATGTAAAAATCAGGTCTTGTGTGTCTTTTCGCATAATCACACAACAGTCCATCATTGAGTCGCTCCAATCCACACGTGTATATTTGTCGTCACTTAAACCCTACAGTCATGAGTCGTGATTATTGTCTGTGTATATAGTCATCAGTCTAGGGTCTGAAGTGTAACATGCATCCATTTCACATACGTGTCAAGCATTACCCGCACGAATTGGCGTACGTCGTCAAACCACACATAAGATACACACGATAGGCTAAAATAGGAACGGTGACACCACCGTCATCTTACCTAGACGTGTCACACACACACACGATGTCCAAAGCATAAATGCATGTGTCTCCTTACTTGCTAGGTTTGTGTCCTTCGGGTGTGTGTCTGCCCTTAGAGTGTCGTACGCTAGGTTACTTGTTTCGAGCCATCCCATGCAATAGGGTCTACATGCATGCACATTGTCACGTGTCTTAGGCATACATACACATCGGTACCAGGACAGAGGAAATAGCAAAATGATAGACGAGGTACCATAATCCCACAAGTATAATTTGTCTAGATGTCATAGGCACACTTTAGGTTAAGGCACACACACAAGTGGTCCAAAACGTCAAAAACCCCACGTGAGCGCCTTCCCTTTGGCCAAAAACTCCCAAATCACTACCTAACCCAACCTGAAATCACAAAACCACAACACGTCTGAACCCAAGCCAGCTCCCACCAGGGAGACCGTTGGATCAAGAATGAGGAATCAAAGACAGAGACAAACCCTTGAACGAAGTATGAAGCGACCAAAAGGAATTCTCCATGATATCCTCTAACCCAAATTAAAAATGACGCAAGCCTTTACCCTTGGCCTATCTCGCAAACAAACCACTCCCTACGTATTACCCAACACTCCAAAAGACATTACCCCAAACTTCACCAAACCACCCCGACATATACCACACCCCATCTCACTTCGGAGCAAACAAAAGGCCTTATTCGAACCCAAAAAAAATCGATTAATACCTAGTGGCTCGAAACGCTGAGAATACACCCCGAAGAGGAATCATGGAGAAACTCTAGGTCGCAAGCGTCACATCAAGGACATCCCGGCAGACGAAGAATGGAGCAACATCATCAGGCATCGAGCAGGCTCTATCCCACTTATCCTATCCACATGTTTACAGACATGTGCTTGGATAGAAAAAGCGTTTAGCTCAGTCATGTCTACATTCATTTGCATCTTTGAAATAGACATTAGGAAGATATAGGCATAATTAGAGCATGTGTGTCTAGTATGAATATGCCCTTGACTGTAAGTGAGATAGCCACATCTAGACAAACGGCCCCAACTAGGACGTACCTCGCAAGATGGAGAAACGTCGTGAGAAGGAGGAATTACTGGACGAATATAGAAGCACATCTCCTTCAGAGCCCTGCAAAAAGAAGAAACCTCGCTCTAAGGAATTAGGACATTGCACGGAATTTAAAATGGAGCGTCCAAGTACTCATAGTGTCTCCATGAACCAAGGTCCATCAGCCTTCAGAATTAAACCCATGAAGTGCTCAGAACTCCCTTCCTACACTCTGCAACGGATGTGCCCATAGACGAATGGAGAAGTAAAAAGGATAAGTGAAGCCATCCTTCGGAGAAGCTTATAGCTTGAAAATAGATCACACCCACAAAACCTCGAAGGAAGCGACGACGTTCCCATATCAAAGCTTCATGCAAAAGATGAAGCAGACGGGGTCCTAAAGCTAGGGAGAAATCATCACACTAAGGCACAATCAATGCAGGAGGTTGTGACAAGATCTACACCAAGAAGAACGATGGAGACACTAGGATTTCATCATGAGGATCACTTGCACGCTTCCGAGAACAAGATGGTAGCATTAGGATGCGTGGTTTCATCCCCGCGAAAAACGACGATCCCACATCACGGAAGAATCCTCACTACAAGGGGCAAATCATCGTCACGAGAAGAAGAAAAGATAGTCAACTAGGACTGGTTGATAACGAGTGCACATTCATATTAGACATGCATGAACCATTTATTCCTATATTAACTAGTCTAGATGCTTATGCTAGTGAGTCTAAATGTCTGTTTCAAGAGTCTATCAGCTACACATATTCTAGAATAGAGAAATCAAGAGCTTAGACAATATGATATGTACACTCCGTTCCAAACACTAGCCGACTCCACTAGGGTTTGAGAAAACAGAAAAGACCTGCTAGATCGAGAAGACTCAAAAAAATAGATCTAGGCAACTGTTGGCCCTATCAAGAACAGAATCACCTAGAGGGGGGTGAATAGGTGTCAAAGTTGAAAACTGAAAAATTCTAAGTTTTTCGGGAAACTTATTTTTCAGAGTCGAATTTCCTCAGAGTCAGAAGCTAGCTTACAGAAGTTGCTTCTGAGGGAAATTCTGCCTAAACACAGTTAGACTGTTTTCAGCAACAGAAGTTCTGATTTGAGAACTTCTGGACAGTCTTCTAAACAAAGACAATGATACTTTAGAGAAAATCTGTTTCAGCACTAAATATGAACAAGTACACAGAGGCAAAAATAACAAGTATAAGAGGGAGAAAGAAGTTCAGGAGATCCTGATTGAACAATTCGATTTATCCAAGTTCGCCACAGAAGTCCTGTGACTACGTCTTGTCCCCTGAGGTCGCAGCCTACAGAGATTTTATAAATCCACTATTCAGAACTTTTATGGCAAGTTCAGAAGCTCCTTTACATCAACAGAACTTAAGCTAATTTGTCACTTAGTTCTGACTAGCCTAAAAAGAGTTAAAGGATTTCCACCAGAACAAACAATACTCTGTTTTCTGGATTTCTCACCCAACTCTAATCTCAACTAGATTTCTCTCTTTAAATCTAACTGAATACCACAAATGATATCAGTTTACAAGATTCCTATTATGAACTTGTTTTTCTTCACTCTCTCACTTTAACTAAGACTATGCTAAGAAAGATTGAGAATGGAAATTGGTGCTCTGTTTTTCTTGTTAAAACAGTGCGTTGAGATTTTTCTCGATGATCACGCGTATATTGATGCTTTCGAGCTTGGCTACTATTTATAGTGAATGAAGATGACCGTTGGTGAGTTTGAATCTTCGAAGGAGATGACATCAGTTGTTGTAGCCGTTAATTTGTCAAACCTTCAAACGGTCTTCAAACACTTTGATTCCGTTATCCTTGTTCTTTAACTCAATCCAGTAAGTGATTTGAAATCAAAGATGAGGTTGACTGGAATCATTCTTCAATTGGATCAACAAAGGGTAGACAAGGAAATTCTGGTTTCTTTTGAACAGACAAGCGCGCTCCATTAAAACAGCTTTTTGAGCTTTTGGCGCCTTGCATTGAATGCAAGTGTCAGAGCATTAAATGCTCAAACAAAACCCGTGACTAAGCTTTCAGAAGCTAATTTCCAGTTGTCTATACTTCTGATCAAATTGGCAAAACTTCTGATTGCAAAGAACTTCTGAGGAGAGCTTTAGCAGACTTCGGCTTCAGAGCGGAGTATCCAGCTTCTGAATTATTGAAACTCTGGCTTCAGCAAACAGATCTTCTGAGTCTTTTAGGCAATCCAGAAATGATTCATTCAGCACCTGCTGAGTAACTTACAAATAGACTAAGTAAACAAAAATATTAGTCAACAATAAACTATATGTAAGAGAATATTAAGTTTTCATCTTCTGAAACGTTTGGACATAATCAAAACACATAGGGTTCATCATTCTCCCCCATTTTGGTTATGGACAAACCGTGGTCAGAAGGTAACAGAAAACATGGGGTTCAGAAAGTGACTTCCTGATACATATGTTTCATAACTTCTGAGTAAATAAACTCCCCCATTTTAGTGTAAATGGTGAACTTCAGCAATCTGTATAAACTTAGAAATGACTTAAGATCAAGTTGTTAGATATAATGAAGTATAATTTACTAAGTCACAAAGAAACATAAGCAAAAGTAAGAAGTCAGAGACATAAGAAGGTATGAGAAAGATTCAGTGTATATAAGTTCATCAGAAGACAACATATGAAACAAAATAATCAGAAGAGCAGAAAAAGTCTTAAGACAAAAACTACCCAACCTAGAACCTAGCTAAGAAGCTTAAGTCCTAAAAAGATTACAAGTTCCTAGGTTTCTTCTGAGGAGGAGGAACACCACTAGAACCTTCAGCAGCACTTGATCTCTTAACACCAGTATTAAGACCACTCTTCTGACCAGACTTCTCCCCCGTTTGACCAGAACCAAGAGCAACACCCAGAGCACCCTGAGATTTCAATTTTTGCTGAACATTCAGTGCAGTCTGATATTGCTGAGGAGTAGGCCTCACAGTGTTGATCATATCCATTCTTCTTCTGAAATCATCATCAATGGTCTTCATATGATCAAAAGTCTGACCAGACATAGGTCGCTGTTTCTGAACGTCTTCCACAAGGAGCTTGATCAATTGATTGTTAGCATACACAGCAGCAGTGAGATGCTCATTCTGAATATAAGTCTGTCCTCGAACAAACCTATAGCAATTGTGAAGAGTCTTCTCTTGTTCTCGTGCTTGAGTGTGCATAACCTTCAGAAGTTCAGTAAGCTCAGCAATTTGTGCGTTCTGAGCAGATACAGCAGACTCAATGTTGGAGAGTCGATTGTTGAGATCAGGAGTGATGTCATATACAATCTTAGCAGCCCCGGAAGATGATGAACCTTGAGCAAAAGATTTCACTTCTCTCAGAATGTGATTGGCAGTACTTTGCAGGTCATCAATATTACTTGGGAGCATCTTCTCATGAGCCTCATAATGCTCGTTTGCTTCCTTGACTTCTTCTATCAATATCTCCAAATTCTCATTGACCTTCAGAGAAGAAGCAAGAGCAATGTTGTCCAATGAAGGAAGAGTCAGAGCTAATTCTCTTAACTTGTACAGCTCTTCATAGGTAGCTAGATGAAGTGTAGAAAGATTGCGTATGTAGACAGAAGGGTCCTGCATTTGAAGCATAGTCATGAGCTGCAGGTTCTGAGCTTTCAAGGAATGTAATTCTTGCAGCACAATGCCCTGAGCATACATGTCAGCAGCAGAAGTCCATTGCCCCATACCAGCAAATCTATTCAGCAGATCATCAGAGCCACTCTGACTCATTCTTCTCAACTCCTCAACACTGGGAGCACCACCAGCTTCGGATACACCATAAGCTCTGCCCATGAAACCAAAACTACCAAATCTGGTATCCAAATCATCTCGATTCATGTGTTTGCGTAGGAAGTCATAATTGGAGGACAACCCAGCAAAACAAGAAGTAGTGGAGGAGGTAGTTAAGGGATCACACACAGGGGGTACATGTCCAGAGGTTGAGAGTGGAGGGATTGAAGTTGTTGAGGAAGAGATTGTATGTGAGGTTGAGATGGAAGGTAGAGTGGATGGTAGTGAGAAAGATGGAGCAGTAAATCCAATTGATGGACTTACAGAGGAAGTATGCATGGAGGAGGAAGTGGATGTGGCTATGGAATCTGTGAAAATTGGAGCAGTGTTTAGATTCACTTCTGAAAAGGATCCAGAAGGAGGAATAATTTGTGGAGGTACAACCTCAGAGGTTGAAGTTGTAGGAGGAATGGAAGTTTGAGAATCACTAACTTCTGTGACAGAAGGTAGTGAAGGAGATGGATGAGGAGTACGAGGAGAGGATGGATGGGAAGTACGAAGTGGAGATGGAATAACCTGATCAGAGAGGTTTGGATCAAATGTGGAAATAGGTTCAGCAAACACATGAGCCATTCTGAACAGCGTTTCAGAGGCATCTCTTTCACCATGATTTCTCCCTTGTCCCAGAAGAACATTGTCTAGAAAATCAGCAGTGTTGATGTTTTCAGCAAAATTCATAGCATTCTGAATGATAGTATCAGGCTCTTGATCACTATCTTCAGTCAGTTCTTCAATAATAGGAGCATCGGCATCCTTTTCAGCAGACAAATCCATCATGTCTTCGTCATCAACCAAGTCCTCTTTTTCAGGAATTGATTCTTCCAGTTCAGTACTCGAAGCAATATAGAAGTCCTTTTTGATCAGAGACCTTCTCTTTGCTGACATCTTCTTCTTGGGGATTCTTCTGGAGAGAGGAATATCTTCAGAGTCCTCATCCTCTTCAGTAGCCTTTGTACTAATCCGAGTAGAGAGAGAGATATTCTCAAGTTCTTCTCCTTCTTCTGAAGCCTCAACATTCTCAAGTTCAGCAGCACATGCAATGATTCTTGCATCGGCCTTAGCCTTTGCAGCAATTTCTCTTTCAACTGCTAACTTGTCTTCTGCTTCCTTCTGCTTTCTTTTCTTATCAGCAAGTGCCACAACCCTTGCAACCTTCTCAGCTTCAGCAGCCTTCTCTCTTTCAGCAAGGCGTGCGTCCTCAGCATCCTGAGCTTCATTCTCAGGAACATCCTTTGGCTTCTCAGCAACGATCTTGCCAGATGGTTCAACACTGATTTTTGTTTGAACCATAGTGGGAAGAGGTTCTGAGACAACCACCTTCTCAACAGTCAGGACCAACTTACTTGATCCCTTCTTTCCCTTGCCCTTCTTGGCAGCATTCTTTCCTTTCTGAACAGCAGTCTCAACACTTTCCTTCTGAGCAATACTCACAGAGGAGCCCTTCTCATTCTTCTTCGGAGTCACACCAAAGTTAAGGTTCCTGAAGGTATGCATCTTCAGAACCGTACTCCTACTTGTAACACCTTCTCCTGAAACCACAACAGAGGCTGCCTCAAACAACCTAGTCAGGAGTGAGCCATATGCTAATGCACTCACGGTAGTCACATTCTTCATCTGCCTTATCAGCATGGCAGGTAAATTGATCTTCTTCTGATGGACCAGATGCCACATAAACACTCTTTCCCGGTTGGAAACACCATTAACTCCTCCAGCCTTCGGAAGGAACACGTTAGTTGTCAAATAGTGTGCCCACCTCTGGTGCTGAGTGAGCCAGGTGGCATAAGTTTCCTTGGCACTTAGATCTGGTCTGGCCCAATTAACTTCTGTAAAACCATCTGCTGAACCATCATCACTTATGATGATTCCTTCATCATTAATACCGATCACTTGAGAAATAGAAGCCCTGCTGACCTCAATCTCAATTTCTCCGACTTCTGAGTGTAGAACATCCTCCTCATTAGAAAAGAAATGGAGGTTCTGATAGAATTCGGTGACTAACTTAGGATAAATGAATTCATCGAGAGAGACGAAAGAATTCCAGTTTTGAGCGCTAAGCCATTTGGAGATAGGTTCAGTGGATTTAACTTCATCATCTAGGAACCTAGAGGTGAATACCTAGATTCGCTAACTTTCTTCTTTGATTCAGTGGTAAAGATGTGAGTGACAGTGATTTCTTGAGCCATTGTTAAAGATATAAGAAATTAGGTTAAGAGTCTAGAGAGAAAGTAGAACACAGAAAATCTATGGAGATTCTAATAGCAAAGAAAATGAGAGTAAAAACTTCTAAGTATGGAAAACCCCTATTTATACCCAAACAGGAAACCGTTCCAATTCAAAAAGTAAATACACACCGTTTAAAAGGGAACAGATAACCGTTAACCACAAAACAGCGCCGTAAAATGCAGTAGATAACGCATGCTTAAAAGTCAAATCATGATTAGAATTAATTATCACTTAATTATCTCAAACGATTAATCACTTAAGACACACAGAAATAATTAAACTAAATTACTGAAGTGGATAAGTCATACCAATGCCTTCTCGTAAGTTGCTGAAGGAATTACCAGCCAGAGGCTTCGTAAACATGTCAGCAAGATTCTCTTCAGATGGAACATGAGTAATGATAATATCCTTCTTCAGAACATGATCTCTCAGAAAGTGATGCCTAATATGAACATGCTTCATCCTGCTGTGCTGAATAGGATTCTTTGAAAGATCAATAGCACTTTTGTTATCACAGTAGATTGTAATTGTTCCAGGGATGACTCCATAGTCAGCAATTTGTTGCTTGATCCAGAGCATCTGAGAAACACAACTTCCAGCAGCAACATACTCAGCTTCAGCAGTTGAGAGAGCCACAGAGGTTTGCTTCTTGCTATGCCAGGAGACTAGGCACTCCCCCAGAAAATGACAACCACCAGAAGTGCTGACCCTTTTCAATTTATCTCTACCATAGTCAGAGTCTGTGTATCCTATAGGAGTGAAATCAGAACTACAGGGATACCACAAACCAGCTTCTGGTGTGCCTTTAATATATCTGAGAATTATTTTGACAGCAACATCATGAATTTCTCTTGGCTTTGATTGATATCTAGCACAAAAACACACAGCAAAATGTATATCTGGCCTGCTGGCTGTTAGGTATAAAAGAGAACCAATCATACCTCTGTAGGTTTTCATATCTACAGGTTTACCAGCTTTCTCTTCATCATCAATGTCTTTGCTGACATCTATTGGAATATCAACAGCATTAGAGTCCATCATGCCAAATTTCTTCAGCACTTCTCTAGTGTACTTGGCTTGATTGATAAACACACCATCATTACTTTGCTTGATCTGAAGTCCTAAGAAGAAGGTTAATTCTCCCATCATAGACATTTCAAACTCAGCCTTCATGTGGTCACTGAACTCTCTGCACAAAGATTCATTAGTAGCACCAAATATAATATCATCAACATATACCTGAGCTATAATGATATCCTTGTTCTTCTTCAGAGTGAACAGAGTTGTATCAACACAGCCTCTGACAAATCCCTTAGACAGAAGGAACTTTGTCAGTCTCTCATACCAAGCTCTGGGAGCTTGTTTCAGTCCATACAATGCTTTCTTCAGCTTGTACACATGATCAGGAAACTTAGGATCTTCAAAACCAGGAGGTTGAGACACATAAACTTCTTCATCAATGTAACCATTCAAGAATGCATTTTTCACATCCATTTGAAAGAGCTTAAAACCTTTGTATGATGCAAAAGCACATAAGATTCTAATGGCTTCTAATCTTGCAACAGGAGCAAAAGTTTCACCATAATCTATGCCTTCTTGCTGACTGTAACCTTGAGCAACAAGTCTTGCCTTGTTCCTCACAACGTTTCCAAATTCATCAAGCTTGTTCTTCAAGACCCATCTAGTTCCAACAACTTTTATGTTGTTAGGTCTGGGAACCAAAGTCCAAACTTCTGACCTTTTGAACTGGTCAAGTTCTTCTTGCATTGCCATTAACCAGGAGTCATCATCAGCAGCTTCATAGAAGTCCTTGGGTTCCAGAAGTGACACAAAAGCCACATTCCCCATGTATCTTCTGAGCTGAGCTCTGGTTATGACAGGATTATGAACAGAGTCAATTATGTTCTCTAAGGAATGATTCCTATGAGTTTTAACTTCTCTTGGTACATCCAATGAGTCTTCTGAAACCTGTTCATCATTTGTTGAATCATATATAGGAGCATCTTCTGGAAGGAAGTTGACTTCTGGAGTAGGATTCACTTCTTGAGCTTGTTCAGCAACAGGAGGAACCACTTCAACAGCTCTGGGAGAAACATCTTCTTCTTCATCAGGAGATGTAACTTCAGGAGCTTGAACTACATCTTCATCAGGAGCTCTACTATCTGCAGGGTTAGTCTCATCAAACTGTACATGAACAGATTCATCTAAAGTTTGAGTCCTCTTATTAAAAACCCTATATGCTTTACTATGTGTTGAGTAACCAAGAAAAATGGCCTCATCTGCCTTTGAATCAAACTTTGAAAGATATTCTTTTGTATTCAAAACATAACACTTACAACCAAAGGTTCTGAAATAGCCTATTTTAGGCTTTCGACCTTTCCAGAGTTCATAAGGGGTCTTGTTCAGAATGCTTCTGATTAGCACTCTATTCAGAACATAGCAAGCTGTGTTCACAGCTTTTCCCCAAAAGTACTTAGGAAGCCTTCTTTCATTGATCATAGTTCTGGCAATCTCAACCAGAGTTCTATTCTTCCTTTCAACTACCCCATTTTGTTGAGGAGTTCTGGGAGCAGAAAAGTTATGATCAATTCCCTTGGTTTCACAGAATTCTTCAAACATAAAGTTTTTGAATTCTCCACCATTATCACTTCTGATATGAACAACCTTTTCATTCCTTTCATTCTCAAGTTTCTTTATCAGAACTGAGAAACATCCAAGTGACTCATCTTTGCTAGACAACAAGATGACCCAAGTGAATCTTGAATAGTCATCTACAATGACAAAGGCATACTTCTTTCCACCCATGCTCATTGGTTGAACAGGGCCAAAAAGATCCATATGAAGTAATTCCAAAGGTCTTTTAGTTGAAATGACTTTCTTAGTTTTAAAAGAGCTTCTGGATTGTTTACCAGATTGGCAAGCATTGCATAAATGATTCTTTTTAAAACTAATTTCAGGCAGACCTTCAACCAATTGATTTCTAGCTACTTTGGCTAGAAGATCCATGCTTACATGAGCAAGTCTTCTATGCCAGAGCCAGGAGGTATCCTCTTTGGACATCAAGCATATATTTTTGCAAAGATTCTCAAGGTTCAGCATGAAAACATTTTCAACTCTAATAGCAGTTAAGATAACTTCCCTTGACTTACTGTCCAAGATTTTACATCCAGAGGAGCTGAAGACAACATCTCTACCTTTATCACACAGTTGTGCAACACTCAGGAGATTGAACTTCAGGCCTCTGACTAGGGAGACATCTTCGATCGGAGGATTAGTTCCTATGGATCTAGAACCAAGTATCCTTCCTTTCTGAGCATCTCCAAAGCTGACTTTTCCACCTCTTTTAGGATCAAATGTGATGAATGCTTTTTCATCACCTTTCATATGCCTTGAGCACCCACTGTCAATGTACCACAGCTTTGACATTGATGGAGCACTCAGAGCTACCTGCAACACAATCAATTAGTGACAGGTACCCAATCCTTATTAGGTCCTTCAGAGTTAGATTTCTCTTCAGCAGGTTTTAATGATATCTCAGATTGCAAGAGGTTTTTAATATGGTACTTGCAATCCTTCAACCAATGACCATCACTCTTGCAAAGCTTGCAAAAGGGAGGGTTCTTGGATCTTTCCCTTTGCTTCTTGGGAGATTTCTTCTTCTTCTGAGAAGGACCAACATCTTCAGAGGCCATAACAACACTCTCAGAGGTACCAACATCAGGAGGAGAAGCTATCTCCTTCAGAAGAGAGGGAGTGACAGGTTTCTTCTTCTTCTGGGGTTTATCACTTCCCAGAGGCAGCTTTTCCTTGCCTTTGGTTTTAGAGCCATCAGCAGGAGTGCTGAACTGTTTACACAATTTTTCTTCTAACACTTTCATGTCAGAATAAACTTGAGTAAACCTAAGAAACTTGTCAGCCTCACTCTTGTCCAATTTCCTTTTTAGGTACTTGAACATAATATAGAGTTCTTCAAGAGAATCAAAGATATTTTGTTCAGAAGATATGTTTACCTCGGAATCATATGTAGCTTCAGGAGGTGCGGAAGTTTCTCCTGTGACATCTTCAGAAGTTGGCTCATCAATAGCCATAAAACAAATCTGAGCTTGCTCTTCCTTTTCTTCAGGATCACTGCTGGTCTCAGAGTCTGACCAGGCAGCCAGCATAGCTTTCTTGAACTTTTTCTTATCTTTCTTCAGCTCCGGACAATTAGGCTTAATGTGCCCCGGTTGCTGACATCCATAGCATACAATAGGCTTGTTAGGATCTCTCTTGAACTTTTCACCAGAATCAGGAGTTTTCTTGTCAAAGCTCCTGAAAGGCTTCTTGTAGTTTCCACCTCTGCCTTTTCTAAAGGCCTTCTTGAACTTCCTAACCCTCAGAAGCTTACCCTCGTCGCGTGCGAGTGATTGCTCGCGGACTGATGCTCGTTGAAGAACGGAGAACTTTTCTGGGAGGAACCTTAGGGAGCCGGAATTGCGTGTGCGTTCTCCGGCGTGGTAACTGGGAACATGACTTAATCGACCCTAGCGAGACTGCGAGTGATGCCTGGATTGGAAACTTTTGATAATAGGGGTAGTGTTTTTGGTGGTCAGGAAGACCTTTTCTGAGAATATTTGAAGAAAGTACTCTCAGGCTCGAACTCTAGCAATTCTTTCTTATATCAGAGGCAACCTTAGGCAACTCGAGGAGGCAACTTTATCAGAGGCAACTTTTATCGGGTCAAGAATTGCTTTAGAACGAGCTAGAGAGGAAGGAAAATGAGTGTTTGATGATTTTTTGTTTATGTTTTGAATGAGAAATCCGGAGGGTATTTATAGGTTTCCTTGTGACCGTATGGTCACAAGGTTGTGACCGTATGGTCACTGTTTAGTGACCGTACCGTCACTGGCTTCGCCCGTCTCAGATCTGAATTCGGATCTGAGCCGGACGTTACCCGACACCCGGCCAATGTCGTTTGGAAGTTTGTACACGTGTCACTTTCTCATTGGACCGCCCAGCCACGTGGCAGATAAGGAATGGGTCGTTATCTGCCACGTGGCAGTGACCGTACGGTCAAGGATAGGTGACCGTACGGTCTCAACCAACAGTGTTGTGACCGTACGGTCCCTGATGAATAGTGCTTGTGACCGTATATTCTTTTATGATCAAGGATTTTCTCATAAGCATGAAGGTGCCACACTCATGGTCCCGAGGAGCGGGCGGAAGAGGTTATGGTCCCGAAAAGGTCATCCGTTCTACGACAAGCATCGGTATTTGAGCAGCTGGCGCAACGAGGAGCTCATAGTTTGCTTTCATCATCGGGTTCGAAAACCAGTGCTCACAGCTAGGGCAACATCGGACCACCGGCACGCTGGGGCACCCTGAAACTTATCAAGAATGTCAGGAACCAAGAACTTCACCGGGGCAGTGCCAAAATGGGACATGACTTGGGATCAACTGAGTATTAGGAGCGAAAGAGAAAAGATACTGGGACACAGTTGATCAACCTCAGGACGAAACCACCAGCATTCAGATAAGACTGGTAGGACAAAGTGTCCAACACCATCTGAAGAAAGAAGGTCGGAAAATTGAACTGAAGAGGTCACTAAATCCTCGGATCAAACTCGAGGAGCTACGGAGGTTACCAAATCCTCGGATCAAACTCGAGGAGTTACGGAAGTTACCAAAAGTCCTCGGATCAAACTCGAGGCACCATCAGAAGTTACAAAAAAAATCCTCGGATCAAACTCGAGGTACTATAGGAGGAGTCGAGCGGCCTTACAGTAAGACTATAGAAAACACAACGCCGGAGGCCCAGACTGCAGGAGTTACTCATGAAAGATAGTTGAGCGGCCTTATAGTAAGATTATAGAAAACACGACGCCGGAGGCCCGGACTACAGGAGTTACTCAGGACAGATAGTTGAGCGGCCTTACAGTAAGATTATAGAAAACACGATGCCGGAGGCCTGGACTACAGGAGTTACTCAGGAAAGATAGTTGGTCGGCCTAACAGTAAGATTATAGAAGACACGACGCCGGAGGCCAAGACTACAGGTAAGTTCTCTAAACTCACTTTCGAAAACACGAGCACACACGCAGTAAGTCTTGTTTCGCTTCATTGAGACTGCCCGACAGGTCTTACAAGATGATGTAATCACCCTAGGCACTCCCAAAGAAGCGAGGGGCAAACTATAAGCACTGGTTTTCGAACCCGATGATGAAAGCAATATATGAGCTCCTCGTCGTGCCAGCTGCTCAAATACTGATGCTTATTGGAGAACAGATCACGTTTTCAGGGACATAACCTCTTCCACCCGCATCCCGGGACCATGAGTGTGGCACCTTTATGCTTATGAGAAAATCCTCGTTCCACAAAATGATGTACGGTCAAAAACACTATTCACTAAGGACCGTACGGTCATAACATTGTTTGTTGTGACCGTACGGTCACATCCCTTCTGATCGTAGGTCACTGCCACGTGGCAGACAAAATCCAATCCTTATCTGCCACGTGGCGGGCGGTCCAATCAGAGCTGGACACGTGTACTAAAATCCAAACAACATTGGCCGGGCCTTGTGGGAAGCCCGGCGCAGATCCAAATTTGGATCTGAGACGGGCAAACTAGTGACCATACGGTCACGAAATTGAGACCGTACGGTCACAAGCTACCCTATTAATACCCCCCAGATTTCTCATAATTTTGACCAACAAACACTCATTCTCCTCCCTCTCTAGCTCGTTCTAAAGCAATTCTTGACCCGATATAAGTTGCCTCTGAAAGTTGCCTAAGGTTGCCTTTGATACAAGAAAAGAATTGCTGGAGTCCGAGCTCGAGAGTATTTTCTTAAATATTCCCAGAAAAGGTCCTCACGACCACCAAAAATATATTCCCCCCTTATGAAAAGTTCCAATCGTAGGCATCACTCGCAGCCCCGCTAGAGCTGATTAAGTCATGTTCCTAGCTACTATCTGGAGGACGCCCTATGCAACTCCGGCCCCCAAGGTTCCTCCCTGAAAAGGTCTCCGTTCTTTAACGAGTATCAGTCCGAGAGCGATCACTGGCACGCGACGAGGGTAAGCTTCTGAGGGTTTTGTACCGTGTCACCCGACGGTTTACCGTACAAATGTTTGTGTATTTAAATATTTATGTGTGATTATCCTAAATATCAAGATAATAAACTGTTAGGCTGTATTAAAGATCCTCTGGGCCCTGAAATGTCGGAATTAATAAGTTGTATCCACGAACGTAAATAGAATCTGTGGTTTACAAAACAATCGGTACAAACACCGGTTCGTTCATTTTCCCGGTCGGCCGGGTGGCGACTCTAGTCAAAGAAGGCTAAAGCCGCTATGAGCGACCACTTACGCTCACAGACGTGCGTTGAATAGTCAAGTTAGGGGAATCTCTCTCCTACGTGGACTCGAGTTCTTATTTAGTCTTCTAATCTGAATAGGAAAGAGCGAGCTAAATAGGACCATGATCACCCGCCTAAATAGGCGGGATCCTTGATAAATCCTAGGACAACTAGGATTCGGAGATATCAATCAAATACTATAAATATGCAAGATTTCTACAATCTAAGGTACATTATTCTTGACTCAATCTCTGAGTTCTTTACTTTTCTGATCACAAGTTCTATACTGACTTTAGCATCGGAGAGGGGTCGCCGGTCCACGACCCCTTTTATGCTAACTTTGCTATTTTTCAGGAAACATAGCTTACGTGGATTCAAGTTACAATTTCATGGTAACAAATTGGTGCGGTGAGCGTGGAATCGTTTTAATAAAGATTGTGGCGACGAACATGGTGGCCATAGAGAACGTAGCTACCGAGGATGATCTTGGGCAAAACCAGGCTACGAACATGAATACAGAGAATATGGCTACGGAAGATATTATGATCGCTGTGGATGAAGATGAGGCTTTGAACCGAATGTACGATTGGTCAGGAACTGTTGATCCAGAGAAGCGAAAATGGATGGATAGGGCCACATCGGAAGTAGCCTTTAGGAGGGTTAATGACCTGTCAACCATCAAACTCCTTTAGCGTCAGTTGGAAGAGTTGAATAAACGCATTCCCGCAGGGCAACCTCGAGATGACTCTCAAGGTGTAAAACGCTCTAGGAATACGGAACGTTCTCGTAGTGTCACAACATCTTCGAATCGGAGAACTCGATCTGAAGACAGAGAGAGGACACCAAGGCGAGAGAGATCGGCAGAACAATCACCAACCCCACCGAGGCTTAAGTCTCGTCAGAAGCCATATACGAGAAAAGTTTTACCAGTAGTTGTGAAAAAACTTAATTACGATGATGATTCTAGGTCATCAAGGAGTTCCTCGAGGAGTCGAGATCCCAAGCACCGTCGAACACGAGGAGGTAGTTCTGAGGTGCAAAAGCTTAAATGAAAGAACAAGAGACTGGTTGATCAGTTCGATAAGAGTTTAGCTGAAGGGATCACAAAAGCTCTCAAGGAACAAGATGAGGCAGCTGAGACCAACAAGAGGGGCTCCCGAGAGGGGAAGAAGCGTAGGAAGAGGACCTGAGCTCGAGAAGATTCCTATGAGAGTCCTCGAGGTGAGGAAGGGCCAATCCAGGAAAAAGATAGTCCACTCTGTGCTAAGATCCTGGCAGCGCCCTACCCCACGGGCTTTAAATATCCGAGCTCTGATAAATATAGCAGAGATTCAGACCCAGTGATGCATGTTAAAAGCTTTGGAAGGGCACTCCTCGCAACCCCGGTTAATGATGCGCTCATGTGTAAGCTCTTTCCGACCACTTTGAAGGAAACATCGGCGCAGTGGTATGACTGTCTTCCGCCAGGTTCAATTAAGAATTGGAACCAACTTTCAGCTTCTTTCAAAGCTCATTTTGTCACTGCGATACCTGAAAAGAAGACGGTCGATGACCTGCATAGGGTACGCCGAGGCGAAAATGAGACCCTAAAGTCATACCTGCATAACTTTAATAATGTTGCATTAAAGGTGGAGCCATTCATCATATCTTCAGCTCGAAAAACGTTGGCAGAAAATTGTCAAAATCGGGATCTTCAAATGAAGATTATGACAGAGCGTCCAGAAGATTTTCATGCTTTGATGACGATGGCAAAATCATATGTGGTATGGGATGAGCACCAGGAAGAACCCTCGGGGGGGGGCAAAAGACAGTCAAGTCTGAGGTACATGATAGAGATCGAGGCGTCGATCGAAGTAATGGCCGGAGCTCAGACAAGTGGGACAGGCTTCGGGAAGGGCAGAGGAAGCCTTTTGATAAAAGGGACCGGATTCCACTCCTTGCTCCGAGGGCTCAAGTTCTTCTGTGGGTCGAAGAGCAGAAAGAACAAATTCGATACCCTCCCAAGGGAAAGCCTGAATACAATGGCAAGTATTGTGCTTTTCATAAAATGCATGGTCACGACACAGAGGATTGTGAAATGCTCGCAAAGGAGCTTGATAAGATGGCAGCTAAAGGAAAATTAAAGAACTTCTTTCAGAAGTATAAAGAGCAGTCCCCGGAACGAGAGGGAGAAAAGCACCCTCGAGGGGTTATAAATGTGATTATGGGAGGATCATCCACGGATCGTAGTACTAAAAGGAAACAAGGTATCAAAGAACGAAGGCGAACTGATGAAATTTCAAAGATTTTCGACTTCGGATCTTTAAAAGGTAGGCCAATCGACCCTCATGATGATGCTTTGGTAATCGAGATGCAAGTGGAAGGCTTTACAACGAGAAGGGCTTTGTTGGACACGGGAAGTTCAACAAATATTGTCACAAGAAAAACCTACGAGGCGCTCGGTCTAGATTTGGGTCGTTTGACACCTTCTTCTTCACCTGTAAGCGTAAGTGGTCACTCATAGCGGCTTTAGCCTTCTTTGGCTAGAGTTGCCACCCGGCCGACCGGGAAAATGTATGAACCGGTGTTTGTACCGATTGTTTTGAAAACCAGAGATTCTATTTACGTTCGCGTATACAACTTATTAATTCTGACATTCTAGGCCCTAGAGGATCGTTAATGCAACCTAACTCATTATTTTATTATATTATTATTATCACACAAAAAAAAACATTTAAATAAGATAAAAACACTATACGGTAAATCGTTGGGTGACACGGTAAAAACCCTCAGAAGCTTACCCTCGTAGCGTGCCAGTAGGATGCTTGCAAGCTAGTACTCGTCGAGAACGGAACCGCAGGGAGGAACTTTGGGGCCAAAGATTGCTTCGTGCGTGCTCCTAGTAACTAGAGAGAAGGGATTCCGGGGGAATCCTTCAGGTTTTATAAGATTTGATTGTGGGAGCTCTTTTGCGAAAAGGAGTGCTACATCAGGAATTTGGGAGTAGGATTAAGGGGTATTGGATTATTTTGGCGTCTTGAGGACTTTAGGGAGCTGGGATATTTCAGAGCTAGAACTTCGATATCTGAGCGATTCTTTTATATCAGAGGCAACCTTAGACAACTTTTAAGAGGCAACTTATCAGAGGCAACTTATATCGGGTCAAGAACCGCTCAAAAACCGAGAGAAAATGGGGGAAAGGAAGGAATTGTTGATGGTTTGAATGAGGATTCAGACCCCTATTTATAGGATTTCTGGGGGTCCGTAGTGACCGTACGGTCACAAGTTTGCCCGGCTGGTCAGCATGGGTTTTTTTCGTCCACCGACGCTCATAGGGTCACGAATGTAGTGACCGTACGGTCAGTATGGGTCTTTCTGTCCATCGACACTCGATTTTTGTCCACCGACACTCATACGGTCACAAGAGGGTGTGACCGTACGGTCAAGACCTATGTGACCGTATGGTTTAGGTCTTCAGCCGAACACAGCCTCGTTTTGATAGAGTTTAGTATTTTAGGCATAACTTCTTAATATGAACTCTGATTTCGGTAATTCAAGATGCGTTGGAACGCTACGACATAGATCTACAACTTTTGTGGTTTACGGTGTTCCTAATTCGGACCCTAAAGGGGTCTAAATAGGACTCCAAGTTGGACTATGTGGCGATTCCTTTGTGGCAGAGCTTTATTATGAGCAGAGATGATTGGGCATTCATCTAGAGGATTTGAAAAGCTATTTTATGTGTCATTGAAGGTGTCAATGACAGGTGGGAGAAGTGAGTTTTTGATTCTGAAGAGTCGATCTGTTCTTCAACGAGTATTGATGCTTGTGCGACTGGCGGAACGAGGAGCTCGGAAATTGCTTTAGTCATTGGGTTCGAAAACCAGTGCTTACATCACCTTTACTTGGTATTAGTGGACATCCCGTACTGCTGCTCGGGGAAACACAGCTCGAGGTCGAAATAGGGAATACCACAAACAAATGGAAAACTGTGACCGAATTTTTGGTGATTGAGACACCCATTGCTTATAATTTGATAATTGGCAGGCCTTTGATTTCAAGCAGCCGAGGTGCAATATCCCTTTTCTACCTAGCATGGATGATCCCAACAGAGAAGGGTATGGCAGTGGCACTTGGGAGCCAAACCGTTGTGAGGCATACTTATATCACTTTGCTGGGTATTGTTCCTCAGGAGAGTATCTTGGTTGAGGAAGTCAAAGAGAGTGGCGAGCCAGTTGATACTATTGAAACTATAACTTTAGAAGAAGGAAAGGTTGTACAGGTTTCAGCAGAACTGCAGGAAAATCCGAAGAAAACTGTTGTCGCAGCGCTCGAGGGAAATAAAGATGTCTTTGCTTGGACGTCGGCTGACATTGTGGGGGTATATCGGGACGTCATGGAGCACACGCTAGACATTGACCCAAATTATACTCCTGTGAAACAGAAGAAAAGAAACCAGGGGGCGGAGAGACAATAGTTCATTAAAGGTGAAGTTGAAAAACTCCTCGAATTCGGAAGGATCAAGGAGGTTCATTATCCACAATGGATCTCAAATGTGGTTCTGGTCAAGAAGGCAAATGGGAAGTGGAGAATGTGTGTCGACTTCTCCGATTTGAATAAAGCATGTCCCAAGGATTTCTACCCGTTGCCATGTATTGACATGTTAGTAGACTCGACGGCTGGTTATGAGGTGTATTCTTTCCTCGATGCAAAGGAGAGCTTTCATCAGATCTCGTTGGCCGAGAAAGATATGGAAAAAACGAGCTTCATTACGCCCGAGGGTACTTATTGTTATCAAGTAATGCCTTTTGGTTTGAAGAATGCAGGGGCGACATATCAAAGATTGGTCAACAAGAAGTTCAAGGAGCTCATTGGAAAGAATGTCGAGATCTACGTTGATGATGATAGTAAAGAGTAAAAAAGCTGAAGATCATGCTAAGGATCTCAAGGTGGTTTTTAAGATTTTAAGGGAGTACAATTTGAAGCTCAATCCCAAAAAATGCACCTTTGGGATTAATTCTGGCAAGTTCCTGGGTTTCATGATCTACAAACGAGGCATCGAGGCAAATCCGGACAAAATCAAAGCTATCATTGATCTTCAACCGCCTCGGAGTGTACGCGAAGTACAAGTTTTAAACGAAAAGATCAATGCTCTGGGTCGGTTTATCTCTTACTCGGCTAAACGATGCATGCAATTTTACAAAAGTCTTAAGGGAGTGAAGGACTTTAAGTGGACTGATGAGTGTCAAGCCTCGTTCGAGGACCTCAAGAAGTTTTTGGCCTCTCCACCTCTTTTAAGTCAACCTGTGAAAGGAGAAGACTTGTATTTATACATAAGCGTTGGAAAGGAATGCATCGGCATGGTTTTAGTTCGAGAAGAAGACGAAGGAAGAGTACAGTTCCCGGTCTATTATGTGAGCAGAGTGCTTCGAGAAGCGGAGTCAAGATACCCTAAGATGGAAAAGCTTGCTTATGGGGTATACATAGCTGCCCAAAAGTTGAGACATTATTTCTTGAGTTATACCATAATTGTTCGTACAGACACCCCACTCAGGAAGATTCTTTCTCGACTTGAGGCCTCGGGGAGACTGACGGAGTGGTCGATAAAGCTCACTGAATTTGATGTAAGGTTTGAGCCTTGACCATCAAAGAAAGCCTAGGTCCTCGCTGATTTTCTTGTTGAAATTCCACCCGAGGAAGAAACCGAGCCAGTATTGAATACTTGGGAAATCTTCGTGGATGGGAGTGCCAAAAAGAGTCAGTCAGGAATTGGAGTTTTTTGCAGAAGTCCAGACGGTTTGGTTTTCAGGCACGCTGCAACTTTAGGCTTTGATTCTTCGAACAACGCAGCAGAATACGAGGCAATATTGTTCGGCTTGCGCTTGGTGAAAATTATAAGAGCAGACAAAGCAGTGATCAAAAGTGATTCGAGCTTGGCAACCAATCAAATCAGGAACTCTTGGGAGACTAAGCATGCTCGAATGAAGAAATATCACGAGCTTGTGAAACGTATGATCGAAGAATGCAAACTCATGGCCTGCAAAGTTGAGATAGTGCAGATTCCGAGAGAAGAAAACAGGGAAGCTGATTACTTGGCTAAATTAGCTTCAGATCCTTCTAACCCACACTTGTGTCCATGTGATGTGCAGGTTGTTCCTTGTGCAAGCATCGATTCCAATGAAGTTTTGATTACAGATCGAGGTAATGAATGGTATTGGCCAATCTTCGAGTACTTGCACGAGGGGAAACTTCCAGAAGATAAGTCACAACATCCGAAGATTGTGAGAAAGTCCAGTAGATACACAGTCGTAGATGGAAACTTGTTCAGAAGGTCTTACTCTCAACCATGGCTCAAGGCCGTCGGGATTGAGGAAGGAGCTAAGATCTTAGAGGAAATCCATGAAGGATCGTGTGGGGCTCATGAGGGCTGGAATGTTCTGGCTAGGAAGGCAATGTTGTTAGGCTATTATTGGCCTCAAATGAACAATGATGCTATGGAATTTGTAAAGAAGTGCAGCGCCTGTCAAGCTCATGCTTCAGTCTTGCAAAGCCCAGCCTCGGGTTTGGAAGGCATCAAGGTAGCTTGGCCATTCGCCACTTGGGGTATTGATATCGTAGGGCAATTCCCAATCTCAAACAATCAGAGGTAGTATGTTATTGTTGCGGTCGATCACTTTACAAAGTGGGTCGAGGCTGAAGCAGTTTCCTCGATAACAGCTCAACATATTGTGAAATTTGTCAAGAACAACATTGTGTATCGTTTTGGGATCCCCAATATGATAATCACAGACAATGGCAAGCAATTCGACAATGTTCTATTCAGAAATTTCTGTGAAATAGAGGGAATCAAGCTAAGGTTTAGTTCTGTCTTCCACCCCCAAACAAATGGAATGACCGAGAGAACTAATCGAACAATAATGGAAGGAATCAAGAAGCGCCTAACTCATCTCGAGAAGTTAACCAACTGGGTCGAAGAGCTGTATCATGTGTTGTGGTCGTATAGGACAACTCCAAAGACAACTACTGGAGAAACCCCTTTCTCGTTAACTTATGGGATAGAAGCTTTTATTCCAGTCGAGATTAAGGTTCCGAGTACAAGAGTTCTTCATTATACCGAGGAATGGAATGAACTTAACTTGCGAGACAACTTGGATGACCTCGAGGAGAAGAGAGAAATGGTGCATGCTCGAATCGAGGCATATAAGGCTAGAACAAAGAGAATCTACGATAAAGGTGTAAGGCCTCGACAGTATTTCAAAGGAGATTATGTCTTGCATAGTACAGCAGCCTCGAGCACAAGGCAAGGCAAAGGCAAACTGGGAATTAAGTGGGAAGGACCATTTAATATCATTGAATGCGTCGGGACGCATACTTATCGTTTGCAGCATCTTGATGGAACTGAGGTTCCAAGGACATGGAATGCAATCTCTCTCAGAAAATATTATTTTTAGAGATTTTTTATTATCTTTATGTAGTAACCTTAGAATTCAATTTAGGAGTTATTATTGAATAAAGGCCCTCGAGGCATCGTTTTCATCTATGACTTTTAATTCAGATATAACTTTGGAATTACTTGCTTATGAAAAGTGCTCGTGACACAGTAAACTCATAGATTTTACATAGATTTATTTTAAAACTTGTTCTAAGTATTCGACACTGGACATTTTGGTTCACATTAAAATCAAGCCTATTGCATGCTGGAAGGCTTCGATAATAACCAAATCTAAGTACGTTGTGGTAAGAATCCACCCTACAAGAGTTAGCCCGACCAGGAACAAAGGGGGGGCTACTACGAGGGCTGCGAACAAATATAGTTGAAATATTTACATTTACAAAGTATGATGTTATCAAGTAATCCAGAATTCAAAGACAAAGCAAGAAGGTTTAATTAAGAACGAGCTTCTATAAGCTACTTGTACAGTGGATATTAGACGTAATATTACAAGACAAGTAAGATAGAAGAAGTTTATATATTAGAAATTGTTACCAAGAAATTGTAACTTGAATCCACGTAGGCTATGCTTCCTGAAAAATAGCAAACGTTAGCCTAAAGGAGGCCGCTGATCGGTGACCCCTCTCCGATGCTAAAGTCAGTATAGATTTAGTAATCGGAAAAGTAAAGAACTCAGAGAATGAGTCTAGAATAATGTACCTTAGATTGTAGTAAATCCCATGTATTTATAATGTTTTATCAAGTATCTGAATCTTAGTTATATTAGGACATATCATTAGTTACGCCTATTTAGGCTCATGACCTTAGTCCTAATTAGCTTGAACTCTCCTTATTGAACTAGGAGACTTAACAGGAAACATAATCCATGTAGGAGAGTGTTTCTCCTATCTTTGACTATTCAACGCACGTCCCATGTGGCAAGTGAGGCTAATAAACTTAGTCTTCTTCAACCGACGTGGTCCTAAGCTTATTGATTATCGGTACACGTGTCATGCTAAATATAACGTGATAACAGAAGCCCCCCCAAAAGGATAAACAAGCTCCTTTAGGACTTATGCCTTAACAATCTTTAAGTAACCAAACAATACTCACGGCCCAGCTTACAGGCCCAAACAGCAAACACGGCTATCAGCCCAATAATTTTAACATTAAGTCCAACCACCCAAATCGCACGTTGCTTTTAAATTGCCACACTTGTCATCAAGCGTGGTCTCAAACTTAACTTCCCTCCAAGCAAACGAAAGGGTTTTGTAATTCAAAACCTCAAGTCTGACTATAAATACCCATAGAAACCACTTCATTTCTTACGCTCTCAAAATTCTCTAAGTAATTTTGCAAACCGCTTCTCCAGATTCCTGTCCGCACATCTCAATCGTAAGTGTTGCAAATTTATTCTTCCTTTTCACGTCTTTTGTTTCTAAAATGGCTTCATCATCGCAAAACCCTAACTCCTCAAACGAGACCTCTCAATCATCAAACCCAGAACTCGACCACCGCCGCCGTCAAACAATAATTGACTGGTCTGAGGAAGAACTCACACCTCCTCGCATTCCTATTGAAAATCGTAATGTCCCAACCATACCCATTACGCCCCGAAACCCTAATCCTCCTATTCAAATGCCGGCACGAGCACCACATCCTGAACACGGCTTATGGAAAACTGCTCTCCCTCACGAAGTGTCCAAGATTGATACTGACGTGGCACTTCGCGAACTGAAGAAGAAGTTCCCTTTCCTCAAGGATTTTGATTGCGCTGTGCCCAGGCTTGAGGACATGATGTTCACGGGTAAAGGGCACAAAGTCGCAGTTCTCGAGAGACTCGTGGAGTATGGTATGAGGTTTCCTTTCCCCGAGGTGGTGAACGACATCCTCAACGAGTTCAACTTTTGCCCAGCTCAGATCGTTCCCAACTCATGGGTCGAAATGCTTGCTCTTGTTCGAGTATGCCAAGATCTAGGAGTTTTGCTTACCGGGAACCTTTTCAAATACCTGAGAACCCCCACCAAAGCTCAGAAACATCCATGTATTTCCTTCAAAGAGGTTCATGAGCCCAAAGGTCTAATTGGTGGCAAACCCTCATCTCACAGTGGCCATCGTTCTCGGTGGATCTGGGTCGGTCCCGAGGATGGCAATCTTCGGTGGCCCTGGAGGCTAGATTTCAACGAGTTCCCAACTAATCCAAGCACATGGAGAAACCCCACAAAGACCGTGATTCTAAGCGAGGAGGAGCAATGCTCCCTCAAGAAACTCCAAAAATATAAACCTCCTGGTCCCATCACCCTCGAGCAATTCCTAACACGCTACCGAGGCAATATGCCCATTGCTACAGTGGGAGAAGATGGGACCATCTATTATTTTCCTGCGCCCGAGGTTAACCGAGCTCACCTCGGGGAGCCAATTTCTCTTCCAAAAGATCCTCGTAAGCTTTCTAGTTTTTAATTATCAAATTTGTTATGTGCAGGAGTATTTTCATGGCTCCTAAGCTAACTTACAAACAACGCCTTGCTGCAGCTCGACTCAAGGCGCTCGGAGGTGTGATCGAGGCTTCCTCAACCATCGTTCCTCCCAAAGGCCCTTGAGTAACGACCAAGAAGGTCAGTGCCTCGTCAATAGGCAATGCTGCCACGAGCGAAGCCCACGAGCCTATAACTGCTCAGGCGGAGAAAATACCCTCTCCCGAGAACCAAACTTTACCCGAGGAGCCAGGTAACCTCATCAACTTTTAAACGAAACTTCTCGTACTGTTATTTCTTTTCTCCATCTAAAAATTTATAACTTCTATGTAGAAATCCAAACTCTCTCCTCGAACACAGAGGACGAACCTGAAGAGGTGCATCACGAAATTCAATCCTCGATGTTAATTAACATCTTATTATTTTGATGACTTACTTTATTAATAGTTTTTATATTAATGCTCCATATGTGACAAAATGACTTTTATCATATACTATATACTTAAATGATTTATATAACTCTAGATGTTATTAAATGATATTTCAAATAAACTTTAAAAAGAAATATCTAGAGTTATCCCAAAAAGTATATGATTTAAACTTTTGATCTTACGTGCTCTAACTATGCCATATTTTACTCGAGATCAAACGTTTTATGTATGTATGCCATGAACTTAATTGTGTGAATATGAGATATATTATGGACTATTTAATCATGACATAATCTTATTTGAAACATACTCTTGCCATGATTATTTTACGGGGTTCATAATTATTACGACATCTCAACTTCACTAAACATTTTCGGTTTATACATACTTGCCATGATGTGTGATCAAGACATTTATCATCTATACTTACACGAATTTGATACATTAATTTGATGATAATATGTACGTTTATATGGTATTAATTCATGGTGATTAAAATTGTTCAACAAAGAAGAAAACTCAAGTTAATCTACACCATTCCATCTACCATCCTTGATCTTCATCCTACGGCCAAGAATTGAACTTGATGAGCAAGTTTGATGTCTCTTCCATGCCAACTCATGTTGTACTTTCAAGTGCTTCTCAACCTCTACTTTATGCACCAAAACCGAGTTAGTCAAAAGGAGAAGAAGAGTTTGTGGTTAAAATGAAGAAAGTACACTTACACATTGACATAAAGTGAAATGTGATGGACATAAAGTTGATAATGAAGAGACAATTGCTTCCAACGGCTATATCAGATTTGTTGCACGAATTTGGACTTGCAACGGCTCTATTTTTAGCTATAAATAGCCCGGGAAGTTGACAGTTGAAGATAAGGGAAAAACAACGAGAATTAAAGCTATCATACGAGAGATTTCACAGCTTTGATTAATATTTTCCTTCAACTGTATTAAGAGAGTTTGAGTGTAATTTATTTCATTCAAAAAGATACAGTAAGATTAAACGGGGGGGGGGGGGGGGGTTTAATATGGGTTTTACACTAGATCCTTACAAAAGTGTAATAGGTTCTTAAGCACCCGTAAGCTTAAGAGAGGTTAACACTGAGCGTTGAAAGTGGCATAAGTTTCTTAGTTGAGCTTGAGAAAAACTATGAGAAGTCACTCGACGCTTGAAGTTCGAGAGAGTAAATACTGGTAGAGGTATTTGCTGGTAGTGTCTCGGATTGTGAGAACTGTCTCAGGCTTGATTTCTGCCCGTAAAGAAATCATAGTGGAAAATCTCGAGAGGTTCTCTGGGGGACATGATTAGGCTCACAAGGAGACCGAACCTGGATAAATAACTGTGTCAAAATCTCCCATCCCTTACTCTCTTTAATTATTGCTATTTAATCACTTGCTTGCATTTATTTATATATCTATTAACTGCTAGTGATTAATTGTGCTTAATTCTTCTATACTCTTATTTTCTATAAACAACTGTTTCTTCCGCAAAACTTATTTGAGCTGTTGTTTATTAAAATAGGCAAAAATATTAAGAGTATTTGAAAGTATTTTTAAAAGCAATAAATCCTATTCACCCTCCTCTAGTCTTTATACAGTCATATTTGGGCCAACAATTGGTATCAGAGCCAATCTCTTTGCCTATAAAGTCTAACAACTTTAGAGAGATTCGTAAATGACTAACAAGACTATTAATTTTCCAGGGAACATGTCTACACAGATGATTCCTGAGAGACAGTCTACAGTTAGACCGCCCCTATTTTATGGAGTAAATTACTCCTACTGGAAAAATAGGATGAGAAATTTTATTCAGTCTACATATATTTTTGTTCGGAAAAATATCAGAGATGGTTCAACTATTCCCACAAAAATAGTTGACGGTGTCAAAATAGAAAAGACTGAATCTGAATACACGGATGAGGACTGGAAACAGTTGCAATTAAATGCTAAAGCTATTAATATTTTACATTGTGCTTTAGATACTAATGAATATCATCGTGTTTCAGGATGCGCAAATGCGAAGGAGATTTGGGACAAACTCGAGGTCACCTATGAAGGGACACAAAAACAAAAGGATCTAAGGGTAAATTTGTATATGCGCGAATATGAATTATTTAAGATGGAGGTAAACGAAACCATTTCAGAAATGAATACGAGGTTTACCGCCATCATAAATAATTTAAAAGCCCTTGGAAAAACCTTTCAAGATGAGGAGCTAATTAAAAAATTAATGAGAACAATGCCCTCAGTCTGGGATCCTAAATTGACAACTATTGATGAAGCTAGAGATCTATCCACTTATGCTTATGATGAGTTTATTGGATCTCTGCTTGCTCACGAAATTAAAATGTCTTCTGTCAATGATAAAGAACCCGAGACAAGAAAGCTTAAGTCCACAGGATTAAAAGCTAAGGTAGTAAGTGAAAGTTCAGATGATGAGTCTGAAGAGGAAATTGCTTTACTCACTCGAAAATTTAACAAATTCTTAAAGAAAAAGAATTTTCGAAAATTTCCTAAAAATAACTTTCACAAAGAGCCCAGAACTTGTGATAAGTTCAAAAAGGACTCTTCTCATGATGTTGTCTGTTTTGAGTGTGATAAGCCAGGACATATCAAACCGAATTGTCCTAACTTGAAGAATCAAAACAAGAAAAAGGAGAAGGGTAAACGGGCTATGGTGGCAACTTGGAGTGATAGTGATGAATCTTCAAGTGATGAAGAAGATGATGAAGTTGCTCACATTTGTTTCATGGCAAAAGAAGAACTATCTGAAAATTCATCAGACGACTGTGAAGATGAATCCCCCGAGGTAACTTTCAGTCTAATGTCTAAAGATGAATTAATTTCTGTTTGCTGTGAATTATATGATACCTCCATTGAGACTCTAATGAAATTCAAAAATTGCAAGAAAGAGAATAAGAGTCTTAAAAGAGAAAACTCAGAATTACTAGACAAAGTAAAATTTCTAGAAACGAGTAATTCTGAAATTCTCAGTGAGGTACAAAACCTGAAAAACCAAAGAATAAAAGATGATCAAATCATAAAAAGTTTTTCAAAGGGTAAGGAAATACTTCATGATATCATAGAATCCCAAAGAAGTTATAATGACAGATCTGGGATTGGATGTTATAGTGAAAATCATGAAAGATTTGCTAAAGATAAACTAAAGAAAAAGAAGGATTATAATAAACAGTTGAAGACTAAAAGGTCAAGAACTGTTATTATTGTAATCATACTGACCATACCATTAAACATTGCAAATTTAAAAATGGTCAATATAAAGGAAAGTTTATCTGGGTTAAGAAAGTGTCGAGATTGTTTGCTGCTAACTTACCAGGACCCACAATTAATTGGGTACCTAAGTCTAACTGATTAATTGCAGGGACACGTGAGAGGCACACAAAGGTCAAAACAGTGGTATGTTGACAGTGCCTGCTCAAGACACATGACTGGTGATAAAAACGCATTCACCTCAATTAAATCTTATAGTGGAGGAAGTTTACAAGATTCCTATTATGAACTTGTTTTTCTTCACTCTCTCACTTTAACTAAAGCTATGCTAAGAAAGATTGAGAATGGAAAAAATGCTCTGTTTTTCTTGATCAAACAGTGCGTTGAGATTTTGCTCGATAATCACGCGTTGTTGATGCAGTGGAGCTTGGCTACTATATATAGTGAATGAGAATGACCGTTGGTGAATTTGAATCTTCAAAAGAGATGACATCAGTTGTTGTAGCCGTTAATTTGTCAAGTCTTCAAATGGTCTTCAAACACTTTGATTCCGTTAACCTTGTTCTTTAACTAAATTCGGTAAGTGATTTGAAGTTGAAGATAAGGTTGACTGGAAACATTCTTCAATTGGATTAACAAAGGGTAGACAAGGAAATTCTGGTTTCGCTTTGAGTAGACAAGCGCGCTCCTTCAAAACAGCCTTTTGAACTTTTGGCGCCTTGCATTAAATGCAATTGTCAGAGCAATAAATGCTAACGGAACCCGTGACTTAGCTTCTGATAGCTAATTTCAATTGTCTAGACTTCTGATCGAATTGATAAAACTTCTGATTGCAAAGAACCTCTGAGAAGAGCTTTAACAGACTTCGTAGCATCGGAGCGGAGTATCCAGCTTCTGATTATTGAAACACTGTCTTCAGCTTTCGGAACTTCTGAGTCCTTCAGGCAATCCAGAAATATTTCATTCAGCACCTGCTGAGTAACTTACATACAATGCTTAAAACAAAAATTGTTAGTCAACATTAAACCGTATGTAAGGGAATCTTAATTTTCATCTTCTGAAACGTTTGGACATAATGAAAACACTTAGGGTTCATCAAAAAATTCGCGTGTATATACACAAAAGAGCTTGGCTACTATTTATAGTGACTTGAGATGAATGTTGCTTGAATTTAAATCTTCAATTTGATGATGACATAGTTGTAGCCGTTAATCTGTCATTTCTTCAAACCGTCTTCAAAGCACTTTGATTCCGTTAACCTTGTTCTTTAACTTAATCCGGTAAGTGATTTGAAATCAAGGATAAGGTTGACTGGAAACATTCTTCATTTGGATCAACAAATGGTAGACAAGGAAAAACTGGTTTTGTTTGAAGTAGACATGCGCGCTCCTTCAAAACAGCTTTCTGAACTTTTGGCGCCTAGCATTAAATACAGGTGTCAGGAGCATTAAATGCTTAACCAAACCAGTGACTTATCTTCTGTTCACATTATTCCTTTTGTCTAAGCTTCTGATCAAATGCAATGAGCTTCTGGTTGCAGTTGAACTTTGAGGCGAGCTTTATCTATCTTCTGAAGTTCTTCAGAGCGGAGCATCCAGCTTCTGAGCTTTAACTTCTGTCTTGAATTGATCTTCTCTTCTGAGTTCCATATGCAATCCAGACTTGATTGTTTCAGCACCTTCTGAGAAAAACTTACACACACTTAACAAAAAAATGATAGTCAATATTGATAAGTGTATAAGTTAGAATTAAATTACATCTTCTGAAACGTTTGGACATAATCAAAACATGTAGGGTTCATCATTCTCCCCCATTTTGGTTATGGACAAACCGTGGTTCAGACGGTAAAGTTACTTAGATAAGCATAGAGTTTAGAAAGCAACTTCCTGTTAGATATGTTTTTCAATGTCTCTGAGTAACTTAACTCCCTCGTTACAATGTAAAAGGTGAACTCTAACTGTAAGCACCGGTTTTCGAACCCGATGACGAAAGCAATTTCCGAGCTCCTCGTTTCGTCAGTCGCACAAGCGTCAGTACTCGTTGAAGAACGGATCGAATCTTCAGAATCAAAAACTCACTTCTCCCACGTATCATTCACACCTTCAATGACGCGTAAAATAGCTTTTTAAATCCTCTAGATGAATGCCCAATCAGCTCTGCCCGAAATAAAACTCTGCCCGAAATAAAACTCTGCCACATAGGAGGCCTCTTTAGACCCCTTTAGAGTCCAAATTAGGGAAAACTCAAAACACGAGAGTTGTAGATCCATGTCTTAGCTTTCCAACACATCTTGAGTCACCTCAATCAGAGTTCATATGAAGAAGTTATGCCTACAATACTAAACGCTGTCAAAACGAGGCTGTGTTCGGTTGAAGACCTAAACCATACAGTCACATAAGTCATGACCGTAGGGTCAAACATGCTTTGACCGTACGGTCACTACATTGTGACCGCATGAGTGTCGGTGGACAAAAATCGAGTGTCGGAGGACAAAAAAACCCATACTGACCCATACTGACCGTACGGTGACTGTTGTGCCGTACGGTCACTTCTTTCGTGACCGTACGGTCACTATTCAAGTGTTGGTGGACTAAAAACCCATGCTGACCAGCCGGGAAAAGATGTGACTGTATGGTCACAAGTTTTGTGACCGTACGGTCAATGAGGACCCCCAGAAATCCTATAAATAGGGGTCTGAATCCTTATTCAAAACCATCAACAATTCCTTCATTTCCTCCATTTTCTCTCGATTTCTGAGCGATTCTTGACCCGATATAAGTTGCCTCTGATAAGTTGCCTCTGAAATTTGCCTGAGGTTGCCTCTAATATAAAAGAATCGCTCAGATATCGAAGTTCTAGCTCTGAAATATCCCAGCTCCCTAAAGTCCTCACGACGCCAAAATAATCCAATACCCCTTAATCCTACGCCCAAATTCCTGGTGTAGCTCTCCTTTTCGCAAAAGAGCTCCCACAATCAAATCTTATAAAACCTGAAGGATTCCCCCGGAATCCCTTCTCTCTAGTTACTAGGAGTACGCACGACGCAATATGCGGCCCCAAAGTTCCTCCCTGCGGTTCCGTTCTCGACCAGTACTAGCTTGCAAGCATCCTACTGGCACCCTACGAGGGTAAGCTTCTGAGGGTTTTTTACAGTGTCACCCAACGGTTTATTGTACAGTGTTTTTACCTTATTTAAATGCTTTTTTGTGTGATAATAATAATATAAGAAAATAATGAGTTACGTTGCATTAAAGATTCTCTAGTGCCTAGAATGTCGGAACTAATAAGTTGTATCCACGAACGTAAATAGAATCTCTGGTTTTCAAAACAATCGGTATAAACACCGGTTCATACATTTTCCTGGTCGGCCGGGTGGCGAATCTAGTCAAAGAAGGCTAAAGCCGCTATGAGGGTCCACTTACGCTCACAGTGGCGACTCTGCTGGGGACCAAAAAAATATTCTACTGTTATAAGTTAACTTCAACGTCTGACTTCTTGAAGTTTATTTATTAATGGAAGGATGTGTGTTTGGTTTTCACTTTTGATAAAATTATTTCTTAAATTATTTTATGAAAAGTAAAAATTGGGATACAACTGAAACATTCTGAAAGTCTATGGCTATATACGGAGTTATTGCTTTCTCATACTGCATAAAACAAAAATTCCGAATGGTCAACGTGTGTTATGGGTCACGCTTACTGTCGTTTCCTTTAAGGGACGCATAAGTCGATCTGTAACACCACCCACAGCCTCATACTGTCGACACGCTGCTGAAAACCCTTAAATGGGGAGGCGCTAGGTATATCTTGTTGTGGGAACCCTTTTGTACTATCAAACGAGACCGAAGCCTCATATAGTCAGCCTAGATATCTCCCCTAGGAACTACCCCAAACATCATGTAAATCACGTCTGTTGAGAGCGTTTTGACGTCGAAAGGAAAGATGTTAAAAGAAACCCACCTAGGACAGAGACGCACCACGTGAAGATTGAGAGGGAGTGCCGTGTACGCATGAATGTCTACACTAACTGTTTGATCGCTTACTTTTACTTGTACATATATTAGACGTAACCTTAACCTAGGAAGGAGTCATGTTCCCATGATACTCCTTAAAATTATAGGGGCACCCTGTTACGTCAAACATTTTATCCCACGAAACACGACGTTATGTCGTCTGTTTCATTTCGTAAAGAAACTCAATCTCGTGAGATAAAATCATGGCGTCACAAATATCGCCCCTTAAGTCAAAACGGGTGTCATACGAAGCTGCATGTCCGAGATTACAAAAGACGCTTTAATGATTTAGGATAAGGCCATACAGGTATACCGATTTAATCTGCTGAACCAAAACATACATTGTCTTGTGCTCCTCCCGAAAAGGAGTTTAGGGTTCCTCTTGAGTCTAAAGGCACACCGCCCCGTGAAGTCCACGCAAATCAATAACGCGTTGGACCAATAATACTTTGTCTTGTACTGCTCCCCAAAAGGAGTTTAGGGTTTGTCTTGAGTCTAAGGGCACACCGCCTCATCAGTCCACACATGTCAATTCCAATAAAAAATAAATAAATACATAAATAAATAAAAAATGATTTTCTTGCATAGAGTCAAACATCACTCCAGTGTCTAGTATATGTCCCCTAGTCTCTGTATAAAAAATCGGGTCTTGTTTTCACGTATAAATACACAAAGTTCCATCACCGGGCCACTCATAATTCAAATATTTGTCGTCACTTATAGAGCCAAGGGTCCTGAATATTGTCTACAATCATCAGTCTAGGGTCCAAAGTGTAAATCCATTTCATATACATGTGAAGCATTACCCGTACGGATTAGCGTACATCATCAAACCACACATAGTACACCGCCGTCATTTTACCTAAACGTGTCACACACACACGATGTCCAAAACATAAAAGCACGTATCCCCTTACCCGCTAGGTTTGTCTCCTTCAGGTGTGTCTACCCTTAGAGTGTCATACGTTAGGCCACTTGTTTCGCATCATCCTACTTAATAGGGTCCACATGCATGCACATTGTCATCATCTTGTGTCTTAGGCGTACATACACATCGGTGCCATACCGGAGAGAAATAGGAAAATGTCAATGAGGTACCATAATCTCACAAGTATAATTCGTCTGGATGTCATAGGCACACTTTAGGTTAGGGCACACACACAAGTGGTCCAAAACGTCAAAAACCCCACCTATACGGGAACGCCTTCTCTTTATCCAAAATTCCCAAACACTACTTGACCCAACCCGAAATCACAAAACCGCAACACACCTAAACCCAAGCCAGCTTCCATCAAGGAGACTGTCAGACCAACAAGGAAGAATCAGAGATAGGGACCAAGCCCTCAGACGAAGAGTTGGACGACCCAAGGAAGTTCTCCATGATATCCTCTCAAACTCTAATCCAAACTGAAGACGACGCAAGCCTCGACCCTTAGCCTACCTCAGAGACGAACCACTCCCCGCGTATTACCCAACACTCCAAAAGACTCTACCCTAAACTTCACCAAACTACCCTGATACATACCAAACCCCATCTCACTTCAGTTAACAAGCTCCTCATGAACTATTCCAGAGCAAACAAAAGACCTTATCCGAGCCAGTTAATACCTAGTAAACCGGATAGCTAAGAATACACCCCTAAGAGGATTGATGGAGAACTTTACGTCGTATCGAGCACACCCAGGAAGATGAAGAACCGAGCAACATCATAAGGAATCGACTAGGCTCTATCCCACTTATCCTATCCACGTGTTTACAAACCCGTGCTTGGATAGAAAAAGCGTTTAGCTCACTCGTGTCTACATTCATTTGCATCCCTCAAATAGACATTAGGAAGATATAAGCATAATTAGAGCATGTGTGTCTAGTATGAATATGCCCTCAACCGTGAGAGAAAGGACCACCGCCAGACGAACGGCCCCAACTAGGACATACCTCACGAGATGAATAAATGGCATAAGGAGGAGGAATTACTGGATCAATGCAGAAGCACATCTCCTTCAGAGCCCTGGAAAAAGAAGAGACCTCGCTCTGAGGAACTAGGACAGTGCACAAAAATTAAAATGGAGCGTACAAGTACTCAAGGTGTCTCCATTTAAGATGAACCAAGGTCCGTCAGCCTTCAAAACTAGACCCATGAAGCCCTCAGAATCCCCTTTATGCACTCTACATTCCCATGGACAAAGGGAGAAACAAAAGGAGAAGTGAAACCACCCCTCGGAGGAACCCATAGCTCGAAGATAGATCACATCCACAAAACCTCAAAAAGAGCGACGACATTTCCATATCAAGGCTTCATGCAAAAGACAGAGCGGATGGTATCCCAAAGATATGAAGACATCTTACAAAAGGCGTACTCCATGCAGAAGGTAGTGACGGGATCTACACCAAGGAGAACAATGGAGACACTAGGATTTCATCATAAGAATCACTTGTACGCTTCCAAGGATCAAGTGACAGCATTAGGATACGCGGTTTCATCCCATGAGAAAGAACGACGGTCCCGCACCACGGAAGAACCCTCACTACAAGGGGCAAATCATCATCACAAGAAGAGAAAAGATAGTCAACTAGGACTGGTTGATAACGAGTGCACATTCATACTAGACATACATGAACCATTTATGCTTATATTAACTAGTCTAGATGCTTTTGTTAGTGAGTCTAAATGTCTTTTTCAAGAGTCTATCAACTGCGTATATTCTAGAATGTCATAAGTCATAGAGGAGTCAAGAACTTAGACAGTAAAATATGCACACTCCGTTCTAAACACTACCCGACTCCCCTAGGGTTTGAGAGAACAAAAAGACCCGCTAGATCTAACATCCCAAAAGTAGATCTTGGCAACATTCAGGGCCAAAAGAAAGAAAGCCTGCTAGGTTGAAAACTCGAAAGAGCGATCTAGGCAACAATAAAGGCAGCTCGCTAAGTTGCAAACCATAGAGTCATCTTAGGCAACAATTAGAGCAATAAAACACCTCACCCTAGGGGCAATCACGAAAATTTCATCGGGAGTTGCATTTGAACATCTTGATTCCAACCCTGACAACCTAGAAGCTACACAAACTCCTGATGGTCTCTCACACCCTATCCTCATCACGAAACCTCCACAACCCTCGCTTCCATCATCCAACCTTAAATCCTTGCACCATTTACGAAACTTACCCTACAAAGCCTCACCTCCACCATCCGTACCTAAACCCTTTCTCTCCGCACAAAAACTATCCTAACATCCCTGAAACACCTACGAAAACCTCGCCTCCTTCTTCTAACCCAAAACCTTCGCTCACATCCTCCAAAAGAAAAACCATGAACCTACCCTTATATAACCACATCACATATAACCAAGACCTTGGGGTCACCCACTGACACGGGACACACTTTATTGAGAACCAAGAGTCGTTTTAAGTCACCCAGACACGTGTCCACACACTCACTCATACATGCCACATGTCCTAGGTCGTCCAACAAAAAACCCACAAAATAATACCACACGAGTCACAAGATGAGATAGCCCCCCTAGTTTGCACACAATCACATGTCCACAAGTCTAGTTACATGCACACATTAGACACTTAGGTCATCTAGCCGAAATCTATGAAAGATATAAGTAGGACATCTCCTCGTGCACACACACATTGAGTCACACACACTTTGGGTTTTAGATCGTTATAAGCTGTTAGGAGTCCACCTAATAGGGCATCCCTTCACTTACACCAAAGTCACACACATGCATACCCTATGTTTTAGATGGTCTAGCTAGAGTCCATATCACGTGAGTTCATCCCTTGTCACGTGTCTATGCATCTAGTCGCATGCATTGTGTGTTACACAGTTAAAGTTCGTAAGTGTGAACCTATATGCATCCATAAAACATTCCCCTCGATCACTTGCAATCATGTAGCATGATCGACCGCCATAAAAACGTTTATTTCCCATTGGCCATCTCACCCCCGAGGAAGGATGCGTGTCTTTGTTTGTGCAGGATCCCCATAGGTGTCATAAAAAGGTAGTGACAAATCAGGATCATCGTCACAGGGAGATAGTCTAGGCGCAAATTAGACGATGTCAACAACCTTTCCGAATCTAGACCAGTAAACCCTAGAAGGCATAGGAGCCTCCCTCAGCCATCCAAACAAAGGTGTCACGAACCCCTATAACGGAAAGTCAGCAACACACTGGGGCATTTTTTCGATCCTTAGAAGATATGATGCAAACTTGGAGGTTAGCAGATTCATAGTCCTCCGATCACCCTGACGGCCAGGCAATGGAACGCCGTGGCCTCACCTAAGAGATCATCAGCCGGGGCATCACTCAATCGATAGAGAATACAGCATAGAGCCAAGGTTGGAAACGCTACTGCCCAGATAAGACTGGTAGAACAAAATGCCGAGCATCATCAAGAGTTAGCAGGCGAGAGATCAACGCGCATGAGGTACCCCGACCCAAATTGAAGAAGAAAAGGCGTTACCAGGTCCCCAGATCAACTGAATATTAAGGACGAAAGAGAAAAGATATTGGGACGTAGCTGATCGACTTCAGGATGAAACCCCCAATGCTCAGAGAAGACTGGTAGGACAAAGTGTCGAGCATCATCCGAAGAAAGAGGGCGGAGAACTGAACTAAAGAGGTTACTAAATCCTCGGGTCATGCTCGAGGTACTACGGACGGTACTAAATCCTCGGGTCATGCTCGAGGTACTGTAAGAGGTTACTAAATCCTCGGGTCATGCTCGAGGTACTATGAGAGGTAACTAAATTCTCGAGTCATGCTCGAAGTGCTACGAGAGGTTACTAAATCCTCGGGTCATGCTCGAGGTACTACGGAGGTTACTAAATCCTCGGGTCATGCTCGAGGTGCTGTAAAAGGTTACTTGATGCGTGTTTTAGCACAGGGGTATAAAATAGTCAATATACGCACAGGGTCATCAATCACAGTATAAAACGTAAGTACGAGTATCGATCCACAGAGATCTTTGGGTCATTCGTTTCAGGGTTTAAGATTAAAGAGAGTCTAGTAACAAGGGGGTTTCTAAAGCAGGAAATGACAATGAATAAAGAGAAAGCAAGTAAACAAATTGTAACAGGCAGATTTGGGTGAGAACAGGGTTGTTCTCTGAGCACAAGGCTAAGTAAGGGTGTTGTAAAACAATAATAAACGAGCACATGGAATGAGCACAGGGTCCAGCACAGCACAGATCTCTTAGATCTAGGTTAAACTTGTTAATACGTGGTCAAGTGGTTCCCAATAATATCATTCTCCCACGTATCCATGGCGAGAACGAATAAAAGCAAGGTGAAATAGCATCTCTGCGGACTTCCACCTAACTTGCACAGGTCTATGCATCGGAATAGGGTCACTCTGATCTCTCTAGAGTACCGTACACATCAAGCAAGGTTAACAGCCATCTCTAGCATATTATTTGCTTAACCTTGTAGTCTAGATCCAGATCTTACCTATTTTCTCTCGAAACATAGACAAACCATGCATATATATCAAGGCCTTTAATATATAATGATCTCTTAAGCACAGATCTACAAGTTAACCACGTAAAAACAACTTAACAAAGATATTTAGAGCTCCGCCATTGCCTTCCCAGCTCACTCCATGCAAATAGAACTACTCACTACTCATAACGAAAGATCTATATCATAAACACCAAATAACATTCAAAATATAACTTTTGTATTAAGAGGATTCAAAGGAAAGAGCTCCCTCCTTCAATGGCAGAATACCAAGGAAGAAGAGGAAGAAACCCAGAAAACCGTACAAAATAAGAGAGGAAAAACACAAAAGCTAACTTAAGAAAAGTTGGTGAAATGATAAGGATAAAAAGTGTGTTCTTCAAGCAAGGGGAACATTCCCTTAAATAGACAAACAAAGGGATGCCCTAATAAATGGCAATCCCCAAAATACCCAACAAAAATGACAAAGTTCTGACGCAATAACAGAAAGCAAAACAGGCGCGCGTCCTAGTGACGTCACCAGCATGACACGGGTCTCCAAAAGCATTTCTCCTCCCTGGCACAGGCTACTCTCCAGGCACAGACTGCTTCTTTCCCAGATTTAGACTTTAAAATGTTCCTTTTCAGCACAGACTTCTCTCAACAAGCAATCAGACCTGCTCCAAAACATTTATAAGCAAACAATACGAAAAAGAGATAAAAGATGCAAATAAATGCAATGAAACAACCCTAAAAACTATCAAAATACCCGCACAGTCTGTGCACATCAAAATCCCCCACACTTGAGCAATGCTTGTCCTCAAGCAAAGAGATAAAAACTAACTTATGCGCAATGAATTTAAGCAAAAAGATCTTGAAACTGCAATGCCAGACCTACGAACCAAGTCAACTAACTTTACCCTCTAACTTGTTAACAGCTTCGATAAGCGGTTGTCTTGTATTTGTGATACATACTCCCGAACCTACAACTATTAACTAAGTCAGGTAGCATTAAGCTTTAAGATGGTGATGGGAGCATCCGAGACAAGTTACCTACCCATTTAAGTTCAGCAACCGGAACCTAATGATTAAGATGGAAGCTTAATTGGCTAACCCAGCAGGCTTGTGTACCAAAAGATTTTATTTACAGTTTTGAGCACAACCTTGTTTCTATTTCAGCACAGCCTTTCACAATTCAAAATTTTTCTCATCCCCAATCTAGTTAATAGCTTTCGAAAAGCGGTTGTCTTGTGCTTTTGGCACATACTTCCGAACCTACGACTAGAAACCAAATCAAAGAGCTTTTGCTTACTCATACCAATTGGCATAGGAGTAGAATGAGAATTTAGCACAGATTTAGCACATTGGATTTGATTTTTGGTTAGATTTTCAATTTCATTTCAATTTTAGCGCATTGGCTACCCTTTTCAATCAGTTTTGGTTTCAAATTTGGGTCTAGTGGCATTAACCGAACATAAGCTTCGCTTTTGGGCTTCCACAAACTCATTAGAGACGGGCAGGGGGTTTAACTTGGCACATCAACTACCCTATCCTCATTTATATACAGAGCTAAGGTAAAGCTGGTTGCATGCAAACATTAGTCTATGGCAATTGACAGAGACAAAAAGATAATCGATTAAATAATTTGCAGTTAAGTCCTTATTACTAGCGAGGATAACATATTTACAAGCTCTCGCGCACAGCCTACTCTAAACATCCTAACAACATGCTTTTAGCTAGAACAGGCAATAAAAATGAAAAATTTAAACAGCCTCATTCAAACTAACTACTCCCTCCCCCACACTTATTTCATTCAGTGCCCTCATTGAATGCAAAACATCAAAATTTAAACAGCATAAGGCACAGGGCAAACCAGCACAGCTCCACAGCAGCAAAAGCAATAAGTAAAAATAGAAATGCATACCTGCTTGGAGAGGCAAAAACTACTAAGCAACAGGGGAAGAGGTTTCCCTCTGATCATCAAAGATAGAATCAGAGGAAGAAGCAGCTGCTTCGGGTTCAGAGAGAGCTTTCCTTTTATTACCAGGGGCTGACTGCTCAGGCACAGGCTGTGCTTCAGATTTTGAGAGAGAAGGAGCAGGAGTGGACTCCCTTTTAGGTTGTCCCAGTGGTGTTTTTAAAACCACCTCAATCTCTGGATCAGAGATTTCCTGCTCAACAATTGGCTTCTTTGGAAAGAGCATTTGATCATGCATCTCAACCTTGCGCTGCAGCTTAACAAAGGCCTCTGCAATTTCACGCAGGGTCATTGACATTAAATCTTTCACAGCAGCAGGGACAGCAACTTCTCCTTGAGGCAACACCTCCACCTCATCCTCCTCACGCACAGGCTCACAACATTCCTTGTTCAGGATGTACTGATCTCCTTCCAACCTGCAGATATTAATTGATCGCATCAAAGGACAATCAAAGGGGGACATCTCACACTTTTTGGTCAAAATGTGCCTGCTCGGAGAGAAAAAATTTCGGTTCTTGATTAAGGCAGTCACATAAGGAGCGATGGTCAAGGTTCCACCCTCTTTGGCAGTCATGGAGTTCAAGTGCTTCCCAAACCAGTACCCAACATTAACCCTCCTGTTGTTCTCAACACACCACAACAGGAACAAGTCAGAGAGAGGCACAGTGCTGTGATTCAAACCTCTGGGGAACAGGGTGAAAGAAAAGAAGCGTTGCATGTATTTCAACAAAGGGGTCCTGATCTGGCTTGACTTAGAGACTCTGGAGTTGTAACGAGATCGGTCAGCAGAGATATGTGCCCAGAACTCAGTAGGCTTGAACTCAGGTGGAGGTTCGCACAGGCTGTTCCGGAATGACTCACTCATGGACTCTTCATCAGTCACAAAGCCAAGATCACAGTTGAACTCTTCCAACGTTCTCCTGTATTCAAAATTCATCACCTTGAAGCAATACTCCTTCTCCTTAGTGTGCTTATTCACCACAATCTCAAAAGTGGACACCAACTCCACTGTGGGCTCCCAAAAACCATCCTCCCTAATGGCAATGAAGTTCTCAAAGCCCAGAACTTTCAACTTGCCCAACACATACTCATCCAAATCAAGTTCCTTCAAAGAATCAACACAGACAAAACGAGGGTTAAGGAAATCATAAGACTTAAAAATTTCGAACTTTTCCCTATGAGCATCGGATTGAAAGGTGAAAAGGGACTGTTGGAAAGGGGTGAGGTCATTTTGGTCCCGGATAAGAAGGGTTTTGGACTTTTTCTTGGGGTTAGCCTTAGCAGCAGAAGCTCTAGTATTTCTTTTTGAGGCACTCATGGTGAAAAACAGGGGTTAGGGTTTTGGAGAGAAAAGAGAAACGAAGAAGAAAGAGTTTGAGGGTTGTGAAAAGTGAAGTAAAGGAAATTAATCTCCTTTAAATAGCAAACTTAATCACGCACACCACTCTTCAACCGGTTAAAACAAAATCTAATCAAATCAAAATTTAAAAATTTGAAAATTAAAAAAGGAAATAACATTTAACCTCTCTTACCCACTTACCACCTTTCTCGGACACGTGGAGAACAGGGCAGAGAACAACGGCACTTACCGGATTTGAGCGCGCGTGGAGAAGAAATTTCTGCCACGTTTCCCAAATTAGGAGGGTTACCTTTATGCACGCCTCTGATTTTTACCATTTTTAGCCAAATAAAATCCAATTTAAAAATTGAATCACCAAAATAGGCCTTTTAGTCTTCCTGAAAAGTGGAACTCAACGAAAGAGGTAAATTAAATTGCCTTAAACAAAATTCAAAGTCAAAAATTTTAACTTAACAAAATTGTTCAAAAACTACTAAGTCAAAACTCAGCACAGGTCCTCCCCCCCACTTAAAATGAAACTGTCCTCAGTGGAGTCGGGAAAAGAAAAGAATTGAAGACCAAACAACTAAAAACAAAAAGAAAACAAAAATTAAAGAAAAACAACTAAGTAACATTGCTTCGTTTGGTGACAGAAGCTAGACACAGGGCTCCATGGTTGTGCTTCATGGAGGCTCAAACAAACGGAGTGATGCAACCACAGCGGGCACAAGGGGTCCAGAATACACTTTCAAACGCTGGCCATTAACTTTGAACTGAGTTCCATCTGGATTAGACAGAAGCACAACCCCATGAGGGAATGCTTACACAACCTCAAATGGACCAGACCACTTGGACTTGAGCTTTCCAGGAAACAACCGAAAACGAGAGTTAAACAGTAACACTTGTTGTCCTGGAGAAAACTCTTTCCTAGTCAACTTACTATCATGCAAAAGCTTGGTACGCTCTTTGTAAAGTTTGGAATTTTCATAAGCGACCAATCTGAACTCATCTAACTCGCACAACTGTTGTTGTCTGTGCTTTCCAACACAACTTGGATCGAAGTTCAGAAACTGCACAACCCAATAGGCTTTGTGCTCTAATTCTACTGGAAGATGGCAAGCTTTACCAAACACAAGCCTAAATGGTGACATACCAATAGGAGTTTTGAAGGCTGTGCGATAAGCCCAAAGAGCATTGTCTAAGTGCTTTTGCCAATCTTTCCTAGCTCTACCAACAGTCTTTTCCAAAATTCTCTTAAGTTCTCTGTTGGAGACTTTCACTTGCCCACTAGTTTGGGGGTGGTATGGAGTAGCAAGCCTATGCGTGACTCCATATTTGGTCATTAACTTCTCAAATTGAGCATTTTTGAAGTGAGTACCATTATCACTGATAATTGCACGGGGTACTCCATATCGAGCAAAAAGTTGCTTCAAATGCTTGACAACTATCCTAGCATCATTGGTGACAGTAGCAAAAGCTTCCACCCATTTAGACACATAGTCTACCATGACTAGGATGTACTTAAAACCATGGGAACTGGGAAAGGGTCCCATAAAATCGATTCCCCACACATCAAATATTTCACACACAAGGGTACCATGTTGTGGTATTTCATTTTTGCGTGAAATACTGCCTGTGCGTTGGCAAGCATCACAGGTCTGCACAAACTTGTGCGCATCCTGAGAGATAGTAGGCCAATAAAAACCGGATTATAAAACTTTGGCAGCCGTGCATGAAGCACCAAAATGGCCACCAGCCTCTCTAGAATGACAATGTTCTAGAATGGAAGGCACCTCATCTTAAGAGACACATCTCCTAATGACTTGGTCAGCACACAACTTAAACAGATAAGGGTCATCCCAAATAAAACTCTTCACATCAGACAAGAATTTCTTTTTCTTATGATAAGAAAACTCAACAGGCATATCACCACACACAAGGTAGTTTGCAAAATCAGCATACCAAGGAGAAGAATAAACCTGTGCAGCATATAATTGCTCATCTGGGAAAGTTTCAGTGATAGCAGGCTGTGCAGCCTGAGGAACACCTTCAATTCTTGACAAGTGATCAGCAGCAAGGTTTTCAGAACCTTTCTTGTCTCGAATCTCCAAATCGAATTCTTGTAAAAGGAGCAACCATCTAATCAATCTTGGCTTTGCATCCTGTTTGGCAAAAGGATAGCGCAAGGCAGAATGGTCTGTGTACACAATGACCTTAGATAAAACCAAATATGAGTGAAAGTTATCAAATGCAAACACAACAGCAAGCAATTCCTTTTCAGTGGTAGTGTAATTGAGTTGTGCATCAGTCAAAGTTTTACTAGCATAGAAAATTGGGCGAAAATGTTTGTCAATGCGTTGGCCAAGGACAGCCCCAACACAAAAATCACTAGCATCACACATGAGCTCAAAGGGCAAATCCCAATCAGGAGAGATAAGCACAGGGGAAGTAATCAACTTCTCCTTGAGTTGCTTAAAAGCAGTAAGGCAAGACTCATCAAAGGTAAAGTCAACTTCCTTGTGAAGCAAGGCAGATAAGGGTTGTGCTATCTTAGAAAAATCCTTGATAAAACGTCTATAGAAACCGGCATGTCCTAAGAAACTACGAACATCTTTAACACAAGTAGGAGGAGGCAGTTTTTCTATGACTTCTATTTTGGCACGGTCCACTTCAATTCCTTTAGCAGAAATCTTGTGACCAAGCACAATGCCTTCAGTGACCATAAAATGGCACTTTTCCCAGTTTAACACAAGGCAAGTCTCTGTGCAACGTTTAAGCACATACTCTAAATTCAAAAGACAAGACTCAAAAGATTTTCCAAAAACAGAAAAGTCATCCATAAAAATCTCTACAGTCTTTTCTATCATGTCATCAAAAATGGCTGTCATACACCTCTGAAACGTAGCAGGTGCGTTGCACAGGCCAAAAGGCATGCGCCTATAAGCAAATGTACCGTATGGACATGTAAAAGTGGTTTTCTCCTGGTCTTTAAGAAAGACAGGGATTTGGTAATATCCTGAATATCCATCTAAAAAGCAAAAGTAAACATGACCAGCAAGTCTTTCTAACATTTGATCAATGAAAGGTAAAGGATAGTGATCCTTTCTTGTTGCTTCATTCAACTTCCGATAATCAATGCATACTCTCCAACCTGTAACAGTACGAGTTGGAATGAGTTCATCCTTCTCATTCTTTACTACTGTGAAACCACCCTTTTTAGGTACAACCTGCACAGGGCTAGTCCAAGTACTATCAGAAATGGGAAAAATAATACCAGCAGCAAATAATTTCACAACTTCAGCATGAACAACTTCTTTCATTTTAGGATTCAACCTTCTCTGAGGTTGAACAGTAGGCTTATTGTTTTCTTCCATGAAAATCTTATGTTCGCACAGGGCAGGTGACAAACCTTTAACATCAGAAATTTTCCAAGCAAGAGCAGGTTTATTAGCTCTAAGAACTGCCAATAATTGTTCCTTTTGATCTAAGGTAAGAGCAGAAGAAATAATCACGGGTAACTTCTCATTGGACTCTAGAAAAGCATATTCTAGGTGAGAGGGCAATGGCTTAAGCACAACGTCTGGTGGTTCTTCTATAGAAGGCTTATGAAGTGGGGTGAGTTCCCATTTCATGTTCTGTAAAAAGACACAAGTAGGTTGCACAATTCTCTGATATATTGAGAACCAAACTTATCAAGGATAGGTTTAACTTCATCAATAGATATCACAGGTTGTGTATCCTTAGACTCTAACACAGGGTGTGCAGAAGAACTTTCCTCAGAAATTTCCTCAAAAGTATCATAATCTTGAAGCTGATACCAAAGGAATTCAGTTGTGGCATCAAGATAATAACATTGGTCATCACTAGAAGAAGAATGCTTAAGAGCATCTTGAATCTTAAAAGTGACTCGTTCTTCATCAACCTTCAAGGTGAGAGAACCATGCTCAACATTAATGAGAGCTTTGGCAGTGGCCAAGAATGGTCTACCAAGTAAAATTGGGACTTGAGAATCTTCAGCAATATCCATGATAACAAAGTCAACAGGAAAATAAAGCTTATCAACCTTGACTATGACATCTTCAACAAAACCTCTAGGATACTTAATAGATCTATCAGCCAATTTCAAAGAAAGTTTAGTAGCAGGTGGTTCACCTAGTCCTAACTTCATGTAAACAGAATATGGCATCATGTTAATACTAGCTCCTAGATCACACAGGGCATTCTTAATATGCAAAGAATTGATAGAACATGGTACAATATAACTCCCTGGATCTTGAAGTTTGAGTGGCAGGTTCAAAAGAATAGAGGAACAAGCATTGTTGAGTTGCACAGATGCAACACTCTCCATCTTGCGCTTGTTTTGCAACATTTCTTTCATGAATTTGGCATACTTTGGCATTTCAACCAACATCTCAGCAAATGGGATATTGATCTCAAGCTTCTTCAATCTGTCAATGAATTTGGAATAGCTGGTTTCCAACTTGCTTCCTAGCAAACGACCTGGATAGGGCGCAGGCTGCTTATAAACAGGCACAGGGGGCCTTGGTACAACCACAAGAACAACGGGTTTGGTGGGAGGGCTAGGTTGACTAACAACAGTAGGTTCAGATTCCTCATCAAGTGAGATGGGAACAGGGGTAGGTATTGCACTATCAACAGAGGGTTGTGCAAATGATGGCATAGGCACAGAGGGCAACATGGTACCACTTCGTAACTCAATAGCAAGCAAGGTCTGCTCCTTAGGATTATCCTCAGGTTTAGTGGGCAAGGCATTTTTGGTACGAGGGTTAACCATATTAGACAACTGGTTCATTTGAGTTTCCAAACCCTTGATGGAAGATTGGGTTTGTTGCATGAATTGGGCCATCATCTCTTTCATAGATGGTTCTTTGTCAACAGGGATAGGATTGGAATGTGGGTTATGGCAATTTTGGTTAAATTGGTGTGGGTTCTGGAATGCAGAGGGTTGTGCAGATGCACTGTTTTGGTGAGGATTAGGCATCCATTGGTAATTAGGTTTGTTCCAACCAGAGTTGTAGTTGGAAGGGTTGTGCTGATAAGGACGAGGATTACTGTTGATATAATCAACATGTTCAAGATTAGGTTCATTAGCAACACAATCCACAGATCTATGGTTTTCACCACAGTATGTGCAAACACAGGGTTGTGCAGGAGACACAGCAGCAACAGTTTGAGTACCCATTCGAGCAATCTGCTTGGTAAGTTCAGCCATTTGCATAGCCAATTGTGAAACAACAGGGATAATAACAGGACTTGGATCATCAGGTTCATCCTTCTTGTCAAAGTGCCATTTGTAACTTTGAGAAACCATTTTCTCAATGAGAGCATACATCTCCGTAGCGGACATAGAATCTAGTTCACCATTAGCAACTGATTCAAAAACACTTTTGTTAGCATTAGTTAAACCATTATAAAACGTCTGCACCTGCATAGATAAAGGAATTTGATGGTTAGGAGCACGTCTCAACAAATCTTTAAATCTTTCCCAAGATTCAGAGAGGGATTCTGATGAACCCTAAGTGTTTTGGTTATGTCCAAACGTTTCAGAAGATGAAAACCTAATACTCTCTTACATATAGTTTATTGTTGACTAATATTTTTTTTGTACTTAGTCTATGTGTAAGTTACTCAGCAGGTGCTGAATGAAGATTTTTTTAAGATTGCCTAAAGAACCTCAGAAGTCTCGATTGCTGAAGACAAAGTTTCATTATCAGAAGCTGGATGCTCCGCTCTGAAGATATTAAAGTCTGTTGAAGCTCTTCTCAGAGGTCATTTGCAATCAGAAGCTTATCTACCAATTTGATCAGAAGCTTAGTCACGGGTTATGGATAGCATTTAATGCTCTGACAAGTGCATTTAATGCAAGGCGCCAAAAGTTCAAAAAGCTGTTTTAATGAAGCGCGCTTGTCTGTTCAAGAGAAACCAGAATTTCCTTGTCTACCCTTTGTTGATCCAATTGAAGAATGATTCCAGTCAACCTCATCTTTGATTTCAAATCACTTACCGTATTTAGCTAAAGAACAAGGATAACAGAATCAAAGTGTTTGAAGACCGTTTGAAGACGTGACAAATTAACGGCTACAACAACTGATGTCATCTCTATTGAAGATTCAAATTCACCAACGGTCATCCTCATTCACTATAAATAGTAGCCAAGCTCCAATGCATCAACCACGCATGATCATCGAGCAAAATCTCAACGCACTGTTTTAACAAGAAAAACAGAGCATTCCTTTCCATTCTCAATCTTTCTTAGCATAGCTTAAGTTTAAGTGAGAGAGTGAAGAAAAACAAGTTCATAATAGGAATCTTGTAAACTGATATCGTTTGTGATATTCAGTTAGATTTAAAGAGAGAAATCTAGTTGAGATTAGAGTTGGGTGAGAAATCCAGAAAACAGAGTTGTTGTTGTTCTGGTGGAAAACCTTTAACTCTTTTTAGGCTAGTCAGAACTAAGTGAGAAATTAGCTTAAGTTCTGTTGATGTAAAGGAGCTTCTGAACTTGCCATAAAAGTTCTGAATAGTGGATTTATAAAATCTCTGTAGGCTGCGACCTCAGGGGATAAGACGTAGTCACAGGACCTTTGTGGCGAACTTGGATAAATCGAATTGTTCAATCAGGATCTCCTGAACTTCTTTCTCCCTCTTATACTTGTTATTTTTGCTTCTGTGTACTTGCTCATATTTAGTGCTGAAACAAATTTTCTCTAAGTATCATTGTCTTTGTTCAGAAGACTGTCCAGAAGTTCTCAAATCAGAACTTCTGTTGCTGAAAACAGTCTAACTGTGTTTAGGCAGAATTTCCCTCAGAAGCCACTTCTGTAAGCTAGCTTCTGACTCTGAGGAAATTTGACTCTGAAAATTAAGTTTCCCGAAAAACTTAAGAAATTTTCAGTTTTCAACTTTGACACCTATTCACCCCCCTCTAGGTGATTCTGTTCTTGTTAGGGCCAACAGATTCATCAGCTCTTTGCTGGAATTGTGAAACTTCAATCCTAAGCTTAATCAATTGCTTAGGAGGGAAAAACTTAGTCAAAAAGTGTCTCTCAAGAGAGTCCCAAGAATCAATAGATCGAGGTTGACAGTTTTTCAACCATTGCTTAGCACGATCCTTCAAAGTGAAAGGAAATAGCTTAAGACGCTTACAATCATCTGACACAGCCCTGTTCGTTTTAAAATTATTGCACATGTCAATGAAATCATGTATGTAGCTGTGTGGATCTTCATGAGGCAATCCACTGTATTGCACAGCTGCTTGGAGCATGTGAATCATGGAGGCCTTAATTTCAAAAATGTGAGCACCTTCATCAGGCACAACTATAGCAGAGTTGTGTCGATTAGCATTAGGAGCATCAGTGTCCATCCATGGTCTAGCTGGATCCATGTGAACAATTTCAGGTTCAGGAATATTCAAATCTAGATTGTTATGATCAGTTTCAATCTCAATATCCAAGTTCGAGTGATTCTCAACGTTATGACTAAGCGTATTCTCATTGGCTGCCTGGTCTAAATGTTTTTGTAAACGTCTAGCACGACGAGCAGCTCCACTACGTTTCCTACAAGTCTTTTCAATCTCAAGATCGATAAGAAACTCAGGTAGAACAGATATGTGCATAAACAAACAAAACAAGAAGAACAGTATCTACCAAACGTAACACACAAGTCAAGTTCTCAAAAATCTCAAATAAAACGAAAAACACCAGAAATTGATGCGTGTTTTAGCACAGGGGTATAAAATAGTCAATATACGCACAGGTTCATCAATCACAGTATAAAACGTAAGTACGAGTATCGATCCACAAAGATCTTTGGGTCATTCGTTTCAGGGTTTAAGATTAAAGAGAGTCTAGTAACAAGGGGGTTTCTAAAGCAAGAAATGACAATGAATAAAGAGAAAGCAAGTAAACAAATTGTAACAGGCAGATTTGGGTGAGAACAGGGTTGTTCTCTGAGCACAAGGCTAAGAAAGGGTGTTGTAAAACAATAATAAACGAGCACATGGAATGAGCACAGGGTCCAGCACAGCACAGATCTCTTAGATCTAGGTTAAACTTGTTAATACGTGGTCAAGTGGTTCACAACAGTATCATTCTCCCACGTCTCCATGGCGAGAACGAATAAAAGCAAGGTGAAATAGCATCTCTGTGGACTTCCACCTAACTTGCACAGGTCTATGCATCGGAACAGGGTCACTCTGATCTCTCTAGAGTACTGTACACATCAAGCAAGGTTAACAGCCATCTCTAGCATATTATTTGCTTAACCTTGTAGTCTAGATCCAGATCTTACCTATTTTCTTTCGAAACATAGACAAACCATGCATATATATCAAGGCCTTTAATATATAATGATCTCTTAAGCACAGATCTACAAGTTAACCACGTAAAAACAACTTAACAAAGATATTTAGAGCTCCAGCATTGCCTTCCCAGCTCACTCCATGCAAATAGAACTACTCACTACTCATAACGAAAGATCTATATCATAAACACCAAATAACATTCAAAATATAACTTTTGTATTAAGAGGATTCAAAGGGAAGAGCTCCCTCCTTCAATGGCAGAATACCAAGGAAGAAGAGGAAGAAACCCAGAAAACCGTACAAAATAAGAGAGGAAAAACACAAAAGCTAACTTAAGAAAAGTTGGTGAAATGATAAGGATAAAAAGTGTATTCTTCAAGCAAGGGGAACATTCCCTTAAATAGACAAACAAAGGGATGCCCTAATAAATGGCAATCCCCAAAATACCCAACAAAAAGGACAAAGTTCTGACGCAATAACAGAAAGCAAAACAGGCGCGCGTCCTAGTGACGTCACCAGCATGACACGGGTCTCCAAAAGCATTTCTCCTCCCTGGCACAGGCTACTCTCCAAGCACAGACTGCTTCTTTCCCAGCTTTAGACTTTAAAATGTTCCTTTTCAGCACAGACTTCTCTCAACAAGCAGTCAGACCTGCTCCAAAACATTTATAAGCAAACAATACGAAAAAGAGATAAAAGATGCAAATAAATGCAATGAAACAGCCCTAAAAACTATCAAAATACCCGCACAGTCTGTGCACATCATTACTAAATCCTCGGGTCATGCTCGAGGTACTCTAAGAGGTTACTAAATTCTCGAGTCATGCTCGAAGTGCTTCGAAAGGTTACTAAATCCTCGGGTCATGCTCGTGGTACTATGGAGGTTACTAAATCCTCGGGTCATGCTCAAGGTACTGTAAGAGGTTAGTAAATCCTCGGGTCATGCTCGAGGTACTCTAAGAGGTTACTGAATTCTCGAGTCATGCTGGAAGTGCTACAAAAGGTTACTAAATCCTCGGGTCATGCTCGAGGTACTGTGAGAGGTTACTAAATCCTCGGGTCATGCTCGAGGTGCTATAAGAGGTTACGAAAAAAATCCTCGGATCAAACTCGAGGTACTATGAGTTATAATCACGGAAACGGTTGATCGGCCTCAGAGTAGGATTATAGAAACACGACACCAGAGGCCCAGACTACAGGAGTTTCCAAATCCGCGGATTAAGCTCGGGGAAGCAGTTGATCAGCCTCAGAGTAGGATTATAGAAAGACGACGCCAGAGGCCCAGACTGCAGGCGTTACCAAATCCTCGAATTAAGCTCGGGGAAGACAGTTGATCGGCCTCAGAGTAGGATCATAGAAACACGAAGCCGGAGGCCGAGACTGCAGGTAAGTTTCTAAACCCACTTTCGAAAAACACGAGCACACACGCAGTATTTCTCGTTTCGCTTCATTGAGACTGCCCAATGGGTCTTACAAGATAATGTAATCACCCTAGGCAATCCCAAAGAAGCAAGGCGAAAACTGTAAGCACCGGTTTTCGAACCCGATGACGAAAGCAATTTCTAAGCTCCTCGTTTCGCAAGTCGCACAAGCGTCAGTACTCGTTGAAGAACGGATCAACTCTTTAGAATCAAAAACTCACTTCTCCCACGTATCATTGACACCTTCAATGACGTGTAAAATAACTTTTTAAATCTTCTAGATGAATACCCAATTAGCTCTGCCCGAAATAAAACTTTGCCACATAGGAATCGCCACATAGTCCAACTTAGAGGCCTATTTAGATCCATTTAGGCTCCAAATTAAGGATAACTCGAAACATGAAAGTTGTAGATCTATGTCTTAGCGTTCCAACACATCTTGAATCATCTCAATCAGAGTTCATATGAAGAAGTAATGCCTAAAATACTAAACTCTGTCAAAACGAGGCTGTGTTCGGTTGAAGACCTAAACCATACGGTCACATAGGTCATGACCGTACGGTCAAACATGCTTTGACCGTGCGGTCACTACCTTGTGACCGTATGAGTGTCGGTGGACAAAAATCGAGTGTCGGTGGACAAAAAGACCCATACTGACCGTACGGTCACTTCTTTCGTGACCGTACGGTCACTATTCAAGTGTCGGTGGACAAAAAAACCCATGTTGACCAGCCGGGCAAAGATGTGACCGTACGGTCACAAGTTTTGTGACCGCACGGTCACTGAGGTCTCCCAGAAATCCTATAAATAGGGGTCTGAATCCTCATTCAAAATCATCAACAATTCCTTCCTTTCCTCCATTTTCTCTCGATTTCTGAGCGATTCTTGACGCGATATAAGTTGTCTTTGATAAGTTGCCTCTGGAAGTTGCCTAAGGTTGCCTCTGATATAAAAGAATCGCTCAGATATCGAATAACTAGCTCTGAAATATCCCAGCTCCCTAAAGTCCTCACGACCAGTGGCGGAGCCCGGACTTATAATCTGGAGGGGCACAACTGTACTCAGAAAAAATAATATTTTTTTTTGTTAAAATGTATTTATATATACAGAATTTTGTTCATAATTTCTTTTTCATTGTTCACTGGTAATTGCTTGAACTAAAAGTTAAAAAAATCAAAATGGTCCAATAATTTATTGAAAAATCTTAAAATCTAATAATCCCTTATTGATGAAATTGAAAACAAGAGAAAATTTATTTTAGTTCAAGGGGGCTGGGCTAACAAATAAAATGAAAATTCAAAGTTAGAAGTAAGATAATTATCATGGTGTCCTTTATTTTAGTCTTTTTCTCAATCTATTGGGACCCATGTATATGTGGTGAAAAAGATAAAAAATTAAATTAAAACCTAATTTGCCTATCTTCTTCTTCAATGCTAAGTTTGTAGGTTGCCGCCGGCAATGGAAACTGAGGGATTCAAACCACAAAATTTTACTCTTAGTCCCCACTGTAGATTCGTCCATGCGCAGATCTACAGCCATGCCCGGAGGGGCACCGGCCATGAAAGAAATCGGCGGAGCCAAGATCGAACACATCCTTAGGGGTGTTTTCCGACAGTTCGGAGGGTTCGGTGATCCTCCCGGACCCCCCTTGGCTCCGCCCCTGCTCACGACGCCAAAATAATCCAATACCCCTTAATCCTACTCCCAAATTCCTGGTGTAGCTCTCCTTTTCGCAAAGAGCTCCCACAATCAAATCTTATAAAACCTGAAGGATTCCCCCGGAATCCCTTCTCTCTAGTTACTAGGAGCACGCACGATGCAATCTCCGGCTTGAAAGTTCCTCCCTGCGGTTCCGTTCTCGACGAGTACTAGCTTGCAAGCATCCTATTGGCACGCTACGAGGGTAAGCTTCTGAGGGTTTTTTACCGTGTCACCCAACGGTTTATTATACAGTGTTTTTACCTTATTTAAATGCTTTTTTGTGTGATAATAATAATATAAGAAAATAATGAGTTAGGTTGCATTTAAGATCTGTTGGCCCTAACAAGAAAAAAATCACATAGAGGGGGGTGAATAGGTATCTAAGTTGAAAAACAGATAATTTTAAGTTTTTGAAGAAACTTAATTTTTCAGAGTCAAATTTCCTCAGAGTCAGAGGCTCGTTTAGAGAAACAGCTTCTGAGGGAAATTAGGCCTTAACACAGTTTAACTGCTTTCAGCAACAGAAGCTCTGAGTTGGAGAGCTTCTGGACGGTCTTCTGAACAAAGACAATGATATAAAGAGTAAATCTATTTCAGCACTAAATATAAGCAAGTACACATAAGCAAATAAACAAGTATAATGAAGGGAGAAAGAAGTTCAGGAGATCCTGAGAACAAGTTGATTTATCCAAGTTTGCCACAGAAGTCCTGTGACTATGTCTTGTCCCCTGTGGTCGCAGCCGCCAGAGATTTTAAATCTACTATTCAGAACTTTTATGGCAAGTTCAGAAGCTCCTTTACATCAACAGAACATAAGCTAATTTCTCACTTAGTTCTGACTAGCCTAAGAAGAGTTAAAGGATTTCCACCAGAACAACAACAACTCTGTTTTCTGGATTTCTCACCCAACTCTAATCTCAACTAGATTTCTCTCAAAATCTAACTGAATATCACAAACGATATCAGTTTACAAGATTCCTATTATGAACTTGTTTTTCTTCACTCTCTCACTTTAACTAAAGCTATGCTAAAAAAGATTGAGAATGGAAAATGGTGCTCTGTTTTCTTGATTAGAACAGTGCGTTGAGATTTTGCTCGATTATCATGCTTATGGATGCAATGAAGCTTGGCTACTATTTATACTGGATGAGGATGACCGTTGGTGAATTTGAATCTTCAATAGAGATGACATCAGTTGTTGTAGCCGTTAATCTGTCAAGTCTTCAAACGGTCTTCAAACACTTTGATTTCGTTAACCTTGTTCTTTAACTAAATCTGGTAAGTGATTTGAAGTTGAAGATAAGGTTGACTGAAAACATTCTTCACTTGGATCAACAAAGGGTAGACAAGGAAATGATGGTTTCGCTTTGAGTAGACAAGTGCGCTCCTTCAAAATAGCTTTTTGAACTTTTGGCGCCTTGCATTAAATGCAGTTGTCTAATCTTCTGATCGAATTGGTAAGGATTTATCTTCTGATTGCTTCTTGGACCTCTGAGGAGAGCTTTAACAAACTTCACTAAAAGCCTCAGAGTGGAGTATCCAGCTTCTGAACTCTAATAACTGTTTTCAGCTTTCCTTTTCTTCTGAGTCTTCAAGGCAATCCAGAGATTGTTCATTCAGCACCTGCTGAGAAACTTACACACATACTTAACACAAATTGTTAGTCGAAAAAGAAACATATGTAAGTAAACTTTAAGTTTCATCTTCTGAAACGTTTGGACATAATCAAAACACTAGGGGTTCATCATTCTCCCCCATTTTGGTTATGGACAAACCGTGGTCTAGAAGGTAAAATTACTTAGATAAACACAAGGTTTATAAAGTAACTTCCTGATTGTTATGATTTTTACAACTTCTGAGTAACTTAACTCCCCCATTTTAGTATAAATGGTGAACTTCAGCAATCTGTATTAACTCAAAATAGGCTTAAGATCAAGTTGTTAGATTTTAGCGAAGTATAAGTTACTAAGATAAAAAGCATAAACAATATATAATAACTTTCAGAGACAATGAAGTATGTAAAGGTTCAGTGTATAAATGATCAAAAGAAAAAGAAACAAGGATAAACATATGGATAACAAAAAAGTCCTAAAACAAGAGCTACCCAACCCAGAACCTAGCTAAGAAGCTTAAGTCCTATGAGATTATCAGTTTCTAGGTTTCTTCTGAGGAGGAGGAACATCACTGGAACCATCACCAACATTCTGTCTCTTCATCCCAGAGTCAGGACCACTCTGCTGAGCAGACTTCTCCCCCATTTGGCCAGAAACAACAGGAATACCAAGAGCTCCTTGAGCGTCCAGTTTCTTCTGAACATTAAGAGAAGTCTGATATTGCTGAGGAGTAGGCCTTACAGAGTTGATCAAATCCATTCGACGACAAAAATCAGCATCAATGGTTCTCATATGATCATAAGTCTGACCAGAAAGAGGTCGCTGTCTGTGAACATCCTCCAGAAGCAGCTTGATAGAACGATTATTTGCATACACAGCAGCAGTAAGATGCTCATTCTGAAGATAAGTCTATCCTCGAACAAACCTATAGCAGTTATGAAGAGCCTTCTCTTGTTGTTTTGCTTGAGTGTGCATAACCTTCAGAAGTTTTGTAAGCTCTGCAATCTGGGCGCTCTGAGCAGTCACAGCAGACTCAATGCTCTGAAGACGATTGTTGAGATCAGGAGTGATGTCATACAAAATTCTGGCAGCCCCAGAAGATGATGATCCTTGAGCAGAAGATTTCACTTCTCTCAGAATATGATTAGCAGTACTTTGCAGATCATCAAGCTTACTTGGGAGAACCTTCTCATGAGCCTCATAATGCTCGTTAGCTTCCTTAACCTCTTCTTGCAGCATTTCCAGATTCTCATTGATATTGCTAGCAGAGGCAAGAGCTATATTGTCTAGAGTGGGAAGGGTTAATGCCAGTTGTCTCAATTTGTACAACTCATCATAAGTAGCGAGATGAAGTGTTGAAAGATTACAAGTATAGACAGAAGGATCCTGCAATTGAAGCATAGACATGAGCTGCAGATTCTGAGCTTTCAAAGATTGAAGTTCTTGCAGCACAATGCCCTGAGCATACATGTCGGAAACGGAAGACCTTTGCCCTAATCCAGCAAATCTATTCAGCAGGTCATCAGAGCCACTCTGACTCATTCTTCTCAACTCCTCAACAGAAGGAGCACCACCAGCTTCTGATACAACATGAGCTCTCCCCATGAAACCAAAACTACCAAAATGTTTCTCCAACTCATCCCGATTCATCACATTGTGTAGAAAATCGTAGTTTGATGAAAAACCAGCGAAAAAGGATGTGGTAGATGAGGTAGTTAAGGGATCACTCACAGGAGGTGTATGTCCAGAAGTTGAAGGACGAGGAATTTGTGAGGTTTAAGAAGGATCAGTTTGTGTGGTAGAGGAAGAAAAGAGAGGAGTAGTGGATGGTAGTGAAAAGGAAGGGGTTGTAAGTCCTATGGAAGGAATTACAGAGGAAGTATGTAGGGAGGAGGTAGTGGAGGTTGTTGTGGAGTCAGTGAAAATAGGACTAGAGGTCAAATTCACTTCAGAGTAGGATCCAGAAGGAGTAGGAAATTTAGGAGGTACAGCTTCAGATGTTGAAGTTGTAGGGGGAATGGAAGTCTGAGTGTCACTAACTTCTGGGTCAGAAGGAAGTGAGGTAGATGGATGAGGAGTATGAGTGGGAGACGAAATAACCTGTTCAGAGACATTGGGATCATATGTAGAAATTGGCTCAGCAAAGACATGAGCCATTCTGTTAAGAGTTTCATAGGCATCCCTATCACCAGGGCTTCTACCTTGACCCAGAACAATGTTGTTCATAAAATCCTCGTTATCAACATTCTCAGCAAACCTCTGTGCAGACTGAATAACCACTTCAGGATTTTCAGCTTCTGCTTCACTGTCCTCTGAAAGATCCTTAATAACAGGAGCATCAAGATTTCCTTCAGCAGACATATCCATCATGTCTTCATCATCAACCAAGTGCTCTTCTTCAGGAAGTTTATCTTCTAATTCAGTACTAGGTGCAATATAGAAGTCCTTTTTGTTCAGAGACCTTCTATTAGCAGCAACCTTCTTCCTATTACTTTTGGAAAGAGGAATCTCTTCAGCATCCTCTTCTCCTCCAGTAGCCTCAACATTTGCAGAGGCCTCCTCGCTCTCAACTTGAGCAGCACATTCAGCAAGTCTAGCATCAGCCTTAGCCTTTGCCAAAATTTCACGCTCTGCTGCTAGTTTATCTGCTAACTCAGCAGCTTCTCTCCTTTTTCTTGTCCTATCAGCAAGAGCAACAACTCTTGCAACTTTCTCAGCCTCAGCAGCCCTTTCTCATTCAGCAAGTCTGCTATCCTCAGCTTCCTTTGCTGCCTTCTCAACAGCCTCACTTGGCTTCTCAGCAACAATCTTACCAGAGGGTTCAACACTGATAGATGTTTGAACCAAAGCTGGAAGAGGTTCTGAGACAACCACATTTTCTACATTCAGAACCAACGTACTTGATCCGTTCTTACTTTTGTTCTTCTTAGCAGCTTTCTTACCCTTATGCTCAGTGTGCTTCATTATTTCCTTCTGAGCAATGCTTACTGAGGGAGCATTGTCAGTCTTCTTTGGTACCACACCAAAAGCAAGATTCCTCAGAGTATGCATCTTGAGGAGAGTACTCCTGCTGGTAACACCATCTCCTGGAATAACAACAGAGGCAGCCTCAAATAACCTCATCAGGAGAGAACCATAAGCAAGAGTGCTGACCACCTTGACATTCTTCATCTGCCTTATAATCATGGCATGTAGATTGATCTTCTTCTGATTCATAAGATGAAACATAAAGACCCTTTCCCTGTTGGAAATGTAGGGTTTCAGAAAGATCGATCAGAGCCGCGCAGCGGAAGCATCAAGCTATTAGTTAAATGGTGAATTCGATCTAACCTGAACCAATTGTCCCATTGATCTTAATCTTTAAACCTCAGTTAAATTTGAACAAAATTGTTATCTTAATCTATGGATTAAGAAAACCTACTTGGATATCCTTTCAAGGATAGACGAGAGCCTCAGATGTTGCTCCTCCTAGTTCACGTACAGACACGAGCAAGAACCGAGACCAGCTACTAGTCGGCTTACTCCAAGAACGCGAAGAACGAGGAACAAATTCACCGGAATCCTCTAGAGAGGGGTTCGGTCGAATTCAGCTAATGGAGGCTAGGGTTTTCAGTTTCCGATGCTGAATAATGAATTGACAATTCACTTATATAGTGCAATTAATTAACTTTCCGTTAATTATTAATTTTACCCTTAATTAATTTAATTTTATCAATTAAACACCGTAGTATTAAATCGATTCAATTAACATCAATTAGGTTGAATTAATATTACACTTTAACCCATAAACAATTAATCGCTTAATTAAATTACCCGATTAATTAATTAGCCGTTCCATTTACTAATTAACTTGTCACATAACAAATAATTAATACGTTCTTCAAATAATCAATTCATCAATTGATCATTTAATCTTGGAATTAATTAACACAATCCATGTATCAATTAATCTTCTCGATTACCGTGTTGCACGATCCTTAGGGTCTGAAATCAATAAGCTGTGAATTAACAATTCACTCTCGACAGAGGGTCCTAGTAAACCATGTCAATCACATATTGATTACAGATGAATGTTATCCATGTCAGACAGAAAACCCTGTATGATGCTCTACTTATCTCTTACCAAAAGCATATCGATTAATCAAGCTAGAGGCATGGTGTAGTCATCCTCTATTGCTAGATTAATTTCTTGATCATCGAGTATTACTGACAAACAAACAAGTCACCTGCTTGTTTCAGTACGGCCGTACATTTCGCAGCTAATACTCATCAAGTGGCCCATGATATCAACTCACTTAAACAGTGAGTGGTAATTCCATCACTTCAGCTATCCGCAGTAATAAGTTCAGAGATTGAACCAGTGTATCCATATTTGGCATACTCTGGCGGACCTGTTAGAAATACACCAAATTCAATCTGATTCCTTATTGACTGCTATACTGAAATCAGGTCAGGAGATAAAAGAGATCTACATTATTAGAAAGCTTAATGACTCTACCACCATGAACTTTCTAAAACGGATCGACCAAGTCTCGTGTAACACACACCCACCTATATCCATATTCACATACACTAAGCAACCTACAGAGTGTCATGTGAATCCTAGATATAAAAGCTTATGACATAATCATTCCCATGACTATGACTCACTTCTGGTATACTTTATGATATACAATCAATGGATACTTCATTTAGTTACTATAGTACAAGATATATAACTCAAATGAATTAATGCCTTTATTCATAAAACACCAATAACATAGTATTTAATCATCATCAAATACAATGTCATAAAACAACGCCTAGGGCCTAGGGCACACCAACAATCTCCCACTTGACCTAGGGCCTAGGGCACAACAACAATCTCCCACTTGACCTAGGTCCAAGAGGGCATATCCCTAATCCCTATAGATCTAGCATGACTATTGTTCTTGGCTTGAGCAAGAGCCTTCGTCATCGGATCTGCGACATTGTCATCTGTGTCAACTCTCTCGATCCTCACATCTCGTCTTTCAACGATCTCTCTAATCAGATGAAACTTCCTGAGCACATGTTGGTTCCCCTTTGTCAACTGGGGCTCTTTCGCTTGTACAATAGCCTCATTGTTTTCACAGTAGAGGTCAATAGGATGCATGATAGATGGAACTACTCCAAGATCCCCAACGAACTTCTTCAACCAGACTACCTCCTTGGCAGCCTCACATGCAGCAATGTACTCAGCTTCACAAGTAGAATCAGCAACAGTGGGCTGTTTCCGGGACTTCCAAACTATGGCACCGCCATTGAGAACAAACACAAAACCAGATTGGGATTGTTGCTTGTCTGCATCAGTTTGGAATCCCGCATCAGTGTAACCCGATACTATCAGCTCATCATCACCTCCAAAAACCAAGAATTGATCCCGAGTACGTTTCAAGTACTTGAGAATGTCCTTGACAACTTTCCAGTGTTCCTCTCCAGGATCGGATTGGAAACGGCTGGTCATGCTCAACGCAAAAGCAACATCAGGTCTAGTACATAACACGGCATACATGATAGAACATATAGCCGAAGCATATGGTTTCTTCTTCATTTTCTGTCTAGCCTCATCAGTCTTAGGACTGTGATCTTTCATGGAGAGTTTGTCACCTTTCTTCCTATGGACCATAGGGATAAATCCCTTTTTAGCATGTTCCATACCGAATCTCTTCACGATTACACTTGTTCAGCCACTGCTTTGTAGAAAGCAACTCTGATTTGTTTCCTCCAATGATCAATATGTCATCGACATACAACACCAGAAAAGTATTGGATCTCCCACTAAATTTTCTGTACACACAAGGCTCATCAGGATTTTGTATAAAACCAAATTCTTTTATGGCTTCATTGAATTTCCTGTTCCAAGATCGGGATGCTTGCTTCAATCCATAAATGGATTTTTGAAGCTTGCATATCCGATTAGGATACTTGGGATCGACAAAACCTTCAGGTTGAGCCATATAGACTTCTTCCTCTAGCTCTCCATTCAGAAAAGCGGTCTTGACATCCATTTGCCATATCTCATAGTCGTGCCATGCAGCTATAGCAAGCAGTATCCTTATGGATTTAAGCATAGCGACTGGTGAAAAAGTTTCATCATAATCCACACCGTGGATTTGCCTGAATCCTTTTGCCACCAGGCGCCCCTTGAAGGTATTGTTAGCTTTCTTCTTGAATAGCCACATGCTCTCCACTACTTTGACTCCAGGATATGGGTCCACCAATTCCCATATGTCATTGTCGTACATGGACTGCATTTAAGAATTAGCGGCTTTACGCCATTCTCCTGAATTCGGGCCAGACATAGCTTCCTTAAAAGACCTGGGATCATCCTGCTCTGTGAGCATAACTTCCCCATCATGCATGACCAGGTACCCATACCTCTCAGGCGGTTGATATGTCCTTTGCGACCTTCTAGGTGCCTGTACGACTGGTTCAGTCTGTTCAACTGGTTGAACATCCGGTACAGCTTGTTCAACTGGTTCAACATTTGTAACAGTCGTCATAGTAACCTCAGCTTCTGCTGCAGGAGTTTGTGTCACTTGAACTTCCTCGAGTTCAACGTTGCTCCCACTATCTTTCACATATAAGAAATTCTTTTCCATGAACGTCCCATTTTGAGCCACAAAAACTTTGTTCTCTAATGGGTTGTAGAAGTAATAGCCCTTAGTTTCCTTAGGGTATCTCACAAACTGGCATTTGACAGATTTGGACTCCAGCTTGCCACTTGTCAATTTCTTGACAAAAGCATTGCATCCCCAGATCTTCATGAAGGACACATTGGGTTTCCTGCCCTTCCACAGTTCATGTGGTGTTCCTTCAACTGCCTTACTAGGTGTATTATTTAGTATTTGAGCTGCCGTTTCCAAAGCATATCCCCAAAAGGATTCAGGGAGATTAGCCTGACTCATCATTGAGTGGACCATGTCTAGCAAGGTCCTGTTTCTCCTCTCTGAAACTCCATTCCACTGGGGTGTACCAAGAGGCGTGAGTTGAGATACGATCCCACACTCGCTCAAGAAATCGTCAAACTCTTGGCTCATATATTCACCCCCTCTATCAGACCGGAGTGCTTTGATCTTCTTGCCAAGTTGGTTCTCTAATTCGTTCTTAAAATCTTTGAACCTTTGCAGGGTCTCAGATTTATGTCTCAACAAATATATATAGCCGAAACGACTATAATCATCTGTAAATGTAACGAAGTACAAGTAACCAGATCTAGCAGCTGTACTCATCGGTCCACAAACATCTGAGTGAATGAGTTCCAATAGTTCAGTGGCTCTTTCACCTTTCTTCTTGAAAGGAGCCTTCGTCATCTTGCCACGTAAACAAGATTCACAAGTATCGAAAGCTTGCAGGTCAAAAGACCCCAGTACACCACTTGCGTGGAGCTTAGCGATACGCTTCTCATTTATGTGCCCAAGGCGACAATGCCAGACATAAGTAGGATTATTTTCATTTAATTTAATCCTTTTAGCATTTATGTTAAATATATGAGATTCATTGGATGTATCTAAGACGGATAGCCCGTTCTGAAGAACGCCCGTTGCATACAAGATATTGCCACACATAATTTTGAAAATTCCATGTCCAATATCAAAAATAAATCCAGAATGATCCAAACAAGAAATCGAAATAATATTCCTCCTCATGGAAGGCACATAATAACAATCTCTCAAAACTAGTTCAAGCCCACTGAGCAAAGACAAGTAATAATCTCCGATCTGCAATGCTTCCACACGGGCTCCATTGCCAACTCGGAGATCCACATCACATGCTGCTAGCTTTCTCCTATTCCTTAGCCCCTGCACATTTGAACAAATGTGAGACCCACATCCTGTGTCTAAAACCCAAGATGATGAAATAGTGAGGTTTATCTCAACAACATAAATACCTGAAGTAGAAGTATCCTGCTTCCTCTTCACATTTCCCTTCAGCTTCGGACAGGCACTCTTCCAATGACCCTTCTCGCCACACTCATGGTACAAGTCTAGAGGGAGAGGCTTGAAGGGCATCCTACACTTAGCCACGGGCTTCTTGCCCTTTGCCTTGAACTTCTTGTTCTTGGCTCCCCTTACGCCCTTGCCCTTGGTCACAAGGTTCACCTCAGCCTTGGTGGTCAAGAACCTCTCTTGACGGGCTTGATCCTGAAACATAAGCTTCAGGTTCTCCATCATTTCACGGGCTCCTTGAGTCATGAACTGCATCTGAAGATCAGCAGCCATGGTACCAAGCATCAGACATGATACCTCCCTGTTGTCCTTGATGTGTCTATTATAACTCACCACTTCGGCTGAGTTAACAGCACCCTCAGGGCGTACAGTAGGCAGAGGAGTTGTAAGGACATATTCTTCAGCCTCGTGCCTAAGGACGATTTTAACCGCCATAGCCCAATCTAGAAAGTTTGGTCCAGTCAACTTCTCTCTATCCAAGAGTGGCCTTAAAGTATTAGTAGTTGCCATTGCTGTAATTCTTTCGGTTTAAGTTTGAAGTACTTTCTACAGAAAGAGAGAGAGAGAGTCAGAATTTAAAGGACTTTAATGTCAATTACAATAATTAAAACTGTCATAAAATTATTTGGTGATTATTGACTTGGTGAGACCAAGATCCACAGTCCTGTTCATTAATGACCAAGCTAGGGCCTGTAAGACGTTAATGAACATACTTGGTAGAGAAACCTTCTCAATTCTCCAACATGGAGAACTTTTGGTTTGATGGGCCTATTGGCACTTTACCCATCCATGCTTAGGGGCCCGCGACAAGCTATAATGATACCTCATCTTCGAGTCAAACCTACCTTGTCTATGTTAACCACACCCTTTAGCAAAGAGTATCTTAACGCCTCAACGGCCCACCGGACACTATAACGCACTCCGCTTGAGCTTACATACATTATATCTCTACCTGGGAGGAAGAGGTGAGAACTAGGAGAAGCATTTATAAATTACTCGATACTTTTAGTTGACAATTTTTAATAAGGTGATCGGATTAAACATGTAAAGAGGATTTGGTGATCGCGATGCAACTTCTTAATTAATTATTATAACTTCTTTAGATTTGCAGGAACAACATACATATTAACAATATATATATATAATGAAGAACTCCTATGGGCCTTTAATATTACATAAGTAATAAAAGTCTTCTTGGTTGTCATGCTGGGCCTCTCCACGGGCTTCAACTCATCAGGATCTCCAGGATGGGCTTGATTACAAAATTATAAATTTACATGCCCAATGGGCCAAAAATTACATAAATAATAAAAGCCTATTCTATTTAATTCATAAATAAAATTACAACTAATGCTTCAAATAAAAGCCCATAAGATTCTATTAATCACGTTGCTGCAAAGTTAGTAAAAATAACGAATATAAAAATGCATGGTCATGGCAATCCAATTTTATCAATTAATTAAGCCCGATCAAATTTTCAAGACCAATTCAATTTGTCAACAAGTGAAATAAAAGCCCATAAAGGCCCAATGAATATTTCATTACTCCCACTCAAATTAGGATTTCACTTAATCAAAATTGAAATTTCAACTAATGCCACCGGTGCCCCGATCCACTAATTAAATCTCACTATCATACCATATTCAATTTTATATCGTCTCATAAAATAAAACAAAAATAAAATGCATGGCACGACATAAACAATTTCGTTTTAATTAACACAAAGTCTAAAACAATTTTAATTAAAACGACTGTAACTTTGGCGCCCAAAATTAAATTAAAACTATTTAGAAAACATTTTAATAAAAATTAAACGGGCACCAAAAATACCCCGAGCCCGACCCAAAAACCCTAAACGGGCAGCAACCTATGGGGCTGCAACCAGCAACCTGCAAGGGCTGCTGGATGCAGCCCCGTAGGGCTGCTCAACGCAGTCCTTGGTTGGCTGCGAAACCAGCCAACCAGCAGCAGCTCGCAAGAGCTGCTGCAAACCTCCCTAAAATCCAAAATTCCCTTTTCGAAGCAGGGGATGGGATTTGTTTTTTTTTTTTAAATTAAATTCAGATTTAATAAAATTAAGAAATCAATTCATAACCACGACAAAAATCAAGAACTTCATCCAAGAACAATAATATCCGGTTATCCTAATTTGGGGAAACACATCAAAAACCCCAATCTATTAAAATTAACTAATCTTAAAGATCCAACAATGGATCTGGTACCACTGTAGGGTTTCAGAAAGATCGATCAGAGCCGCGCAGCGGAAGCAGCGAACTCATTTAGTTAAACGGTGAATTCGATCTAACATGAACCAATTGTCTCATTGATCTTAATCTTTAAACCTCAGTTAAATTTTAACAAAACTGTTATCTTAATCTATGGATTAAGAAAACCTACTTGGATATCCTTTCAAGGATAGACAAGAGCCTCAGATGTTGCTCCTCATAGATCACGTGCAGACACGAGCAAGAATCGAGATCAGCTACTAGTTGGCTTACTCCAAGAACGCGAAGAATGAGGAACGAATTCGCCGGAATCCACTACGGAGGGGTTCGGCCGAATCTCAGCTAATGGGAGGCTAGGGTTTTAATTTTCCGATCCAGAATAATGAATTGACAATTCACTTATATAGTGCAATTAATTAACTTTCAGTTAATTATTAATTTGACCCTTAATTAATTTAATTTTATCAATTAAACACCGTAGTATTAAATCGATTCAATTAACATCAATTAGGTTAAATTAATATTACAATTTCACCCATAAACAATTAATCGCTTAATTAAATTAACCCGATTAATTAATTAGCCGTTCCATTTACTAATTAACTTGTCACATAACAAATAATTAATACGTTCTTCAAATAATCAATTCATCAATTGATCATTTAATCTTGGAAATAATTCACACAATTCATGTATCAATTAATCTTCTCAGTTACCGTGTTGCACGATCCTTAGGGTCTGAAATCAATAAGCTGTGAATTAACAATTCACTGATCGACAGAGGGTCCTAGTAAACCATGTCAATCACTTATTGATTACAGATGAATCCTATCCATGTCAGACAGAAAACCCTGTATGATGCTCTACTTATCTCTTACCAAAAGCATATCGATTAATCAAGCTAAAGGCATGGTGTAGTCATCCTCTATTGCTAGATTAATTTCTTGATCATCGAGTATTACTGACAAACAAACAAGTCACCTGCTTGTTTCAGTACGGCTGTACATTTCTCAGCTAATACTCATCAAGTGGCCCATGATATCAACTCACTTAAACAGTGAGTGGTAATTCCATCACTTCAGCTATCCGCAGTAATAAGTTCAGAGATTGAACCAGTGTATCCATATTTGGCATCCTCTAGCGGACCTGTTAGAAATACACCCAATTCAATCTGATTCCTTATTGAGTGCTATACTGAAATCAGGTCAGGAGATAAAAGAGATCTACATTATTAGAAAGCTTAATGACTCTACCACCATGAACTTTCTAAAGCGGATCGACCAAGTCTCGTGTAACGCACACGCACCTATATCCATATTCACATACACTAAGCAACCTACAGAGTGTTATGTGAATCCTAGATATAAAAGCTTATGCCATAATCATTCCCATGACTATGACTCACTTCTGGTATACTTTATGATATACAATCAATGGATACTTCATTTAGTTACTATAGTACAAGATATATAACTCAAATGAATTAATGTCTTTATTCATAAAACACCAATAACATAGTATGTAATCATCATCAAATACAATGTCATAAAACAACGCCTAGGGCCTAGGGCACACCAAAAATCTCCTACTTGACCTAGGGCCTAGGGCACAACAACACTTACAACCAAAGGTTCTGAAATAACCTATTTTAGGCTTTCGACCTTTCCAGAGTTCATAAGGGGTTTTGTTCAAGATGCTTCTGATTAGCACCCTATTCAGAACATAGCAAGCTGTGTTAATAGCTTCTCCCCAAAAGTAATTTGGAAGCCTTCTTTCATTGATCATAGTTCTGGCAATTTCAACCAGAGTTCTATTCTTCCTTTCAACTACCTGATTTTGTTGAGGAGTCCTAGGAGCAGAAAAGTTATGATCAATGCCCTTGGTTTCACAAAATTCTTCAGACAGAAAGTTCTTGAATTCTCCACCATTATCACTTCTGATATGAACAACCTTTTCATTCCTTTCATTCTCAAGCTTCTTTATCAGAACTGAGAAACATCCAAGTGACTCATCTTTGCTAGACAGCAGGATAACCCAAGTGAATCTTGAATAGTCATCTACTATGACAAAGGCATACTTTTTTCCACCTATGCTCATTGGTTGAACAGGGCCAAAAAGGTCCATATGAAGTAATTCCAAAGGTCTTTTAGTTGAAATGATTTTCTTAGTTTTAAAAGTTCTTCTGGATTGTTTTCCAGATTGACAAGCAGTGCACAAATGGTTCTTTTTAAAACTAATTTCAGGCAGACCCTCAACCAATTGATATCTAGCTACTTTGGCCAGAAGGTCCATGCTCACATGAGCAAGTCTTCTATGCCAGAGCCAGGAGGTATCCTCTTTGGACATCAAGCATATATTATTGCAAAGATTCTCAAGGTTCAGCATGAAAACATTTTCTACTCTAGGAGCAGTTAGAATAACTTCCCTTGACTTACTGTGCAAGATTTTACATCCAGAGGAGTTGAAGACTACATCTCTACCTTTGTCACACAGCTGTGCAACACTCAGGAGATTGAACTTCAGGCCTCTGACTAGGGAGACATCTGACGAGGCTGTTTGAAGCAGCCTCTGTGGTCGTTTCAGGAGAAGGTGTAACCAGCATGAGTACTGTTCTTAAGATGCATACTCTTAGGAACCTTTCCTTTGGAATGATACCGAAGAAGAAGGAGAATGCTTCCTCTGTAAGCATTGCTCAGAAGGAGATTGTTGAAGCTTCTGTGCAGAAAGGAAAGAAAGCTGCCAAGAAGGGCAAAGGAAGGAAAGGATCAAGTAAGGTGGTCTTTCAACTAGAGAAGGTGGTTGTCTCAGAACCTCTTCCAGCTCTGGTTCAAACAACTATTAGTGTTGAACCTTCTGGCAAGATTGTTGTTGAGAAGCCAAGGGATGCTGCTGAGAAAGTAGCTCAGGAAGCTGAGGATGCACGTCTTGATGAAAGGGAAAAGGCTGTTGAAGCTGAGAAAATTGCAAGAGTTGTAGCTCTTGCTGATGTGAAAAGGAAGAAGAAGGAAGCTGAAGTTAAGTTAGCAGCTGAGCGAGAAATTGCAGCAAAAGCTAAGGCTGATGCTAGAATTGTTGAATGCGCTGCTGAAGTTGGGAACGTGGAGTTCTCAAGAAATGTTGAGGCTACAGGAGAAGATGAGGACTCTGAAGATATTCCTCTCTCCAGACTCCCAAGGAAGAAGGTTGCTGCAAATAGAAGGTCTCTGAACAAAAAGGACTTCTATATTGCTCCGAGTACTGAACTGGATGAATCAACTCCTGAAAAAGAGGACTTGATTGATGATGAAGACATGATGGAAATGTCTGTTGAACCGGATGTTGATGCTCCTATCATTGAAGAACTATCAGAAGATAGTGGTCAAGAGCCTGACACTATCATTAAGGACGCAATGAGGTTTGCTGAAAACATCAACACTGATGATTTTCTAGATAATGCTCTTCTGGGTCAAGGCAGAAACCCTGGTGATAGAGATGCCTCTGAAACGCTGTTCAGAATGGCTCATGTGTTTGCTGAACCAGTTTCTATGTATGATCCAAATTCTTCTGAACATGTTATCTCTCCTCCCCTTCGTACTTCTCATCCATCCTCTCCTCGTACTCCCCATCCATCTCCTTCACTACCTTCTGTCACAGAAGTTAGTGATTCTCAAACTTCCATTCCTCCTACAACTTCAACCTCTGAAGTTGTACCTCCTAAAACTGCTCCTCCTTCTGGATCCTATTCAGAAGTGAATTTATCTTTTGGACCCATTTTCACAGATTCCATATCAACCTCCACTACTTCCTCTCTATCTACTTCCTCTGTAATTCCATCAATTGGATTTACTGCTCCATCTTTCTCACTACCATCCACACTACCATCCATTTCACCTACTCTCTCTTCCTCTTCCACACATACCATTCCTTCCACAACCACACATATCCCTCCTCCTTCAACTTCTGGACATGCACCTCCTGTGTGTGATCCCTTAACTAGTTCTTCCTCTACCTCTTTCTTTGTTGGGTTGTCATCCAACTATGACTTCCTACGCAATACAATGAATCAAGATGATCTGGAGAGAAGATTTGGTAGTTTTGGTTTCATGGGCAGAGCTTCTGGTGTATCCGAAGCTGGTGGTGCTCCATCTGTTGAAGAGTTGAGCAGAATGAGTCATAGTGGCTCTGATGAATTGCTGAATAGATTTGTTGGTTTAGGGCAAGGTCTTCTGCTGCTGACATGTATGCTCAGGGCATTGTGCTGCAAGAAATTCAATCCTTGAAAGCTCAGAACCTGCAGCTCATGACTATGCTTCAAGTGCAGAACCCCACTGTCTACACTCGCAATCTTTCTACACTTCATCTAGCTACTTATGATGATATTTACAAGTTGAGAGAATTGGCTCTGACTCTTCCAACTCTCGAAAATATTGCTCTTGCTTCTTCTCTGAAAGTTAATGAAAATCTGGAGATTTTGTCAGAAGAAGTTAAGGAAGAAAATGAGCATTATGAGGCTCATGAGAAGATTCTTCCAAGTAAGATTGATGATCTGCAACTGCTAATCATATTTTGAGAGAAGTGAAATCTTCTGCTCAAGGATCATCATCTTCAGGGGCTGCTAAGATTGTATATGACATCACTCCTGATCTCAACAATCGTCTACAGAGCATTGAGTCCGCTGTAACTGCTCAGAGCGCCCAGATTGCTGAGCTTACTGAACTTCTGAAAGTTATGCACACTCAAGCACGAGAACAAGAGAAGGTTCTTCATAATTGCTATAGGTTTGTTCGCGGACAGACTTATATTCAGAATGAGCATCTCACTGCTGCTGTGTATGCTAACAATCGGTTGATCAAGCTCCTTCTGGAAGATGTTTAGAGACAGCGACCTTTGTCTGGATAGACTTTTGATCATATGAAAACCATTGATGCTGATTTCAGAAGAAGAATGGATATGATCAACACTGTAAGGCCTACACCTCAGCAATATCAGACTGCTTTGAATGTTCAGCAGAAATTGGACTCTCAAGGTGCTCTGGGTGTTCCTGTTGGTTCTGGCCAAACGGGGGAGAAGTCTGCTCAGCAGGGTGGTCTCAAGTCTGCTGAGATGAAGAGACAGAATGTTGATGAAAGTTCCAGTGGTGTACCTCCTCCTCAGAAGAGATCTAGAAACTTATAATCATTTTAGGACTTAAGCTTCTTAGCTAGGTTCTGGGTTGGGTAGTCTTGTCTTAGGACTTTATGTTTCCTTCTGATGATTATTTTGTTTGTTGTTTCTTCTGCCTATTATATACACTGAACTTTTCTTATACATATTAATTGTCTCTGATTAATTTCTTACTGTTTATGTTTTTTTTTTAACTTAGTAACTTTATCTTCACTAAAAATCTAACAACTTGATCTCAAGCCTATCTTAAGTTTATACAGATTGATGAAGTTCACCATTTACACTAAAATGGGGGAGTTAAGTTACTCAGAAGCTAAAACAAACATATGTATCAGGAAGTTAATCTCTAAACCTTGTATTTTCTTAAGAAACTTTTTACCTTCTGACCACGGTTTGTCCATAACCAAAATGGGGGAGAATGATGAACCCTAAGTGTTTTGATTATGTCCAAATGTTTCAGAAGATGGAAATTAAAACTCTCTTACATACGGTTTAATATTGACTAACAATTTTTTTGTTAAGTTTGTATGAAAGTTACTCAGCAGGTGCTGAATGAACAATTTATGTATTGCTTAAGGACTCAGAAGAAACGAAAGCTAAAGACAGTGTTCTCACTTTAAGAAGCTGGATGCTCCGCTCTGAAGTTATCGAAGTGTGTTAAAGCTCTCCTCAGAGGTCCATTGCAATCAGAAGTTAAACTCTACCAATTTGATCAGAAGCTTAGACAAATGGAATTAGCTATCAGAAGCTAAGTCACGGGTTCCGTTAAGCATTTATTGCTCTGACAAATGCATTTAATGAAAGGCGCCAAAAGTTCAAAAAGTTGTTTTGAAGGAGCGCGCTTGTCTACTTAAAGCGAAACCAGTATTTCCTTGTCTACCCTTTGTTGATCCAATTGAAGAATGTTTCCAGTCAACCTTATCTTCAACTTCAAATCACTTACCGGATTAAGTTAAAGAACAAGGTTAACGGAATCAAAGTGTTTGAAGACCGTTTGAAGATTTGACAAATTAACGGCTACAACAACTGATGTCATCTCCTTTGAAGATTCAAATTCACCAACGGTCATCCTCATTCACTATAAATAGTAGCCAAGCTCCACTGCATCTTCTACGCGTGATTATCGAGCAAAATCTCAACGCACTGTTTGAACAAGAAAAACAGAGCACATATTTCATTCTCAATCTTTCTTAGCATAGCCTTAGTTAGAGTGAGAAAGTGAAGAAAAACAAGTTCATAATAGGAATCTTGTAAACTGATATAGTTTGTGATATTCAGTTAGATTTAGAGAGAAATCTAGTTGAGATTTGAGTTGGGTGAGAATTCCAGAAAACAGAGTTGTTGTTGTTCTGGTGGAAATCCTTTAACTCTTTTTAGACTAGTCAGAACTAAGTGAGAAATTAGCTTATATTCTGTTGATGTAAAGGAGCTTCTGAACTTGCCATAAAAGTTCTGAATAGTAGATTTAAAATCTCTGGTGGCTGCGACCTCAGGGGACAAGACGTAGTCACAGGACTTTTGTGGCGAACTTGGATAAATCGACTTGTTCATCAGGATCTCCTGAACTTCTTTCTCCCTCTTATACTTGTTATTATTGCATCTGTATGCTTGCTCATATTTAGTGCTGAAACAGATTTACTCCTAATATCATTGTCTTTGTTTAGAAGACCGTCCAGAAGTTCTCAAACTCTGAACTTCTGTTGCTAAAAACAGTCTAACTGTGTATAGGCAGAATTTCCCTCAGAAGCTGCTTCTGTAAGCTTGCCTCTGATTATGAGGAAATTTGACTCTGAAAATTAAGTTTCTTTAAAAACTTAGAAATTTTCAGTTATCAACTTAGACACCTATTCACCCCCCTCTAGGTGATTCTGTTCTTGTTAGGGCCAACAGAAAGGAATAATGATATTTGGAAAGAAATGGAAGTTGGCACATCAGTATATTGGACGATTTGAGATATTGAAGAGAATTGGAGAAGTGGCGTATCAATTGGCATTAACCAAAAATTGATATTACTAAGAAGCTATCTTATGAGGAACAACTCATGATTGTTGTTAATCAACAAGTTCGTCAATTTCGATCAAAAGTTATTCCAATGGTGAAGTGTTGTGCGGTGATCATTCTATAAAAGAGTGCACTTGAGTGTCTGAATTGGAGATGTGCAAACAACTATTGTTATTTATTCCAACCATGAGGTTAATCCTTCGAACTCGAATGCGTGGACGCATTCTTTTAAGGGTAGAAAATAATGAACGAAGGTATTGAGCCATCCCCAAAAAGAGGCTTCTACTATTGCATCAACGTATTCTTTATCATCAGTACAACACCCCAAATTATTCAAATTTCAAATATATGGTTAATTAATAGATGGACATCTTTAGGGTATTCTTATAAGGATTTCAATTATATCTTTAGGTTGCTTACGAGAAGAGTTAGCAAAGAAATATCAAGAGATGGACAATTAAATAATTTGTAAGGAAAGGTAGGGACCGAATGAGATATTTTATATATTGAGTAGAAATAAATAAGTTGATGGTAATGAAGGGGGCGTGAATTCCATAGAAACATCCATGGAAGATTATATTGCTTACCCTTACATTCAATCTTCAATATCTCTCTCGTTTCTCATCCGTTTTTCGCATTCTTTATATCAAACTGAAGGTCTCCACACGAGCTACAAACGTATGTAAGTTTCACAGTATAATTTTAAGTTTCTGGGAACCAATTTTAAGGTTGAAGATTCGTAACAATGGCTGCCTCATCCTTTTCTCTATGTTCTGCTCAATATTTATCAATTCTGACATCAAAAATGGATTCAGGAGGTTGTTTTACTTAAGTATGGAGTAAACTCGAGTACATGCAAGTGGTTTCGGGTGGTGGTCGGAGCACAATCGGAAAACGTACAAAGTTCAACGGAAATCATGTTTTCCGGCACAATTTGAAGATGCTAAAGGTATATTTAGACTCCTGGTGATGTAAGGATTAATCTGGTATAAGTGCATTACGAAAACAGCCACCTCGAATTTCCGATGAACGGAATCGGTGATCGGGTGGACGTTTTCCGGCGAATTTCGGGAAACTGCCCAGAAAATTCTCAAACAATTCCAGTGGACTCAAAACGTCATTTTAAGAAACTTTAATTCTTGGTCCGAAGCTTAATTCATTATGGTTAAGTCACGAAAAATTGTTGAAGTGGTTAAATGGGTAAAATCAAGGAAATGAAGTGGAATTAAGTTAACAATATAATTGTTGGATATAAGTTATGAATAGATTAATATATATATCACTTGGATATGAGTTTATTTCATATATTTGAAATAAGTAATGGGAATTAATGGTAATTGTGAAGTTAATGGAATATCGATATACGGTCGGGTTAATGACTTGTAGTTTATAGAATCCCGACTTGGACGGTGGATAAATTGGATAATAGAAATGTTCTTTTGTGCAGGATTATCCCTAGTTAAGCTAGGACGAATATCCGTTTTACAGAGGAGACTCTGTCGAATTTTTGATAGAAATTTCATAAAATGTGATTAATTAATATTTCGATATTTCTTCGAGTTTTCGTAAATTCTAAATACAACTTTTCCTATTCCTTAGATACTCGTTCGATAGAAGGGGCAATACCTGAGAGCTAGGATTGTCAGAACTGTCAGCTCAGAATAATCCGTGCGTTAATTATATGTGAGGCATATATAATTTAGCATTGCATTCACGATATAGTATTTCATACGTATTTTATAACATTATCATATCGTTTTATTTATTTAAAGCATGTTATATATTTTTCTATATTATATTATATACGTATTTTATTTGTGGTCTAAATTCGTGGTATGGACATGCTTCTCTATGAGCGGCATCAGGACCTTGTGCGCACAGGTACCATCGGGTTATCGGTATTGATGATGTGATATTGTGGTTTATGGTTGAGCTCGGTTGAGTTATTCTCGGGCTATGTGATGTGGATTGGATATAAGTGAGGCTGGGTAAGTAATTGGTTGAGTTATTCTTGGTGCTCCAGCCGACTGTGCGTGAGATCGGTTGAGTTATTCTCGGTCCGCCAGTAATTGGATTAAAGGGAGCCTTGTGGCTATATTTAGAGGATTGATAGGTGGGGTGTTGAGTTTAGGGTCCATCCCGTACTAAACCACGTATATACATATTCATTTATAAAAATGGTTTTGAGATAATCATATCGTGTGAATGCGTGAATATTATATATAGTATATATTATATTATTGTGTGCCGGTTTGAATGCTAAATCATTCATGCATTGCATATAATTAATTCACTACGGGAGGTTTGACTCCCACTATTTTTCCAAGTGATCTAGAAGTCAGTTGAAACCCAAGTTCTTCATCCGGGCAGCATAGCTATTTTGTATACTTGTATCAAATATTATATCCTAACCGCAGTACCAGTTCGAGAGTTATATTATTATGTTCCATATATGTTTTGTATATAAAATACCATATGTTATTGATTTATATTGATGATAGTTAGAGTTGATTATTAAGGCTAGCTACGGGTTCCGGTGGGTTATGCTTACCCGTTCCCTAGCGCCGTTCCCTAGCGCCAGTCACGGTTCCGGGATGGATCGTGACAATCAGCCAACAGCCCCAATGCAAAGCATGCATCTTTGAAAGTTGGATATGTTATGCCATTAACAGTTTTTATTTCATCATACGTTCTTGGACCTTTCACAATATTCAACATCATCCTAAGGTAGTATTTTTCACCAGCTCCGGGATGAACATAAAATATTCTTCCAACACTCATCCCACGTTGCCTCGGACACCATTTCTTGATCTTCCTTATAGATCCTAAAGAGTCATGAATTACCTCAACTTCTTTCCACACAAACTTATTTGGAAATTGAACATAAGTCAGTTCTCTCGCCTCGGGATATTGTTGATTTGCCTTCATCCACTGCAAAAACATAGTATTGTCTTCGCCGCTTCGTTTCAATACCTCGTCAATACAGTCATCATCATTAAATACAATACTTTTCTCGTCTAGAAGATGAAAACTCAGTCCCTCAACTGCAGGCTCACGATGATTAATGGGAAAGCCAAATATTCTCCATGACGCCTCACATGCAGAATTATATCTGCAATCATAATACAATTTCACCTCATCCAATTCTTGATTATCACCATTCACCTGATAAAAGGAAGTAGTTATGCGATCATTCCCTTTGTTTATGTATTTGAAAAAATATTTGATGGCCATATGTTGATTGCACCACTCAACATTTATATGCGCGTCATACTTCAACAACAACTGAGTGTTATGAGGAACAACAAATTTTTTGTCAAGAAAAGTCCCACTTATCTCAATAGATCTGCCATTATTTCTTCTTCTATAGACTGGATATCCTTCCTCATCAACAATTGTCTCCTCGATAAATCGTTTAGGGAAATGCTTTGTACAAACTTGATCTTTCATGCAAGGCGATTTTTTGTTGAAAACACCACAAGGACCATGCATCATGAATTTTTTCACCGCCTCAAATAATATAGGATGTTGGTCCTTATCTGGAATCTCAGGCGAAATTATTTTATCAATATCTTTTCCAGACTGATGCTTATCTTCAGGGTGCAAGAATAACAACATATGTGCGTGAGGGAGACCGCGTTTCTGAAACTCTATTGTGTACATAACTGCAATAATAGACTTTCTTAATATCTATAAATGTAAATAAACATTATGTAAATAAAGCCAATAGTAAAATAATTTTGGTACATACGGCTTTAACCCTGCCAAATATTTTGTCATTCTTCAAATCGCGAACAAATTGATCCAACTTCATCTTGAAAACCCTAGAAATTATATCGGGTCTGTCCTCTGTGTAGATACCCATTTTTGTCCGGTTTTAAATCATAATATAAAAAGAAGGACAAGGCCAATTTGCATTAAATATTGTAAGAAATTCCATTCTTTTCATCAACTTCATTTGATTACAGTTTAACCCCGAGAAAAGGACTTTCTTTATTATCCGCAGGTACCCTTCAAAATTACAACATCAAAAGTGAAAGCAGAAAATCCTAATTTTCTGCTGTACTTCGCCGAAAGAGAAACTACAAAAAGATTATGCTCTGAAAAAAGAAGAATATGATCTAGAAGCAAGGAAAGAAGCATAAAAAGGGAAAACGAGAATTCAAGAGAAAGACGTCATCTCCTCCGCTCAAGGCGACGAAGATAATCAGTGACAATAACCATCATCACAACGAGAAACATAATAAGGCCTATTTGAATGGCCAAATTTCTCCAGTACCGCTCGCTGCGTTCTTGAAAACGTCGAACCATTTCTTCATGACGCTCTTGTTGCTCCTGCGCTTCACGATTAAGGCGGTAATGCATGATGAATTTTTAAGTTGAGTGTTTTGAAGTAAAAATGATCGAAAGTGACTTGAATTATATAGAAACCTGAAATGATCTAAGCCGTCCATGATCAAACGATTTTGGCCGTCTAATGTGTCGGTGCACTTGGGACCGCACGTTTCTGTCGGCACGTTAGTGGCCGTAGATTTTTGCGGTCCGTTGTGGACCGCTCATTTTATGGTGTACTATAAATAATTCAACAGGTCAGTTAACGCCGCATTCATGAATAATAAATAAATTATCTTGCATTTATATTGTCAACAACTTTATAGATGTCAATAAAGCCCCGAGAAAGGGAGTTCTTTTGTTAGGACCACAATAGAAGGAGTCCCAATGTCTTACAAAATAGAAGTGCAAAAAAGAAAAACATCTGAAAAGGAAAAGGAAAAGAACGACCAGCCCTTTATTATCAATGCTATTGTTGAAAGTACATGTCGGAAATAAAGAAAAAAAAATACAAATGGAAGAAACACAACAAGTCTGAAAGCCTGCTCTTCAACGTCGGGATCCCCACAAGTTCACAAAACATTCGCAAGTCTGCACCGTGATCACTAAAATAGTTGGATTAAAACCACGTTCGACTCAGAATCTTGGACAAGAAAAAAGACGGCACCTCCAGACAGACAATTGGCTAACAGTTCATCAAACAAAGGTCATTTGATTAATCAAAACAGCAAATCAATTAGTCCAAATTCAACTAAATTCATCAGAATCAGACTAATCATGAGAAGACAAGACAGAAAAAGACGAAGCCATTAAATTTGGAGTGTTGACTCGGCCAAAACCATGGTCAAAATCACTGTAGCATGAACAGTGAACAGTAAAAAGAATAGTGGGCGGCAGATTTCACTGTAGCGTTAACAGTGCAACGGATAATTTTACTGTAGTGAATAGTGAAGTAAATTATGAGAGGGTAAAACTGTAATTTCTGACTTTTCCTTCCTATGAAAGGAAAGTTTCCATTTTAGGAAAGGGACCTTTTTTTTGGGAGAGGAACCAGAGAGAGAAAAGGGGATTTTGGAGAGGATTGATTTTTCCGAGAGTAAAGTTGGGACCAGAAATCTTTTCTTATCTGAAAATAAAAAGTTTCTAAAAGAGTAAAGTGTTACTGAGATATATTTTAGTTAAGAATCTACTTATTTTCAAGCTTTTTCTGGTGTAATCTACCTTTGTCTTTTCTTCACTCACTCTAGTGATTAAGAGGGAAAGGGAGGAAGACTTGGTCGAACTCGGTTATACGACATTCAATACACAGGTTCTAATCTTTAATAATTAATCTATTCGTTATAGTTTTCATTCCATTTTCATCCATTTTTTGTTCTTCTTCATCTATTTCTGCCTATTCTTTTTTCTTTTCACCTTAAAACCTCAATTAGTTAGTCTAACCCTTCCCGCATGCATAAACCCAAACCCGACCTCACCAAAAAAAAATAAGTCAAATGGCCAAATTATTACAAACCCATTAAAAAAATTATAATCTAAAAAATATAATATAGGGCTTTTCTCCGTTTGACTTCTCCCGGGTTCAAGTGATAAAAGGGGACGACCTAGGAAACAAAAAATAAGATTAGCATATATATGATTCCCATAGGATTAAACTAAAAAGTGCAATGTTATTGCATTTTACCTCGAAACGTGTCGTCCTTTCTTTTCGCTCCCTTCGAAACCTCACGAAAAATGTAGGTTGTTAGAAAAGACAAGAGTAATTAACATATAGTAAAAATCATCTAAGGAAACATAATCTAGCTCATTTAGCTTTCTCATTAATCCTATTACTCATGAAAGTCAACAACACTTGCCATGATTTCGACTAATAAGAATTATAATCAAATTGACATTTCTGAGAGTGAAATCATGAAGATGTTTCACAAAAGATAGACATTTCAATGAGACATTTAACAAAAATACCTAGGTTAGCAACAGGTCACTTTCATATTGACTAGAACCATCACTGAGCAAACCGAGACAAAAACAGAAGGATTAGAAACCCATAAACTCATAAAACAGCCAAAGACACATAAACGTCATCGAGTAGAGAACACAAAGATTTTATGTCATAAGATCTAATACTCAAACTCGTTAAACAAAACAAGAACGAACAAAGTTCACATAACATCACCAATATCAGAAATCATGTCATAAGAATCATCATATCTAAATAAACAGTTCAGCGAATACAAGTAGATCCACGGATCTACAGGTTAACGAAAACGAAGAACAAAAAAAAAAAAACACAAAAAGGGAAGTTTACCTTTACAAGTTCGATCACTGCCTTGACCTCCGACCACCGTCACCGCTGTTTCATCGTTACTGCTTCACCGGAAATCACCGCTGCTCCGCTAGATGTCGTCACCGTCCGTCGCCGGAAACCGCTCCCCAGAAACCCCTGAAACAACCCGAAAAACACCCAATCAAAAACCATAAACGAAAAAAAAAGAAACAGCAGAAGAGGTTCGGTTCATACCTCACCACCTCTGCCACCACCGCCGCCGCCGCCGCCGTCTGGTTGCCAGAAATTATTCCCGAAATCACAAAAGCCTACAAAATCACGAACTCTAATCAGAATCAATAAGTTAAGGCCGAGTAGATACACGGACTCAGAAAAGGAAACAAGAAAAATAGGTCTTACCTCCGTTGTTTCGACCTTCGGTTTCGTCGCCGTCACCTCGAGACTGTCGGAGCTGTAAAGAAGGAAAGGAAAAGAAAACGAAGGATTCTTGTTATGGTTTTGGTCGGGAGAAGCATACGAGGAAAAGGAGAGGAGTAAGACGGATGTTATCCGTTTAAGGAGGAAGTATCGCCGCCGTTTCTGTTGAAGAGGAGGTGAGGCGGCGGCACTGTTCCGAGAGAGAGAGAAGGAGGGCTGTCGGTTTTTAGAGAGAGGAAGAGAGAAATGCAAGTGGGGAAGAGATGTAGCTTAACCGTTCATTCAAATGATCAAGGGTCCAGATCAATACATCAACCCTTTAATCAAACTGACCCCTAAACTTAACTCTAATTTTTAAATAGACCCCAAAACTCCTCCTTCCAATAACCTTAGGTCCCTCAATTCGACTTAACTCATAAAAACAAACTATGCCATATTCTCCGATCAACCTAATTAGGACCTTCCTCGAAAATATACGTTTCCTAAACATATTTATGTTATAAATATGTGAAATAAAATATTCGAGGTGGTTCAGTACATATGTATATATCAAAAGAAATTGTTAATTTCTTTACTGTAAATACTAGACCCATAAACTTGGTACAAGTATAATGACTGCGTTTTATCCAAGACCAAAAACTTCGTTTACGATTATGTAATAAACGTAAACGAAAATCCAAAAATCCTAACAAATTTAAAAAAAAATATATAACCTAAACATTTTAATAGTAAAATAATCATTCTTCGTCGTTATCCTAAAACAAAAAATAAAAATAAGTATGGTTATGTTATAATCATACGATACTATAGGATACGAGGAAAATGGTCATTTCACTGGAATACTAAATTTACAAAAGTTATGTTATAACTTTTAAAAACCATCGTTAAAAGCAAGTAAACATAATAAGCTATTGAACCCAAGTCTCTGAGACCGGTCAATTATCCAAACACTTAATAACAGAGTCAATCTACATAGCGGTTATCCAATCAGACCGTATAAGATGATTGGTGGCGACTCGAACTCTTCACAAACGGATGGAGTCTCTGAAAACGAGGCTTTATCCGTTACACAAAAGGAAGCAGATAGAGAGAGCGAGAGCAGCCTCGCGCTCCGCGTCCGACGAACGGACCCCCTTTCGGCGGGGGCGTGACACTCTGATCTTAGAGATTTTTTGTCAACAAATCTCTGAATTTCTGGCCATTTAGAGTTGCATGTGAGAGTAATAAAAATATCAGGATATCCCGTCCATCTGCATATTGTTATTTTAACATCTTATTTTGATGACTTAAATAATTAATGGTTTTTATATTATGCTCCATAATGTGACAAAATGATTTTAATCATATACTATATACTATATACTATATACTTAAATGTTTTATACATCTCTACTTCACTAATTTTTTCGGTAAATACATACTTGCCATGATGTTGATTAAACATATTTATCATCCATACTTCTAAGAATATTGATACATCTTATTGGTGATCATATATGTTTGTATGGAATTCGAAAATAGGTGTTTAAAGTCTTGCAAAATATGTTCAACTCAAGATCAATCAAGACCATCCATTTCCATACTTGATCTTCATCCTACGGCTACAAATTGAACTTGTTCAACAAGTTTGAGATCCCATCAAGACAACTCATGTTGTACCATCAAATCCTCCTCCACCACTCCTTTATGCACGAAAATCGAAACATCTATGCAAGAGAGGAAGCTTTAGTCAACAAGTCAACAAAGTACACTTACAGATGACATAAAGGTGACATAAAGTTGATGGATGATGGAGATATCTTCCCAACGGCTAGATGAACGAATTTGTTCAAATTTGAAGTCTCCAACAGCTATATTTTGGAGTATAAATACCCCGGGAAGGTGACAGTTGAAGGCAAGGGAAAAACGACGAGAATTAAAGCTATCATACGAGATATTTCAAAGCTTTGATTTATATTTTCCTTCAACTGTATTAAGAGAGTTTGAGTGTAATTTATTTCATTCAAAAAGATACAGTAAGATTAAACGTTGGGGTTTAATCTGGGTTTTACACTAGATCCTTATAAAAGTGTAAAAGGTTCTTAAGCACCCGTAAGCTTAGGAGCGGTTAACACTGAGCCTTGAAAGTGTCATAAGTTTCTTAGTTGAGCTTGATAAAAACTAAGAGAAGTCACTCGACGCTTGGAGTTCGAGAGAGTAAATACTGGTAGAGGTATTTGCTGGCAGTGTCTCAGATTGTGAGAACTGTCTCAGGCTTGATTTCTGCCCGTAAAGAAATCATAGTGGAAAATCTCGAGAGGTTCTCTCGGGGACAGGATTAGGCTCACGAGGAGACCGAACCTGGATAAATAATTGTGTCAAAACCTTCTATCCGTTACTCTCTTTATTATTGCTATTTAATCACTTGATCTGCATTTATTTATTTATTATATAACTGCTAGTGATTAATTGTGCTTAATTCTTTTATACTCTTATTTTGTATAAACAATTGTTTCTTCCGTAAAACTATTTGAACTGTTGTTTATCAAAATAGGCAAACATTTTTAAAGAGTATATTAAAGTATTTTTAAAAGCAATAAATCCTGTCGCGCCCCGAAAAATGTCGGGCGCGAGGCGTACTCGCTTTGGTTTAGAATGGGGTTCTAATAAAGTGTGAAAAGAGCCGTTTGAGCATCTCAATTCACAATTCAGACGAGTCGCCACCAATCAGCTAAGTCCGGTGTGATTGAATACTGTATAAAGAGAAAGTTTGACTCTATTTCAGAATAAGTGCTACCTAGGTTCTAAAAAGGTTTAGTTTATCTATTAATTATTTTGTTTGAGTTATAACATAACTTTAGATTACGATTTTTTTTAGAAAGGGTAAAAAGGTCATTACATGACATTTTCTTCTCAGTTATTACATAACCGTTTTCAAAATGTTTTTTGACCTTAAAATATTATCATATCTATGACATAGATATGAACGGACTTTTTTGGACTCGATAAAAACTAATGAATGTTTTATTAAAATAATTAACGAAATTAACAACCGCGATTTTTAATATTAGATACATGTTTAGTGAATTAAGATATTTTTCGATAAGTATATTTTTCAAGTGGGATTAAGTTAATGATTAACAGGAGTTTATTTCTATGACATATTGTCTACGCTAAACTAAAGTTCTTTGTATCTCGTACTTAATTATTTACAGTTAATATGACTAAAATTACTAATTAATTACGATTTTGAGCTTATGTGAACGATTATGGCTCGAATCCTTTCCTTTTCACTCTTTATATACCAACCACAAACGTACTTCGCCCTCAACCTCTCAGGCTTGACTTTTCTGGGAACCTAGGGTTTCGGCCTAACTTGGATTTGATCTCTAATGGCTTCTGGTTAGTGTTTAGATGGGGATTCTATTCCTAATGAGTCTGTCTTGATGTGGAAAAAGCTTATGAGTGGGTTTTAATGGCGGAACCTCGGGTTCAATCTCTCTCCTTTGAGCTGTTTCAGAGAAGTCTCTACGTTCTCTTCACCCTTATTCTTAATTTCATATATTCTAATCCTATGGTTTTGATTCTGTGTTTGTTTGATTTGGAATCCATGACCTAAAATGCTTCTATCTCTTCTTTGGCAGGTCTGGTAGTGTTCCTGTGATTCTAAACTGAGTTTGGATGTTATAGGGACATTTTTTGGGTAAAAAGTGGACTGACCAGAAGTTCGCCGGTCGGAAAACTTTTCCGGCGAACCTCCAGCGCCGGCTGTCTATTTACAGTGTACTGTTTTTATCTCTTTTTATGCTGTTTGTGGTTCGTTGCTAGCTGTTTTGAGGTGTTATTGATGTCCGTATGCAAATTTGGTCTCATATGCTTGAATATCTAATGCTTAAGGCTGTTTCTATGAGAACCTTGCTATTTCGGGTTACTTGACTGGATTTTAGTGTGGGTTTGATGTTTCTTGAGGCTGTTTTGATATGCTTTCGTGGGAATATTGCTGTTTTGCTTTTTAGAGGCTGTTTTGTTGGAAAATAAGTCGTATTTTGGTACTTTCGATCTTGGTAAGTTGAAAAAAGAACATTACCTAATAACGACTATATTTGAACCCGGACAATGATGATTGACAGCCAATAGTCTAGGGGAGATTGGATTCGTGCTCTAGGATTAGAGGAAAACTTAGTTGAGTGGCAAACCGACTTTCGAGCCTGGGAGGTAACTCAAATTCGTTTTTATCGAGTCCTATTGAGTGTGGATCTCTTCCTTAACTTGACTAAAAAGCAAAATCTGAGTCCTAAGCTAATAAATTTGAACTTCTAAGTACAAAATATGGTAAGTAAAGAAAAAGCAGTAAGTTGTACATAACGAGAATCATAAATTTTCATATATGCGTATATATATACATGAAAGGTTTTATTACCTTTCTTCTTTGACAAATGAAATGCAAATGGAAATAAGATAAAAATGGCTCTTCCTTCACTCCACTTTTGACTCTTTCTCCTGATCTTTAATCTCTGTGTATTTCTGCCCTTTTTTGTTGTATTGAATTCTTGAATTCTTTTCTTTTTTTGTGTTGGGAATAGTTCCCCTTTTATAGTGATTAGAGTGAAATCTTGTTGATGGATTTCTCATCATCACCTTTGTACTTTTGAGTTCTTCCATGTGCATAATCTGTACTCTTCTTATCTTGGATAGGATTATGGACATTTTTTTGGCTCTAATCTTGTACTTCTTGATGTGATTATGTTAAGAACTTTGGCTTTCCTCATGTGTTAGCTTAATTTTCAAGCACTCAAAGCTTGACCACCAAGTTTGAAAACTTGATCTCCAAGACTTGATTTCTGGTTCCAATTCGATAAATTTGAGGATTTTAGGGACTGTTTCGTATATTTTCTTTGGGCTTGAAACTGTCACTGGGCCGAAAATCATGGGCTAAAGCTGCTGTCTCACGAGATTTCCTTTGAAAATTTATCGGAACCGTTGCTTTTGACCTGCTGGAATGGAATTGAAAGGCTGTCTTTACTCTTTTATTTTAGAAGGTTTGACTTGAATGTGGGCTTGACTCGGCTCGTCAAACTTTCTCTGGTTGCTTCTAAAAAGTGAGATAAAGTCTCCGATATTAAAAATACGGAGTTCAAATCCCGTGACATTTTATTTCTGCAAAATAGGATAGAGTTAGTGGTAAAAGAAAATGTATCATTTATTTATCTGTTTATAAACATGTAATATATTTGGATTACTTAATAAAACAAGTATTTATTTTCTTTTCATCCAATTTATTATCATGTTTAAACGTTGAACCTTCTCGATGATTAATTTGATAAAAGTCGCCTAAATAAAACTCTAACTCAATACTAAATTTTCATCACATAATCAATTAGTACTAAAATAGAGAAAAATTTGAAAATGAACAAAATTTGTAAACTCAATAAAAATATCCATAACATAGGCTATCTTAGGAGAAATAAATTTTAAATAAAAGAAAAGTTAAAATAAACTATTAGTTATAGAAAAATAGTTATTACACTACATATCGTATCGTAAATAAAATATAGTCTAGAAATTTATATTTTTGCAAAAACATGTATTTACAAACCGGACAAAAATGGGTATCTACAAATCCTATTCAACCCCCCCCCCCCCTCCCCCCCCTCCCTTCTAGTCTTTATATAGTCATATTTAGGCTAACAATTTGTATCAGAGTCAATCTCTTTGCCTATAAAGTCTAACAACTTTAGAGAGATTTGTAAATGACTAACAAGACTATTAATTTTCCAGGGAACATGTCTACACAGATGATTCCTGAGGGACAGTCTACAGTTAGACCGCCCCTATTTTATGGAGTAAATTACTCCTACTGGAAAAATAGGATGAGAAATTTTATTCAGTCTTCAGATATTTTTGTTTGGAAAAATATTAGAGACGGTTCAACTATTCCCACAAAAATAGCTGACGGAGTCAAAATAGAAAAGACTGAATCTGAATACACTGATGAGGACTGGAAACAGTTGCAATTAAATGCTAAAGCTATTAATATTTTACATTGTGCTTTAGATACTAATGAATATCATCGTGTTTCAGGATGTGCAAATGCGAAGGAGATATGGGATAAACTAGAGGTTACGTATGAAGGGACACAAAAGCAAAAGGATCTAAGGGTAAATTTGTATATGCGCGAATATGAGTTATTTAAGATGGAGGTAAACGAAACCATTTCAGAAATGAATACGAGGTTTACCGTCATCATAAATAATCTAAAAGCCCTTGGAAAAACCTTTCAAGATGAGGAGCTAATTAAAAATTTTAATGAGAACAATGCCCTCAGTCTGGGATCCTAAATTGACAGCAATTGATGAAGCTAGAGATCTATCCACTTATGCTTATGATGACTTTATTGGATCTCTGCTTACTCATGAAATAAAAATGTCTTCTGTCAATGATAAAGAACCCGAGACAAGAAAGCTTAAATCCACAGGATTAAAAGCTAAGGTTGTAAGTGAAAGTTAGATGATGAATCTGTAGAGGAAATTGCATTGCTTACTCGAAAATTTAACAAATTCTTGAAGAAAAATATTTTTCGAAAATTTCCTAAAAATAACTTTCACAAAGAGCCCAGAACTTCTGATAAGTTCAAAAAGGACTCTTCTCATGATGTTGTCTGTTTTGAGTGTGATAAGCCAGGACATATCAAACCAAATTGTCCTAACTTGAAGAATCAAAACAAGAAAAAGGAGAATGGTAAACAGGCTATGGTGGCAACTGTTGGCCCTAACAAGAACAGAATCACCTAGAGGGGGGTGAATAGGTGTCTAAGTTGAAAACTGAAATTTTCTAAGTTTTTCAAGAAACTTAAATTTCAGAGCAAAATTTCCTCAGAGTCAGAGGCAAGCTTACAGAAGCAGCTTCTGAGGGAAATTCTGCCTAAACACAGTTAGACTGTTTTCAGCAACAAAAGTTCTGAGTTTAAGAACTTCTGGACAATCTTCTGAACAAAGACAATGATAAAAAGAGACAATTTGTTTCAGCACTAAATATAAGCAAGCACACAGAGGCAAAAGTAACAAGTATAAGAGGGAGAAAGAGGTTTAGGAGATTCTGAAGAACACGTCGATTTATACAAGTTCGCCACAGAAGTTCTGTGACTACGTCTTGTCCCCTGAGGTCGCAGCCACCAGAGATTTTAAATCTACTATACAGAACTTTTATGGCAAGTTCAGAAGCTCCTTTACATCAACAGAACATAAGCTAATTTCTCACTTAGTTCTGACTAGCCTAAAAAGAGTTAAAGATTTCCACCAGAACAACAACACTCTGTTTTCTGGATTTCTCACCCAACTCTAATCTCAACTAGATTTCTCTCTAAATCTAACTGAATATCACAAACGATATCAGTTTACAAGATTCCTATTATGAACTTGTTTTTCTTCACTCTCTCACTTTAACTATGACTAAGCTAAGAAAGGTTTGAGAATGGAAAAAGGGTTGCTCTGTTTTTCTTGTTCAAACAGTGCGTTAAGATTTTTCTCGATTATCACGCGTAGGTAAGCTCCGATTAAACGGGAAACGAATCACCGCCTGGATTAATCCTACACTGACTAGGATTAAGGCTAATCATCATTTATAAATACATGAGAATCAAACATTCCAATATACGTTTTTCAGACAACTCAAGCTCAGAGTTATTCTTTCCGATCAAATTTTATACTGACTTTAGCATTTAGCATCGGAGATGGGTCGCCTGTCAGCACCCCTTTAAGCTAATGTTTGCTATTTTACAGGAAACCACGCTGACACACTAGGGAATCATTAGTTTCCCACATATCAAATAACTAAACAAGACAACACATAGAGAAGGAAGAAAAAAGGAAGAGCAAGAGCAATTTCCATTTTTCTATGTACTATATATACTTCTTATATAAAACTCTTAACTTCATACATACCTCAAATACTAGCCGTGCCTCATTCTTTAATTCTTATAATACCTTGATACTGATGGAAAGTTGAGCAATTGAACCAAATATGAACCGATGTACAAAAATACAAAAAGAATGAAGACAAAAACTGGCTTATCCTTTGAATTCTTGCAAAACTATAAACTGTCTTCACTAGAGAATCCACAGACATCAATTATGCAGTGAGCCCGACCCAATCTTGTAATCATTATTTCTACTCCAAATCAAGGACTAAAGATGGAGAAATTATTATAAGTACCATAAATGGAAGACCCTGAAGACAGAACTTTGTCTCTCTTCTTTTTTTAATTGATAAAGGTCTTCCATCCATTTGAGATGAAAAATAGAGGAAAAAAACAGTTGTTGGCTGACATAGGAATATACTATACAAAAATCCCGCTGATCACTTGCTTCTTAAGCTTTCAATTTTAACACAAGCACACTTACACATGTTGAATAAACATTACAGTTACTTCAAGCTTCTAAAAATTTCATTCCTTTTGAAATGGAAAAAGAAAATGTTGGTCAGAGAGGGTACATTATTGCGGTGCTACACGTGAGAATCATTTTAAGTTCAGCTCCACAGTTTTCAGCTCCACAGTTCTTCTGGCATCTTCCTACATGTTCTATTAGCATCTTGCTATCATGTTGCTATGGGAACATTCCCTCAAGATACTCATCAAAGTTCTCATCATTATCAGCTTGATTATCGCCTCCAGATACCGACACCTTTTTACCTATTAAGGAGAAAAAACAAAGTTCACTTCCATGTATGATTTAAGTCATACAGAGAAAAAGCTCTACATGACCTTAGGATGTTGTTCAAGTTAGGATTAATTGTGGTTTCTTATCTAAGGGTTGAGGTTTAAGTTTATTGCATATATAAGTATTTTCTTTTACTAGTACAGGGCTTCGGCAGACTTTATTCAAGAATTGTCAATTTAAGGCAAAGTTAATTGACGTTTATGTATTTTACTGCCAGGGCAAACTTTGGCTTTCTCCTTGACTTTCTCCTACGCTCTACTCTATGATATCATATACATAGATGTATGCCGTGATGCCATCAAACAACCAAAACAAAGTAAAATAGTTTGAGCTCAACGAAACCTTTTTTGCTTTTCCCTTTGCTTCTCTCATAATCACAATCATCATTGACTTCTGTAGGTTTTCTGAAAGGATATTATCAGCCACCATCTTCAGAGTTAGGGCAATCATGATTAAACCATTAGAATATATGCAGCCAAGAAAAAATATAACCTAAAATTGGCACATACCTCTTTCTTTTATATTCTTCTTTCTCCAGTTTTTCTAACCGTTCATTGTCTTTCCTCTTTTTGTAGTTAAGCTTTTCTGCACATCTAGTCAGTCACTTCAATAAGTAAATCACTAAGAAGGCACCTAAAAAAACAATTTGTAAAATTTCGAAGGAACAAAAAATGAAAATATCCCAACTCAGATTCCTAGAGAAAATTCTAAATTACAAAATTCCAGCAATCATCTTTCCTATTGTTTAGTGTTGACCATCTAAACCACACAGTATCGTTGAGGTATTCTGATATGTCAGCTATGAACTAACTATCAGCTTTTATAAAGCATTAGAGAGTTTTTCAAATAGACATATAAAATAATAAATAAATAACACCAACATAACAAAAAATGTCCAAGACAGGATTTTCCTGACTAAACAGAAAGCAATTTCAAAAGAAGTTATTGTGTGCCCTACTATACTCAAATATGATAGTCTTTGACAATTGTTTAATACTCATCATTACTAGCAAACAATCTTCTCGAATTAAGTATGAAGCCTTGGTGATGAGTAGCAAAAGCATCCTTATCATAGCTGGCATGACTATTACACAAACACGGTCTCGGTGATTTCGTGTAATTTTCACAGCCTTTCCATATTGGTGAAGTTAAGCAATGCAAATCAAAAGAAAAGGTCGAAAGACACATCAATTACAATTGCAAATGCTAAAGGTGCCTAACAGCATTAATCTATACCAACCTTTCACAAGCTACCAACTTCACTAGGGCTTGCTTGTTTTCACCAGCTTCAGAATAAGAAAAGTTTACCTGTAATGAATTAGCAGAAGATGTGAGCTAACTGCATAACACTCCAAAGTCAAGCATAGAGTAAACCGACAAGAGAGATACCCACAATGAACAAGAAAATGATATTCAATAATCTTAATCTTTGTGGATATATAATCACTAGTCCTGAACTGCAAACTCCAGGTTGAAAGCCAGGTAATAGAAAAATGAGAGAGATAGATATCCAGGAATAAGCAAGAGCTCATATAATTTAAAGACCATATACTATGAACAAAATTTCAATATTTGGCCCATCAAGTTCTTGGTTTTATTCATTGAGCCCTTGTATTATAGTTTTTTTCTCAACAACTAGGACCCCAAATACACTAATTGAGGGCTGAAAAAAGTACAGAAAAATAAAATTACAACCCTCAATAATATGCAATTGTAATATACTGGATACCCTTTAAAAAAATATATATATACTGGATACTTGATAGGATAAAATCAATAAGCTAAGAAGCCCCAAGTGCCAAATGATTTTTTTCTTTCCATCTAACTAAGCTATTATGCAAAAGCACAGACCTTACCTCATAGCTTGCCAATTGATCTTTTTCATCACAATGTTTGTTGCCACATATGAACTGCCCTGACAGAAAAAGATCACAAGTCAACTTGCAATTTGAAAAACATAGATGATAAACAAAACAGAAATTCAGCAGCACTCAAAAAGATAAGAAACCCCCCAAAAAACCAAAACCAAAAGTCCACACTTGAAAGTCTTCTGCTCTGATTTATTATTTTCAGTGAAAAAAATGCATAAATAATTATTAGCAACTGAGGAGAAAATAATTATTAGTTAATAGATGAATCTGATCATGTAAAGTAGTACCTCTGGACATACAATACAATATATGAATACCACGATTGTAGAAACAACATTTCGAAATAACTGTGTTTTAAAAACAACTTCCTTCTTGCTATCCAAAGCATATACATCGTCAAAAATGGTTTGTCTTCAGTGCATTATTTAAAGCATATAAACCAAAAACTATACAGAAGGTGCTTCCCATTGTTTCCTACATAATACACCTCATGGAGAAAACAGATTCAACTACCATAGTTATGGAGAGAATTGTATTACCTTTCCCAGAGATGACTTCCTTCTCAGTTCTCCATCTCAAACCAATCTATAACAAAAATTCATAAAAGAAAGAAGTTATTGGATAAGTAAAGGAGCTTGATACACAAGATATGTGCAAAGAAAAGGCTGTGCTGAGACAGAAATTTTTGTTTGACAACCACAAAGCAGGTGAATGACATGGAAAGAGACACCAGAAAAGAAAATGGAACACTGCTGATACAGGACATGTTTAGTCAGGTCCAAACAAAATACCATAACCATTACCAGAGCCCCACACTTCTTTTTGGTGAGAGGTAGGCACCAAGTGATTGTTTGGTGGTTTGCAGGTAATGTTATAAATTCTACATGTAAACCACATGGGGGAAACATATAGGCATCAAATCCAGACCAAGGAAGAGATAGGCAAACACTAAGAAGAAGAATAACAATAACAAGTTCAAGTCTGAAGATAACCATAACATCCCTCTGCATAAATTCTGATAAGCTTTTTGCCACAATGGTCATTGAATAACCTCGTGGTGGCTGGGTATGATTCTTTTAATAACCATATGCTACAAAATTAACTGTCCAAGACCCAAGAGCATCTCCAAGAGACTCTATTTAGGCTCTTATGCTAAAATTTGAGGAGTTTGGATAAAAATCCAACTCCAAGAGCCTCCTAATCACTCCTCAAATCCCTAAGGGCCCTCTCTCTCCTCAAATTTAAGAGTCTTTCTTCACTCCTTATTTGATTTTTTATGAACATTTTCATTATTGAGTTATCTCTATATATCCTGAAGTTAGTGAGAAAAAATAAATAAGGAGTTGGAATAAAAAAACATTCTTGGAGATGGTAAAGTTTAGAGCCCCTATAAGTGATTAAGAGTCAATTTTTTATATTATTTTAGAAAGGGGACTAAGAGCCTCTTGGAGATGCTCTAATAAGAAAAATATTGGAAACTTGTATGACCACACACATACCTTACCAATCTTGTAATGCGACATGTCAGCTATGCAGTATCTTTAAAGAGCTAAGGAAATGAAATGGCAAGTTCTTTTTTTAGAGTATAATGTAATAGGAACAACTATGGTCTAAAGCTAGAAAAGTAAAGTTGAACGAAATCCAAGTAGACAGGATACTCTTTAAATAACTTATCATAGTAACGCTTCACCAGCCTTTGTTCCCATGATTTGTTCATATCATCTTCCTCTGAACGTATGAACCTCAAGAAATAAAAAGATCAACAAAACTATAAGAAAAATTTTACAGCAGTATGGAGGACAAAAACATATCAAAGTAAGTTTCCATCATTAAAAAAACCGCACAGAATCAAATCACTCAATCCAAGACAACAAAGTATGTATTCGGAACAAATACGAACTACAAAATATGACCACTTCCAAGTTGATACTCTCTCAACTTGGAAAATAGCTGACTGATAATAAAAAGATTGTTAAGAATTCTGTAAGTAGATGAACCTACCTGTATCCTTCTCTTAGGGTGTCCTGATCCGTTTTTACTGGCAACTTGGCATTTTGAGAAATTTGTTTCCCATAGAAGCAAACTGCATGAAAACATATGTTACGGATACTTCCTAGTTAGTAGTTTTATTCCTATAGTGACTAGGATTCCTTATAGACGTTTTATTAGGAGTTAGTTTACTTATTAATTCTTGTTTTGTTTCTGCATTAGATTGGTTAGTAACGTGACTGACGTAGTCATTCTAGTATTAGGATTCCTATTTATATTTACCTATTTTGTAATCAACCATGTCCTATTTGAAGGACAAATCCCAGCAATAAAGAATAAGCATCATTTTAAGCGTTAAACTCATAGTGAGTTCAGGAGATCGGATGCTCTCTTTAAGTAGGTCCAAGGTTTGAGTCTCCCTTTAACGAGCAGAGAATTATCCAAGATAGGTCGGTCAAGAAACAACAACAAAGAGAAAAGTCTAGCTGAGATCCTATTCGTGGGCATATAACAACATACAGAAAAAGAAATAAAAATGGACTGCCTAATCAAAAACAAGGATGCGAAAAATAAGATGTACGGACGACTGTAGCCTACTTCGATTCTTAGTAGAAGAGACTGTTCATCATCCAATTAATGTGGGACATAAAGAAATTAACAAATATAGAGCTCACTATTTGCATAAATGAATTTATGTCCGCCTTCGAAAGACAAAAATATAAGATAGAGAAGACGAATGAAGGAAGAATGAGGGAAATGTTATGTTACCATAATCGTTCAAGAATTTGTTATGGCGATCATAGGCGTTGAGGCCACGAATGTGAGCTTGGTATTGCCTGAATAAAACCACATTATTTTAGCGACGAAATTCATGAAAACAAGAGAGAAAGAGATTGAGAAATTAAATTATTACTGCTTTCTCTCTTCTCTGTCGTAGATGGCGGATTTCAGATGCCCAAAAGAAGCCATTTTCCTACCACAAACCCTAGACTCCGCTCTCTCTGCTCTCTATATATATATATCATATGGTGCGAATAACAAAAACAAAAATCAACAAATTTAAACTAAAAACAAAGGGGTTTTTTATCCTCACTTTTGTTTAAAATAAAGCAGTGTTATGAAAATCGGATCGGACCGGTCGGTTCGACCGATCAAACCGCGAACCGGTTAGGTGTCTGGTCTGGTTTCATACTAAACGGTTTGTTCATAAAAAACCGGACTGAACCAATAAACCGACCGGTTCGATCAGTAAACCGGATTAAACCAAATCAGATTAGCTCCGGTTTTTCATAAAAATTTAAATTAAAAACTTCAAAAAAATTACATATATATTTTAACTATGTATTGTTTTATATATGAATTTTAATTTTATGTTTAATTGAAATAAAATTTTATTATATATATGTATATGTATTTTAAATTTTTTATATATTATATATGTAAATCGGTTGAACCACCGGTTGAACCTATTAAACCTTTAAACCTTTTATCACGTCGGTTCAACGTTCGGTCCGGTTTTTAAAACATTGAAACAAAGTAAGTTTACTTTGTTTTACATGTCCAATTATGAATTGATAAGTGTCCATTTATATTAAATAATTAGTGACAATATAAAAGAAATAACCTATAATGAGATAGGATCAGGTGAGACAAAGTCATTATGGAGAGACTTTTTCTAGTGTGAGACAATTAAAAAGTGGTAGCATTTTTGAAATTTTTAAAACATAGAGGGACATTATTAAAGGGAAGAGGAGGTGATGTCAGCGTTGATGTCACATCTGGAGAGAGAAAAAGTTTTTATTATTTTATTTAAAATGCATTTTCCCGCTCTTTCCGAACTCATTTTTCAAAAAAAAAATTATACCACTTAACTCGTATTAATTAGGCGGTCATTTTGAGATCCATTGTTGTTATTTATAGACGATTTTTATTTTTTTTATTTTTGTTCCAGCAGAATACTATATTTGTTCCACCGGACTACTCCAATTGTTCCACCAGACTACTACATTTGTTCAAGCAGAATATTTTCATTATTTTTTTTTAAATGCACTCTGGGAGTGTAAAAAAATGTAGTATTCTGGTGGAACAATTGGAGTAGTCCGGTGGAACAATTATAAAAAAATAAATAAATAAAAACAATCGTCTATAAATAACAAAAATGGATCTCAAAATGACCGCCTAATTAATACGAGTTCACTAGTATAATTTTTTTGAAAAATGAGTTCGGAAAGAGCGGAAAAATGCATTTTAAAGAAAATAATTAAAATTCTTTCTCTCTCCAGAGGTGACATCAGCGGTGACATCACCTCCTCTTTCTTCCCTTCAATTCACGCATGAGGGGTGTTCCTTTAATTACAAGTTTGTCACCTTCTCCTATTGAATTACAAAAATACCCCTTGTCTCACCATAAAAACTAGTCTTATCCTAAACCCTTGTCTCATTTGAACTTGACTCAACCTATAATAGCAAGTCACCATTTAAAAAAGATATTTTTTTAAAACAATTTTAAAAAAGATATTTAAGACTATATATAGTAGCAGGGGGAGGATCAAGTGAGACAAGGTCCTTAGGTGTGACAACTTTTATGGTGTGACAACTTTTATGGTGTGACAACTTATATTTAAAATACATTTTCCCGATGATCCCGAACTCGGTTTTCGAAAATTTTTATACCCTTGGATTCGTATTAATTAGCTGGTCATTTTGAGACTCATTGTGTTCAAATAAAAACGATTTTTTTTCAAATTTCTTGATATTCCAAAAGTCATTACCAAATCTTCCAAAAGTCATTACCAAATATTCCAAAATGAAAAAATCGTTTTTATTTGACCACAATGGATCTCAAAATGACCGGCTAATTAATACGAGTCCAACGGTATTAAAATTTTCGAAAACCGAGTTCGGGATCATCGGGAAAATGTATTTTAAAGAAAAGAAATAAAAGACTTTTCTCTCTCCTGCGATGACATCAGCGCTGACATCATCAGCCCCCTTCCCTCACCTTACACGTGTATGCCCCTCAAAATATGTCATCTTTTTTCATTTAATTACACAATTGCCACCTCTTGTCACACAATAAAAATCAGTCTCACAATAAGATAAGTGTCACACCTGATCCTTTCTCTATAGTATCATATAATTACATAGACTAATTGATTTACAGAATTTTGTACTACTTTACACAATAGGATTTTTACCAATTTTCAAAATATCATTACAGTTTACGTAATATTTTATAAAAAAAAATATTTATATAATTAAAATTTGTTGATTAATTTAATTATAAAGTTAATAAATTATATTTAACTCTCCTAAATAAACTACATTTAACCCTAAGTTATTTTTAATTATTTATGTAAACTATACTCAACAATACAAAAATAAAAATACTTCAAAGTTTTCTCAAACTTAGTTATTCTTTTTGTACAATAATAACTTTACGAATATTTGTTTAAAAAAACTGTGTATAATGTTAGAATTTACATGAAATTTAAAAGTCTTACATGAAACTCAATTTAACACAAAATTATAATTTATTTATTTTTCCTAAAGTATCAACTTTTAGTAAATTTAGTCTTAAATTTACAAAAAATTAAGTCTGGTTTCTATTAAATATGTCAAAAAGTTTAGAATTTATGTCAGTTGTTTTTATGTAAACACAATTTATTTTTGAAGTTGCTGAAATTTTTCTTTGTATGAAGGTAAATTATTAAGACGCCTTAACGTAAATTCTATCTAGCAAGGTTATAGAGGATTAATGTAAAGTTGATCTTATTTTGTGAGGTTAGAGATTATTGTCTTTTGTAAAATTACAATTTTAAGTAAATTAAGTCTCACTCCACATAAGATAAATTCAACAATTTAGTCACGTAAAGTTGAAATGATTTACATAAAGTGAAAAAGTTTTCATGTAAACCTCAATTTCTTGCACGGTTTGAATTTTCAATTCGTAAAATAACAACTTTATATAATTTAAGTGTTCTTTTACTTAAACTAAGTTTAACAGTTAGGAATTTATGTAAAGTTGATTATTTTTTTCGGGAAGTTAGAGACTTTATTTCGTGGTGTAGGCTATGGTTACTTTGAAGTAACCATTACTTTGCCTTCATTACCATTGGATCAAAATCCACCATCCTCATCTAATGGTAATAATGGGCAAAGTAATGGTTACTTTGTAAGAAACAAAGTGACTATAGAAAAACCCTTATTTCGTAAACTAACAACTTTACGTAAATTAAGTCACATTTTACGTAAATTAGATCTCAATTTATGGAACTTATACCTAACAGTTAAAAAATTATGTAAATTTGATTTTTTCGTGAAGTTGGAGATTTTTTTGTAAGCCAAAATCTTTCCGTAAATAAAACCTCATTTTACAAAAAATTAGGTTTCACTTGACAGAACTTAAGCCTAACATTAAATTTACGTCAAGTTTGATTTTCTCATGAAGTTAGAGACCCTTTTTAACCCTTTATGTAATTCAAGTCTCATTTTCCATTTACGAAATTTATACGTAACAACACAGGATTTACGTAAAGTTGGATTTCTTTCGTGACGTTAGAGATTTTTTTGTTAACTAACAACTTTACGTAAATTTACTCTCATATTATGTAAATTAGGTCTCACTTTACATAATTTATACCTAGCATTTGCATATTTACATAAAGTTAGATTTTTTTCGTGTAGTTAGAGTTTACTTTTTAAACTAATTCTTTACGTATTAAGTCTCATTTTAATTAAATAAGGTCTCAGTTTAAGAAATTTATACCTATAATAGTTGAAGATTTATATAAAGTTGGATTTTTTTTGTGAAGTTAGAGAAAATTTTATGTGGTAAATTAACAACTTTACGTAAATTAAGTATTATTTTACCTAAATTTGGTCTTACTTTATGGAACTTATACCTAATAGTTGAAGATTTACTTAAAGTTGGTTTTTTTCGTGAAGTTGGAGCTTTTTTTTTTTCAAAACTTACAACTTTACGTAAATTATGTCTATTTTTACGAAACTTATACCTAGCAATTCAAGATTTATGTAAACTTTGATTTTTTTTTATTCTATAAAATTAGATAGTTTTTTTAAACTAGCAACTTTGAGTAAATTAAAACTCATTTTTCGAAAATTAGATTTCGCTTTACGGAACCTTAACCTAAGAGCAGAAATTTACGTAAAGTTGAATTTTCTCATGAACTTAGAGATCTTTTTTTGTAAACCAGACATTTACGTAAATTAAGTCTCATTTTATGTAAATTAGGTCTTACTTTACAGAACTTAGACCTAACAACATATGATTTTCTTAAAGTTGGGAATTTTTTTTCTAAACTAACAACTTTACGTAAATTAAGTCTCATTTTACATAAACTAGGTTTCACTTTACAAAACTTATACCTAACAACAAACAATTTATGTTTTGATTTTTTTCCCGTAAAATAAATATATTTTTGTGTGTAAACTAACAATTTTTACAACAAGAAAAATCTCATTTTTTGTAAATTAGGTTTTACTTTATAGAACTTATACCTTAAAACATAAGATTTATGTAATGCTTGATTTTTTTCGTAAAGTTAGAGAACTTTTTTTTAGGCTAACAACCTTTACGTAAATTACGTCTCACTTTACGAAATTCATACCTAACAACAAACGATTTACGCAAAATTGGATTTTATTTCGTAAATCTAGAGATTTTTTTTGTATACCAGCTTTACATAAATGATGCCTCATTTTACGCAATTAAGCCTCAGTTCACGTAATTTATACCTAATAGTAAAAAATTTACATAAAGTTGGATTTTTTCGTGAAATCAGAGATTTTTTTGGTAAACTAACTACTAACATCATAAAAGTTATGTAAAGTTGAATTTTTTTTCCGTGTAGTTAGAGACTTTTTTGAGAACTAACAACTTTTCAAGCAAATTAAGTCTCATTTTATGTAAATTAAATCTAATTTTATGGAACTTATGCCCAACAAAAGAAAGCTTATTTAGGGCCTGTTTGGTGCAGCTGTTCCTATTTGTTGTTTGCTACTTCTGGTTGCTGTTTGCTGTTCCTGCTTGCTGTTTAGTGTTTCGTTTTGCTGTTTGATTATTAGTGGTTGGTAAAATTATAATTAATTGTTGCTGTTAGAATATAAAATGACTAATTTGGACATATTGAATTTTTTATTAATGTAAAACACAAAGGATAATAAAGTAAAATAAGATCTGCAGTATTATTTTTTGTAGAAAAGCAGCATTATGTTGTTTCTTGAAAAAGCAGTTGCTTTTTACCTAAAAAGCAAAAGGGAGCGTACACTAATTCATAACCAAACACTAAAGCAACTGCTTTTTGAGGTGAAAAGGCAAAAGTGTCGCACCCGACCCCGAACCACCCTGCGCGGATCAGACGCGAAAATGAAAATAAACTAAACCATAATAAAATTCAGAAGCAAAAATATATTCTTATATTTCATTAATACTCCAAAGATTTTCCATACAATTATGTCTCCAAAAATACATAAATAACTTCAAATACATGATTCTGATAACTTTCTGACAACTTCTCAAACCTGGTCTATTAATCAGTAGCACCTCTATAACTGTTCTTCAGTGCCTAAAACATTAAAACATTTTAACAAAAGTGAGACAGAAATCTAAGTAAATAATTATCAGCTACAGAAAATAAATAATACTCAAAATAATTATGTATAGTACTTCAAATATTACTTTCTTTCAAATCTGTAGTAAAATATTAAAAACTACAATAAAACCATTATTTCTCAAATAAACTAGCAAAAACTCATAAGCTGAAAACACTGTATTAAAATACCTAAATACAAGTCCCCATAAACTTGTATTTAAGATTTTAACACAAACTTTAGTGTCCATCCTCGAATTCCACCCGCGTAGTTTCCTTAACAATATCAATTGTATCAATAATCGAGATCTCATACTTTGCCTAACGTTAGGACTAACAACTGTGCACACTGGCCATACCATCCCTCGGTACTGGTCTTAATATCAAGTACTACTTGGGAAATTCTAGATGGACAAAACATTTATCAAACACAAATACTTATCAAATCATTTCCAAACTTTCACCAAAATACCAAATATATCAATTTCTTGATATTTAATCAATATCGAAAATATTATATCTCAAACCAATATCAAAATATATCCATTAAAATTCACGTCTAACAAAATAATCAAAATATTAAACCATAAACGTTCAACAGTCAAACACGTTAAAACTGACATATTCATCAAATACCAATTTTTCATAAAACCATATATAACTCGTAAATCTTCAAAATCACTTTATCGTATATATTTATATATACTCAAAATCATAAAAGGGTAGTTGATAATTACTTACATATATTAGAATAGTCTCGAATATCCGTCTAGAACCTGCCAGATATAAGCTTAATTCAAGAACCTCTAATCCGATCTCCACATTGTAAACTCCGTAAATTAACATCCATAAACTCCACGTTTAATATCCTTTAAACTGAATCCTAGCTGAGACTAGTCGAAATTGAAAGTTGAATTAACTACCGCATGAAATCAACCCAGCTCCAAATGTTAAATTCCATATTTTTTTTTGTTTACAGCTTCCAACCCCTTATATACCTCTACCTATTAACCATCCAATAATCACTTAACTTAATAAAAAAAAATTAATAATGTTGGACACTCATCCAACCCACACCATGCCACGTTTCTTTTCATCTTCTTTTCCTAACTAATAACAATAATAATAAGGCTTTGATGAACCCTATGTGTTTTGATTATGTCCAAACGTTTCAGAAGATGAAAACTCAATACTCCCTTACATATAGTTTACTATTGACTAATAATTTTTGTCTACTTAGTCTATGTGTAAGTTGCTCAGCAGGTGCTGAATGAATCATTTCTGGATTGCCTAAAGGACTCAGTAGATTTGTTTGCTGAAGTCAGAGTTTCAATTATTCAGAAGCTGGATACTCTGCTCTGAAGCCGAAGTCTGCTAAAGCTCTCCTCAGAAGTTCTTTGCAATCAGAAGGTTTGCCAAGTTGATCAGAAGTATAGACAACTGGAAATTAGCTTCTGAAAGCTTAGTCACGGGTTCTGTTTGAGCATTTAATGCTCTGACACTTGCATTCAATGCAAGGCGCCAAAAGTTCAAAAAGCTGCTTTAATGGAGCGCGCTTGTGTGTTCAAAAGAAACCAGAATTTCCTTGTCTACCCTTTGTTGATCCAATTGAAGAATTATTCCAGTCAACCTCATCTTTGATTTCAAATCACTTACCGGATTGAGTTAAAGAACAAGGATAACGGAATCAAAGTGTTTGAAGACCGTTTGAAGACTTGACAAATTAACGGCTACAACAACTGATGTCATCTCTTTTGAAGATTCAAACTCACCAACGGTCATCTTCATTCAATATAAATAGTAGTCAAGCTCCAAAGCATCAACACACGCGTGATCATCGAGCAAAATCTCAACGCATTGTTCTAACAAGAAAAACAGAGCAACACTTTCCATTCTCAATCTTTCTTAGCATAGTCTTAGTAAAGTGAGAGAGTGAAGAAAAACAAGTTCATAATAGGAATCTTGTAAACTGAGATCGTTTGTGATCTTCAGTTAGATTTAAAGAGAGAAATCTAGTTGAGATTAGAGTTGGGTGAGAAATCCAGAAAACAGAGTATTGTTTGTTCTGGTGGAAATCCTTTAACTCTTTTTAGGCTAGTCAGAACTAAGTGAGAAATTAGCTTAAGTTCTGTTGATGTAAATGAGCTTCTGAACTTGCCATAAAAGTTCTGAATAGTGGATTTATAAAATCTCTGTAGGCTGCGACCTCAGGGGACAAGACGTAGTCACAGGACTTCTGTGGCGAACTTGGATAAATCGAATTGTTCAATCAGGATCTCCTGAACTTCTTTCTCCCTCTTATACTTGTTATTTTTGCTTCTGTGTACTTGCTTATATTTAGTGCTGAAACAGATTTTCTCTAAAGTATCATTGTCTTTGTTCAGAAGACTGTCCAGAAGTTCTCAAATCAGAACTTCTGTTGCTGAAAACAGTCTAACTGTGTTTAGGCAGAATTTCCCTCAAAAGCAACTTCTGTAAGCTAGCTTCTGACTCTGTGGAAATTTGACTCTGAAAAATAAGTTTCCCGAAAAACTTAGAAAATTTCAGTTTTCAACTTTGACACCTATTCACCCCCCCCTCTAGGTGATTCTGTTCTTGTTCAGGGTCAACAAGTGGTATCAGAGCGAAGGTCAGTTCGCATATTTACTAAAGATCTAACAATCTAAGTGTAAGATCCTATCAGAATCAATAGAGATGGCTAGTAGACACCAGCCTGAGAATTCTTCTCACTTCATAGTTCCAGAAGGTTCTTCCACTATTAGACCTCCATTATTTAATGACAACAACTACTCATACTGGAAGAAAAGGATGATGTACTTCATCCAAGCTCAGAACATGAGTGCTTGGTATGTCATCACTAATGGTGATTTCATTCCCACCAGAATGGAACAAGGTTTAGGGAATGTTGTTATTCCTCAGAGAGAATACACAGATGACATTCTGAAAAAACTCCAAACTAATGCTTCAGCAATAAATATGTTGCATTGTGCACTTACAGCTACTGAATATAACAAAGTTTCTTCTTGTGAAACTGCACAGGACATTTGGAATAAACTGGAAGTCACATATGAAGGAACAGGAAAAGTGAAGCAATCTAAAGTCAACCAACTCATGAGAGAATATGAGTTATTTGAAATGCTTGATAAAGAATCTATTTCAGATATGAACTCTAGATTCACCAAGATAGTCAATGACTTGAAGAGTTTAGGAAAGGATATTGAAGAATCTGATCGAGTGAAGAAGATTTTCAGAAGCTTACCAAGGTCTTGGCAAGCCAAGAAGACTGCTATTGAAGAAGTTCAGGATTTGAGCTATTACTTGTATGATGAGCTCATTGGGTCTCTAATTACCCATGAGATGTCATTAAAGAATCATGACCTAAGAGAAAGGTCAGAAGGAAAAAGGTTAGTTCTGAAAGCAGAATCTTCTGAAGAATCCTCTGAAGATGAGGAACTGGCCATGCTGACCAGGAAGTTCAAGAAGGCCTTTAGAAAAGGCAGAGGTAGAAACTACAAGAAGCCTTTCAGGAGCTTTGACAAGAAAACTCCTGATTCTGGTGAAAAGTTCAAGAGAGATCCAAATAAGCCTATTGTGTGCTATGGATGTCAGCAACCGGGGCACATTAAGCCTAACTGCCCGGAGCTGAAAAAAGATAAGAAAAAGTTCAAGAAAGCTATGCTGGCTGCCTGGTCAGACTCTGAGACCAGCAGTGATCCTGAAGAAAAGGAAGAGCAAGCTCAGATTTGTTTTATGGCTATTGATGAGCCAACTTCTGAAGATGTCACATGAGAAACTTCCGCACCTCCTGAAGCTACATATGATTCTGAGGTAAACAATTCTCATGAACTAGATATCTTTGATTCTCTTGAAGAACTCTATAGTATGTTCAAGTACCTGAAAAGGAAATTGGACAAGAGTGAGGCTGACAAGTTTCTTAGGTTTACTCAAGTTTACTCTGACATGAAAGTGTTAGAAGAAAAACTGTGTAAACAGTTCAGCACTCCTGCTGGTGGCTCAAAAGCCAAAGGCAAGGAAAAGCTGCCTCTGGGAAGTGATAAACCCCAGAAGAAGAAGAAACCTGTCACTCCCTCTCTTCTGAAAAAGATAGCTTCTCCTCCTGATGTTGGCACCTCTGAGAGTGCTGTTATAGCCTCTGAAGATGTTGGTCCTTCTCAGAAAAAGAAGAAATCTCCCAAGAAGCAAAGGGAAAGATCCAAGAACCCTCCCTTTTGCAAGCTTTGCAAGAATGATGGTCATTGTTTGAAGGATTGCTGATGAACCCTATGTGTTTTGATTATGTCCAAACGTTTCAGAAGACGAAAACCTAATCCTCTCTTACATATAGTTTATTATTGACTAATATTTTTGTTTACTTAGTCTATGTGTAAGTTACTCAGCAGGTGCTGAATGAATCATTTCTGGATTGCCTAAAGGACTCAGAAGATCTGTTTGCTGAAGTCAGAGTTTCAATAATTCAGAAGCTGGATACTCCGCTCTGAAGCCGAAGTCTGCTAAAGCTCTCCTCAAAAGTTCCTTGCAATCAGAAACTTTGCCAATTTGATCAGAAGTATAGACAACTGGAAATTAGCTTCTGAAAGCTTAGTCACGGGTTCTGTTTGAGCATTTAATGCTCTGACACTTACATTCAATGCAAGGCGCCAAAAGTTCAAAAAGCTGTTTTGATGGAGCGTACCTGTCTGTTCAAGAGAAACCAGAATTTCCTTGTCTACCCTTTGTTGATCCAATTGAAGAATGATTCCAGTCAACCTCATCTTTGATTTCAAATCACTTACCGGATTGAGTTAAAGAACAAGGATAACGGAATCAAAGTGTTTGAAGACCGTTTGAAGACTTGACAAATTAACGGCTACAACAACTGATGTCATCTCTTTTGAAGATTCAAACTCACCAACGGTCATCTTCATTCACTATAAATAGTAGTCAAGCTCCAAAGCATCAACACACGCGTGATCATCGAGCAAAATCTCAACGCACTGTTCTTACAAGAAAAACAGAGCAACACTTTCCATTCTCAATCTTTCTTATCATAGTCTTAGTTAAAGTGAGAGAGTGAAGAAAAACAAGTTCATAATAGGAATCTTGTAAACTGAGATCGTTTGTGATCTTCAGTTAGATTTAAAGAGAGAAATCTAGTTGAGATTAGAGTTGGGTGAGAAATCCAGAAAACAGAGTATTGTTTGTTCTGGTGGAAATCCTTTAACTCTTTTTAGGCTAGTCAGAACTAAGTGAGAAATTAGCTTAAGTTCTCTTGATGTAAAGGAGCTTCTGAACTTGCCATAAAAGTTCTGAATAGTGGATTTATAAAATCTCTGTAGGCTGCGACCTCAGGGGACAAGACGTAGTCACAGGACTTCTGTGGCGAACTTGGATAAATCGAATTGTTCAATCAGGATCTCCTGAACTTCTTTCTCTCTGTTATACTTGTTATTTTTGCTTCTGTGTACTTGCTTATATTTAGTGCTGAAACAGATTTTCTCTAAGTATCATTGTGTTTGTTCAGAAGACTGTGCAGAAGTCTTTAAATCAGAACTTCTGTTGCTGAAAACAGTCTAACTGTGTTTAGGCAGAATTTCCCTCAGAAGCAACTTCTGTAAGCTGGCTTCTGACTCTGAGGAAATTTGACTCTGAAAATTAAGTTTCCCGAAAAACTTAGAAATTTTCAGTTTTCAACTTTGACACCTATTCACCCCCCTATAGGTGATTCTGTTCTTGATAGGGCCAACAAGCGGTATCAGAGCGAAGGTCACTTCGCATATTTACTAAAGATCTAACAATCTAAGTGTAAGATCCTATCAGAATCAATAGTGATGGCTAGTAGACACCAGCCTGAGAATTCTTCTCACTTCATAGTTCCAGAAGGTTCTTCCACTACTAGACCTCCATTATTTAATGGCAACAACTACTCATACTGGAAGAAAAGGATGATGTACTTCATCCAAGCTCAGAACATGAGTGCTTGGTATGTCATCACTGATGGTGATTTCATTCCTACCAGAATGGAACAAGGTTTAGGGAATGTTGTTATTCCTCAGAGAGAATACACAGATGACATTCTGAAAAAACTCCAAACTAATGCTTCAGCAATAAATATGTTGCATTGTGCACTTACAGCTACTGAATATAACAAAGTTTCTTCTTGTGAAACTGCACAGGATATTTGGAACAAGCTGGAAGTCACATATGAAGGAACAGGAAAAGTGAAGCAATCTAAAGTCAACCAACTCATGAGAGAATATGAGTTATTTGAAATGCTTGATAAAGAATCTATTTCAGATATGAACTCTAGATTCACCAAGATAGTCAATGACTTGAAGAGTTTAGGAAAGGACATTGAAGAATCTGATCGAGTGAAGAAGATTGTCAGAAGCTTACCAAGGTCTTGGCAAGCCAAGAAGACTGCTATTGAAGAAGTTCAGGATTTGAGCTATTACTTGTATGATGAGCTCATTGGGTCTCTAATTACTCATGAGATGTCATTAAAGAATCATGACCTAAGAGAAAGGTCAGAAGGAAAAAGGGTAGTCCTGAAAGCAGAATCTTCTGAAGAATCCTCTGAAGATGAGGAACTGGCTATGCTGACCAGGAAGTTCAAGAAGGCCTTTAGGAAAGGCAGAGGTAGAAACTACAAGAAGCCTTTCAGGAGCTTTGACAAGAAAACTCCTGATTCTGGTGAAAAGTTCAAGAGAGATCGAAACAAGCCTATTGTGTACTATGGATGTCAGCAACCGGGACACATTAAGCCTAACTGTCCGGAGCTGAAGAAAGATAAGAAAAAGTTCAAGAAAGCTATGCTGGCTGCCTGGTCAGACTCTGAGACCAGCAGTGATCCTGAAGAAAAGGAAGAGCAAGCTCAGATTTGTTTTATGGCTATTGATGAGCCAACTTCTGAAGATGTCACAGGAGAAACTTCCGCACCTCCTGAAGCTACATATGATTCTGAGGTAAACAATTCTCATGAACTAGATATCTTTGATTCTCTTGAAGAACTCTATAGTATGTTCAAGTACATGAAAAGGAAATTGGACAAGAGTGAGGCTGACAAGTTTCTTAGGTTTACTCAAGTTTATTCTGACATGAAAGTGTTAGAAGAAAAACTGTGTAAACAGTTCAGCACTCCTGCTGATGGCTCTAAAGCCAAAAGCAAGGAAAAGCTGCCTCTGGGAAGTGATAAACCCCAGAAGAAGAAGAAACCTGTCACTCCCTCTCTTCTGAAAGAGATAGCTTCTCCTCCTGATGTTGGCACCTCTGAGAGTGCTGTTATAGCCTCTGAAGATGTTGGTCCTTCTCAGAAGAAGAAGAAATCTCCCAAGAAGCAAAGGGAAAGATCCAAGAACCCTCCCTTTTGCAAACTTTGCAAGAGTGATGGTCACTGGTTGAAGGATTGCAAGTACCATATTAAAAACCTCTTGCAATCTGAGATATCATTAAAACCTGCTGAAGAGAAATCTAACTCCGAAGGACCCAATAAGGATTGGGTACCTGTCACTAATTGATTGTGTTGCAGGTGGCTCTGAGTGCTCCATCAATGTCAAAGCTGTGGTACATTGACAGTGGGTGCTCAAGGCATATGACAGGTGATGAAAAAGCATTCATCACATTTGATCCTAAAAGAGGTGGAAAAGTCAGTTTTGTAGATGCTCAGAAAGGTAGGATTCTTGGTTCTGGATCTATAGGAACTAATCCTCCGATCGAAGATGTCTCCCTAGTCAGAGGCCTGAAGTTCAATCTCCTGAGTGTTGCACAACTGTGTGATAAAAGTAGAGATGTTGTCTTCAGCTCCTCTGGATGTAAAATCTTGGACAGTAAGTCAAGGGAAGTCATTCTAACTGCTCCTAGAGTTGAAAATGTTTTCATGCTGAACCTTGAGAATCTTTGCAAAAATATATGCTTGATGTCCAAAGAGGATACCTCCTGGCTCTGGCATAGAAGACTTGCTCATGTGAGCATGGACCTTCTGGCCAAAGTAGCTAGAAATCAATTGGTTGAGGGTCTGCCTGAAATTAGTTTTAAAAAGAATCATTTATGCAATGCCTGCCAATCTGGTAAACAATCCAGAAGCTCTTTTAAAACTAAGAAAGTCATTTCAACTAAAAGACCTTTGGAATTGCTTCATATGGATCTTTTTGGCCCTGTTCAACCAATGAGCATGGGTGGAAAGAAGTATGCCTTTGTCATTGTAGATGACTATTCAAGATTCACTTGGGTCATCTTGCTGTCTAGCAAAGATGAGTCACTTGGATGCTTCTCAGTTCTGATAAAGAAACTTGAGAATGAAAGGAATGAAAAGGTTGTTCATATCAGAAGTGATAATGGTGGAGAATTCAAAAACTTTAGGTTTGAAGAATTCTGTGAAACCAAGGGAATTGATCATAACTTTTCTGCTCCCAGAACTCCTCAACAAAATGGGGTAGTTGAAAGGAAGAATAGGACTCTGGTTGAGATAGCCAGAACTATGATCAATGAAAGAAGGCTTCATAAGTACTTTTAGGGAGAAGCTGTGAACACAGCTTGCTACGTTCTGAATAGAGTGCTAATTAGAAGCATTCTGAACAAGACCCCTTATGAACTCTGGAAAGGTCGAAAGCCTAAAATAGGTTATTTCAGAACCTTTGGTTGTAAGTGTTATGTTTTGAATACAAAAGAATATCTTTCAAAGTTTGATTCAAAGGCAGATGAGGCCATTTTTCTTGGTTACTCAACACATAGTAAAGCATATAGGGTTTTTAATAAGAGGACTCAAACTTTAGATGAATCTGTTCATGTACAGTTTGATGAGACTAACCCTGCAGATAGTAGAGCTCCTGATGAAGATGTAGTTCAAACTCCTGAAGTTACATCTCCTGATGTAGAAGAAGAAGATGTTTCTCCCAGAGCTGCTGAAGTGGTTCCTCCTGTTGCTGAACAAGCTCAAGAAGTGAATCCTACTCCAGAAGTCAACTTTCTTCCAGAAGATGCTCCTATATATGATTCAACAAATGATGAACAGGTCTCAGAAGACTCATTGGATGTACCAAGAGAAGTTAGAGCTCATAGGAATCATTCCTTAGAGAACATAATTGACACTGTTCATAATCCTGTCATGACCAGAGCTCAGCTCAGAAGATACATGGGGAATGTGGCTTTTGTGTCACTTCTGGAACCCAAGGACTTCTATGAAGCTGCTGATGATGACTCCTGGTTAATGGCAATGCAAGAAGAACTTGACCAGTTCAAAAGGTCAGAAGTTTGGACTTTGGTTCCCAGACCTAACAACATAAAGGTTGTTGGAACTAGATGGGTTCTGAAGAACAAGCTTGATGAATTTGGAAATGTTGTGAGGAACAAGGCAAGACTTGTTGCTCAAGGTTACAGTCAGCAAGAAGGCATAGATTATGGTGAAACTTTTGCTCATGTTGCAAGATTAGAAGCCATTAGAATCCTATGTGCTTTTGCATCATATAAAGGTTTTAAGCTCTTTCAAATGGATGTGAAAAGTGCATTCTTGAATGGTTACATTGATGAGGAAGTCTATGTGTCTCAACCTCCTGGTTTTGAAGATCCTAAGTTTCCTGATCATGTGTACAAGCTGAAGAAAGCATTGTATGGACTGAAACAAGCTCCCAGAGCTTGGTATGAGAGACTGACAAAGTTTCTTTTATCTAAGGGATTTGTCAGAGGCTGTGTTGATACAACTCTGTTCACTCTGAAGAAGAACAAGGATATCCTTATAGCTCAGGTATATGTTGATGATATTATATTTGGTGCTACTAATGAATCTTTGTGCAGAGAGTTCAGTGACCACATGAAGGCTGAGTTTGAAATGTCTATGATGGGAGAATTAACCTTCTTCTTAGGACTTCAGATCAAGCAAAGTAATGATGGTGTGTTTATCAATCAAGCCAAGTACACTAGAGAAGTGCTGAAGAAATTTGGCATGATGGACTCTAATGCTGTTGATATTCCAATGGATGTCAGCAAAGACATTGATGATGAAGAGAAAGCTGGTAAACCTGTAGATATAAAAACCTACAGAGGTATGATTGGTTCTCTTTTATACCTAACGGCCAGCAGGCCAGATATACATTTTGCTGTGTGTTTTTGTGCTAGATATCAATCAAAGCCAAGAGAAATTCATGATGTTGCTGTCAAAAGAATTCTCAGATATCTTAAAGGCACACCAGAAGCTGGTTTGTGGTATCCCTGTAGTTCTGATTTCACTCCTATAGGATACACAGACTCTGACTATGGTAGAGATAAATTGAAAAGGGTCAGCACTTCTGGTGGTTGTCATTTTCTGGGGGAGTGCCTAGTCTCCTGGCATAGTAAGAAGCAAACCTCTGTGGCTCTCTCAACTGCTGAAGCTGAGTATGTGGCTGCTGGAAGTTGTGTTTCTCAGATGCTCTGGATCAAGCAACAAATTGCTGACTATGGAGTCATCCCTGGAACAATTACAATTTACTGTGATAACAAGAGTGCAATTGATCTTTCAAAGAATCCTATTCAGCACAGCAGGATGAAGCATGTTCATATTAGGCATCACTTTCTGAGAGATCATGTTCTGAAGAAGGATATTATCATTACTCATGTCCCCTCTGAAGAGAATCTTGCTGACATGTTTACTAAGCCTCTGGCTGGTAATTCTTTCAGCAACTTACGAGAAGGCATTGGTATGACTTATCCACTTCAGTAACTTAGATTAATTATTTCTGTGTGTCTTAAGTGATTAATCGTTTGAGATAATTAAGTGATAATTAATTCTAATCATGATTTGACATTTAAGCATGCGTTATCTACTGCATTTTACGGCGCTGTTCTGTGGTTAACGGTTATCTGTTCCCTTTTAAACGGTGTTTATTTGCTTTTTGAATTGGAACGGTTTATTGTTTGGGTATAAATAGGGGTTTTCCATACTTAGAAGTTTTTACTCTCATTTTCTTTGCTATTAGAATTTCCATAGATTTTCTGTGTTCTCTTCTCTCAAAATTCTTAACCTAATTTCTTATATCTTCAACAATGGCACAAGAAATCACTGTCACTCACATCTTTACCACTGAATCGAAGAAGAAAGTTAGCGAATCTAGGGTATTCACCTCTAGGTTCCTAGACGATGAAGTTAAATCCACTGAACCTATTTCAAAATGGCTTAGCGCAAAAAATTGGAATTCTTTCGTTTCTCTCGATGAATTCATTTATCCTAAGTTAGTCACCGAATTCTATCAGAACCTCCATTTCTTTTCTAATGAGGAGGATGTTCTACACTCAGAAGTCGGAGAAATTGAGATTGAGGTCAGCAGGGCTTCTATTTCTCAAGTGATCGGTATTGATGATGAAGGAATCATCATTGGTGATGATGGTTCAGCAGATGGTTTTACAGAAGCAAACTGGGCTAGACCAGATCTAAATGCCAAGGAAACTTATGCCACCTGGCTTACTCAGCACCAGAGGTGGGCACACTATTTGAGAACTAATGTTTTCCTTCCGAAGGCTGGAGGGGTTAATGATGTTTCCAACAGGGAAAGAGTGTTTATGTGGCATCTGGTCAACCAGAAGAAGATCAACTTACCTGCCATGCTGATAAGGCAGATGAAGAATGTAACTACCGTGAGTGCATTAGCATATGGCTCACTCCTGACTATGCTGTTTGAGGCAGCATCTGTTGTGGTTTCAGGAGAAGGTGTTACAAGTAGGAGTACGGTTCTGAAGATGCATACCTTCAGGAACCTTAGCTTTGGTGTGACTCCGAAGAAGAATGAGAAGGGCTCCTCTGTGAGTATTGCTCAGAAGGAAAGTGTTGAGGCTGCTGTTCAGAAAGGAAAGAATGCTGCCAAGAAGGGCAAGGGAAAGAAGGGATCAAGTAAGTTGGTCCTGACTGTTGAGAAGGTGGTTGTCTCAGAACCTCTTCCCACGATGGTTCAAACAACAATCAGTGTTGAACCCTCTGGCAAGATTGTTGCTGAGAAGCCAAAGGATGTTCCTGAGAAGGAAGCTCAGGATGCTGAGGACGCACGCCTTGCTGAAAGAGAGAAGGCTGCTGAAGCTGAGAAGGTTGCAAGGGTTGTGGCTCTTGCTGATAAGAAGAGAAAGCAGAAGGAAGCAGAAGACAAGTTAGCAGCTGAAAGAGAAATTGCTGCAAAGGCTAAGGCCGATGCAAGAATCATTGCATGTGCTGCTGAACTTGAGGATGTGGAGTTCTCAAAGCATGTTGAGGCTTCAGAAGAAGGAGAAGAACTTGAGAATATCTCTCTCTCTACTCGGATAAGTACAAAGGCTACTGAAGAGGATGAGGACTCTGAAGATATTCCTCTCTCCAGAAGAATCCCCAAGAAGAAGATGTCAGCAAAGAGAAGGTCTCTGATCAAAAAGGACTTCTATGTTGCTTCGAGTACTGAACTGGAAGAATCAATTCCTGAAAAAGAGGACTTGGTTGATGACGAAGACATGATGGATATGTCTGCTGAAAAGGATGCTGATGTTCCTATTATTGAAGAACTGACTGAAGATAGTGATCAAGAGCCTGATACTATCATTCAGAATGCTATGAAGTTTGCTGAAAACATCAACACTGATAATTTTCTAGATAATGTTCTTCTGGGTCAAGGGAGAAATCCTGGTGAAAGAGATGCTTCTGAAACGCTGTTCAGAATGGCTCATATCTTTGCTGAGCCCATTTCTACATTTGATCCAAACCTCTCTGATCAGGTTATTCCATCTCCACTTCATACTTCTCATCCATCCTCTCCTCGTACTCCTCATCCATCTCCTTCACTACCTTCTGTCACAGAAGTTGGTGATTCTCACACTTCCATTCCTCCTACAACTTCAACTTCTGAGGTTGTACCTCCACCAATTATTCCTCCTTCTGGATCCTTTTCAGAAGTGAATCTAAACACTGCTCCCATTTTCACAGATTCCATAGCCACATCCACTACCTCCTCCATGCATACTTCCTCTGTAAGTCCATCAATTGGATTTACTGCTCCATCTTTCTCACTACCATCCACACTACCTCCCATCTCAACCTCACATACTATCCCTACCTCAAACACTTCTATCCCTCCACTCTCAACCTCTGGACATGCACCCCCTGTGTGTGATCCCTTAACTACCTCCTCCACTACTTCTTGTTTTGCTGGGCTGTCATCCAATTATGACTTCCTACGCAAACACATGAATCGAGATGATTTGGATACCAGGTTTGGTAGTTTTGGCTTCATGGGCAGAGCTTCTGGTGTATCCGAAGCTGGTGGTGCTCCCAGCGTTGAGGAGTTGAGAAGAATGAGTCAGAGTGGCTCTGATGAACTGCTGAATAGATTTGCTGGTATGGGGCAAAGGACTTCTGCTGCTGACATGTATGCTCAGGGCATTGTGCTGCAAGAATTACATTCCTTGAAAGCTCAGAACCTGCAGCTCATGACTATGCTTCAAATGCAGGACCCTTCTATCTACATACGCAATCTTTCTACACTTCATCTAGCTACCTATGAAGAGCTGTACAAGTTGAGAGAATTAGCTCTGACTCTTCCTTCATTGGACAACATTGCTCTTGCTTCTTCTCTGAAGGTCAATGAGAATTTGGAGATATTGACAGAAGAAGTCAAGGAAGCAAACGAGCATTATGAGGCTCATGAGAAGATGCTCCCAAGTAAGATTGATGACCTACAAAGTACTGCCAATCACATTCTGAGAGAAGTGAAATCTTCTGCTCAAGGTTCATCATCTTCCGGGGCTGCTAAGATTGTATATGACATCACTCCTGATCTCAACAATCGACTCTCCAACATTGAGTCTGCTGTATCTGCTCAGAACGCACAGATTGCTGAGCTTACTGAACTTCTGAAGGTTATGCACACTCAAGCACGTGAACAAGAAAAGACTCTTCACAATTGCTATAGGTTTGTTCGAGGACAGACTTATATTCAGAATGAGCATCTCACTGCTGCTGTGTATGCTAACAATCGGTTGATCAAGCTCTTTGTGGAAGACGTTCAGAGACAGCGACCTATGTCTGGTTAGACCTTTGATCATATGAAGACCATTGATGATGACTTCAGAAGAAGAATGGATATGATCAACACTGTGAGGCCAACTCCTCAGCAATATCAGACTGCACTGAATGTTCAGCAAAAATTGAAATCTCAGGGTGCTCTGGGTGTTGCTCTTGGTTCTGGTCAAACGGGGGAGAAGTCTGGTCAGAAGAGATCAAGTGCTGCTGAAGGTTCTAGTGGTGTTCCTCCTCCTCAGAAGAAACCTAGGAACTTGTAATCTTTTAGGACTTAAGCTTCTTAGCTAGGTTCTGGGTTGGGTAGTTTTTGTCTTAGGACTTTATCTGCTCTTCTGATTATTTTGTTTCTTATGTTGTCTTCTGATGAACTCATATACACTGAATCCTTCTTATACTTGCGTGTGTTTCTGACTTCTTACTTTTTGCTTATGTTTCTTTTTGACTTAGTAAATTATGCTTCTCTAAAATCTAACAACTTGATCTTAAGTCATTTCTAAGTTTTTACAGATTGCTGAAGTTCACCATTTACACTAAAATGGGGGAGTTAATTTACTCAGAAGTTTTGAAACATTTGTATCAGGAAGTCATTCTCTAAACCTCATGTTTTCAGTTATCTTCTGACCACGGTTTGTCCATAACCAAAATGGGGGAGAATGATGAACCCTATGTGTTTTGATTATGTCCAAACGTTTCAGAAGATGAAAACTCAATACTCCCTTATATATAGTTTACTATTGACTAATAATTTTTGTCTACTTAGTCTAAGTGTAAGTTGCTCAGCAGGTGCTGAATGAATCATTTCTGGATTGCCTAAAGGACTCAGTAGATTTGTTTGCTGAAGTCAGAGTTTCAATTATTCAGAAGCTGGATACTCCGCTCTGAAGCCGAAGTCTGCTAAAGCTCTCCTCAGAAGTTCTTTGCAATCAGAAGGTTTGCCAAGTTGATCAGAAGTATAGACAACTGGAAATTAGCTTCTGAAAGCTTAGTCACGGGTTCTGTTTGAGCATTTAATGCTCTGACACTTGCATTCAATGCAAGGCGCCAAAAGTTCAAAAAGCTGCTTTAATGGACCGCGCTTGTCTGTTCAAAAGAAACCAGAATTTCCTTGTCTACCCTTTGTTGATCCAATTGAAGAATGATTCCAGTCAACCTCATCTTTGATTTCAAATCACTTACCGGATTGAGTTAAAGAACAAGGATAACGGAATCAAAGTGTTTGAAGACCGTTTGAAGACTTGACAAATTAACGGCTACAACAACTGATGTCATCTCTTTTGAAGATTCAAACTCACCAACGGTCATCTTCATTCACTATAAATAGTAGTCAAGCTCCAAAGCATCAACACACGCGTGATCATCGAGCAAAATCTCAACGCACTGTTCTTACAAGAAAAACAGAGCAACACTTTCCATTCTCAATCTTTCTTAGCATAGTCTTAGTTAAAGTGAGAGAGTGAAGAAAAACAAGTTCATAATAGGAATCTTGTAAACTGAGATCGTTTGTGATCTTCAGTTAGATTTAAAGAGAGAAATCTAGTTGAGATTAGAGTTGGGTGAGAAATCCAGAAAACAGAGTATTGTTTGTTCTGGTGGAAATCCTTTAACTCTTTTTAGGCTAGTCAGAACTAAGTGAGAAATTAGCTTAAGTTCTGTTGATGTAAAGGAGCTTCTGAACTTGCCATAAAAGTTCTGAATAGTGGATTTATAAAATCTCTGTAGGCTGCGACCTCAGGGGACAAGACGTAGTCACAGGACTTCTGTGGCGAACTTGGATAAATCGAATTGTTCAATCAGGATCTCCTGAACTTCTTTCTCCCTCTTATACTTGTTATTTTTGCTTCTGTGTACTTGCTTATATTTAGTGCTGAAACAGATTTTCTCTAAAGTATCATTGTCTTTGTTCAGAAGACTGTCCAGAAGTTCTCAAATCAGAACTTCTGTTGCTGAAAACAGTCTAACTGTGTTTAGGCAGAATTTCCCTCAGAAGCAACTTCTGTAAGCTAGCTTCTGACTCTGTGGAAATTTGACTCTGAAAAATAAGTTTCCCGAAAAACTTAGAAAATTTCAGTTTTCAACTTTGACACCTATTCACCCCCCTCTAGGTGATTCTGTTCTTGTTCAGGGCCAACAGGCTTAACTCATAAACTCACACTTGCTTGTAAAATTTATTTCATTTTTAGTACCTTAAATTTGTATAATATCACTTAAGGTCCTTTATCTAGCCATTGGCTCCAAAATGATCCATAAATAATTAATTTTCATTTCTTTCAAAACTCTTAATTATACAATAAAAGTCGTAAGTGAACCTCAATAAAATACTTGTAACTCCAATTAATTAACCAAATATCGAATAGCTTAATATTAAAATATCAGTCTCCAATATTTTGGGCACGAATGTTACATTCTCCCCACCTTTACGAACTTTGTCCTCAAAATTCATATTAATCTACTTCCTCAAATAGTTTTTAAGATCACTCAAAATATTCAAATAATTATAAACTCTTATATTTCCTATCTCTTTATTCATCAAGGTCGATGTTTTCTTAACATATTATAACCTTAATTAAATTCAGTTCACCAATGAATCTACAAATAAACTTCACATATCATTTGTCACCTTAAACAAAAATTGTTGTTTTCCTATCTCCAACTCCAAGTACTGTATAATATTTTATAAAATATATCATCAAATTTTAATTCATCAATATCTACAATATTATATCACATATTAAATATTCAATATACAGTTGATCAGCACACTAATGTCATCAATATATATGTTTACAAATTTGCTTATATATAATCGATATTCATAAAAAGGATCTCTTATCGTATAGTCACCATTCTATATAAACCTTTATATAAGTCCTAATACAACTGCAATTCAAAACTCAAACTATTGAAACTTCAAGAACATAAGTTAATACATTCCCTAACTATCGACACCAAATTCCAACTATAATCTTAAACTATTAACCAAACTCCAAAATAGTTAATTCAATTTCCAAATCTTTATTTTTCGTAACCTTCTATTTTTATTTTTTTAATACCTCAATCATCACTTCATCAAATTATTACAAGCTTAAATATATTACCTACATTTTAAGTCTCCCAAAATATATATGCATACAATAAAACATTTCACTCCAAAAAGTCTACTAAACTCTCAAAATCCTTAATTCCTATTCACCACATATATATTAATATCACCCGTTACCGATAAACACAATTTATATACCTCTGTACCACCAACAATAATTTTTTAACTAATCATTAACTAGCTAGCTAACTTCAGTAATCCTCAAAATTTTCAATTTATTTCTTAACTATGCAAATATTAAAAATCATAATAATTCTCTAATATGCTAAAATTAGCACCAAAACATAATCCTCGAAAACTATTACCTTCAAATACTCATATTTCTAAATTCAACTATAATACACCATATGATATTTCTTTATTTTTTTACCAAAGATTCAACCATCCTTACTACCTCCTTAAATACTTCAAACTATTTTCTTAACTATCACCAAATATGAGTATCCTCAATAACCATTGACCACGAGTCCGAAGAAATTAAACCTAGGCTCTGATACCAAAATGTCGCACCCGACCCGAACCACCCAACGCGGATCGGACGCGAAAATGAAAATAAACTAAACCATGATAAAATTCAGAAGAAAAAATATATTCTTATATTTCATTAATACTCCAAAGATTTTCCATACAACTATGTCTCCAAAAATACATAAATAACTCCAAATACATGATTCTGATAACTTTCTAACAACCTCTCAAACCTGGTCTATTAATCAGTAGCACCTCTATAACTGTTCTTCAGTGCCTAAAACATTAAAACATTTTAACAAAAGTGAGACAGAAATCTCAGTAAATAATTATCAGCTACAGAAAATAAATAATACTCAAAATAATTATGTATAGTACTTCAAATATTACTTTCTTTCAAATCTGTAGTAAAATATTAAAAACTACAATAAAACCATTATTTCTCAAATAAACTAGCAAAAACTCATAAGCTGAAAACACTGTATTAAAATACCTAAATACAAGTCCACATAAACTTGTATTTAAGATTTTAACACAAACTTTAGTATCCATCCTCGAATTCTACCCGCGTAGTTTCCTTAACAATACTAATTGTATCAATAATCGAGATCTCATACTTTGCCTAACGTTAGGACTAACAGCTGTGCACATTGGCCATACCATCCCTCGGTACTGGTCTTAATATCAAGTACTACTTGGGAAATCCTAGATGGACAAAACATTTATCAAACACAAATACTTATCAAATCATTTCCAAACTTTCACCAAAATACCAAATATATCAATTTCTTGATATTTAATCAATATCGAAAATATTATATGTCAAACCATTATATCTCAAACCAATATCAAAATATATCCATTAAAATTCACGTCTAACAAAATAATCAAAACATTAAACCATAAACGTTCAACAGTTAAACACGTTAAAACTGACATATTCATCAAATACCAATTTTTCATAAAACCATATATAACTCGTAATTCTTCAAAATCACTTTATCGTATATATTTATATATACTCAAAATCATAAAAGGGTAGTTGATAATTACTTACATATATTAGAATAGTCTCGAATATCCGTCTAGAACCTGCCAGATATAAGCTTAATTCAAGAACCTCTAATCCAATCTCCACATTGTAAACTCCGTAAATTAACATCCATAAACTCCACGTTTAATATCCTTTAAACTGAATCCTAGCTGAGACTAGTCGAAATTGAAAGTTGAATTAACTACCGCATGAAATCAACCCAGCTCCAAATGTTAAATTCCATATTTTTTTTGTTTACAGCTTCCAACCCCTTATTTACCTCTACCTATTAACCATCCAATAATCACTTAACTTAATAAAAAAAATTTAATAATGTTGGACACTCATCCAACCCACACGATGCCACGTTTCTTTTCATCTTCTTTTCCTAACTAATAACAATAATAATAAGGCTTAACTCATAAACTCACACTTGCTTGTAAAATTTATTTCATTTTTAGTACCTTAAATTTGTATAATATCACTTAAGGTCCTTTATCTAGCCATTGGCTCCAAAATGATCCATAAATAATTAATTTTCATTTCTTCTAAAACTCTTAATTATACAATAAAAGTCTTAAGCGAACCTCAATAAAATACTTGTAACTCCAATTAATTAACCAAATATCGAATAGCTTAATATTAAAATATCAGTCTCCAATATTTTGAGCACGGATGTTACAAAAAGGCAACATCGAACCGGAGAAACAAACGCCCCCTTAAAGTAAAATTGTTCTCTCTTTTTTTGCAAGCCTCACTTTTTTCGCAAAATTGATATTTTATTTTTGGTAAAATTAGAACTTTACATAAATCGAGTCTCTCTTTACGTTATTTTAATTATGTCTATCAATACTTGTTTACTTATTTTACGTAAAACTTAATCTCTTCGCAAATATAGCTATTTATTTTTCAAAAATAACAACTTTATGTAAATTAAGTTTCCATTACTTAAATAATTATCTCAAAATATTGAGAATTAACATAAAGTTGAAAAGTTAAGCTCCTCTTTTTTGCAAAATTAATGATTTACCTAAAGTATGTTTATCAATATTAGGTTTACAGAAAGTTAATTTACCAACTTATAGATGACTACATTTTGGAAAGAAATAAATTAAGACTTCAATATAATGCACAAATGGATAATGAAAAAAAATTCAACCTTGCTCCTTTTGAAGCTTCTTGAAAAGAGAAGATTATAGAGCTCTTATGTAAATGGTATTGCATCAACATTACAATTTCTTTTGTTTAATCCCTCCCAGTTAAAGGGTAAGATGCCTACTCTTTTCATTCTCATTACTCAAACAATGTAAACAAATAATAGATTTTCACTAATTCTTCCTCAATAGAAACTAATATCTTCATTCCAAATTATGTAATCGAAACTAATATCTTCATGCTTTGATGCCTCAAATCTGATGACTTTCATCACAGCAACAATTTCTCCATTGTGGACACATCTCTAGCCTTACATACTGTTACCGAGAATTTGTAACTTGAATTCCACGTAAGCTGTGTTAACTGCAAGATAGAAAACGTTAGCCTAAAGGAGGCCGCTGACCGGCGACCCCTCTCCGATGCTAAAGTCAGTACAGAACTTGTAATCGGAAAAGTATTTAACTCAGAGAATGAGTCTAGAATAATGTACCTTAGATTGTAGAAAGTCCCATGTACTTATAGTTGTTTGATCATGTATCCTAATCCTAGTTGAACTAGGACTTTACTTGAATTATTCCTCTTTAGCCCTAGATTCATAGTCCCAATTAGCTTGAATCGTCCTAACTGGATTAGGAGACCTAAAGAGGAATACTTTCTTTGTAGGAGAGATATTCTCCTTACTTTGACTATTCAACACACGTCCACGTGGACATTAAGACTATTCAACATAGTTTAACCGTCCTACGTGTTTGAAAGCTAAATGACTATTGGTCCACGTGTCATACAAAATATTAGGTGATAACAGAAGCCCCCCCAAAAGGATAACAAGATCCTTTAGGACCTATGTCTTTCAAATCCTCCAAAATTAATACGGCCCAAACTGCAGGCCCAAGAGACTAACATGGCTTGTGGCCCAACAACCTTACCATCAAGTCCAACTACCCAATTTGCACGCCTCACTCAAAACTCTACACTTGTCTTCAAGCGTGGTCTCAAACTTAAACTCCCTCCAAGCATACGAAAAGGTTTTAAATTTCGAAAACTCCCATTTCACTTATAAATAGCACCACAGACCACTGCATTCCTCACGCTTTCAAACTCTCAAAATTTCCGGCATCCTGTTTTCCTGAATTCTGCTAAGTGTAAGTCTTTTGTCATTTTCTTTATCTTTTCCTGATTTCTTTCTCCACGAATGGCTTCTTCATCACAAAACCCTACCTCTTCAAACGAAACATCCCGCTCTTCCGATTTAGAACCTAATCACCCACGACGGCGAATCATAATGGATTGGTCCGAAGAAGAACTAACCCCTCCCAGACCACAAAATCCAAACCCCAATACCACGCAACGCACAAACCCTAGAAACCATAACCCTCCGATCCAAATGCCAGTACATGCCCCACATCCGCAACAGGGCCAATGGGGGACAGCTCTTCCTCACGAAGCGACCAAGATCAACACGATTGAAGCACTTCGTGAGTTGAAGAAAAAGTTCCCCTGTCTAAGGGACTTCGACTGTGCGGTCCCCACTCCCGAAGACATGATGTTCAAGGGAAAAATCCACAAGGTGGCCGTTCTCGAGAGGCATCTTGAATATGGGATGAGGTTTCCGTTCCCAGAGGTGGTGAACGATATCCTCAACGAGTTCAATCTTTGCCCTGCACAGATTGTTCCCAACTCGTAGGTTGAGATGCTTGCTCTCGTACGGGTATGCCAGGATCTCGGTGTTTTGCTAACTGGGAACCTCTTCAAATATTTGAGGACTCCCATCAAGGCTTTAAAACATCCCTGCGTCTCATTCAAGGAGGTTCACGAGCCCAAAGGCCTAGTTGGTGGCAAGCCCTCGTCACACAGTGGACATCGCTCTCGATGGATTTGGGTTGGTCCTGAAGATGGCAACCTCCGATGGCCCTGGAGGATCGATTTCAATGAATTCCCCACCGATCCGAGCACGTGGAGGAACCCCACGAAAACCGTGGTCCTTAACGAGGAGGAAGAATGTTCCCTCAAAAAACTCCAAAAATACAAACCTTCCAGTCCCATCTCCCTCGAGCAATTTCTAACCCGTTATCGAGGCAACATGCCAATTGCGACAGTGGGGGAGGACGGGACCATTTTTTATTTTCCCGCTCCCGAAGTTAATCGGGCTCATCTCGGGGAGCCCATTTCTCTTCCAAAAAATCCTTGTAAGCTTTCTCGATTTTAACTATGAACTTGTTATTTGCAGGCATTTTATCATGGCCCTTAAGTTATCTTACAAACAACGCCTTGCAGCTGCTCGCCTGAAGGCATTAGAGGGTGAGAACCAAGCTCCTGCCGTTATTGTGCCCCCGAAGGGACCCCGAGCTACGACCAAGAAAGTTCGTGCTTCGTCGGTCGCTAACATCGTCACGAACGAAGCCAGCGAGCCGGAGGTAGCCCCAACGGCGGAAACACACGCGCCCGAGCCCCAAACCCTCCTCGAGACCCCATGTAACTTTATAAGATTTTTTAATGCATCTTTCATTCTTTACCATCCTTATATTTTTTTTTTTCTTAAAAACTAATGTCTCTCAAATTCTATGTAGAAATCCAAATCCTCTCATCTGAAGGCGATCCCGAGGCCCCAGTTCCCGATGACCCCGAAATCCAAAGCCTTGAAAACCAAGGGATCCCTAAGCAAACTCGATCGAAGAGGAAGGCTCCCTCCACGTCCTTTGATACCTCGATCCCCGAGGGCGAAAACGCCACGGAGGCCCTCCTCAATGATCCTGAAGGGCCCCATGCGAAACGTGTCCGGGAGATCGAGGGCACAAGCTCGCCTCCTCACCCATCGACCTGGGATCCCAACTGGTTTCCCTTTACCAACTGTCCCGAGATGACACACGCTAAAGGCAACCTACCGAGGCCTCGTTGGATGGCTATGAGAGATATAAACTTTACAACGTAAGCTTCTTTTTCCAAATTTTGTTGATTTCTCAAATATCTTGGTGTTCTAACTTTCAACTTTTGTATAGTTCTGGGCAGATCGCTTTCCTCACGTTTCTCTAAGCGTCCCTGCGATTGCGGAAGACATCGCTCAAGCCTGCCTCGTTCCCGAGGAGGTTAAACTTGCTGAGAAGCTAACTGACGAGGAGTTGGCTAAACTTGTACAAGTTAGACAAGCCAAGGTAATTAACTTTCTCTTATTCTGACATCGTTCCCCAACATCTCGAACTTACCTTTCAGCCTCGTCTTCTTCATTTGCACAGGCCATGGCCGCGACGGAGATCATGTCTTTCCGGTATCTCCAAAAATCTTCGTCCCTCGAAGACTATCGCCAAAAATGGGCGGAAGTCTCTGACAAACTTGACATGGCAGAGGATGCTTTGAAAGCTCAAGAGAAAATCCTGAAGTCTGCTCAACATATCGGAAGGGAAAAAACCTTCGAGTGTGAGAAACTGAAGGTTAACTGTATCCAACTGAAAAAAGCCCTCGATGCCTCGAAGCAAAGAGTACTGGACCTCGAGGATGAGATCCGAGCCCAATGGCTCGATTCCTGCTTCGCACTGGCGGGCCTTCATCAAGGGGTGCGGGTCCAACTTGCCCTGGAAAAGATTGACCAGGCGACTTGGAGAGCTCGAGGAAGGGAGGTATCACAAAAACTCCGATCTCAACTCGAGGCTTCTGAGAATGCCAGACAGGACCAGGAGGCTGCCCACGAGGAAACCATTGCAAAAATGGAGGAGAACGAGATTTGGCGTATGTCCAGATTCAAAACTCGTTTTGTTATGTCCATTCGAGAAAGGTTCCCTGACATCTCCGAGGAAGACCTCAAATTCTTTGTGAATGTGAATCCTCCCGAGGACGACGAAGAAGCTCCTGCTGTCCTCGATGAGTCCTTTCCCGAGCCTGATTCTCCCAAGGAAGGGATCCCTGTTGACCCGATATCTTCAATTGAACCTGTAGAATAGTTTGTACCCCTTTTGTAATCTTTGTTTTTAATGAAATGACAAAACTTTTCCTTATCTTGTCTCTGTATATTACGTCTAATACGCTCGTACAAGTTCTTGTTTGAAAGTTTAAACTAAGTATCATCATTCTTCCCAAATCTTCTTATGTTATTTTTCATATTTGAACTTTGATTGTTCGCAGCCCTCGTAGTAGCCCCCCCTTTGCTTTCTGGTCGGGCTAACTCTTGTAGGGTGGATTCTTACCACGACGTACTTAGATTTGGTTTTAATCGAAGCCTTCTAGCATGCATAAGCTTGATTTTAATACATAACCAAATTGTCCAGTGTCGAATACTTAGAACAAAACTTTCGAAATAAGACAAATTCCTTATAATTAATTTCGTATGATCCAAGCATTTTTCATAAGCAAATAACTCCAAAGTAATATCTGAATTAAAAGTCATAGGTGAAAACGATGCCTCGTGGGCCTTTATTCATAATAACTCCTAAGTTGGATTCTGAGTTACATGACATAAAAGTAATCTTAAAATAAACAAAAGCTAAAAATAATATTTCCTGAGAGAGATTGCGTTCCAGGTCCTCGGCACCTCAGTGCCATCGAGATGCTCCAAACGATAAGTATGTGTTCCGACGCATTCTACGATCCGAAATGGCCTTTCCCACTTAATCCCCAGTTTGCCTTTGCCTTGTCTCGAGCTCGAGGCTGCTGTACTACGAAGGACGAAATCCCCTTTGAAAAATTGTCTTGGTCGCACGCCCTTATCATATATTCTTTTTGTTCTGGCTTTATACGCTTCGATCCGTGCAAGCGCCATTTCTCTTTTTTCCTCGAGATCGTCCAAGTTGTCTCGTAAGTTTAGCTCATTCCATTCTTCAGTATAATGGAGAACCCTTGTACTTGGTACCTTAATCTCGACAGGAATAAAGGCTTCTGTCTTTGGCGTCGTTCAATACGACCACAATACATGATACAGCTCCTCGACCCAATTTGTCAACTTCTCGAGGTGAGTTAAGCGCTTCTTGATTCCTTCCATGATCGTTCGATTAGTTCTCTCAGTCATTCCGTTTGTCTGGGGGTGGAAAACATAACTAAACCTTAGCTTGATCCCTTCTCTTTCGCAAAAATGTCTAAATAGAACACTATCAAACTGTTTGCCATTGTCTGTGTTTATCGTATTGGGAACCCCGAATCGATATACAATGCTATTCTTGACAAATTTCACAATCTGTTGAGCTGTTATCGAGGACACTGCTTCAGCCTCGACCCACTTTGTAAAGTGATCGACGGCTACAATAACATACTGTCTCTGATTAGTTGATATTGGAAATTGCCCAACGATATCTATTCCCCAAGTTGCGAATGGCCATGCCACTTTGATACCTTCTAACCCCGAGGCCGGGCTTTGCAAAACCGGAGCGTGAGCTTGACACGCACCACATTTCTTTACAAACTCGGCAGCATCATTGTTCATCTGAGGCCAGTAATAGCCTAACAATCTTGCTTTTCTTGCCAAAACATTCCAACCCTCGTGTGCCCCGCACGAGCCTTCATGGATTTCTTCTAAGATTTTGGCCCCTTCCTCGATTCCAACCGCTTTGAGCCATGGTTGAGAATACGATCTTCGAAATAAATTTCCATCCACAACTGTATATCTACTTGATTTTCTCACAATCTTCGGATGCTGAGACTTATCTTCCGGCAATTTTCCCTCGTACAGGTATTGAAAGATTGGCCAAAACCACTCGTTGCCTCGATCGAGAGCAAATACTTCCTTGGAATCGATACTTGCATATGGAATAACCTGTATATCACAAGGACACAAATTTAAGTTAGCAGGATCAGAAGCTAATTTTGCTAGGTGATCAGCCTCCATGTTTTCCTCCCTCGGGATTTGTACGATCTCAACTTTACACCCCACAAGCTCACACTCCTCAATCGTACGCTTTACCAACTCGTGATACTTTTTCATTCGAGCATGCTTGGTCTCCCAAGAATTTCTTATCTGATTGGTTGCCAGGCCTGAATCACTTTTGACGATTGCCTTATCTGCCCTGATAATTTTAACCAGTCGTAGCCCGAGCAATATTGCCTCGTATTCTGCAGCGTTATTCGTGGAATCAAAGCCCAAGGTTGCAGCGTGTCTAAACACCAACCCATCTGGAATTTTGCAAAAAACCCCGATCCCCGACTGACTCTTATTGGCACTCCCATCCACGAAGATTTCCCAAGTATTTAATACTGGCTCAGTTTCTTCTTCAGGTGGAACCTCGATCAGAAAGTTAGCGAGGACTTGAGCCTTTTTTGATGGCCTGATTTTCCTCTAAGATCACCATGTTCTTTGATTAAATCTTTTAAAGATTCCACGCTCACCGCACCAATTTGTTACCGAGAATTTGTAACTTGAATTCCACGTAAGCTGTGTTAACTGCAAGATAGAAAACGTTAGCCTAAAGGAGGCCGCTGACCGGCGACCCCTCTCCGATGCTAAAGTCAGTACGGAACTTGTAATCGGAAAAGTATTTAACTCAGAGAATGAGTCTAGAATAATGTACCTTAGATTGTAGAAAGTCCCATGTACTTATAGTTGTTTGATCATGTATCCTAATCCTAGTTGAACTAGGACTTTACTTGAATTATTCCTCTTTAGCCCTAGATTCATAGTCCCAATTAGCTTGAATCGTCCTAACTGGATTAGGAGACCTAAAGAGGAATACTTTCTTTGTAGGAGAGATATTCTCCTTACTTTGACTATTCAACACACGTCTACGTGGACATTAAGACTATTCAACATAGTTTAACCGTCCTACGTGTTTGAAAGCTAAATGACTATTGGTCCACGTGTCATACAAAATATTAGGTGATAACACATACATTACTATAAAGTTCCTTGGCTTGCATAGATCAAAATTACTGGTAAGCATAGCGAGTAATAACCATTTACAAGTTATTGCAAAATCAACAGGGTTGTCATTGCTATTCATATTCGTGGCTAAATAACTTCATTCGTGTTAAAATTTTGTCAATATAGTGGAATATAGTGATTAATCTCAAACCAGATAATACAAAAATAAAAATCATTCCTTCATTCACTTGGAAAAGCTGCACCTCTAATCCATTGTCAAGTAAATGCAATAAATCTAACAAGTACTGAAACGAATCATATAAGGAATTCCTAAATCAGCTAAAACTTTCGATCTAGCTTCTTGACAGCTAAATTCAACTAATAGCTTGCTTGCTCTATCAATGTTTTTATATGGAAATTGTAAGTACCTCAGAGAGCATTGACATGCTTCAATTTACAATATTCATCAGAAGAAGAACTCCCCACTGTCCATCGCGCTCTAGTGTCCATCAACCAGTTCATCTACATAAGAAGAAGAATTCCCACCGTCCGCCGCTGTCCACCGCAATCCAATGTCCATCAACTAGTTCAACTGCATCAAACTTCTTCAACGTAATTCTTTGTAAGGGCACATTCCCATATTCCTTTGATATAGATAAACAAATTCATTATTGAAAGAAACCAATAATTCACCCGTGTTAGAATAAACCAATCCTATAATATGCAACTTTCAATGTCAATTAGGTGAGAAGAGCAGATTGTGTTCACAGGTCTGTGCAAATTAATCTATGCATCCCATTTGCCGTTCCTTATGCCATAGACTTGTGTATATTCATTAGAACCTCCAACAAAACTAATTTGGATTTCTTGGGTCAATTGTAATGGCATTGAAACTTATACTATAATAAGGCCGTCTATTATCATTTTGACTAAGGAGCAATTGAAAAGCTTCCTTGAAGACCTGCCGCACCAGTCAAATTGTGAAAATGGAAACAACACATGAAAACTTAGAAAAAAATAGGAAGAACTTCCATAGTAGCAATATCTAACCAACATGTTACACAAAACCATGTTCATCACAACTATTAAATATATATGGTGACATCCTAGCTCTAGAATTTGTTTCTATACACAGCTGCAACCTGCGCATCCCCAATTATGTAGTATCTGCTCGGTTTATCTGTTTATACTACATGTAGTCGGAATTTTGTTGGTGTAAAACTACAACCCAAAATCACATCAGAAGGGTAAACAATAAATGCCCAGAAACAATAGCAGAATCCTTAAAAAATGCAACGTACTCAATATGCAAAGTTAGATTTAATAAGAATGAAACATATAGAATAACAAGAGATAAGTGGTTCTCACTTGTTCATCACTTCACACCACATGTCCTTATCCCCTTGAAAGCTATATGACAGAACCTCGTGGTATCTCATCAGTTGATCCTAGTATAGGGGAGAACAAGAAAAAGAAATGTATAATTGAGAGTACCTGAATACTAAATCAAAACGATCAAGTGGAGAACCCATGATCCAGAAAGTTGAAATTGATATGGGTTAGCGGAAATTGTAGAGATTTGGTGGAGTTGGTGAGTATATGAAAGGAATTAAGGAAGAAAGAGAAACCATTAATACTGGGGAAAGAGATTAGCGAGAACTGAGTTGATTGAAGGTTGAAGAAGAAGCGTGAATGAATGGAATGTGGAGAGACTGGTGGTAGGGTTGTAAATGAGCCGAGCTGCTCATGAGCGGCTCGGCGTTCGGCTCGATAAAAGCTCGGCTCGGCTCGGTTCGATATGTAAACGAGCCGAGCTTGAACACGATTTTCAGGCTCGACTTGTAAACGAACCGAGCTTGAGCAAGTTAAAGCTCGGGTCGATAGCTCGCGAACAAGCTCGTCTATAGGCTCGTGAACAAGTTCATGAACATGCTCGATAAAAGCTCGTTAAAGAGCTCGATTATAATTTTTAATATTTAAAAATTAATACTATAATAATAATAATAATAATAATGCATGTATGCCCACTAATGGTGCATTTATATTACATAATAATATAGTTGGCATACTTGCATTCTTTTCGGCCCACTCTTGATCTCCAGGATTTATTATTATTATTATTATTATTATTATTATTATTATTATTATTATTATTATTATTATTATTATTATTATATAGTTACACAGCAAAACCTATCCTCTCAAAACAAACACAGTTACACAGCCCCCTTTCTCTCAACCCTAACCCGCCGCCCTTCTCTCAACCCTAACCTACCGGCCGCCGTCCCTTCATCTCTGCCCTAACCCGCCGACCGCCGTCCCTTCTGTTTGAACTTTCTCTCTGCCTTTTCTCTAGCTGTGGTTTCCTTCGTTCATCTCTGAGTTCATCTGAGTTCTCTGCTGCGGTTTTCTGTAGTTGCGATTTCCTTTCCTTCGGTTCATCTTCTGCCTCAGGTTCATCGCGAACACCAAATGAGCAAGCTCGTGAGCTCGTTAACGAGCTCGGCTCGTGAGCAGCTCGCGAACAACCGAGCTTTTAAACGAGCCGAGCTCGAACATCATTTTGAGCTCGAGTTAGAGCTCGAGCTCGGCTCGAGCTCGTTAAAAATTTGCCGAGCCGAGCTCGAGCAGGCCAAAGCTCGGCTCGGCTCGGCTCGTTTACAGCCCTAACTGGTGGAATACCGGAGTAAAAGGTTACCAGTATAAATCAATAATTTGACGTTTCAAAAGTGGAGGGTTTAGATTATATCTAATTTGTAATCAACGGTTAATAAAGCAAAGTAACCCCTACTTTGTTTTTTAACAAAGTGAGGATAGCCTGCACCAAAAACAAAATATCAATATTAAGTACACTATATAAATAATTTTATTATATTAATTGATATGAAATTTTAAATTTTTCTTTAAATATTTTTATATTTAGAAGCGAAACGACATTCTATAGAAATAAAATATATGAAAAATGATAGTTGAGGAAGCTATATAAAAAACCGAGAGTATTGAAGCTTTCATATTCTGTAGCTCATAATGCTTGTCAAGTTAGCTTATAGCTAATATTCTTTTCAAATTGTAATTTTAGGATCAATAGTCACAAATTCTAAGTTCATTCCTAAACTCACTTATTTCCATAATTTTCCTTTAATTTAAATTATTTGATTCCGAAATATTGAGTCAGTTTACAGTATAAATGAAATAAGAATATAGAGAGAGAAATCAGTATTCACATTCCAATTAGATGAACATATAGAAAAAAATTAGTTAAATATTTTTAGGCAGTCAATAATTAATTATGTCTTTATTTATAGCAATAAATTTTATTTCCTAATTCCAATTAGAAATAATCGAAATACAAATAAATTAGCATAATTAATGTAAAAGAAGTTGGCACCAATCATTGGTCGACGAAATGCACAAATATATCCAAAAAGTCTGGAAGTGAAGGTTATTAAAAGATGAATATATTGGACATAATCTGATACAATCTGCTAAAAATTAAACTGACAAAAAAAAAACTCGATTCTTAAGAGAATTCAAAATAATGTATACATGAATTTCAATAATGGTTTGTTCATTAAAATGCAACAGAATCAAAATCTCAAGTCTGAAATGATTTTCATAACAAATACAGGGAAAATTGATCATAAAAATATTTCATTATACAATATTTTCTACATAAATAGAGAAATTATAATGATCTACATATATTCTTTAAGTTATCCTAAAGAATACTTATTATATGAACCATAAAATTAAAGTATAAAGTTCACATCAAAGTCAAAATGAACATTCAATCATTACAAAGTTAAATGCTACAGCATCAATTCAGAAAGAAAATTACCTTAGAAATATAAGTTTTGCGTTCGTAGTTGCATCAGAGCAAGAAATACCCATCATACATCATCGTAGAATCATGTTAAAAGATAAAGAAAAAAAAAGAAAAAAAAAGAGGAGAATTTCTAAAAGACAATTAAATAAAAGATTATGATAATGTGAATAAGGAAATAAATTAAGTACGTTAAGCAAAATTAGGTGATAATTCTTTTTTTTAATAGATATTAGGAAATAATGTAATATAAGTTTATAATAAAGATTTTTTTATAGTTACTTTGTTTTGTTACAAAAATAACTATTATTTTGCACATTATCACCTCATTCAAAAAAAAAGTATGTAAAAGTTAATCAAATTCAGACTTAAATAAATTATCGAAAAAAAAAAATTCAGACTCAAATAAAGAGGAATTCAAAGAGATTAAAGAACTTGGCAAAATCTATGAGTGAGGTAATGTCAAATCTTAAATCCGAAATATAGCGTACCTAAATCTTACCACATCCAGGATGCTTTTCGCGCACTGATAAAAAGAAAACTAAAATTCTCAAAATCCATACTCACAAAAATCAATCAAAAGATAATCAAACTCCAACTTAACCACAAACGAATCCAGTAACTGGATTCGAAATAGTTTTTTCGAACTGCAATTGATGTGAAGCCATGCATGAGATTGGAAATTAAAAATCAAAACTGAATAAACTGAGAGAATGTGTGCCTTTCATAGGTGAGAAATCAATATTAGATGGATGGATCTATAACAACAAAGAGATTAGAGCATATCAATAAGAGTGCCTACAATTGAATCAAGAGAAATAAACAAAAAGAAAACATATAAAAAACCATACAAAAAAAAAGAAGAAGTCATGGAAGTTTGGTTCTGGGATTAAATAAATCAAATCTATATGTATAAAAGTCAAAAACTAAAAAAAGTATAAAAATCAAAAACTAAAAAAATATAAAAATCAAACCTCGAATTACTCTGGCTATCTATTTAGCAACTAAGTTTTTTTTGTTTATTGTTATATATAGGTTTAAGAATTAGGATGAGCAAAAAGGATATTCAAACTTTGCATTAATTAATTTCTTATGAAATTCACCATAAAATTTTGAAATTGAATGTATATGGAAATTTTGTCAAAACCTTTAATTATACCGAATCAAAGGAAGAAATTTATGATAAAGAATTGAAAAACGAATTTATTCATATAAATCATATAAATGTAGGAATATAGCTATATAGTATTTAAGAATATATGATTGATAACAAGCAAAATCTTGTTATCGGACCTCACTTGTCTCCTAGATAAGCCCATCAACATATTCATGCCCGTGAGCCCATCTAAACACCTCTCAAATAGGGCCCAGTAAGTGAGATGGCCATAAGAGTAAACAAAGGAGTTAATAAGTCAAGGATGTCTCCAAATCGGGCTAGGAGAAGGAGTCCCAGTCCAAATAGGGATCAAACTCTACAAACGGGTATATAAACCCACATACATGGTACAATTATTCCTACTATTCACTTACTTGCAATACACTTCTCAAACAAGTAACTGACTTAGGCATCGGAGTGTTACCCGGCGATACCGTCGCCGGTTTTGTTTTGTAGGTTACGAAGGGAGTGGATTGCTCGGAGAATTCACACAATTATCATTGGTGCGGTGAGCGTGGACCTTTTGATCCCAACCGCAGAGTTGTACGAGTATAAAGGTTCACCGAAATATAAGCGAACAAAACCTTCAGAATGTCGATTGTCACTGGAGATACGAATGTCTCAAGCACAAGTTCTGTAGGCGTAGCCGCGACGTCGGAAACTATGTCGGTGTCAACCGCGGCAACAGTCCAGATTTCCACTTCGCAGCGAACTCAGGCGAATTGGGATGGACCTATCTTGGTGGAGGATGAAACGCATCTGTTTGATGCGCCAGAAACCGACGCTCAGTTTCTCGCAACTGCAGGAGACATTCTGGCTAAGAATATGAGTCAAGCTTCGGGAGATCGCTTGATTGCTCTGTTGTCTCGCCTCATTGAGGGGAACAAAGACAAACAAGTGGGAAACGCGCAACCTGAAACCTTCCTCGATTCGCGGGTCACCCCAACTCCACCCCAGAAGCAGCCGCAGCCGCAGGCGATACCAATGCAACCTCGGCAATTGTTCCCAGAGTCTAGCACTCGGCGGTCAAGGGTCACAACCAGTCAAAGCGGCTTGTTTATTTCTCCAAGCCTCATGACCCCAGAAGATTTATATCTACAAACTACTGGGCGACCTTATGAAGGTCCTTTGCGGGTTACCCTGCCCCAGAGAAAGGAAGGTGGCCAAAACGCGAGTGGATCCAGGTTAGAGGCAAATAAGGATGTGGGAGATTGGCTATTTGACCCCTACACTGGTCAACGGTTGGCGAAGCGAGCAGCCGTGATTACCCGCCCCATCCAGGAAGAAAGCGAGGCGGAGGAAGAAGAAGTTCATCCGGACAAAGAAGCGGAATCCCAACTTCAGCGGATGTTGACCAGGTTGGGCTATGCGCCTAAACTGGCAGAGGTTACGAAAAGCGAATCACCATTCTCTGAAAAAATAAGGGCAGCGCGGCCAGATAACAGATTTAAGGCGTCCAACCTACCCAAATACCTGGGCGAACCAGATTCTGACCCCGAGGCTCATGTGCGGAATTATAAAGAATTAATGGACATTAGCGGCGCGTCTGAAAGCATTCTATGTCGCTTATTCTCCACCACCTTGGGCGGATCGGCGGTGAGATGGTTCAAGTCGTTACCATCAGGTTCAATCCACAGTTGGGAGCAATATAGTCGTGATTTCTGTGCAAAATTCGTCGGGTGCAGGCCAGCTGAAGTTACAGATAGGAAGCTGGCTGATATTAAGCAGCACAACTATGGTTCCCTGCGCGAGTACGTGGCTGCCTTCAATAATATCTTGGTTCAACTGGACGAGATCGACATCTCTTCAGTGAGAAACAAGATGGTCGATGGGTTGATGGATTCAAATATGCGGGAAGAAATCATCCGCACAAAACCCAGAACTGTCGCAGCGCTGATGAACATAGCAAAGCAGTTTGTGGAGGTGGATGATGTCAATCGTGAACATAAAGCTGCGTATCGCAAAGATAAAGACCAGAATAAGAATCACGCAGACGATAGAAAGCACAGTTCAGGGAAAAACTCAAAACAAGGGAACCGTGGCAGTAATTTCGGTGGGCGGCTGACTGAGTTAAATGCCAGGCGGGAAGAGGTATTGTTGTGGATTGAAAAAAATGGGGTTAAACGGGATGTGCAATACCCAGATGCTAAAGGGAGAACAAGCGTAGGGCGGAGCATGAACCGTTTCTGCAAATTCCACAAGCTCCAGGGCCATGATACGGATGACTGTTTTGAGCTGAAAAGGGAGATTAAAAAGTTGATTGAAAGGGGAAAATTAGATCACTTCCTCAAGAAAGATGAGACCAAGAAGGATGAGAAGCGAGAGGCGCCTCGAGAAGGCGCTGATAAAGAGGATAATAAAAAGCAGCGGAAAGGAGTCGTAAACATGATTAGCGGAGGCTTGTATGAACCTCAGGCTAAAAAAGCGCGCCGTGAACAACGCAGGAGCAATACTAAAAGTGGGGATGCTATCAACTACCCGTTTGTCCGCATACATGAGCCGCATGCTCATGTGCTTGTCATAACCGCCAGTCTTGAAGAGTATGATGTAAAACGTGTTTTGATTGATACAGGGTGCAGCTGCAACATTATCACTCAAAAGGCTTTTAATCAACTAAACATCCATGAGGCCAGAGTTGAAGCAGTATACATGGATGTACTGGGTTTTAATGGCCATACATCGCAGACAAATGGCCAGGTTATTCTGGAAGTAGAGATGGGAGACAATGGAATAAAATGGAGAGGCGAGCAAGAATTCGCCATTGTAAATGTTCCGCTGGCGTACAATGTCATTTTGGGTCGTCCTGGAGTGTTGGGTGTGATTTGTGTCTATAAAATCAAGGGTTTTCCATAGTATTTTCGTGCCAAAACTGTGTTTCGAGCAGCCTGAGATTGTTCTTTAAGGCACAAGTTCAGCCTGTGCTCCCATTTAGTCTGCCTGTGCTTAGTTGAGTCTGAACAGCTTGTATTTAGGGTTGAATCTGCAGAAAATCAGGTCAAAGATACCCTCTCCTCACATGTTCTCGGTTTTGTAATGTGGGGAAGAGAAAAAGCAAGGTTTTGGAGGTTTGTGAAGGCATTGGGATATGAAGTTGTCTTCTTGTGCATTTGTCTCTTTCTGCAGGTTGACTTGTCTTATTATGCAGTTGTCTTCTTCTGCTGGAGAACAACCTGCCCAAGAACAGCCAGATTCCGAGAAGCATCTTTACTTTGTTTATTTCATTTCTTTCTTGTATAAATACTCCTGCGAGAGTATTGTTTTTCATCCCAGAATATTATCATTCACTTTAGACATTAGTTTAGTAGTTGTAGCAGTTTTCTGTGGAAGTCTCATCTGAGGCCAAGCAGAACCTGTTCTTAGTATTTTCATTCCTTCAAACGCTGTAAACATGACAATGAGTGAGTAGTCACTCAAGGTGGAAAGCCAGCCTTCTGGCTGGTGGTTTGTAAGCGTCACTTTCCTTTTATTCAATGAAATCATGTTTATTCAGCTTGTTCAATAGAATCTCCATTGATATATAAGTCTAGCTAACTTGTATTTTCAGTTGTTTGATGTTGTAGGGACCAACTCGGATCAAGCAATAGATAAACTGATTGAACACATGTGTTTTATACCGGGACCAATAAGGATAAAATGTGTGCTAAGGGTTCTTATTTATAAGATGCTTCCTGTGCTTAACGCTTGTGCTTGTGTAATCTAATGGAAACTAATTTTGCATAAAGTATAAAGAATCTTGGGAACATGTGACCATCTGACTTGAGTGATTCTAGTGAAGATACCTTAGACTTATAATAAACATGGTGGATTTGTATGAAGGGAATGTATGCTTGTTTGCCATCAGTTCTGGCTGTGCTTTACACCTGCTTCTTTATTATTGTTATCTCTTAATTTACTTTCATGCTCTGTGACAACCTTAGTTTAATAATAGATATAGTTAGTTTAAAATCAATCAATCAATCTAGACCAATCACCCGACTGTTCTGTTTCAGTAAAGAGACCAGCTTGAAACTGTTCTACCCCTGCAGAGACGATAACTTATCACTTTATTACTTGTCTAGTGCACTTGCTAGTGTCATCCACTCATTTGTACACAACAAGGAGGAAGTAGTTAAGGGATCACACACAGGAGGTGCATGTCCAGAAGAAGAAGGAGGAGGTATATGTGTGGTTGAGGAAGGAATTGTATGTGTGGTAGAGGAAGAGAGAGGAGGAAAAATGGATGGTAATGTGGATGGGAGTGAGAAGGATGGAGCTGTAAGTCCTATGGGAGGAAATACAGAGGAAGTATTTAGGGAGGAGGTAGTGGAAGTAGTTGTGGAGTATGTGAAAATAGGGCCAGAGCCCAAATTCACTTCTGAATAAGATCCAGAAGGAGGAGCAGTTTTAGGAGGTACAACTTCAGAGGTAGAAGTTGTAGGAGGAATTGAGGTCAGAGGTTCACTTACTTCTGGGTTTGAAGGAAGTGAAGGAGATGGATGAGGAGTATGAGGAGAGGATGGATGAGAAGTACGAAGAGGAGATGGATGAGGAGTATGAGTGGGAGACGAAATAACCTGTTCAGAGACATTCAGATCAAAGGAGGTAATTGGCTCAGCAAAGACATGAGCCATTCTGTCAAGAGTTTCATAAGCATCCCTATCACCAGGGCTTCTACCTTGACCCAGAAGAACGTTGTCCATAAAGTCATCGTTGTCAACATTCTCAGCAAACCTTAGAGCATTCTGTATCACCGCATCAGCATCAGGTTCACTTTCCTCTGAAAGTTCTTCAATGACAGGAGCATCAACATCTCCTTCACCAGACATATCCATCATGTCTTCATATCAACCAGATTCTCTTGTTCAGGAGTTGACTCGTCCAATTCAGTACTTGGTGCAATATAGAAGTCCTTTTTGTTCAGAGACCTTCTATTTGCAGAGACTTTCTTCCGATTACCTCTGGAGGAGGGAGTCTTTACAACATTCTCATCTTCTCCAGTAGCCTCAACATTTCCAGGAGCCTCAACATTTTCAGAGGCCTCCTCGCTCTCAACTTGAGCAGCGCACTCAACAAGTCTAGCATCAGCCTTAGCTTTTGCTGCAATTTCTCGCTCTGCTGCTAATTTATCTTCAGCTTCCCTTCTCTTTCTTGTCTTTTCAGCAAGAGCCACAACTCTTGCAATTTTCTCAGCCTCAGCAGCCTTTGCTAGTTTAGCAAGTCTGCTATCCTCAGCTTCTTTAGCTGCTTTCTCAGCAGCATCACTTGGTTTCTCAGCAACAATCTTGCCAGAAGGTTCAACATTGATAGTTGTTTGAACCAGAGCTGGAAGAGGTTCTGAGACAACCACCTTCTCTACTGTCAGAACCAACTTACTTGATCCTTTCTTACCTTTGCCCTTCTTGGCAGCCTTCTTTCCTTTATGCACAGTGTCCTCAATAATTTCCTTCTGAGCAATGCTAACAGAGGGAGCATTCCCAGTCTTCTTTGGTACCACACCAAAAGCAAGATTCCTCAGAGTATGCATCTTGAGGATAGTGCTTCTGCTGGTTACACCTTGTCATGAAATCACCACAGAGGCAGCCTCAAACAACCTCGTCAGGAGGGAACCATAAGCTAGGGTGCTGACCACGTTCACATTCTTCATCTGCCTTATAATCATGGCAGGAAGGTTGATCTTCTTCTGATTCATCAGATGAAACATAAAAACCCTTTCCCGGTTGGAAACACCATTAACTCCACCAGCCTTCGGAAGAAACACATTGGTAGTTAGGTAATGTGCCCACCTCTGGTGCTGAGTGTGCCAAGTGGCATAGGTTTCCTTAGCACTCAGATCTGGTCTAGCCCAATTTGGTTCACTAAACCCTTCAGCAGAACCATCATCACCAATGATGATTCCTTCATCATCAATTCCAATCGCCTGAGAAATTGAAGTCCTGCTGACCTCAAACTCAACTTCACTAACAGCAGAGTGAACAACATCCTCCTCATTAGATAGATAGTGGAGATTCTGATAAAACTCCGTGACTAACTTAGGATAGATGAACTCATCCAAAGAGACGAATGAATTCCAATTTTGAGCACTTAGCCATTTTGAGATGGGGCCAGTGGATTTAACTTCATCTTCTAGGAACCTAGACGTAAAAACCTTAGATTCACTAACCTTTTTCTTAGAAGACGCATCGAAAATATGAGTGACAAGGATAGGTTCAACTGGATGATCTTGAGCCATTGAGAGATTTTTAGAAATTACATTAAGTTTTTGAGAGAAAGAAAACACAGAGGTTGGCCCTAACAAGAACAGAATCACCTAGAGGGGGGTGAATAGGTGTCTAAGTTGAAAACTGAAATTTTCTAAGTTTTTCAAGAAACTTAAATTTCAGAGTCAAATTTCCACAGAGTCAGAGGCAAGCTTACAGAAGCAGCTTCTGAGGGAAATTCTGCCTACGTGCAGTTTAACTGCTTTCAGCAACAGAAGCTCTGAGTAAGATAGCTTCTGGACAGTCTTCTGAACAAAGACAATGATAAAAAGAGTAAAATCTGTTTCAGCACTAAATGTAAGCAAGTACACAGAAGCAAATTAACAAGTATAAGGAAGGGAGAAAGAGATTCAGGAGGTCCTGATGAACAGTTCAATTTATCCAAGTTCGCCACAGAAGTCCTGTGACTACGTCTTGTCCCCTGTGGTCGCAGCCAACAAAGATTTTAAATCTACTATTCAGAACTTTTATGGCAAGTTCAGAAGCTCCTTTACATCAACAGAACATAAGCTAATTTCTCACTTAGTTCTGACTAGCCTAACAAGAGTTAAAGGATTTCCACCAGAACAACAACAACTCTGTTTTCTGGATTTCTCACCCAACTCTAATCTCAACTAGATTTCTCTCTAAATCTAACTGAATATCACAAACAATATCAGTTTACAAGATTCCTATTATGAACTTGTTTTTCTTCACTCTCTCACTTTAACTAAACCTATGCTAAGAAAGATTGAGAATGGAAAATGGGGCTCTGTTTTTCTTGATCAAACAGTGCGTTGAGATTTTTGCTCAATAATCACGCGTAGTTGATGCAGTGGAGCTCAGCTACTATTTATAGTGAATGAGGATGACCGTTGGTGAATTTGAATCTTCAAAAGAGATGACATCAGTTGTTGTAGCCGTTAATTTGTCAAATCTTCAAACGGTCTTCAAAACACTTTGATTCCGTTAACCTTGTTCTTTAACTAAATCCGGTAAGTGATTTTGAAGTTGAAGATAAGGTTGACTGGAAACATTCTTCAATTGGATCAACAAAGGGTAGACAAGGAAATTCTGGTTTCGCTTTGAGTAGACAGGCGCGCTCCTTCAAAACAGCTTTTTGAACTTTTGGCGCCTTGCATTAAATGCAATTGTCAGAGCAATAAATGCTCAGCAGAACCCGTGACTTAGCTTCTGAAGGCTAATTTCAATTGTCTATACTTCTGATCGAATTGGTAGAAACTTCTGATTGCAAAGAACCTCTGAGAAGAGCTTTAACAGACTTCACAGCATCGGAGCGAAGTATCCAGCTTCTGATCATTGAAACACTGTCTTCAGCTTTCAGAACTTCTGAGTCTTCCAGGCAATCCAGAAGTATTTCATTCAGCACCTGCTGAGTAACTTACATACAATGCTTAAACAAAAATTGTTAGTCAACATTAAACAATATGTAAGTGAATTTTACCTTTCATCTTCTGAAACGTTTGGACATAATAAAAACACTTAGGGTTCATCATTCTCCCCCATTTTGGTTATGGACAAACCGTGGTCAGAAGGTAACAGTTCTTAAGAAATCACAAGGTTTAGAGATTAACTTCCTGATATAAATGTTTGTTTTAGCTTCTGAGTAACTTAACTCCCCCGTTTTAGTGTAAATGGTAAACTTCATCAATCTGTATAAACTTAAGATAGGCTTGAGATCAAGTTATTAGATTTTTAGTGAAGATAAAGTTACTAAGTTAAAAGAAACATAAACAGTAAGAAATTAATCAGAGACAATTAATATGTATAAGAAAAGTTCAGTGTATATAATAGTCAGAAGAAACAACAAACGAAATAATCAGAAGGGAAGTCCTAAGACAAGACTACCCAACCCAGAACCTAGCTAAGAAGCTTAAGTCCTAAAGTGATTACAAGTTTCTAGATCTCTTCTGAGGAGGAGGAACACCACTGGAACTTTCATCAACATTCTGTCTCTTCAATCCAGACTTGAGACCACCCTGCTGAGCAGACTTCTCCCCCGTTTGGCCAGAACCAACAGGAACACCCAGAGCACCTTGAGAGTCCAATTTCTGCTGAACATTCAAAGTAGTCTGATATTGCTGAGGTGTAGGCCTTACAGTGTTGATCATATCCATTCTTCTTCTGAAATCAGCATCAATGGTTTTCATATGATCAAAGGTCTGTCCAGACATAGGTCGCTGTCTCTGAACATCTTCCAGAAGGAGCTTGATCAACCGATTGTTAGCATACATAGCAGCAGTGAGATGCTCATTCTGTATATAAGTCTGTCCACGAACAAACCTATAACAATTGTGAAGAACTTTCTCTTGTTCATGTGCTTGAGTGTGCATAACTTTCAGAAGTTCAGTAAGCTCAGCAATCTGGGCGCTCTGAGCAGTCACAGCGGACTCAATGCTCTGTAGACGATTGTTGAGATCAGGAGTGATGTCATATACAATCCTAGCAGCCCCTGAAGATGATGATCCTTGAGCAGAAGATTTCACTGCTCTCAGAATATGATTAGCAGTACTTTGCAGATCATCAATCTTACTTGGAAGAATTTTCTCATGAGCCTCATAATGCTCGTTTGCTTCCTTGACTTCTTCTGTCAAAATCTCCAGATTTTCATTAACTTTCAGAGAAGAAGCAAGAGCAATGTTTTCAAGAGTTGGCAGAGTCAGAGCCAATTCTCTCAACTTGTAAAGTTCATCATAAGTAGCCAGATGAAGTGTAGAAAGATTGCGAGTGTAAACAGTAGGGTTCTGCATTTGAAGCATAGTCATGAAATGCAGGTTCTGAGCTTTCAAAGATTGAATTTCTTGCAGCACAATGCCCTGAGCAAACATGTCAGCAGCAGAAGACCGTTGCCCTAAACCAGCAAATCTATTCAGCAATTCATCAGAGCCACTTTGACTCATTCTTCTCAACTCTTCAACACTGGGAGCACCACCAGCTTCGGATATACCAGAAGCTCTTCCCATGAAACCAAAACTACCAAATCTTATCTCCTGATCATCTCGATTCATTGAATTGCGTAGGAAGTCATAGTTGGATGACAACCCAGCAAAGAAGGAGGTAGAGGAAGAAGTAGTCAAGGGATCACACACAGGAGGTGCATGTCCAGAGGTTGAGAGGGGAGGAATATGTGAGGTTGAGGAAGGGATAGCATGTGTGGTAGAGGAAGAAATTGTAGGGGTGAAGGAAGGTAGTGTGGATGGTAGGGAGAAAGATGGAGCAGTAAATCCAATTGATGGAATTACAGAGGAAGTAGAGAGAGAGGAAGTAGTGGAGGTAGATATGGAATCTGTGAAAATGGGTCCAGAAGATAAATTCACTTCTGAATAGGATCCAGAAGGAGGAGCAGTTTTAGGAGGTACAACTTCAGAGGTTGAGGTTGTAGGAGGAATGGAAGTGTGAGAATCATTAACTTCTGTGACAGAAGGTAGTGAAGGAGATGGATGAGGAGTACGAAGGGGAGATGAATGATGAATATGAGTGGGAGATGAGATAACCTGAGCAGAGAGGTTTGGATCAAATGTGGAGATAGGTTCATTAAACACATGAGCCATTCTGAACAGAGTTTCAGAGGCATCTCTTTCACCAGGGTTTCTCCCTTGACCCAGAAGAACATTATCTAGAAAATCATCAGTGTTGATGTTTTCAGCAAACTTCATGGCGTTTTGAATGATAGTATCAGGTTCTTGATCACTATCTTCTGACAGTTCTTCAACAACAGGAGCATCAGCATCCTTTTCAGCAGACATATCCATCATGTCTTCGTCATCAACCAAGTCCTCTTTTTCAGGAGTTGATTCATCCAGTTCAGTACTCGGAGCAATATAGAAGTCCTTTTGTTCAGAGACCTTCTATTTGCTGACATCTTCTTCCTGGGGAGTCTTCTGGAGAGACGAATATCTTCAGAATCCTCATCTTCTTCCGTAGCCTCAACATTTCCTGAGAACGCTACATTCCCAACTTCTTCAGCAGCGCATTCAGCAATTCTAGCATCAGCTTTAGCTTTTGCTGCAATTTCTCGCTCAGCTGCTAACTTATCTTCAGCTTCCTTCTTCTTCCTTTTCACATCAGCAAGAGCTACAACTCTTGCAATCTTCTCAGCTTCAGCAGCCTTCTCTCTTTCAGCAAGGCGTGCATCCTCAGCATCCTGAGCTTCATTATCAGAAGCATCCTTTGGCTTCTCAGCAACGATCTTCCCAGAAGGTTCAACACTGATTGTTGTTTGAACCATAGTAGGAAGAGGTTCTGAGACAACCACCTTCTCAACAGTCAGGACCAACTTACTTGGTCCTTTCTTTCCTTTGCCCTTCTTGGCAGCATTCTTTCCTTTCTGCACAGTAGCTTCAACAATCTCCTTATGAGCAATGCTTACAGAGGAAGCATTCTCAGTCTTCTTTGGTACCATACCAAAGGAAAGATGCATAAGTGTTTGCATCTTGAGGAAAATACTACTGCTGGTTACACCTTCTCCTGAGATCACCACAGAGGCAGCTTCAAATATCCTCGTCAGGAGAGAACCATAGGCCAGAGCACTGACAACCTTCACATTTTTCATCTGCCTTATAATCATGGCAGGAAGGTTGATCTTCTTCTGATTCAACAAATGCCACATGAAAACCCTTTTCCGGTTGGAAACACCATTAACTCCTCCAGCCTTTAGAAGGAACACATTTGTTGTCAAGTAGTGTGCCCACCTCTGGTGTTGAGTGAGCCAGGTGGCATAGGTTTCCTTGGCACTCAGATCTGGTCTAGCCCAATTTGCTTCACTAAACCCTTCAGCAGAACCATCATCTCCAATGATTATTCCCTCATCAACAACTCCAATAACCTGAGAAATAGAAGCCCTGCTGACCTCAATCTCAACTTCTCCAACCACCGAGTGAACAACATCCTCCTCATTAGATAGGTAGTAGAGATTCTGATAGAACTCAGTGACTAACTTAGGATAGATGAACTCATCCAAGGAGACGAACGAGTTCCAGTTTTGAGTACTTAGCCATTTAGAGATGGGTTAAGTGGATTTGACTTCATCATCTAGGAACCTAGAAGTGAAAACCCTAGATTCGCTAACTTTCTTCTTTTTCTCGGAGTCAAAGATGTGAGTGGCAGTGACGATTTCAATGGGTTGTTCTTTGTAGGTTTTTATATCTACAGGTTTACCAGCTTTCTCTTCATCATCAATGTCTTTGCTGACATCCATGGGGATATCAACAGCAGTAGAATCCATCATGCCGAATTTCTTCAGCACTTCTCTAGTGTACTTGGCTTGATTGATAAACACACCATCATTACTTTGCTTGATCTGAAGTCCTAAGAAGAAGGTTAATTCTCCCATCATAGACATTTCAAACTCAGCCTTCATGTGGTCACTGAACTCTCTGCACAAAGATTCATTAGTAGCACCAAATATAATATCATCAACATATACCTGAGCTAAAAGGATATCCTTGTTCTTCTTCAGAGTGAACAGAGTTGTATCAACACAGCCTCTGACAAATCCCTTAGACAGAAGGAACTTTGTCAGTCTCTCATACCAAGCTCTGGGAGCTTGTTTCAGTCCATACAAGGCTTTCTTCAGCTTGTACACATGATCATGAAACTTAGGTTCTTCAAAACCAGGAGATTGTGATACATAAACTTCCTCATCAATGTGACCATTCAAGAATGCACTTTTCACATCCATTTGAAAGAGCTTAAAACCTTTGTATGATGCAAAAGCACATAAGATTCTAATGGCTTCTAATCTTGCAACATGAGCAAAAGTTTCACCATAATCTATGCCTTCTTGTTGACTGTAATCTTGAGCAACAAGTCTTGCCTTGTTCCTCACAACATTTCCAAATTCATCAAGTTTGTTTTTCAGAACCCATCTTGTTCCAACAACCTTTATGTTGTTAGGTCTGGGAACTAAAATCCAAACTTCTGACCCTTTAAACTGGTCAAGTTCTTCTTGCATTGCCATTAACCAGGAATCATCATCTGCAGCTTCAAGGAAGTCTTTGGGTTCCAGAAGTGACACAAATGCCACATTCCCCATGTATCTTCTGAGCTGAGCTCTGGTCATGACAGGATTGTGAACAGAGTCAATGACATTCTCTAAGGAATGATTCCTATGAGCTCTAACTTCTCTTGGTACATCCAATGTATCTTCTGAAACTTGTTCATCATTTGTTGAATCATATATAGGAGCATCTTCTGGTAGGAAGTTGACTTCTGGAGTAGAATTCTCTTCTTGAGCTTGTTCAGCAACAGGAGGAGCCACTTCAGCAGCTCTGGGAGAAACATCTTCTTCTACAACAGGAGATGATTCTTCAGAAGCTTGAACTACATCTTCTTCAGGAGCTCTACTATCTGCAGGGTTAGTCTCATCAAACTGTACATGAACAGATTCATCTAATGTTTGAGTCCTCTTATTAAAAACCCTATATGCTTTACTATGTGTTGAGTAACCAAGAAAAATGGCCTCATCTGCCTTTGAATCAAACTTTGAAAGATATTCTTTTGTATTCAAAACATAACACTTACAACCAAAGGTTCTGAAATAACCTATTTTAGGCTTTCGACCTTTCTAGAGTTCATAAGGGGTCTTGTTCAGAATGCTTCTGATTAGCACTCTATTCAGAACATAGCAAGCTGTGTTAAAAGCTTCTCCCCAGAAGTACTTTGGAAGCCTTCTTTCATTGATCATAGTCCTGACGATTTCAACCAGAGTTCTATTCTTCCTTTCAACTACCCCATTTTGTTGAGGAGTTCTTGGAGCAGAAAAGTTATGATCAATGCCTTTGGTTTCACAGAATTCTTCAAACATAAAGTTTTTGAATTATCCACCATTATCACTTCTGATATGAACAACCTTTTCATTCCTTTCATTCTCAAGTTTCTTTATCAGAACTGAAAAACATCCAAGTGACTCATCTTTGCTAGACAACAAGATAACCCAAGTGAATCTTGAATAGTCATCTACTATGACAAAGGCATACTTCTTTCCACCCATGCTCATTGGTTGAACAAGGCCAAAAAGATCCATATGAAGTAATTCTAAAGGTCTTTTAGTTGAAATGATTTTCTTATTTTTAAAAGAGCTTCTGGATTGTTTACCAGATTGACAAGCATTGCATAAATGATTCTTTTTAAAACTAATTTCAGGTAGACCCTCAACCAATTGATATCTAGCTACTTTGGCCAGAAGGTCCATGCTCACATGAGCAAGTCTTCTATGCCAGAGCCAGGAGATATCCTCTTTAGACATCAAGCATATATTTTTGCAAAGATTCTCAAGGTTCAGCATGAAAACATTTTCAACTCTAGGAGCAGTTAGAATAACTTCCCTTGACTTACTGTCCAAGATTTTACATCCAGAGGAGCTGAAGACAACATCTCTGTTGGCCCTATCAAGAACAGAATCACCTAGAGGGGGGTGAATAGGTGTCAAAGTTGAAAACTGAAAATTTCTAAGTTTTTCGGGAAACTTAATTTTCAGAGTCAAATCTCCTCAGAGTCAGAAGCGAGCTTACAGAAGTTGCTTCTGAGGGAAATTTTGCCTAAAGACAGTTAGACTGTTTTCAGCAACAGAAGTTCTCATTTGAGAACTTCTGGACAGTCTTCTGAACAAAGACAATGATATTTAGAGAAAATCTGTTTCAGCACTAAATATAAGCAAGTACACAGAAGCAAAAGTAACAAGTATAAGAGGGAGAAAGAAGTTCAGGAGATCCTGATTGAACAATTCGATTTATCCAAGTTCGCCACAGAAGTCCTGTGACTACGTCTTGTCCCCTGAGGTCCCAGCCTATAGAGATTTTATAAATCCACTATTCAGAACTTTTCTGGCAAGTTCAGAAGCTCCTTTACATCAACAGAACTTAAGCTAATTTCTCACTTAGTTCTGACTAGCCTAAAAAGAGTTAAAGGATTTCCACCAGAACAACAACAACTCTGTTTTCTGGATTTCTCACCCAACCCTAAACTCAACTAGATTTCTCTCTTTAAATCTAACTGAATATCAAAAACGATATCAGTTTACAAGATTCCTATTATGAACTTGTTTTTCTTCACTCTCTCACTTGAACTTAAGCTATGCTAAGAAAGATTGAGAATGGAAAAGGATGCTCTGTTTTTCTTGTTCAAACAGTGCGTTGAGATTTTGCTCGATTATCACGCGTCGTTGATGCATTGGAGCTTGGCTACTATTTATAGTGAATGAGGATGACCGTTAGGAAAAAATATGAATCTTCACAGAAATGACATCAGTTGTTGTAGCCGTTAATTTGTCAAGTCTTCAAACGGTGTTCAAACACTTTGATTCCGTTATCCTTGTTCTTTAACCAAATCCGGTAAGTGATTTGAAATTGAAGATAGGGTTGACTGGAAACATTCCTCAATAAGATCAACAAAGGGTAGACAGGGAAATTCTGGTTTCACTTTGAGTAGACACGCGCGCTCCATCAAAACAGCTTTTTGAACTTTTGGCGCCTTGCATTAAATGCACTTGTCAGAGCAATAAATGCTTATCCAGAACCTGTGACGAAGCTTCTGATCAAATTGGTAAATGAACTTCTGATTGCAAAGGACCTCTGAGGAGAGCTTCAACAGACTTCAATAGCTTCAGAGCGGAGCATCCAACTTCTGAAATAAAGGAACTCTGTCTTCAGCAATCGAGACTTCTGAGTACTTCAGGCAATCTAGAAATTCTTCATTCAGCACCTACTGAGTAACTTACACATAGACTAAAAAAAATATTAGTCAACAATAAACTATATGTAAGAGAATGTTAAGTTTTCATCTTCTGAAACGTTTGGACATAATCAAAACACTTAGGGTTCATCATTCTCCCCCATTTTGGTTATGGACAAACCGTGGTCAGAAGGTAAAAGATAGTATGAGTTTTAGAGAATAACTTCCTGATGCAGATGTTTCATAACTTCTGAGTAAATTAACTCCCCCATTTTAGTGTAAATGGTGAACTTCAATAATCTGTTTAAACTTAAAAATGGCTTAAGATCAAGTTGTCAGATTTTAGTGAAGTATAATTTACTAAGTCAAAGAGAAACATAAGTAACATAAGTAATCAGAGACACAAGAAAGTAAAAGAAGGATTCAGTGTATAAAATCGTCAGAAGAAATAATAAACAATATAATCATCACAAGAGCAGATAAAGTCCTAAGACAACACTACCCAACCCAGAACCTAGCTAAGAAGCTTAAGTCCTAATGAGATTACAAGTTCCTAGATTTCTTCTGAGGAGGAGGAACACCACTAGATCCTTCAGCAGCACTTGGTCTCTTCATCGTCTGACCACTCTGCTGAGCAGACTTCTCCCCCGTTTGACCGGAACCAACAGGAATACCCAAAGCACCTTGAGAGTCCAATTTTTGTTGAACTTTCAATGCAGTTTGATATTGCTGAGAAGTAGGTCATACAGAGTTAACCAAATCCATACGCTTTCTGAAATCAGCATCAATGGTGCGCAAGTGGTCATAAGTCTGTCCAGACAAAGGTCGTTGCCTGTGAACATCTTCCAGAAGGAGCTTGATCAACCTATTGTTAGCATACACAACAGCAGTGAGATGCTCATTCTGAATATAAGTCTGTCCTTGAACAAACCTATAGCAATTGTGAAGAGCCTTGTCTTGTTCACATGCTTGAGTGTGCATAACCTTCAGAAGTTCAGTGAGCTCAGCAATCTGGGCGCTCTGAGCAGTCACATCAGACTCAATGCTTGAGAGACGATTGTTGAGATAAGGAGTGATGTCATACACAATCTTAGCAGCCCCTGAAGATGATGAACCTTGAGCAGAAGATTTCACTTCTCTCAGAATATGGTTGGCAATACTTTGCAGGTCATCAATCTTACTTGGGAGCATCTTCTCATGAGCCTCATAATGCTCGTTTGCTTCCTTGACTTCTTCTGTCAAAAATCCCAAATTCTCATTGACCTTCAGAGAAGAAGCAAGAGCAATATTGTCCAAGGTAGGAAGAGTCAGAGCTAATTCTCTCAACTTATATAGCTCATCGTATGTAGCCAGATGAAGTGTAGAAAGATTGCGTGTGTAGACAGAAGGATCCTGCATTTGAAGCATAGTCATGAGCTGGAGGTTTCGAGCTTTCAAGGATTGAATTTCTTGCAGCACAATGCCCTGAGCAAACATGTCAGCAGCAAAAGACCTTTGCCCCACACCAGCAAATCGATTCGGCAATTCATCAGAGCCACTCTGACTCATTCTTCTTAACTCCTCAATACTGGGAACACCAGCAGCTTCGGATATACCAGAAGCTCTGCCCATGAAACCAAAAGGACCAAAATTTCTCTCCAAGTTATCTCGTTCCTGGAACTTGCGTAGGAAGTCATAATTGGTTGACAACCCAGCAAAACAGGAAGTGGTGGAGGAGGTAGTTAAAGGATCACACACAGGAGGTGTATGTCCAGAAGTTGAAAGAGGAGGGGTAGATGTGTTTGTGGAAGGGATTGAATGTGTGGACGAGGAAGGTAGAGTAGGAGAAAAAGATGGTAAAGTGGATGGTAGTGAAAAGGAGGGAGCAGTAAATCCAATTGATGGAATTACAGAGGAAGATGAAAGTGAGGAAGAAGTAGAAGTAGAAATGGAATCTGTGAAAATGGGTCCAGAGGACAAATTCACTTCTGAATAGGATCCAGAAGGAAGAGTAGTTGGAGGAGGTACAACCTCAGAAGTTGAAGTTGTAAGGGGAATGGAAGTATGAGATTCACTCACTTCTGTGACAGAAGGTAGTGAGGGAGATGGATGAGGAGTATGAGTAGGAGATGAGATAACCTGGTCAGAAGAGTTAGGATCAAACATAGAGATGGGCTCAGCAAAGACATGAGCCATTCTGATCAGTGTTTCAGAGGCATCCCTATCACCAGGGTTTCTTCCTTGGCCAAGAAGAATGTTGTCAATAAAGTTCTCATTATCAACATTCTCCACAAACTGTTGTGCATCCTGAAGAACCTCATCAGCATCTGGTTCACTCTCCTCTGATAGCTCTTTAACAAGAGGAGCATCAACATCCTCTTCAGCAGACATCTCCATCATGTCTTCGTCATCAACAGCTTCCTATTCCTCAGCAACAGGATCCTCTAACTCAGCACTAGGGGCAACATAGAAGTCCTTTTTCCTCAGAGACCTTCTTTTTGCTACAGCCTTCGTCCTGATCCGAGTGAAGAGAGAGATATTCTCAAGTTCCTCTCCTTCTCCTGAAGCCTCAACATCCCTTGAGAACTCCACATTTTCAAGTTCAGCAGCACATGCAATAATTCTTGCATCGGCCTTAGCCTTTGCAGCAATTTCTCTCTCAGCTGCTAACTTATCTTCTGCTTCCTTTCTCAGCCTTTTCTCTTTAGCAAGAGCTACAACTCTTGCAATCTTCTCAGCTTCAGCAGCCTTCTCTCTTTCAGCCAGGCGTGCGTCCTCAGCATCCTGAGCTTCCTTCTCAGAAGCATCCTTAGGTTTCTCAGCAACGATCTTGCCAGAAGGTTCAACACTGATTATTGTTTGAACCATAGTGGGAAGAGGTTCTGAGACAACCACCTTCTCAACAGTTAGAACCAACTTACTTGATCCTTTCTTTCCCTTGCCTTTTCTGGCAGCTTTCTTACCTTTCTGTGCTGAAACATCCACAATCTCCTTCTGAGCAATACTCACAGAGGAGCCCTTCTCATTCTTCTTTGGAGTCACACCAAAGTTAAGGTTCCTGAAGGTATGCATCTTCAGAATCGTACACCTGCTTGTTACACCTTCTCCTAACACAACAACAGAGGCAGCTTCAAATAGCCTCGTCAGAAGGGAACCATAAGCCAGGGCACTAACAGTGGTGACATTCTTCATCTGCCTTATCAGCATGGCAGGGAGATTGATTTTCTTCTGATTGACCAGATGCCACATAAAAACTCTTTCCCGATTTGAAACACCATTAACTCCTCCAGCCTTCGGAGTAAACACATTTGTTGTTAGATAATGTGCCCACCTCTGGTGCTGAGTGAGCCAAGTGGCATAAGTTTCCTTGGCACTAAGATCTGGTCGGGCCCAATTTGCTTCTGAAAACCCCTCAGCTGAACCATCATCACCAATGATGATTCCTTCATCATTAATACCAATTGCTTGAGAAATAGAAGCCCTGCTGACCTCAATCTCAACTTCTCCGACTTCTGAGTGTATAACATCCTCCTCATTAGAAAAGAAATGGAGGTTCTGATAGAATTCGGTGAGTAACTTAGGGTAGATGAATTCATCGAGAGAAACGAATGAATTCCAGTTTTGAGCACTTAGCCATTTAGAGATAGGTTCAGTGGATTTTACTTCGTCATCTAGGAACCTAGAAGTGAATACCCTAGATTCGCTAACTTTCTTCTTAGATTCAGTGGTAAAGATGTGAGTGACAGCGATTTCTTGAGCCATTGTAGGAAATAGGAAATTAGGTTAAGAGATTTTGAGAGTAAGGAAATACAGAGAATCTGTGGAAATTCTAATAGCAGTGAAAATGAAAGTAAAAACTTCTAAGTATGGAAAACCCCTATTTATACCCAAACGAATAAACCGTTCCAATTCAAAAAGTAAATACACACCGTTTAAAAGGGAACAGATAACCGTTAACCACAGAACAGCGCCATAAAATGCAGTAGATAACGCATGCTTAAATGTCAAATCATGATTAGATTTAATTAACACTTTAATCATCTTAAACGATAAATCACTTAAGATAAACAGATATAATTAAACTAAATTACTGAAGTGGATAAGTCATACCAATGCCTTCTCGTAAGCTGGTGAAAGAATTACCAGCCAGAGGCTTAGTAAACATGTCAGCAAGATTTTCTTCAGAGGGAACATGAGTAATGATAATATCCTTCTTCAGAACATGATCTCTCAGAAACTGATGCCTAATATGAACATGCTTCATCCTGCTGTGCTGAATAGGATTCTTTGAAAGATCAATTGCACTCTTGTTATCACAGTAGATTGTAATTGTTCCAGGAATGACTCCATAGTCAGCAATTTGTTGCTTAATCCAGAGCATCTGAGAAACACAACTTCCAGCAGCAACATACTCAGCTTCAGCAGTTGAGAGAGCCACAGAGGTTTGCTTCTTGCTATGCTAGGAGACTAGGCACTCCCCCAGAAAATGACAACCACCAGAAGTGCTGACCCTTTTCAATTTATCTCTACCATAGTCAGAGTCTGTGTATCATATAGGAGTGAAATCAGAACTACAGGGATACCACAAACCAGCTTCTGGTGTGCCTTTAAGATATCTGAGAATTCTTTTGACAACAACAGCATGAATCCCTCTAGGTTTAGACTGATATCTAGCACAAAAACACACAGCAAAATGTATATCTGGCCTGCTGGCTGTTAGGTATAAAAGAGAACCAATCATACCTCTGTAGGTTTTTATATCTACAGGTTTACCAGCTTTCTCTTCATCACCAATGTCTTTGCTGACATCCATTGGAATATCGACAGCATTAGAGTCCATCATGCCAAATTTCTTCAGCACTTCTCTAGTGTACTTGGCTTAATTAATAAACACACCATCATTACTTTGCTTGATCTGAAGTCCTAAGAAGAAGGTTAATTTTCCCATCATAGACATTTCAAACTCAGCCTTCATATGGTCACTGAACTCTCTGCACAAAGATTCATTAGTAGAACCAAATATAATATCATCAACATATACCTGAGCTATAAGGATATCCTTGTTCTTCTTCAGAGTGAACAGAGTTGTGTCAACACAGCCTCTGACAAATCCCTTAGACAGAAGGAACTTTGTCAGTCTCTCATACCAAGCTCTGGGAGCTTGTTTCAGTCCATACAAGGCTTTCTTCAGCTTGTACACATGATCAGGAAACTTAGGATCTTCAAAACCAGGAGGTTGAGATACATACACTTCCTCATCAATGTACCCATTCAAAAATGCACTTTTCACATCCATTTGAAAGAGCTTAAAACCTTTGTATGATGCAAAAGCACATAAGATTCTAATGGCTTCTAATCTTGCAACAGGAGCAAAAGTTTCACCATAATCTATGCCTTCTTGGTGACTATAACCTTGAGCAACAAGTCTTGCCTTGTTCCTCACAACATTTCCAAATTCATCAAACTTGTTCTTCAGAACCCATCTAGTTCCAACAACCTTAATGTTGGTAGGTCTGGCAACCAAAGTCCAAACTTCTGACCTTTTGAACTGGTCAAGTTCTTCTTGCATTGCCATTAACCAGGAGTCATCATCTGCAGCTTCATAGAAGTCCTTGGGTTCCAGAAGTGACACAAAAGCCACATTCCCCATGTATCTTCTGAGCTGAGCTCTGGTCATGACAAGATTATGAACAGAGTCAATTATGTTCTCTAAGGAATGATTCCTATGAGCTCTAACTTCTCTTGGTACATCCAATGAGTCTTCTGAAACTCTTTCATCATTTGTTGAATCATATATAGGAGCATCTTCTGGAAGGAGGTTAACTTCTGGAGTGAGATTCTCTTCTTGAGCTTGTTCAGCAACAGGAGGAACCACTTCAGCAGCTCTGGGAGAAACATCTTCTACTACATCAGGAGATGTAACTTCAGGAGCTTGAACTACATCTTCATCAGGAGCTCTACTATCTGCAGGGTTAGTCTCATCAAACTGTACATGAACATATTCATCTAAAGTTTGAGTCATCTTATTAAAAACCCTATATGCTTTACTATGTATTGAGTAACAAAGAAAAATGGCCTCATCTGCCTTTGAATCAAATTTTGAAAGATATTCTTTTGTGTTCAAAACATAACACTTACAACCAAAGGTTCTGAAATAACCTATTTTAGGCTTTCGACATTTCCAGAGTTCATAAGGGGTCTTGTTCAGAATGCTTCTGATTAGCACTCTATTCAGAACATAGCAAGCTGTGTTGACAGCTTCTCCCCAAAAATACTTTGGAAGCCTTCTTTCATTGATCATAGTTCTGGCAATCTCAACCAGAGTCCTATTCTTCCTTTCAACTACCCCATTTTGTTGAGGAGTTCTGGGAGCAGAAAAGTTATGATCAATTCCCTTGGTTTCACAGAATTCTTCAAACATAAAGTTTTTGGATTCTCCACCATTATCACTTCTGATATGAACTACCTTTTCATTACTTTCATTCTCAAGTTTCTTTATCAGAACTGAGAAGCATTCAAGTGCCTCATCTTTGCTAGACAGCAAGATGACCCAAGTGAATCTTGAATAGTCATCTACTATGACAAAGGCATACTTCTTTCCACCCATGCTCATTGGTTGAACAGGGCCAAAAAGGTCCATATGAAGTAATTCCAAAGGTCTTTTAGTTGAAATGACTTTCTTAGTTTTAAAAGAGCTTCTGGTTTGTTTCCCAGATTGGCAAGCATTGCATAAATGGTTCTTTTTAAAACTAATTTCAGGCAGACCCTCAACCAATTGATTTCTAGCTACTTTGGCCAGAAGATCCATGCTCACATGAGCAAGTCTTCTATGCCAGAGCCATGAGGTATCCTCTTTGGACATCAAGCATATATTTTTGCAAAGATTCTCAAGATTCGGCATGAAAACATTTTCAACTCTAGGAGCAGTTAGAATAACTTCCCTTGACTTACTGTCCAAGATTTTACATCCAGAGGAGCTGAAGACAACATCTCTACCTTTATCACACAGTTGTGCAACACTCAGGAGATTGAACTTCAAGCCTCTGACTAGGGAGACATCTTCGATCGGAGGATTAGTTCCTATGGATCCAGAACCAAGTATCATTCCTTTATGAGCATCTCCAAAGCTGACTTTTCCACCTCTTTTAGGATCAAATGTGATGAATGCTTTTTCATCACCTGTCATATGCCTTGAGCACCCACTGTCAATGTACCACAGCTTTGACATTGATGGAGCACTCAGAGCCACCTGCAACACAATCAATTAGTGACAGGTACCCAATCCTTATTGGGTCCTTCATTGTTAGATTTCTCTTCAGCAGGTTTTAATGATATCTCAGATTGCAAGAGGTTTTTAATATGATACTTGCAATCTTTCAACCAATGACCATCACTCTTGCAAAGCTTGCAAAAAGGAGGGTTCTTTGATCTTTCCCTTTCCTTCTTGGGAGATTTCTTCTTCTTCTGAGAAGGTGCAACATCTTCAGAGGCTACAACAGCACTCTCAGAGGTGCCAACATCAGGAGGAGAAGCTATCTCTTTCAGAAGAGAGGGAGTGACAGGTTTCTTCTTCTTCTGGGGTTTATCACTTCTCAGAGGCAGCTTTTCCTTGCCTTTGGCTTTAGAGCCATCAGCAGGAGTGCTGAACTGTTTACACAGTTTCTCTTCTAACACTTTCATGTCAGAATAAACTTGAGTAAACTTAAGAAACTTGTCAGCCTCACTCTTGTCCAATTTCCTTTTCCGGTACTTGAACATACTATAGAGTTCTTTAAGAGAATCAAAGATATTTTGTTCAGAAGATATGTTTACCTTGGAATCAAAGATATTTTGTTCAGGAGGTGCGGAAGTTTCCCCTGTGACATCTTTAGAAGTTGGCTCATCAATAGCCATAAAACAAATCTGAGCTTGCTCTTCCTTTTCTTCAGGATCACTGCTGGTCTCAGAGTCTGACCAAGCAGCCAGCATAGCTTTCTTGAACTTTTTCTTATCTTTCTTTAGCTCCGGGAAATTAGGCTTAATGTGCCCCGGTTGCTGACATCCATAGCACACAATAGGCTTGTTTGGATCTCTCTTGAACTTTTCACCAGAATCAGGAGTTTTCTTGTCAAAGCTCCTGAAAGGCTTCCTGTAGTTTCCACCTCTGCCTTTTCTGAAGGCTTTCTTGAACTTCCTGGTCAGCATAGCCAGTTCCTCATCTTTAGAGGATTCTTCAGAAGATTCTGCTTTCAGGACTACTCTTTTTCCTTCTGACCTCTCTCTTAGGTCATGATTTTTTAATGACATCTCATGAGTAATTAGAGACCCAATGAGTTCATCATACAAGTAATAGCTCAAATCCTGAACCTCTTCAATGGCAGTCTTCTTGGCTTGCCAAGACCTTGGTAAGCTTCTGACAATCTTCTTCACTCGATCAGATTCTTCAATGTCTTTTCCTAAACTCTTTAAGTCATTGACTATCTTGGTTAATCTAGAGTTCATATCTGAAATAGATTCTTTATCAAGCATTTCAAATAACTCATATTCTCTCATGAGTTGGTTGACTTTTGATTGCTTCACCTTTCCGGTACCTTCATATGTGACTTCCAGCTCTTTCCAAATGTCCTGTGCAGTTTCACAAGAAGAAACTTTGTTATATTCAGTAGCTGTAAGTGCACAATGCAACATATTTATTGCTGAAGCATTAGTTTGGAGTTTTTTCAGAATGTCATCTGTGTATTCTCTCGGAGGAATAACAACCTTCCCTAAACCTGGTTCCATTCTGGTAGGAATGAAATCACCATCAGTGATGACATACAAAGCACTCATGTTCTGAGCTTGGATGAAGTCCATCACCTTTTTCTTCCAGTATGAGTAGTTGTTGCCATTAAATAATGGAGGTCTAGTAGTGGAAGAACCTTCTGGAACTATGAAGTGAGAAGAATTCTCAGGCTGGTGTCTACTAGCCATCTCTATTGATTCTGATAGGATCTTACACTTAGATTGTTAGATCTTTAGTAAATATGCGAAGTAACCTGGCTCTGATACCACTTGTTGGCCCTATCAAGAACAGAATCACCTAGAGGGGGGTGAATATGTGTCAAAGTTGAAAACTGAAAATTTCTAAGTTTTTCGGGAAACTTAATTTTCAGAGTCAAATCTCCTCAGAGTCAGAAGCGAGCTTACAGAAGTTGCTTCTGAGGGAAATTCTGCCTAAAGACAGTTAGACTGTTTTCAGCAACAGAAGTTCTGATTTGAGAACTTCTGGACAGTCTTCTGAACAAAGACAATGATATTTAGAGAAAATCTGTTTCATCACTAAATATAAGCAAGTACACAGAAGCAAAAGTAACAAGTATAAGAGGGAGAAAGAAGTTCAGGAGATCCTGATTGAACAATTTGATTTATCCAAGTTCGCCACAGAAGTCCTGTGACTACATCCCCTGAGGTCGCAGCCTACAGAGATTTTATAAATCCACTATTCAGAACTTTTCTGGCAAGTTCAGAAGCTCCTTTACATCAACAGAACTTAAGCTAATTTCTCACTTAGTTCTGACTAGCCTAAAAAGAGTTAAAGGATTTCCACCAGAACAACAACAACTCTGTTTTCTGGATTTCTCACCTTACCCTAATCTCAACTAGATTTATCTCTTTAAATCTAACTAAATATCACAAACGATATCAGTTTACAAGATTCCTATTATGAACTTGTTTTTCTTCACTCTCTCACTTGAACTTAAGCTATGCTAAGAAAGATTGAGAATGGAAAATGATGCTCTGTTTTTCTTGTTCAAACAGTGCGTTGAGATTTTGCTCGATTATCACGCGTCGTTGATGCATTGGAGCTTGGCTACTATTTATAGTGAATGAGGATGACCGTTGGGAAAAAATATGAATCTTCACAGAAATGACATCAGTTGTTGTAGCCATTAATTTGTCAAGTCTTCAAACGGTCTTCAAACACTTTGATTCCGTTATCCTTGTTCTTTAACCAAATCCGGTAAATGATTTGAAATTGAAGATAAGGTTGACTGGAAACATTCCTCAATAAGATCAACAAAGGGTAGACAGGGAAATTCTGGTTTCACTTTGAGTAGACACGCGCGCTCCATCAAAACAGCTTTTTGAACTTTTGGCGCCTTGCATTAAATGCACTTGTCAGAGCAATAAATGCTTATCCAGAACCCGTGACTAAGCTTCTGATCAAATTGGTAAATGAACTTCTGATTGCAAAGGACCTCTGAGGAGAGCTTCAACAGACTTCAATAGCTTCAGAGCGGAGCATCCAGCTTCTGAAATAAAGGAACTCTGTGTTCAGCAATCGAGACTTCTAAGTACTTCAGGCAATCTAGAAATTCTTCATTCAGCACCTTCTGAGTAACTTACACATAGACTAAAAAAAATATTAGTCAACAATAAACTATATGTAAGAGAATGTTAAGTTTTCATCTTCTGAAACGTTTGGACATAATCAAAACACTTAGGGTTCATCAATCTCTACCTTTATCACACAGTTGTGCAACACTCAGGAGATTGAACTTCAGGCCTCTGACTAGGGAGACATCTTCGATCGGAGGATTAGTTCCTATGGATCCAGAACCAAGTATCCTTCCTTTCTGAGCATCTCCAAAGCTGACTTTTCCACCTCTTTTAGGATCAAATGTGATGATTGCTTTTTCATCACCTGTCATATACCTTGAGCACCCACTATCAATGTACCACAGCTTTGACATTGATGGAGCACTCAGAGCTACCTGCAGCACAATCAATTAGTGACAGGTACCCAATCCTTATTGGGTCCTTCAGAGTTAGACAGAGCTACCTGCAGCACAATCAATTAGTGACAGGTACCCAATCCTTATTGGGTCCTTCAGAGTTAGATTTAGCTTCTACAGGTTCTTCTGATATTTCAGATTGCAAGAGGTTCTTAATATGGTACCTGCAATCTTTTAACCAATGTCCATCTTTCTTACACAATTTGCAAGAAGGAGGATTCTTGGATCTTTCTCTTTGCTTCTTAGGAGCAATCTTCTTCTTCTGGGAAGGTACTACTTCTTCAGAGGCAGAAGCACTCTTAGAGGTTCCCACTTAAGGAGGAGAAGAGATCTCTTTCAGAAGAGAGGGAGTAACGTATTTCTTCTTCTGAGATTTATCATTCCTCAGAGGCAGTTTTTCCTTACCTTTGACTTTTGAATCATCAGAAGGAGAACTGAATTGTTTACTTAGTTTATCTTCTAATATTTTCATATCAACATAAACTTGAGTAAACCTAAGAAATTTGCCAACCTCGCTTTTGTCCAACTTTCTTTTCAGATACTTGAACATGCTATATAGTTCTTCAAGAGAATCAAAGATATTTTGTTCAGAAGATATGTTTACCTCGGAGTCATATGAAGCTTCAGGAGGTGCAGAAGTTTCTCCTGCAGTAACTTCAGAGGATGGCTCATCAATAGCCATGAAACATATCTGAGCTTGCTCTTCCTTTTCTCAGAGTCTGACCAAGCAGGTAGCATAGGTTTCTTGAACTTCTTCTTATCCTTTTTCAGCTCAGGACAATTAGGCTTGATGTGTCCTGGTTGCTGACATCCATAGCACACAATGGGCTTGTTTGGATCTCTCTTGGATTTATCACCAAAATCAAGAGTTTTCTTATCAAAACTTATGAACGGCTTTTTGTAGTTTGCACCTCTGCCTTTTCTAAAGGCTCTTTTAAACTTCTTGGTCAGCATAGCCAATTCCTCATCTTCGGATGATTCTTCAGAAGATTCTGCCTTCAGGACTACTTGTCTTTTTCCTTCTGACATTTCTCTCAGGTCATGATTTTTTAATGACATCTCATGAGTAATTAGAGACCCAATGAGCTCATCATACAAGTAATAGCTAAAATCCTGAACTTCTTCAATAGCAGTCTTCTTGGCTTGCCACGACCTTGGTAAGCTTCTGACAATCTTCTTCACTCGTTCAGATTCTTCAATGTCTTTTCCTAAACTCTTTAAGTCATTGACTATCTTGGTGAATCTAGAGTTCATATCTGAAATAGATTCTTTATCAAGCATTTCAAATAACTCATATTCTCTCATGAGTTGGTTGACTTTTGATTGCTTCACGTTTCCAGTACCTTCATATGTGACTTCCAGCTTGTTCCAAATGTCCTGTGTAGTTTCACAAGAAGAAACTTTGTTATATTCAGTAGCTGTAAGTGCACAATGCAACATATTCTCTCGGAGAAATAACAACATTCCCTAAACTTGGTTCCATTCTGGTAGGTATGAAATCACCATCAGTGATGACATACCAAGCACTCATGTTTTGAGCTTGGATGAAGTACATCATCCTTTTCTTCCAGTCTGAGTAGTTGTTGCCATTAAATAATGGAGGTCTAGTTGTGGAAGAACCTTCTGGGACTATGAAGTGAGAAGAATTCTCAGGCTGGTGTCTACTAGCCATCTCTATTGATTATGATAGGATCTTACTCTTAGATTGTTAGATCTTTAGTAAATATACGAAGTGACATTCGCTCTGATACCACTTGTTGGCCCTAACAAGAACAGAATCACCTAGAGGGGGGTGAATAGGTGTCTAAGTTGAAAACTGAAATTTTCTAAGTTTTTCAAGAAACTTAAATTTCAGAGTCAAATTTCCACAGAGTCAGAGGCAAGCTTACAGAAGCAGCTTCTGAGGGAAATTCTGCCTACGTGCAGTTTAACTGCTTTCAGCAACAGAAGCTCTGAGTAAGATAGCTTCTGGACAGTCTTCTGAACAAAGACAATGATAAAGAGAGTAAAATCTGTTTCAGCACTAAATGTAAGCAAGTACACAGAAGCAAATTAACAAGTATAAGGAAGGGAGAAAGAGATTCAAGAGGTCCTGATGAACAGTTCAATTTATCCAAGTTCGCCACAGAAGTCCTGTGACTACGTCTTGCCCCCTGTGGTCGCAGCCAACAGAGATTTTAAATCAGAACTTTTATGGCAAGTTCAGAAGCTCCTTTACATCAACAGAACATAAGCTAATTTCTCACTTAGTTCTGACTAGCCTAACAAGAGTTAAAGGATTTCCACCAGAACAACAACTCTATTTTCTGGATTTCTCACCCAACTCTAATCTCAACTAGATTTCTCTCTAAATCTAACTGAATATCACAAACAATATCAGTTTACAAGATTCCTATTATGAACTTGTTTTTCTTCACTCTCTCACTTTAACTAAAGCTATGCTAAGAAAGATTGAGAATGGAAAATGGTGCTCTGTTTTTCTTGATCAAACAGTGCGTTGAGATTTTTGCTCAATAATCACGCGTAGTTGATGCAATGGAGCTCAGCTACTATTTATAGTGAATGAGGATGACCGTTGGTGAATTTGAATCTTCAAAAGAGATGACATCAGTTGTTGTAGCCGTTAATTTGTCAAATCTTCAAACGGTCTTCAAAACACTTTGATTCCGTTAACCTTGTTCTTTAACTAAATCCGGTAAGTGATTTTGAAGTTGAAGATAAGGTTGACTGGAAACATTCTTCAATTGGATCAACAAAGGGTAGACAAGGAAATTCTGGTTTCGCTTTGAGTAGACAGGCGCGCTCCTTCAAAACAGCTTTTTGAACTTTTGGCGCCTTGCATTAAATGCAATTGTCAGAGCAATAAATGCTCAGCATAACCCGTGACTTAGCTTCTGAAGGCTAATTTCAATTGTCTATACTTCTGATCGAATTGGTAGAAAGTTCTGATTGCAAAGAACCTCTGAGAAGAGCTTTAACAGACTTCACAGCATCGGAGCGAAGTATCCAGCTTCTGATCATTGAAACAATGTCTTCAGCTTTCAGAACTTCTGAGTCTTCCAGGCAATCCAGAAGTATTTCATTCAGCACCTGCTGAGTAACTTACATACAATGCTTAAACAAAAATTGTTAGTCAACATTAAACAATATGTAAGTGAATTTTACCTTTCATCTTCTGAAACGTTTGGACATAATCAAAACACTTAGGGTTCATCAAAAGAGAGATTATCTATGGAAAATCTAATTTCAAAGAGAATAAGAGTGAAAAATTTCTAAGTATGGAAAACCCTTATTTATACCCAAACGAAAACGGTTCCAATTCAAAATGTAACTAAACACCGTTTAAAAGGGAACCAGTTACCGTTAAAACCAGTAACAGTGCAGAAATAGCATTAAATGTAGGCATGCTTAATGAAAAATCATGATTAGCCTTAATCACACTTAATTATCTTAAACGGTTAACACTTAAGATAAAAGAAATATAATTAAACTAAATTACTGAAGTGGATAAGTCATACCAATGCCTTCTCGCAAGCTGCTAAAAGGAGTACCAGCCAGAGGCTTAGTAAACATGTCAGCAAGGTCTTCTTCAGAGGGAACATGGGTGATGACGATATCCTTCTTCAGAACATGATCTCTCAAAAAGTGATGCCTAATATGAACATGCTTCATCCTGCTGTGCTGAATAGGATTCTTTGAAAGATCAATTGCACTTTTGTTATCACAGTAGATTGTAATTGTTCTAGGGATGACTCCATAGTAAGCAATTTGTTGCTTAATCCAGAGCATCTGAGAAACACAACTTCCAGCAGCAAAATACTCAGCTTCAGCAGTTGAGAGAGCCACAGAGTTTTGTTTCTTGCTATGCTAGGAGACTAGGCACTCCCCCAGAAAATGACAACCACCAGACGTGCTGACTCTCTTCAATTTATCCCTACCATAGTCAGAGTCTGTGTATCCTATAGGAGTAAAATCAGAACTACAAGGATACCACAAACCAGCTTCTGGTGTGCCTTTAAGATCTCTGAGAATTCTTTTGACAGCAACATCATGAATCTCTCTTGGTTTAGATTGATACCTAGCACAAAAACACACAGCAAAATGTATATTTGGCCTGCTGGCGGTTAGGTATAAAAGAGAACCAATCATACCTCTGTAGGTTTTTATATCTACAGGTTTACCAGCTTTCTCTTCATCATCAATGTCTTTGCTGACATCCATTGGGATATCAACAGCATTAGATTCCATCATGCCAAATTTCTTCAGCACTTCTCTACTGTACTTAGCTTGATTGATTAACACACCATCATTACTTTGCTTGATCTGAAGTCCTAAGAAGAAAGTTAATTCTCCCATCATAGACATTTCAAACTCAGCTTTCATGTGGTCACTGAACTCCCTGCACAAAGATTCATTAGTAGCACCAAATATAATATCATCAACATATACCTGAGCTATAAGGATATCCTTGTTCTTCTTCAGAGTGAACAGAGTTGTATCAACACAGCCTCTGACAAATCCTTTAGACAGAAGGAACTTTGTCAGTCTCTCCTACCAAGCTCTGGGAGCTTGTTTCAGTCCATACAAGGCTTTCTTCAGCTTGTACACATGATCAGGAAACTTAGGATCTTCAAAACCAGGAGGTTGAGATACATAAACTTCCTCATCAATGTAACCATTCAAGAATGCACTTTTCACATCCATTTGAAAGAGCTTAAAACTTTTGTATGATGCAAAAGCACATAAGATTTTAATGGCTTCTAATCTTGCAACAGGAGCAAAAGTTTCACCATAATCTATACCTTATTGCTGACTGTAACCTTGAGCAACAAGTCTTGCGTTGTTCCTCACAACATTTCCAAACTCATCAAGCTTGTTTTTCAGAACCCATCTAGTACCAACAACCTTTTTGTTGTTAGGTCTGGGAACCAAAATCCAAACTTCGGACCTTTTAAACTGGTCAAAATCTTCTTGCATTGCCATTAACCAGGAATCATCATCTGCAGCTTCATAGAAGTCCTTGGGTTCCAGAAGTGACACAAAAGCCACATTCCCCATATATCTTCTGAGCTGAGCTCTGGTCATGACAGGATTGTGAACAGAGTCAATTATATTCTCTAAGGAATGATTCCTATGAGCTTTAACTTCTCTTGGTACATCCAATGTATCTTCTGAAACTTGTTCATCATTTGTTGAATCATATATAGGAGCATCTTCTGGAAGGAAGTTGACTTCTGGAGTAGGATTCTCTTCTTGAGCTTGTTCAGCAATAGAAGGAAGCACTTCAGCAGCTCTGGGAGAAACATCTTCTTCAACAACAAGAGATGATTCTTCAGGAGCTTGAACTACATCTTCTTCAGGAGCTCGACTATCTTCAGGGTTAGTCTCATCAAACTGTACATGAACAGATTCATCTAAAGTTTGAGTCCTCTTATTAAAAACCCTATATGCTTTACTATGTGTTGAGTAGCCAAGGAAAATGGCCTCATCTGCCTTTGAATCAAATTTTGAAAGATATTCTTTTGTATTCAAAACATAACACTTGCAACCAAAGGTTCTGAAATAACCTATTTTAGGCTTTCGACCTTTCCAGAGTTCATAAGGAGTTTTGTTCAGGATGCTTCTGATCAGCACTCTATTTAGAACACAGCAAGCTGTGTTCACAGCTTCTCCCCAAAAGTACTTTGGAAGCCTTCTTTCATTGATCATAGTTCTGGCGATTTCAACCAGAGTTCTATTATTCCTTTCAACTACCCCATTTTGTTGAGGAGTCCTGGGAGCAGAGAAGTTATGATCAATTCCCTTGGTTTCATAGAATTCTTCAAACAGAAAGTTTTTGAATTCTCCACCATTATCACTTCTGATATGAAAAACCTTTTCATTCCTTTCATTCTCAAGTTTCTTTATCAGAACTGAGAAGCATCCAAGTGACTCATCTTTGCTAGACAGCAAGATACCCCAAGTGAATCTTGAATAGTCATCTACTATGACAAAGGCCTACTTCTTTCCACCCATGCTCATTGGTTGAACAGGGCCAAAAAGGTCCATATGAAGTAATTCCAAAGGTCTTTTAGTTGAAATGATCTTCTTAAATTTTTAAAAGAGCTTCTGGATTGTTTACCAGATTGACAAGCAGTGCATAAATGGTTCTTTTTAAAACTAATTTCAGGCAGACCCTCAACCAATTTATATCTAGCTACTTTGGCCAGAAGGTCCATGCTCACATGCGCAAGTCTTCTATGCCAGAGCCAGGAGGTATCCTCTTTTGACATCAAGCATATATTTTTCCAAAGATTCTCAAGGTTCAACATGAAAACATTTTCAACTCTAGGAGCAGTTAGAATAACTTCCCTTGACTTACTGTCCAAGATTTTACATCCAGAGGAGCTGAAGACAACATCTCTACCTCTATCACACAATTGTGCAACACTCGGGAGATTGAACTTCAGGCCTCTAAGTAGGGAGACATCTTCGATTGGAGGATTTGTTCCTATAGATCCAGAACCAAGTATCCTTCCTTTCTGAGCATCTCCAAAGCTGACTTTACCACCTCTTTTAGGATTAATAATGATGAATGCTTTTTCATCACCTGTCATATGCCTTGAGCACCCACTGTAAATGTACCACATCTTTGACATTGATGGAGCACTCAAAGCCACCTGCAACACAATCAATTAGTGATAGGTACCCAATCCTTATTGGGTCCTTCATTGTTAGATTTCTCTTCAACAGGTTTTAGTGATATCTCAGATTGCAAGATGTTTTTGATGTTTTTGTCAAAGCTCCTGAAAGGCTTCTTGTAGTTTCCACCTCTGCCTTTTCTAAAGGCCTTCTTGAACTTTCTGATCAGCATAGCCAGTTCCTCATCTTCAGAGGATTCTTCAGAAGATTCTGCTTTCAGGACTACTCCTCTTTTTCCTTCTGACCTTTCTCTCAGGTCATGGTTCTTCATTGACATCTCATGAGTAATTAATGAACCAATGAGTTCATCATACTGATAATAGCTCAAATCCTGAACTTCTTCAATAGCAGTCTTCTTAGCTTGCCAAGACCTTGGTAAGCTTTTGAGAATCTTTGTCACTTTCTCTGATTCTTCAATATCCTTTCCCAAACTCTTCAAGTCATTGACAATCTTGGTGAATCTAGAATTCATGTTTGAAATAGATTCTTTGTCAAGCATTTCAAATAACTCATAATCTCTCATGAGTTGATTGACTTTAGATTGCTTCACTTTTCCAGTTCCTTCATAAGTGACTTCCAGCTTGTTCCAGATGTCCTGTGCTGTTTCACAAGAAGAAATCTTATTATATTCTATAGCAGAAAGTGCACACTGCAGCATATTTATTGCTGAAGCATTAGTTTGGAGTTTCTTAAGAATATCATTGAGGAATAACAACATGTCCTAAACCAACATGTCCTAAACCAACATGTCCTAAACCAACTTCCATCCTTGTAGGGATGAAGTCACCATTAATGATAACAATCCAGGCGCTCATATTCTGAGCTTGGATGAAACACATCATCCTTTTCTCCAGTGAGAATAGTTATCACCACTAAATAATGGAGGTCTAGTTGTAGAACAGCCCTCAGGGATAGTAAAGTGAGAGGAATTCTCAGGCTGGTGTCTGTTAGCCATCTCTATTGATTCTGATAGGATCTTACACTTAGATTGTTAGATCTTTAGTAAATATACGAAGTGACCTTCGCTCTGATACCACTTGTTGGCCCTAACAAGAACAGAATCACCAAGAAGGGGGTGAATAGGTGTCTAAGTGCTAAACTGAAATTTTCTAAGTTTTTTGAGAAACTTATTTTTCAGAGTCAAATTTCCTCAGAGTCAGAGGCTAGCTTAAGGAAACAGCTTCTGAGGGAAAGTCTGCCTAAACACAGATAGACTGTTTTCAGCAACAGAAGTTCAGAGTTAACAAACTTCTGGACAGTCTTCTGAACAAAGACAATGATATAAGGAGTAAATCTGTTCCAGCACTAAATATAAGCAAGTACACAGAAGCAAGTAAACAAGTATAAGAGGGAGAAAGGAGTTCAGGAGATCCTGATGAACAGTTCGATTTATCCAAGTTCGCCACAGAAGTCCTGTGACTACGTCTTGTCCCCTGAGGTCGCAGCCACCAGAGATTTTAAATCTAATATTCAGAACTTTTATGGCAAGTTCAGAAGCTCCTTTACATCAACAGAACATAAGCTAATTTCTCACTTAGTTCTGACTAGCCTAAAAAGATTTAAAGGATTTCCACCAGAACAACAACACTCTGTTTTCTGGATTTCTCACCCAACTCTAATCTCAACTAGATTTCTCTCTAAATCTAACTAAATATCACAAACGATATTAGTTTACAAGATTCCTATTATGAACTTGTTTTTCTTCATTCTCTCTCTTTAACTAACACTATGCTAAGAAAGATTGAGAATGGAAAAGGTGCTCTGTTTTCTTGAGTAGAACAGTGCTTTGAGATTTTGCTCGATTATCACGCGTGCATGATGCAGTGGAGCTTGGCTACTATTTATAGTGAATGAGGATGACTGTGAGCGAAAGTGGTCGCTCATAGCGGCTTTAGCCTTCTTTGACTAGAGTCGCCACCCGGCCGACCGGGAAAAATGTACGAACCGGTGTTTGTACCGATTGTTTTGAAAACCAGAGATTCTATTTACGTTCGTGGATACAACTTATTTATTCCGACATTCCAGAACCCAGAGGATCTTTAATGCAACCTAACAGCTTTTGTTTTGATTTTATGGTTATCACATAGAAATAAATAAATGCGCAAACATTTGTGGGATAAACCGCCGGGTGACACGGTACAAAACCCTCAGAAGCTTACCCTCGTCGCATGCCAGTGATTGCTCGCGGACTGATGCTCGTTGAAGAACAGAGACCTTTTCTGGGAGGGACCTCGGGGAACCGGAGTTGCGTGTGCGTCCTCTGGTGGGGAAACTGGAAACAGGACTTAGTCGACCCTAGCGAGACTGCGAGTGATGCCTGGACTGGAAACTTTTGATAAAAAAGGGGAATATATTTTTGGTGGTCGAGAGGACCTTTTCTGGGAATATTTCGGGAAAATACTCTCAAGCTCAGACTTTAGCGATTCTTTTTCGTATCAGAGGCAACTTTTAGGCAACTCGAGGAGGCAACTTTGTCAGAGGCAACTTATCGGGTCAAGAATCTCTTTAGAACGAGCTAGAGAGGCGGGAGAATGAGTGTTTTGTGATGTTTGTAAAGGATTTGTTGATGTTTTGAATGAGAAATCCGGAGGGTTTATACAAGGTTGTGACCGTATGGTCACTGGCTTCGCCCGTCTCAGATCTAAATTTGGATCTGAGCCGGGCGTTACCCGACACCCGACCAATGTCTTTTGGAAGTTTGTACACGTGTCACTTTCTCATTGGACCGCTCAGCCACGTGTCAGATAAGGATTGGATTGCTATCTGCCACGTGGCAGTGACCGTACGGTCAGATGTGTGTGACCGTACGGTCTCAACCAACAGTGTTGTGACCGTACGGTCTTTGATGAATAGTGCTTGTGACCGTATATTCTTTTGTGATCAAGGATTTTCTCATAAGCATGAAAGTGCCACACTCATGGTCCCGAGAAGCGGGCGGAAGAGGTTATGGTCCCGAAAAGGTGATCTGTTCTACGACGAGCATCAGTATTTGAGCAGCTGGCGCAACGAGGAGCTCATAGTTTGCTTTCATCATCGGGTTCGAAAACCAGTGCTTACAATGACCGTTGGTGAATTTGAATCTTCAAAGAAGTGACATCAGTTGTTGTAGCCGTTAATCTGTCAAGTCTTCAAACGGTCTTCAAACACTTTGATTCCGTTAACATTGTTCTTTAACTAAATCCGGTAAGTGATTTGAAGTTGAAGTAGAGGTTGACTGGAAACATTCTTCAATTGGATCAACAAGGGGTAGACAAGGAAATTCTGGTTTCGTTTTAAGTAGACAAGCGCGCTCCTTCAAAACAGCTTTTTGAACATTTGTCGCCTTGCATTTAATGCAATTGTCAGAGCAATAAATGCTAAACAGAACCCGTGACTTAGCTTCTGAAGGCTAATTCCTTTAGTCTAAACTTCTGATCGAATTGGGAGGAAATATCTTCTGATTGCAATGGACCTCTAAGGAGAGCTTTAACAGACTTTGATAACTTCAGAGCGGAGTATCCAGCTTCTGAACATTTAGGAAACTGTCTTCAGCTTTCTCGTTTCTTCTGAGTCTTCCAGGCAATCCAGAGATTCTTCATTCAGCACCTGCTGAGAAAGTTACATACAGACTTAAAAAAAATGTTAGTCAACATTAAAGCGTATGTAAGGAATATTCAAATTTCATCTTCTGAAACGTTTGGACATAATCAAAACACTTAGGGTTCATCACAGTTTAATATGGAGGAACATCTAATGAGGATCCAAATGGCCATATTCATGATTTTGTGAATATGTGCAATTTATTTCGCACAAGTGAAGGTATCTCTAATGATGTGATCCGACTTAAGCTATTTCCATTTTCACTTAAGGACAAGGCGAAGAAATGGCTTAAGAGTTTGCCATTAGGATTAATCAGAAGTTGGGATGACATGGAGAAGCTTTTTTTAACAAAATTCTTTCCGCCGAGCCAAATGATCAAGTTAAGAAATGAAGTGTTTCAGTTTGCCCAAGGAGAGGATGAGTCACTACCGGAGGCGTGGGAGAACTTCAAGGAGTTATTACGGAGAGTGCCCAATCATGGAATTCCACTTTGGATGCAAGTCCAAACTTTCTACAATGGTCTCACCAATTCATTTAAAGGAGTTTTTGAGATCATAACAAATGGTGAACCGGATTCCGTGACCGCCGAGGAGATGTATGAATTGATTGAAAAGTTAGTGTCTCAAAGCTACAAGTGGCATATGGATAGAGGAGATTTGGAGCAGAGCACAACCCCAAGTTCTGATGTAGTTGTGTCACAGTTGGCAGCACAGGTTGCCGAATTGTCCGAGCAGCTTGCGCTTATGGGAAGGAAGAATGTAGAGCTTGTGCCCAATGAGAATTTCTTTTGCAAATATGATGGAGCTGACCACGGAGTTTTAGATTGTCAAGTTGTGGACCTTCACTCTGGTTCCACTCAAGAAAAGGTTAGTTTCGTGAACAACCCAGATGCACAACCCAAGCCTCAACTGTTAGCATAGCCTGTGCAACCATTTTATCAAGCTGTGCTTGAAAGTGAACCAACTTTGCAACCTTGCAATGGACTTGTGCCTGGACCAGAGGAAGGAAAAAGTCCAAGCTTAAAGAAGTTGATGATTCAGTTCATGATGGAGACTCAAAAGTCTATCAAGGCTCTTGAGACACAAGTGCATCAACTCTCTACCATGGTGCTCTCGATGGATGGAGGCCTTATATCAAGTCAAGTGGAGAAAACCCCCAGTGGAGAAAATCAAGATATGAGTTTGAGAACTGAAAAGAAGTATCCAACAGTGCTCAAGTTCAATTCGATTGAAGATTATTGGGAAGATGATTCTGAAGCTGTGCTAGAACCAGTACAGTCTGTGCAACAAACTTTTGAGCTTGTGCCCAATGAACCAGAAGTTGTGCAGTTGTTTGAACCTGTTATTGCTGAAGCACAAGTTGTAAGGAATGTTCTTACAAAGAAGAGACCTTGTGCAACCACCATCCAAATCTCATCATGTGCACAACCGTGTGCCGCCTGTTTTCATTGATGAAAACCAAATCTTTGAGGTACCTTGAGCACAAGTTGGTACCTTGTGTCTAGCTTCTGTCATCAAACGAAGCATGTTTTGTTCCTTTTGTTTGTTTGTTTTTTTTTTCTTTTTTTTTCTTTATGTTTTATGTTTTGCTTCTGCTTGTCTTTTCTTTGCTATAGCTTCCTTGCAGGTATTAGTTTTTTCCTACCCACCCCACTGAGGACATTTGTGTATTAAGTAAGGGGAAAGGAGCTATGTGAATTTTATGCACGACCTGTGCCAGATCAATCTACCCCTATGCGTAAAAGGAAAGCCTCTTTTGACCTCGAAGTTGCTGCTTCCTCCTCTGATTCTTATGAGGAAGATAAAAATTAACTTTCTTCCCCTATTTCTTTTATTTGCCTCTCTAAGCCGGTATGTCTTCTAAATTTGTTTAACTTGATGCGGTGGAGATGAGCGGTTTGCCCTGTGCTTTATCTGTTTTTATTTTGCTTTGAGCATTCATTGAGGGCACTGAATGAAATAAGTGTGGGGGAGGGAATTAGTTTAGTTTGAATGAGGCCGTTCAAATTTTTCAATTTTATTGCCTACTCTTGCTTAGTATGCTGCTAGGTTGTGCGTGAGAGACTTGTACTTATGTTGACCTCACTTACCTGATAAGAAATAACTGCAACTATTTAATTTCATATTTTTGTCTCTGTCAATTGCCAAAGGCTATGTTTGCATGCAACCAGCTTTACCTTAGCTCCGTATATAAATGAGGATTAGGTAGTTGATGTGCCAAGTTAAACCCCCTGCCCGTCTCTAATGAGTTTGTGGAAGCCCAAAAGTGAAGCATGTGTTTGGTTAATGCCATTAGACCCAATTTGAAACTGAAACTGATTGAAAAGGGTAGCCAATGCGCTAAAAATGAATGAAATTGAAAATCTAACCAAAATCAAAGCCAATGTGTTAAATCTGTGCTAAATTCTCATTCTACTCCTATGCCAATTGGTATGAGTAAGCCAATGCTCTTTGATTTGGTTAATAGTCGTACGTTCGGAAGTATGTGCCAAAAGCACAAGACAACCGCTTATCAAAAGCTATTAACTAGATTGGGGATGAGAAAAAATTGTGAATTCTGAAGGTTGTGATGTAATTGAAACAAGGTTGTGCTTAACTGTAAATAAAATTTTTTGGTACACAAGCCTGCTGGGTTAGCCAATTAAGCTTCCATCTTAATCATTAGGTTCCGGTTGTTAGACTTAAATGGGTAGGTAACCTGTTACAAAGACTCTCATCACCATTTTAAAGCTAATGCTACCTAACTTAGTTAATAGTTGTAGGTTCGGGAGTATGTATCACAAATACAAGACAACCGCTTATCGAAGCTATTAACGAGTTAGAGGGTAAAGTTAGTTGACCTGGTTCGTATGTCTCGCATTGCAGTTTCTGTTGGTGTGCCCTAGTTCTAGGCATAGTTATTTGTTATTGTATTGTACTTTTGTTGATTTTACTATACATTTGTTTTATGGAATAAAAGACATTAATTCATTCAGTTAATATATCTTGTATTATATGTACTGTATGAAGTATCCATTGATTGTATATCATAAATAACCAGAAGCTAGTTCTACTCATGGGAATGAATAGAACGTAAAGCTTTTACGAACATGATATGTACAAGTGTACATGATATGTTTGTAGGTACGTATGACCAATACGGGATTTGGTCGATCCGCTTTAGAAGGCACATGGTGGGAGTGTCATTTCCCTTCTATAAATGTAGATCTCTTTTATCTGTCGACCTGATTTCAATATAATATTGAATGATGAATCTGATTAGATTTGACATACGCCTAACAGGTCTATAAAAGGATGCCAAATACGGGTATGATTGGTCTAGTCAGTGAACTCATTCATACTGATAGTTGAAGTGAAGGGATTACCATTCACTCCATAAGTGAGATGATATCATTAGGCCACTCGATGAGTTGAACTGAGAAATGTGTGGCCACACTCAGATAAGCTGGTTACTTATCTGTTTCTTCAGTTAACTCTAGATCGAGAAATATTTTAAGCTGTAGAGGATGACGTCCACCATGCCTCATGCTTGATATATCGATATGCATGGTAAGAGATATTAGAGAATACTACAGGGTATCTATCTGTATGAGATGGACTAACACTGTAATCAATTGGTGACTGATATGGTCTAGGAAACTCTCTATCAGTCGTTGAGCTAATTGATTATGGCCCACAAGATCGTGCACACTAGACACTGAGACTTGTACTCGGAGAACTAATACATGTAGTGTATTTATGATGAACTCATTATTAGTTGTTAACTGATAATGTTAATTGATTAATTGTTCTAATTGGAACAAGTTAATTGATTGTTTGGAGGGATTAATTATTCAATCGGGTTAATTAATTAAGCGATTGATTAATTAGATTTTCTTTAGGGGTTAGTGTGTGATTAATTATAACCTAATTGATGTTAATTGAATCTATTGTATTCTATTGTGGTACAATCAGATTAATTAAATTAATACATGTACTAAAACTGTAATTAGTCGACACACTATAAATTAATCCTAATCGATTGAAACCCGAGACTTTCGGACACATAAAATTGAAACCCTAATTCCCTCTACACTGGAGATTCGGCCGAACCCCCAAGGAGGAATCCGGAGCTCGTTGTTCATCGTTCTTCGTGCCTTTTCGAGTACCTGTCGTCTGGAGGTGTTGTGCACGTGAACTTGGAGGAATCACCGATCTTGCGGTTCGTCCATCTTTCTCAGAGGGATTCCATGTGAGTGACTAAAGTAGTTTATCACTTAATAACCTAAATAATATTGAGGTAACGATAAAGATCAAAAGTTGTCTGATCAATGATGTTTTAAATCGTTTTTCTCGCTTCCGCTGCGCGTCTCTGATCGTTGATCAGATTCCAACAGTGGCATCAGAGCCGTTGGTTGAATCGTTGATTAATGTTATTTATAATAAATCGGGTTTTTGCAATTTTTCCCGATATAGGATGATTAATCGGATCATATGGCATGTGTTAGATCTTTAGGATTTAATTTTCTCGATGTCTTGTGGTTGCTGGATTTAATTTTCTGTTTTAACAAAAAAAATAATTTGGATTTTTAGGGTTAGGGGTGGCCGGAATCGCCACCCCGACGGAGGCTGGCGGCGGCGTCGCCGGCCGGCAGCTTTTAGGGCCGCCGGCCAGCAGCTGCCATGGGATCTGCTGTTAGCAACTCCCCCAGCTGTGGGGCAGCAGTCCACGAGGGGCTGCCGCCGGCTAGGTCAAGCAGTCCCTCGTGGACTGCTGTGACCGGCAGCAGTGGTGGCTGCTGCCACCAGCAGCAGCCACCAGGCGGACTGCCCAGTAGTCCGCCTAGGGTTCGGGGCTACCCGAACCCGCCACGAACGGGTCGGGTCCGGTGTATTTGGGGGCAAATTTAATTTTTATTTCGTTTGAATTAAAACTCGTTTTTATTAAAAATTAATTTGGCCCAAATAGAGCTAATTAATTTATTAGCTTAGGTTAAAAATTAATTAATACAAAATGTTTATGTCGTGTCATGCATTTGTATATCTTAGATTTAATTATTTGACGATATTAAATGAATATGGTATGATGATAAAATTGATTTAATGGATCAAGACACCGGTGGCATTAAATGTGTTTAGTTTTCGATTGAGTAATTCCCAAAGTTCAGTGAGAGCAATGATTAAATCATTGGGCATTCACGGGCTAATTTACTGGTTGAGAAAACGGAAACGATTTTATCAAATTGGGTTGGCTTAATTTAATTAAAATGTGAATTAGGATTTGCCATAGCCATGCATTTATTTTATTTCGTCTAACGTTCTTTTGGAGCAACTTGTTATAGAATCTTATGGGTTTTTAATTGAAGTATGGAATGTAATTTTAGATTTTAATTTTTCATTAAATTTACTTAGAAATTTGTATAGGTTTTATTTTGATGTAATCTGATGAAACCGAAGTATAGTTCCTGATGAGCTCAAGCCCATGGAGGAAGCCCGAAGTCTGAAGATTTATTTCGTATTGTCAATTGATAGTCCAATAGGATGTATTAGTAAAGCCCATAAGATGTCTATTTTATTTTTGTATTATTATATCTTATATAATATGTAAATGAACAAATAAAACGAATCTAATAAGTTGCATCGCTATTGATCACCAGATCAATTCTTTTTCACATGTTAAGCCGATCACCCATTGTAATCTGTTATAACAAAATATCGGGTATTTTATAATTGCTTTACCTAAACTTCACCTCTTCCTCCCAGGTGGTGCTGCAGTATATATCATGCCCTAGCAGAATATATTGTAGTAACTGGTGGGCCGTTGAGGGTCAAGATACTTTCTTTTGAGAGTGTGGTTAACGGAGATTGTAGGTTTTACTCGAAGAAGGAACATCATTAAGCTTGTTGCCGGTTCCTAAGCATGGATAGGTAAAGTGTCAATAGACCTATCAAACCAAGAGTTCTCTAGGTGGGAGAATTGAGTAGGTTGCTCTACCAAATACGCTAATATGAGATACAAGCCCTAGCTTGATCAATATTAATGCGATTGTGGATCTTGGTATAACGAAGTCAATATAATCACCAAAAGAGATTAATTTAACAGATATTAATTTGCTTATTGACATTAAAGTCCTTATTCTAATTCTCTCTCTCTTTCTGCAGAATCTACTTAAAACTTAAACTCGATTTAGAAAAGAGATGGCAACTAACAATCCTCTCAAACCACTATTGGAATAGGAGAAGCTGACAGGGACAAACTTCCTAGATTGGGCTAGGGCGGTGCAAATCGTCCTAAGGCACGAGGCTAGGGAGTATGTACTCACTACTCCTATTCCAGATGCTCCCGCTGCACGTGCTACTACAACAGTCGTCCAAGCTTATGAGAAGCATGTAAAGGACGACAGAGAGGTGGCATGTATAATGCTTGGAACAATGACTACTGAACTTCAAAAGCAGTTTATGGATCAGGTGGCCCGTCAAATGATGACCAATCTGAGAACTATGTTCGAGGATCAGGCTCGTCAGGAGAGGTACTTGACCACCAAGGCATTAAGCAACACTGTAATGCAACCTGGGACTTCTATTAGCGCGCATGTGCTAAAGATGAAGGGCTTTATTGACAGGTTGGCAAGTCTCAACTCAGCTGTGTTGGAGACTACTGCAGTGGACATGATCCTCAGTTCACTCCCTCCTTCCTTTGACTCATTTATCCCGAACTACAATATGCAGGGTCAGGATAGAACAGTCATGGAGTCGCATGGCCTGCTGAAACAGGCTGAGCAGACTATGACTAAGGGCAGAAAAGTGGAGGTGAATGTGGTGAGCGGTGGTAAGGCTAATGGGCCTAAGAACAAGAATGTGTTCAAGAACAAGGGTAGGAAGCCCGCTGGCAAAGGCAAGAAGAAAGCCTTCAAGCCACACCCATTAGACCTATGCCACGAGTGTGGTGAGAAAGGGCACTGGAAGAGTGCATGTCCTAAGCTAAGGGGAAATGTGAAGAACAAGCAGGGTGCTACATCTTCAGGTATTTATGTTGTTGAGATTAATCTCACTATTTCTTCATCTTGGGTTTTAGACACAGGATGTGGTTCTCACATTTGTTCTAATGTGCAGGGACTCAGAAATAGGAGGAGCTTGAGTTCGGGTGATGTGGATCTCCGCGTCGGAAATGGTGCCAGAGTGCATGCATTAGATGTAGGAGATTATTACTTGTGTTTTCCTACTGGGCTAGAACTCATTTTGAGAAATTGTTACTATGTACCTGCGATGCGCAGGAATATTATTTCAGTTTCTTGTTTGGATGATTTGGGATTTTCTTTTAATATTATGCATGGAACTTTTAGTATCTTATGTGGTAATATTTTATATGGAACATGCGTTCTTCAGAACGGGTTGTATGTCTTAGATTTATCCAATCAGTCTCATGTATACAATGTAAATAAAAGGATTAAAATAAGTGATTATAATAATCGTACATATGTCTTGCATTGCCGTCTTGGGCACATAAACGAGAGACGCATCGCGGAGCTCCACTCAAGTAGAATTTTAGGATCTTTTGATCTACATGCTCTAGATACTTGTGAATCTTGTTTACGTGGCAAGATGACAAAAGCACCTTTCAAGAAGACTGGTGAAAGATCGACTGAGCTATTGGGGCTTATACATTCCGATGTATGTGGACCAATGAGCACTCAAGCTAGAGAAGGTTTTCAGTATTTCATTACTTTCACAGATGACTATAGCCGTTTCGGCTATGTGTATTTGATGAGACACAAATCTGAGACACTTCAAAAGTTCAAAGATTTTAAGAATGAAGTTGAAAACCTGCTTGGTAAAAAGATTAAAGCACTCCGGTCTGATAGAGGGGATGAGTATCTAAGCCAAGAGTTTGACGAATTCATGAGTGAGTGTGGGATAGTATCCCAACTTACTCCTTCTGGTACACCTCAATGGAATGGGGTTTCAGAGAGGAGAAACAGGACCTTGTTAGACATGGTCCGCTCAATGATGAGTCAGGCTAATCTCCCTATATCCTTTTGGGGATATGCTTTAGAGACTGCTGCTTATATTCTAAACAATACACCCAGCAAGGCAGTTAAGGGAACACCATACGAGCTATAGAAGGGCAGGAAACCCTGTGTGTCCTTTATGAAGATCTGGGGCTGTGATGCTCATGTCAAGAAATTGATTAGTAGCAAACTAGAGTCCAAAACTGTCAAATGCCAGTTTGTAGGTTACCCTAAGGAAACTAAGGGTTACTACTTCTACAATCCATTAGAGAACAAAGTTTTTGTTGCTCGAACTGGAGTCTTTTTGGAAAAGGATTTCGTTTCCAAGAAAGACAGTGGGAGCAGTATTGAACTTGGAGAAGTTCAAGAACCACAAACTCCTGCAGCAACTGCTGAGGAAGCTGAGACAATTGTTCCTGATGTTCAGGTTGATGAACAGGTAGAACATATTGTACGGGAACCTAGAAGGTCTGGTAGGTCACGTCAAGGGCCTGAGAGGTATGGATACCTGGTCACCCAAGACGAAGAGATCATGGTTGTGGAACAAGATGATCCTAAATCCTACAAGGAGGCTATTGAAGGACCACAATCAGATAAATGGCGTGGAGCCACGGAGTCTGAAGTGCAATCTATGTATGACAAGGAGGTCTGAAGGTTGGTTGATCCCTTCCCTGGAGTCAAAGTTGTGGAGAGCATGTGGCTTTTCAAGCTGAAAGCTGACAACACCTTCAAGGGGCGTCTGGTGGCGAAAGGATTTAGGCAAATTCATGGAATTGATTATGATGAAACCTTCTCACCAGTAGCTATGCTCAAATCCATAAGGATATTACTTGCTATAGCGGCATGGTACGACTATGAGATATGGCAAATGGATGTCAAGACCGCTTTCTTGAATGGAGAGCTAGAGGAGGATGTCTATATGGCTCAACCTGAAGCTTTTGTGAATCCAGAATATCCTAACCGAATATGCAAGCTTCAAAAGTCCATTTATGGAATTAAGCAAGCATCTAGGTCTTAGAACAGGAAGTTCAATGAATCAATTAAGGAATTTGGATTTATTCAGAACCTCGATGAGCCCTGTGTGTATCGTAAGAATAGTGGGAGCTCAGACACTTTCCTAGTGCTCTATGTCGATGACATTCTATTGATAGGAGGAAACATTTCAGAGCTGCAAGCCACAAAGCAGTGGCTGAACAAATGTTTTGCAATCAAGGACCTTGGGGAGGCTGAGACTATCTTGGGGATCAGAATCCACAGAGATAGGGCAAAACGCATGCTGGGGCTTTCTGAGGCAAAGTACATAGACAAAATCCTTAAGAGGTTCAACATGTCCAACTCCAAGAAGGTATTCATCCCTATGGCACATGGTTTGAAACTGTCTAAGAAGGAGCACAGTCCTAAGACTGAGAAGGAGAGACGCAAGGTCTCTAAGTACCCTTATGCTTCTGCTATAAGGTCGATTATGTACGCTATTGTAAGCACTGGTTTTCGAACCCGATGATGAAAGCAAACTATGAGCTCCTCATCGCGCCAGCTGCTCAAATACCGATGCTCGTTGAAGAACAAATCACCTTTTCGGGACCATAACCTCTTCCACCCGCTCCTCGGGACCATGAGTGTGGCACTTTCAGACTTATGAGAAAATCCTCGATCACAAAAATGTATACGGTCACTATTCACCAAGGCCGTACGGTCACAACACTGTTGGTGGAGACCGTACGGTCACATAGCCTCTGACCGTACGGTCACTACCACGTGGCAGATAGCAATCCAATCCTTATCTGCCACGTGGCTGGACGGTCCAATCAGAAATTGACACGTGTACAAAAAAATCCAAACAACATTGGCCCGGTGTCGGATGAAGCCCGGCTCAGATCCAAATTTGGATCTGAGACGGGCGAAGTAAGTGACCATACAGTCAGTAAACAGTGACCATACGGTCACAAGCCTGTGATCGTACGGTCATAAGGTAACCTATAAATACCCCCCGGATTTCTCATTCAAAACATGAAGAAAAATCATCAAACACTCATTTTCCCACCTCCCTAGCTCGTTCTAAAGCGATTCTTGACCCGATAAAAGTTGCCTCCCCGAGTTGCCTAAAGTTGCCTCTGATACAGAAAAGAATCGCTAGAGTCCGACGTTGAGAGTACTTTTCCTAAATATTCTCAGAAAAGGTCCTCCCGACCACCAAAAATATATTCTCCCCATTATCAAAGTTTCCAACCCAGGCATCACTCGCAGTCTCGCTAGGGTCGATTAAGTCTTGTTCCCAGCTACCACTCCAGAGGACGCACACGCAATTCCGGTTCCCCGAGGTTCCTCCCAGAAAAGGTCTCCGTTCTTCGACGAGCATCAGTCCGCGAGCAATCACTGGCACGCGACGAGGGTAAGCTTCTGAGGGTTTTTTACCGTGTCACCCGACGGTTTACCGTACAAATACTTGCGCATTTATATATTCTTGTGTGATAACAATAAATATCAAAACAATAAACTGTTAGGTTGCATTAAAGATCCTCTGAGTTCTGGAATGTCGGAATTAATAAGTTGTATCCACGAACGTAAATAGAATCTCTGGTTTTCAAAACGATCAGTACAAACACCGGTTCGTACATTTTCCCGGTCGGCCGGGTGGCGACTCTAGTCAAAGAAGGCTAAAGCCGCTATGAGCGACCACTTTCGCTCACAGCTATGCTATGTACCAGGCCTGATGTTGCTTTTGTCCTCAGTATGACTAGCCTTTTCCAGTCTTGCTTCAGCGAGAAACCCTGGAAGGCAGTCAAGGCGATTCTAAAGTACTTGAGACGTACTAGAGATCTTTTCTTGGTTTATAGTGGCGATGATGAGTTGGCTGTGTCCAGTTACACTGACTCAGGATTCCAGACTGATCAGGACGAACAACAATCCCAATCTGGTTTTGTGTTCCTCTTGAATGGCGGTGCCATTAGTTGGAAGTCCACTAAACAGCCAACTGTTGCAGATTCTACAGCAGAAGGTGAGTACATTGCTGCTTGTGAGGCTTCTAAGGAAGCGGTCTGGATGAGGAAGTTCATTTCTGATCTCAGAGTAGTACCCTCTATCCAGGATTCAGTAGTGCTCTTCTGTGACAACAATGAGGCCATGATACAAGCTAAGGAGCCCCAGTCTTCAAAGAAGAATCAACATGTACTCAGGAAGTTTCACCTTATTCGGGAGATTATCTAAAGAGGTGATGTTAGACTACAGAGAGTTGATACAGATAACAATACAATACAATAACAAATAACTATGCCCTAGTTTTAGGCATAGTTATTTGTTATTGTATTTTACTTTTGTTGATTTTACTATACATTTGTTTTATGGAATAAAAGGCAAGGAGCAGATTTTGTGGTAGAGGAAGAAATGGTAGAAGTAGTAGATGGGAGTGTAGATGGAAATGAGAAAGATGGAGTTGTAGATCCTATGGAAGGAAATACGAAGGAAGTGTTAAGGGAGGAAGTGGTGGAAGTTGTTGTGGAGTCTGTGAAAAGAGGGCCAGAGGCCAAGTTCACTTCTGAATATGGTTGAGAGGTGTGAATAGGAGATGGATCATGAATATGAGTGGGAGATGAAATAATCTGTTCAGAGGAAGAAGGAGGGATCTCAGTATCATTGGGGTCATGAGTGGCCAGAGGCTCAACAAACAAATGAGTCATTCTGTTTATAGTTTCAAAAGCATGCCTATCACCAGGGCTTCTACCTTGACCCAGAAGAATGTTGTCCATAAAATTTTCGTTATCAACATTCTCAACAAACCTCTGAGCATTCTGAATAGCAGCTTCAGGATCTTCAGCTTCTGGTTCACTATCCTCTAAGACGTCCTCAATTATAGGAGCATCAATATTCCCTTCAGCAGACATATCCATCATGTCCTCATCATCAACAAAGTCCTCTTCCTCAGGAATTGTGTCTTCTAATTCAGCATTTGAAGAAATATAGAAGTCTTTCTTATTCAAAGACCTTCTATTTGCAGCAACCTTCTTCGTTCTTCTTCTGGAAAGAGAAATCTCATTCTCATCATCCTCTTCTTCTCCAGTAGCCTCAACATTTCCAGTAGCCTCAACATTTCCAGAGGCCTCTGTGCTCTCAACTTGAGCAGCATACTCAGCAAGTCTAGCATCAGCCTTAGCCTTTGCCAACAATTTATGCTCTGCTGCTAGTTTATCAGCCAACTCAGCAACTTCTCTCTCTTTCCTTGTCCTTTCAGCAAGAGCAACAACTCTTGCAACTTTCAACTTCTCAGCCTCAACAACCTTTGCTAGTTCAGCAAGTCTGCTATCCTCAGCTTCCTTAGCTACCTTCTCAGCAGCCTCACTTGGCTTTTCAGCAACAATTCTACCAGAAGGTTCAACATTGATAGTTGTTTGAACCAAGGCTGGGAGAGGTTATGAGACAGCCACCTTCTCTACAGTTAGAACCAACTTACCTGTCATACCAAGCTCTAGGAGCTTGCTTCAAACCATATAAAGCTTTTGAAAGTTTAAAAACATGATCCGGAAGATCACAATCTTCAAAATCAGGAGGTCGTTTGACATAAACCTCTTCAGAAATAAAGCCATTTAGAAAAGCACTTTTGACATCCATTTGATAGAAGTCCTTATAACAAGCATAAGCACAAAGCATACGAATAGACTCTAATCTAGCAACTGGAGCATAAGTCTCATCAAAATCAATACCTTCTTGTTGGTTGTAACCTTGGGCAACCAATCTAGCCTTATTTCTGGTAACATTTCCGGATTCATCTAACTTATTCCTAAAGACCCATTTAGTTCCTATGATAGTCTTTCCTATTGGTCTAGGAACTAATGTCCATACATTGTTACTTTTGAACTGCTCTAGTTCTTCTTGCATGGAAAGAATCCAGTTTTCATCATCTTCTGCCTCTTTGAAGCTTTTTGGTTCAAGTTCAGATACAAAGGCTATATTTCTAAAGTATTTTCTGAACTGGGCTCTAGTCATGACCTTCATGAGAGTGATTTCTCGGAACTCTAATTTCCTTTGGAAGATCATTATTCTCTATTTTCTCTTCCCTAGGTACAGACTGTTCTGATGTAGATACATTTAACTGAGGACTTTCAACTGATAATAAATCATCATTTATCTTTTCCACAGTTAAATTATTTTCATCGAAAACTATGTAAACAGACTCTTCTACCACTAGGTTTCTCTTGTTGAAAATTCTAAAAGCTTTGCTAGATAAGGAATATCCTAAGAAGATTCCTTCATCAGACTTTTCATCGAACTTTCCTAGTTGGTCTTTATTGTTGTTGTGAATGAAACACTTAGAACCAAATATGTGAAAGTAGCTTATGTTGGGTTTTCTTCCTTTCCATAATTAATATGGAGTCTTTTTCAAGATGGGCCTGATCAAAGCTCTATTCAAAATGTAGCAAGCTGCGTTAGTAGCTTCAGCCCAAAAATACTTAGGAAGATTACTTTCACTTATCATAGTTCTAGCCATTTCTTCCAACGTCCTATTCTTACGTTCTACAACTCCATTTTGTTGTGGAGTTCTTCGGGCAAAAAACTCATGGTTTATCCCCGACTCGTTACAAAATAGTTCAAAAGACTGGTTTTTAAACTCACCTCCATTATCACTTCTAATAGAAGAAAATTTGACATTTCTGTCATTTTGGAGTTTCTTAACTAGGTGGAAAAATTGGTCAAAAGTCTCATCCTTAGATGCTAGAAATAAGGTCCAGGTAAATCTGGAGTAGTCATCAACTATTACCAAAGCATACTTCTTGCCTCCTAGACTTGATGGTTGGATTGGACCAAACAAATCTAAGTGGAGTAATTCAAGTGGTCTACTAGTTGATACCACTCCTTTCAAGCTAAAAGAGCTTCTAGTTTGTTTACCCTTTTGACATGCATCACAAATGTGATCTTTGTTGAAGTTTATCTTAGGAAGACCTTTTACAAGTTCTTTCTTAGATAATTTCGAAATTAAGTGCATACTAGCATGTCCTAACCTTTTGTGCCACAACCAACTCTCATCATTATGTGAAACAAGCCATTTATCGTAAGATACGTTATCAAGATTAAGCATATAAATATTTTCAACTCTTGGAACTGTGAATAAAACCTTGTCAGATTTTGCATCAAAAACTTCACAGCTTTTGGAGTTGAAAACTACCTTCATACCTTTATCACATAGATGACTTACGCTGAGAAGATTGTATTTTAGCCCGTCGACCAAAGATACATCTTCAATGGATGGTTGTGAGCCAACTTGACCTTTACCTATCACTTGTCATTTTCTTTTGTCTCCAAAACTGACACTTCCTCCATTAAATGATTTAATTGAGGTGAAAGCACTTTTATTACCAGTCATGTGTCTTGAGCAGACCCTGTCAACATAACCCGACCAATGTTATTTGGATGTTTGTACACGTGTCACTCTCTGATTGGACCGCCCAGCCACGTGGCAGATAAGGATTGGTTTGCTATCTGCCACGTGGCAGTGACCGTACGGTCAGAGGTATGTGACCGTACGGTCTTAACCAACAGTGTTGTGACCGTACGGTTTTTGGTGAATAGTACTTGTGACCGTATACATTTTTGTGATCGAGGATTTTCTCATAAGCATGAAAGTGCCACACTCATGGTCCTGAGGAGCGGGCGGAAGAGGTTATGGTCCCGAAAAGGTGATCCGCTCTACGACGAGCATCGGTATTTGAGCAGCTGGCGCAACGAGGAGCTCATAGTTTGCTTTCATCATCGGGTTAGAAAACCAGTGCTGACAGTTTGCCCCTCGCTTCTTTGGGAGTGCCTAAGGTGATTACATTGTTCTGTAAGACCCATCGGACAGTCTCAATGAAGCGAAACGAGCCGTACTGCGTGTGTGCTAGTGTTTTAAAAGTGGGTTTAGAGAACTTACCTGCAGTTCTTGTAACCCCCTCACTGGGATCACATTACGTGTCACATAACAACAATTCCACGTATACATTCAAGTCTCAGTCATTTTCATATAAAATAATGATCTCAAATTTCCATTGAAATCTTAATTTTAAGCTCATATTTAATAAAAGAAATCACGTAGATAGTTAATATCATATAAATACACATCATTCTTTACATATCAAACTATATACATCATTTGTCATTTACAATACATATTTAAGTCATTAGTTTATACATGAAATATACAAAATAATATACACTCAAAATGCTCCAAAATGCATAGGTGAGAACGGACTATCGCTGCCGGTGCGATCCTAACAAAAAGAACTCCACTATCCTGAAAAATGGTGGCAAGGGGTGAGCTGCCTACTCAATAAACATATAGCCATATATGTATACAAATATAACATGAAAGAATACAAGTAGAGTTATATCATCAATATCAATTTAATTGCATATAAATATCACTACACAGTCACACGCACAATTCATTTATTATGCTCATCATTATTTAATCAATTAGGGCCCTGCTATACTTAAATGACATATGTAAAATGGTCCGTGGGCCCACTCTGTATTCCGTCTCACATATCGGAATACAATCACCTGTGGAGGAGTAAAACTCAACTCACGCAGTCCGCTACGGATATATCTCAACACTGTGCTTCCGGCTCCAAATTTCGGATAGCACTCTCAACAACATGGACCACTTCACATATTCACTTAAGCATGCTCAAATTCCTTTCTCGTTACTCATTATCCCATTCACACATCAATCATACAGCTCACAATGTCACCAATAGTTCTATCTCCACATTTCACAACCATCACAACTTTCATAACCATCACAACATTTCACAAACCAATACATATCATATATCACGTATTCACATCAGAATCAATCATGTTCCATACTCAACAAGTTCCAATCACATTACATTTATACACACATATAAGCACTATGCTTACCGTTCACTCGATGAGATCTATTCAACACGCTCGGGTGCTCTTTCACTTGCACCTTGTCCTCCTAATATCACATAAAATCATACAATTAGACTCAATTAAACTATATGGAAATGTATGCTTATGCATGACATATGATTCTCACAACTCACTAGCTTCACATTATAGACTAAACTTCATTCTTTAGTCTTAGTTGTTCATATGACCTATGTGCCTAGATTCTGTCATAACTCTCTCAATACTTACACAAATACCCTGATTCTTGTTGCTACTGAAACTAGACATATATAACTTGAACATATCCAAAAATCACATTAATATCATCCCTGGATCATAAATGGCAAGCAAAGGTATTAGGTTCTATTTCTGGCAAGAAAACAGACTACCCAGCTTTCCATCGCACATGGTAATGTCAATGGTTCTCTCCAACCACACACTTTCTACATAAACCATTTTACAGGGACATACTTCCACATGTTATAAACAACTTTGTAAGAATATGGATTCCCTAAATATGAGCTTAAGAGCCTCAAATGACCATCACAAGATTGCTGCCTCACATACAATTCCATTTCGAGGCAGTCATGTCCACACCAAGCTAACCTCTTCCATAAAATGAATTAGAGACCCATATTTTACAGGAATCTAGCCAACATATAGGGGTAAATGGTTTCTTCTTTGTGTTTTTGCCAATTCCATCTCTATCATGATGAAATGCAATCCCTAAGATGACTGAAGAAAACTGCCTACAATTCAGCTTAGGACACTTCATGCATACCTTTCACTAAAACAACATATAACCAACTCAAACAACACCAAGCCACCACAAACATCACCATAACTCATTTATAATCAATCCCATAACTATACTTAGGGTTTTCAGAACTTCAAATCCATGGAAACTATGCTAAAACAACTTACAAACCTTAACTTGATGCCTTTCCTTTGTTATGCTACCTATCTCCACTTGTTTGCCTTGGAAATGGTTGGAATTGAATGAGACTTCGTTTGGGGTTCTTAGGGTCTGAAAATGGAAGGTTTAAGGGAGGTTTTTGGTTGCTGAAGAAACGAGATTAAGGTTATAAATGAAGAGGTTATATTTGTCTTATAAAGGGTGACACCTCGTGCTTAAGTGAGGTGCTTGCTTCCAAACTTCACAATCAATCCTCCATACTTCTAATTCAACCAATTAGGTCCATGTTTCTTCAATTGATATGTGTACTAATTCAACTCACTCTCACTAACCATTCATTACGGCTTAACACATCGCTAATCGCCTACTAATCGCACCTTAATCGCCGTTTGTGTGTAAAACTTGTTTGTGATTGAAATGAATCTGAATGTAGTCTTATGGAGAAGTGTATATATATATATCTAACAAATCTATAAGTTAGGGTTTAAGGATGTTACATTTCTCCACCCGTTAAAAAAAATTTCGGCCCCGAAATTCACTTACCAGAATCATCAAATAGATATGGATACTGTGATCTCATCCTTTCCTCTACTTCCCAAGTAGCCTCATCAAGTGTTTGATTATGACTCCATCTAACTTTCACCATTGGTATTTCACGGTTCCTGAGTCGTTTCATTTCTCTTCCCAAAATCTCTAATGGTTGCTCTCGGATTGTCAAGTCTTTATTCACTATCTCAATCTCAGGTTCCGGAATCATATGACTTGGATCTGATCTATATCTCCTTAACACTGATACATGGAATACATCATGAATTAAGGACAACTCTGGTGGCAAGGCTAATCTGTAAGCAAGTGGTCCAACTCTCTCTATGATCTCATACGGTCCGATGAATCTTGGATTCAACTTACCTCTTTTGCCAAAACGAACTATCCCTCTCCATGGTGAAATCTTCAAAAACACTTTATCTCCGATTTCATATTCCATTTCCCTTCGGTGTTGATCCACATAAGCTTTCTGACGTTCCTGTGCAGCTTTCAAATACTTCTTAACTACACTGATCTTTTCAACGGTCTCCTGCACAATCTCAGGCCCTTCTAATTGTCTCATTCCTTCAACATCCCAACATATAGGACTTCTACAAGGTCTACCATACAATGCCTCGTAAGGTGCCATGCCTATACTAGAATGGTAGCTGTTGTTATAAGAAAACTCCATAAGTGGCAAATGTACATCCCACTCACCTTGAAAGTTAAGAACACATGCTCTCATCATATCTTCCAAGGTCTGAATGGTTCTTTCTGACTGACCATCTGTCTGGGGATGAAAAGCTGTACTAAAATGCAATTTCGTACCCAAAGCTTGTTGTAAACTTCCCCAAAATCTAGATGTGAACCTAGGATCTCGATCTGAAACAATAGAGAATGGAACTCCGTGTAACTTCACAATTTCCGAAACATAAAGTCTTGCCAATTTATCCATAGTATATGTTTGTTGTACTGGAATAAAATGAGCAGACTTGGTAAGTCTATCAACTATCACCCATATACTATCATGTCTACGCCTTGTTCTTGGTAACCCTACCACAAAATCCATCGTGATCCGCTCCCATTTCCACTCTGGAATTGCTAAGGGTTTTAATTTCCCAACAGGAGCTTGATGTTCAGCTTTAACTTGTTGACAAGTTAGACATTTGGAAACAAAATCAGCTATATCTTTCTTCATCGTTGGCCACCAGTAAAGAGATCTCAAGTTTCTGTACATTTTTGTCATACCTGGATGCATAGCATAAGGAGCATTGTGTGCTTCCTGGAGGATTTCCGATCGTAACCCCGCTACATCTGGAACACATACTCGACTACCTATCATCATCATACCATCATCACCCTCGGAAATATCAGGTCTTTTCCCATGTTGTACACGATCTTTGATTTTCTGTAGATAGGAATCATGTAACTGCGCTACCCGAATCCTTTCCCTTAAATCTGGTTTTACCCGCAAAGTAGCCATAAGTCCTGTTACTTCATCGATCTCTAACTTCACATCCATAGCTCGCATATCCACAAGTGAATTCAAACTATAACTCCGCATACTAGCCAGAACATCTACACTCTTTCTACTTAAAGCATCTGCTACTACATTGGCCTTTCCTGGATGGTAATCAATCGTGCAATCATAATCTTTCAATAGTTCAATCCATCTCCTCTGCCTTAAGTTCAATTCTTTCTGTGTGAGGATGTACTTCAAACTTTTGTGATCTGTAAGAATCTGAAATGTCTCCCCATATAGATAATGTCTCCATACCTTGAGTGCATGAACTACTGCTGCCAACTCCAAGTCGTGTGTGGGGTAATTTATCTCATGAGGTCTCAACTGTCTAGAAGCATATGCAATGACTTTCCCATTCTGCATCAAAACACACCCTAAACCTTGTCTTGAAGCATCCGTGTAAACAACAAATCCACCACCTTCAGACGGTAACACTAACACTGGTGTAGAAGTCAACCTCTTCTTTAGTTCATCAAAACTTTGCTGACATTTATCATCCCACTGAAATAAAACTCCCTTCCTTAACAATCTAGTCAAAGGCGATGCAATTATAGAGAAACCTTCAACAAATCTCCTATAATATCCTGCAAGCCCAAGAAAACTTCTAAGCTCAGAAACATTCTTTGGTGGCTCCCATTCAACAATAGCTTTGATCTTAGATGGGTCGGGTTGAACTCCTTCTCCTGACACAATATGACCAAGGAATGCAACTTTATCCATCCAGAACTCACATTTACTCAGTTTAGCATACATCTGGTTGTCCTTCAAAATTTTCAAAACAATTCTCAAATGTTGTTCATGCTCACCCTCAGTCCGTGAGTACACCAAAATATCATCAATGAATACAACCACAAACATATCTAGATACGGCTGAAAGATCTTGTTCATTAGTGCCATAAAAGCTGCAGGGGCATTAGTCAAGCCAAACGGCATCACAAGAAACTCAAAATGACCATACCTAGTACGAAAAGCAGTTTTAGGTATGTCAGCTTCTGCCACTCTCAATTGCCAATAGCCTGATCTCAAGTCAATCTTTGAAAAATAACGTGCTCCTTTCAGTTGATCTAACAAATCATCAATTCGGGGTAATGGGTACTTGTTCTTTATTGTCACTCTGTTCAGCTGTCTGTAATCGATACATAACCGCATACTACCATCTTTCTTCTTCACAAACAATACAGGTGCTCCCCAAGGTGAAGTACTAGGACGTATGAAACCTTTCTCTAGAAGCTCTTCTATTTGTTTCTTCAATTCTTGTAATTCTACCGGAGCCATTCTATATGGAGCCATTGATATCGGAAATACCCCTAGAATAGTCTCAATCGGAAAATCAATCTCTCTATGTGGTGGTAATCCTGGCAATTCATCCAAGAACACATCTGGAAAATCTCTCACTACTGGAATATTCTCTAATTTGTTCCCCTCTTCTCTGGTGTCAACAACATGAACTAAATATGCCTCACTCCCTCCTCGAATCAATTTGAGTGCTCGAACTGCAGATATCAAACAAGAAGGCACAACCTCTCTCTCTCCCACAAATAACACTGATGAGTTTGAATCGGAACGGAGCACAACTTCTTTTGCACAACAATCTACTAAAGCTCCATATTTACACAACCAATCCATTCCCAAAATGATGTCAAAATCTCTAAACTCCAGAACTACTAAATCTATAGGAAACTCACTCCCTCTCACTTTTATAGGACACTCTCTCAAAACTTTATTTACAATAACATTATTACCAACTGGTAAGATAACTCTCATATCATATCCTAATGGCTCTATCTTCCCATTTATTTTCATCAAAAGCTCAGGTGTTATGTATGAAAGAGTAGATCCCGGATCAATCAATACAAAAGCTAAAGTGTCAAAGATAGAAACTGTACCGGAAATAACCTCTGGTGCTGACCGAGCCTCCTCCCTCGGCATAGTGTAAACTCTGGCCTGGCCAGTAGGAACATCATGTCTATAGCCTCTCCCTCCTCCTCGTCCTCGACCTCTGCCTCTATCTACTCCAGTCGTACCTCCTGATGTATTACCCTGTCTAATAGCTGGAAGTGGAACTCTCTCGCCTGTATTAGCTAACCGGGGACATTCATTACGATAATGCCCTGGCTCTCCACACTCAAAACATGTTCCCCTCTGGAATGTACCATAACACTCTCCCAAGTGAGATCGACCACATCTACCACAAATAAGTGCACGTCCCCAACACTCTCCTACGTGTGACCGTCCACAAGTTTGACAAGCTGGAACGGATCCTGTCCTAGCTCCTCTAAACCCACTACCAGATCGTCCACTAGAAAATCTGTTACTACCAACAGATGGTGCACTGCTCTGAGCATCCCCAAATCCACCTCGCGATCTACCTCCACCATGGTAACTACTACCACTACCTCTGTATTGCTGAAAACTACCTCTAGAAAACTGAGATCCTCCTCTCTTTGTTGATCTACTAGACTGACCCTCTGTATCAAACCTAGCCCGTTTTGCTGCATAAAGTTGTTTCTTGTCTTGTACTATCTCTTCCGCTCTGAGTGCAGACTCTACTAACTCACTGAACTCTATAGCTTGCTTATGAACCATTGCCCTGATATCTGGGTGTAACCCTTTCTCGAATCTGCGACATTTACTAGCTTCTGTAGCCACAGCCATAGGTGCATATTTTGCCAATGCAATAAACCTGTTCTGATACTCAATCACTGACATATCACCTTGTTTCAAATTCAGAAACTCAGTTTCTTTCTTGTCTCTATAAATTTGTGGCATATACCTGTCATTGAATTGCTTCTCTAACATTTCCCACGTGATAACTTGGCCAGCTCTCGATTGTCTGACAGATCTCCACCATGTAAGAGCATCTCCAGTGAAAAGATTAGACACATATCTAACCTTTAATTCCTCAAGACATTGCATTATTTCAAGCACTTCTTCTATTTTATCCCACCATTGATCAGCTACCTCAGGGTCTGTAGTACCCTCAAAATCAGTGCCTCCCATCTTTCGGATATTATCATAATTTTTATCAAAAGGTGGCACAACAGGACCCTGAACTTGAGCCTGACGGTGTGCATAATACATATCCATCATCTCTGCAAGCTGTGGAAAACCCTGGGGTGGATTGGCATGTCCTGAACCTGCAACAACTTCTGTGGCTCTACCCCTACATGGCTGACCAACTGACTCCTCACTAGACACTCTACCGGCATGTCTATTCTCACCATGTTCCATGATCCTACATTAAACATGATAAAGTCAGAATGTTTCACAACAAACACATGATCACATGGTCTAGACCTAGGAATGCAACAAAAGATCACCGAAATGTCTAATCCCTAGGAAAGTAGACCCGCTCTGATACCACCTTAATGTAACCCCCTCACTGGGATCACATTACGTGTCACATAACAACAATTCCACGTATACATTCAAGTCTCAGTCATTTTCATATAAAATAATGATCTCAAATTTCCATTGAAATCTTAATTTTAAGCTCATATTTAATAAAAGAAATCACGTAGATAGTTAATATCATATAAATACACATCATTCTTTACATATCAAACTATATACATCATTTGTCATTTACAATACATATTTAAGTCATTAGTTTATACATGAAATATACAAAATAATATACACTCAAAATGCTCCAAAATGCATAGGTAAGAACGGACTATCGCTGCCGGTGCGATCCTAACAAAAAGAACTCCACTATCCTGAAAAATGGTGGCAAGGGGTGAGCTGCCTACTCAATAAACATATAGCCATATATGTATACAAATATAACATGAAAGAATACAAGTAGAGTTATATCATCAATATCAATTTAATTGCATATAAATATCACTACACAGTCACACGCACAATTCATTTATTATGCTCATCATTATTTAATCAATTAGGGCCCTGCTATACTTAAATGACATATGTAAAATGGTCCGTGGGCCCACTCTGTATTCCGTCTCACATATCGGAATACAATCACCTGTGGAGGAGTAAAACTCAACTCACGCAGTCCGCTACGGATATATCTCAACACTGTGCTTCCGGCTCCAAATTTCGGATAGCACTCTCAACAACATGGACCACTTCACATATTCACTTAAGCATACTCAAATTCCTTTCTCGTTACTCATTATCCCATTCACACATCAATCATACAGCTCACAATGTCACCAATAGTTCTATCTCCACATTTCACAACCATCACAACTTTCATAACCATCACAACATTTCACAAACCAATACATATCATATATCACGTATTCACATCAGAATCAATCATGTTCCATACTCAACAAGTTCCAATCACATTACATTTATACACACATATAAGCACTATGCTTACCGTTCACTCGATGAGATCTATTCAACACGCTCGGGTGCTCTTTCACTTGCACCTTGTCCTCCTAATATCACATAAAATCATACAATTAGACTCAATTAAACTATATGGAAATGTATGCTTATGCATGACATATGATTCTCACAACTCACTAGCTTCACATTATAGACTAAACTTCATTCTTTAGTCTTAGTTGTTCATATGACCTATGTGCCTAGATTCTGCCATAACTCTCTCAATACTTACACAAATACCCTGATTCTTGTTGCTACTGAAACTAGACATATATAACTTGAACATATCCAAAAATCACATTAATATCATCCCTGGATCATAAATGGCAAGCAAAGGTATTAGGTTCTATTTCTGGCAAGAAAACAGACTACCCAGCTTTCCATCGCACATGGTAATGTCAATGGTTCTCTCAAACCACACACTTTCTACATAAACCATTTTACAGGGACATACTTCCACATGTTATAAACAACTTTGTAAGAATATGGATTCCCTAAATATGAGCTTAAGAGCCTCAAATGACCATCACAAGATTGCTGCCTCACATACAATTCCATTTCGAGGCAGTCATGTCCACACCAAGCTAACCTCTTCCACACAATGAATTAGAGACCCATATTTTACAGGAATCTAGCCAACATATAGGGGTAAATGGTTTCTTCTTTGTGTTTTTGCCAATTCCATCTCTATCATGATGAAATGCAATCCCTAAGATGACTGAAGAAAACTGCCTACAATTCAGCTTAGGACACTTCATGCATACCTTTCACTAAAACAACATATAACCAACTCAAACAACACCAAGCCACCACAAACATCACCATAACTCATTTATAATCAATCCCATAACTATACTTAGGGTTTTCAGAACTTCAAATCCATGGAAACTATGCTAAAACAACTTACAAACCTTAACTTGATGCCTTTCCTTTGTTATGCTACCTATCTCCACTTGTTTGCCTTGGAAATGGTTGGAATTGAATGAGACTTCGTTTGGGGTTCTTAGGGTCTGAAAATGGAAGGTTTAAGGGAGGTTTTTGGTTGCTGAAGAAACGAGATTAAGGTTATAAATGAAGAGGTTATATTTGTCTTATAAAGGGTGACACCTCGTGCTTAAGTGAGGTGCTTGCTTCCAAACTTCACAATCAATCCTCCATACTTCTAATTCAACCAATTAGGTCCATGTTTCTTCAATTGATATGTGTACTAATTCAACTCACTCTCACTAACCATTCATTACGGCTTAACACATCGCTAATCGCCTACTAATCGCACCTTAATCGCCGTTTGTGTGTAAAACTTGTTTGTGATTGAAATGAATCTGAATGTAGTCTTATGGAGAAGTGTATATATATATATCTAACAAATCTATAAGTTAGGGTTTAAGGATGTTACAGTTCTGGCCTACGGTATCAGATCTTCTATAATCTTTCAGTAAGGCCGACTAACTGTTTCTGCTGGGTACCTCGACGAGGATTTTCTGTAACCTTTAATAGCGCCTCGAGCATAACTCGAGCACTTTTGGTAACCTTCGTAACTTTCAGTACCTTGCCTGGGGCGAGACCCGAGGACTTAGTAACCTCTATGTTGCTTTGATTAAACTCTCACAACGCCTCGGGCGTGACCCGAAGATTTAGTAACTTCTTTGTAGCTCTTCTTCATAGTTCCTTGGGTACGACCCGAGGATTTAGTAACTTTTCCTGGTACCTCGACAAGGATTTTCCGTAACCTTTAATGGTGCCCCAAATTTTTGGTTCAAGGACTTTTGGTAACTTCCGTAGCTCTACCGTAACGCCTCAGGTGTGACCCGAGGATTCAGTAACATTTTAGTAGCTCTTCTCCATAGTATCTCGGGCACGACCTGAGAATTCACTAACCTCTTGTAGCTCTGTTTGTCGACCCCTCTTCCTTTGAACACTTTGTCCTACCAGTCTTATCTGGATGCTGGTGGTCTTATTCTAAGGTCGATCAGCTGTGTCCCAGTATCTTTTCTCTTCCGCTCTTTGATCTTCAGTTGATCTGGGGGTCCCTGACAACATTCTTTCTTGTTCATAGCCATGCCCCATTCCTTGTGTTGTCCCAGTGGAGTTCTTAATTCCCAACGTTCTTGATAAGTTTGGGGGTGCCCCAGTGTGCCAGCGGTCTGATGTTGCCCTAGCGTACTGTTTCCGCGGTCATCGGATATGATCCTTCGTCCTTTATAGTCTCTCGGGGGTTCTAATCTTCGGACAATCTGGAGGCTGTGTGGTGCCCCAGCCTACCTCCAGTCGAGCGATGCCTCGGTATACTGCTGGCCCAGTGATGCCCCATCATTCTGCTGGTCGGGTAATGCTCTTGGAATAGCATGATAACGTTTCTTGCGCACGTTAGAAGCGTCGTGGGTTTCCTTTGGAGCGGGCGCCCCGAGAGTCAGATATTTTCTTTTGTGGCCGTCGGGTAGGTTTCTACGCTTTCATTGGTTTTCATGACTCCTACAAGGATCCTGCACAAACAAAGACATACATCCTTTCTCGGGGTGAGATGGCCAATGGGAAATAAACATTTATGATGACTGGCCATGTTGCATGATTATAAATGATCAAGGGAGATACCCTATTCTATGGATGCATGCAGGTTTACACATGTGAACTTAGGTTGGATAACATACAATGCATGCGACTAGATGTACAGACACATGATAAGGGATGAACTCATGTGATATGGACTCTGGCTAGACCCCCTAAAACATATGGTGTGTATGTGTGTGTCTTTAGTGTAATTGAGGGGATGCCCTATGACAACCTACAACGATTTAAAACCCAAAGTGTGTGTGACTCCATATGTGTGCGCAAAAGGGGATGTCATATTCACGTGATATATCCTTTATGGAATGACCTAAGGTGTCTAATGTGTGCGTGCAACTAGACCTTTGGACATGTGATTGTGTGCAGACTAGGGGGGCCTTCTCATCTTATGGCTCGTGTAGTATTATTTTTGTGGATCTTGGTTGGACGACCTAGGACACGTAGTGTGCCTGAGTGAGTGTGTGGACACGTGACTGGAGAACCTAAACGACTCTAAGCACGTGGGTGACTCCAAGGTTTTGGCTAGATGCGAGGTTAGTTTTATGATTGTTCTTTTGGGGGATGTGAGCAAAGGTTTTTGGGTTGAATGAAGGAGGCGAGGTTTATGTAGGTGTTTCAAGGGTGCAGGGAAAGGCTTTTATGAGGAGAGAAAGGGTCTGGGCTTGGATGGTGGAGGCGATGTTTATCGAGGTTGTAGGGTAGGTTTTGTGAAGGGTGCAAGGGTCTTTGATGAGGATAGGGTTTGAGAGACCATCAGGAGTTCGTGTAGCTTCTAGGTTGTCAGGGTTGGAATCAAGATGTTCGAATGCAACTTCCGATGATGTTTTCGTGACTGCCCCTAGGGTGAGGTTTTTGTTGCTCTAACTGTTGCCTAAGATGACTCTAAGGGTTGTAAACTTAGCGAGCTGCCTTTATTGTTGCCTAGGTCGCCCTCTCAGGTTTTCAACCTAGCAGGCTTTCTTTCTTTTGGCTTTGGTTGTTGCTTGGATCTACTTTTGGGATGTTAGATCTAGCAAGTCTTTTCTGTTTTCTCAAACCCTAGGGGAGTCGACTAGTGTTTTGAATGGAGTGTACATATCCTATTGTCTAAGTTCTTGGCTTCTCCATTCTAGAACATGTGTAGCTGACAGACTCCTGAAATAGACATTTAGGCTCACTGACAAAAGCATCTAGACTAGTTAACATAGGCATAAATGGTTCATGCAGGTCTAGTATGAATGTGCACTCGTTATCAACCAGTCTTAGTTGGCTATCTTTTCTCCCCTTGTGGCGGCCCTTTGCCCCTTGTAGTGAGGGTTCTTCTGGGGTGTGGGATTGTCATTCTTTTGTAGGGGTGAAACCACGTATTCTAGTGTCGCCATCTTGTTCTCGGAAGTGCACAAGTGATTCTCATGATGATATCCTAGTGTCTCCATGGTTGTCTCTTAGTGTAGATCTTGTCACAGCTTTCATGGGTTATTCCTTCGCCTGTTGATTAATAGGATACCCTCATAGCTCCGGGTTACCATCCACTTCGCATGAAGCATGGAATAGTCGTCAATCTCTTTGAGGCTTTTTGGACGTCATCCATTTTCGATCTGTGAGCCCCCCAAAGGATGACTTTATTTCTCCTTTTTGTTTCTCCCTTCGTCCATGAGTATATTTGTTGCGGAGTGTAGAAAGGGGATTCTGAGGGCTTCATGAGTTTTGTTTTGAAGGCTAATGGACCTTAATTCATCACTACGAGTACTTGGACGCCTCATCTTAACTTCCGTGAAATGTCCTAATTCTTTAGGGCGAGGTTTCTTCTTTCTGCAGGGCTCCGAAGGAGTCGTGCTCCTACGTTGATCAAGTAATTCCTTATGTTGCTTCTCCATCTTGCACGACACGTCCTGGTCGGGGCTGCTTGTCTGGTTGTGGTTCTTTCTCTTATAGTCGAGGGCATATTCATACTGGACACACATGCTCTAATTACGCCTATATCTTCCTAATGTCTATTCGAAAGATGCAAGTGAACGTGAGTGAGCTAAACGCTTTTTCTATCCAAGCACGTGTCTGTAAACACGTGGATAAAATAAGTGGGATAAAGCCTAGTCGATGCTTGATGATGTTGATCCATTCTTCGTCTGTCGGGATGTCCTTGATGTGACGTTTGCGACCTAGAGTTTCTCCGTGATTCCTCTTGGGGTGTATTCTTAGCGTTTCGAGCCACTAGGTATTAATTCATTTTGGGTTCGAATAAGGTCTTTTGTTTTCTCTAGAATAGGTTATGAGGAGGTGTGATATACGTCGGGGTAGTTTGGTGAAGTTTGGGGTAATACGTAGGGAGTGGTTTGTTCGTGAGGTAGGTTAAGGGTAAAGGCTTGCGTCATGGTTAGAGTTTGTGAGGATATCATGGGAAACTCCCTTTGGTTGCTTCATACTTCGTTCGAGGGTTTGTCTATATCTCTGATTCCTCCTTCTTGATCCAACGGTCTCCCCTCGTGGAAGCTGGCTTGGGTTCAGGTAGTGATTTGGGAGTTTTGGAAGCGTTCACATATAGGTGGGGTTTCTGACGTTTGGACAACTTGTGTGTGTGTGCCATGACCTAAGTGTGCCTATGACATCTAGATGAATTATACTTGTGAGATTATGGTACCTCCTTGACATTTTCCTACTTCTCTCCGTTATGGCACCGATGTGTAGGTATGCCTAAGACACGTGATGATGACAATGTGCATGCATGTGGACCCTATTAAGTAGGATGATGTGAAACAAGTGGCCTAACGTATGACACTCTAAGGGTAGACACACCTGAAGGAGACAAACCTAGCGGATAAGGGGATACGTGCTTTTATGTTTTGGACATCGTGTGTGTGTGTGACACGTTTAAGTAAAATGACGGCGGTGTCATAATTCCTATTTTAGCCTATCGTGTGTATCATATGTGTTGTTTGACGATGTACGCTAATCCGTAGAGGTAATGCTTGACATGTATATGAAATGGATTTACACTTTGGACCCTAGACTGATGATTGTAGACAATAATCAGGACTCTTGACTCTACAAGTGACGACCAACACCCGTATGTGGACTGACTCTATGCTAAAGGACATTATTGACACGTCGTTTATTTCTCGAGTGGAGAATGTTTGTGCGACGACCCTACATTACACTGGCTTGGAAGACACAACATAATAGTGAACCATGGGGATTCACGGGACAGTGTGCCCCTACCTTGGTCCAGACGACATTCATGACATGCACTGGGATTTCAAACGCCTTTTTCAAAGCGTAATGATTCCCGTGTCCCGTTTCGCTTCAACAATTCTGATAGTGTATGTTTGATTTAACAGGTCATATCGTTGTGATGGTATAGCCGCCATGAAATAATTAAAGTGTTCCTTGCGATGTGGAACGGACAGCGCAACACCGTATTTCATGTATATGGACAGGTATCATAACGTTATGTCCTTTTAGGTCTTATGAAGTTTTAACGTTGTCTCCAGATGACATTTGTTTGGTTTAAGGAATTGACCTTTGGGGTCGTAGAACTTCGTCATGTGAAATAGAATAAGTGTTTTTCTCGAACTGAAACAGACGATGTGACGACGTATTTCACATGACAAAGTGAGCGACATCGTTGGTCGATCCGTTAGACCCTACAAACGACATGACACTCCTAGACCTAGCAGAGATATTCTCAATATTTGTTTGACTTAAGGAATCGACTTCTAGGGTGGAGTCGTTAAGCCCTACAAATGGAATGATGACCTGAAGTGGTTTGATACGTGACACTATAACCTAGTCGAGGGTTTCGTCGTTGTGGTCTATGCAAAATTGTTTAATTGTTTAATTTATTTCTTTATTTATTTATTTTTTTTTTCTTTTAGTCCGACACGATATTGACCTGTGTGAACTGACGAGGCGGTGTGCCCCTAGACTCAAGACAAACCCTAAAACTCCTTTTCGGGAGGAGCACAAGACAATGTATGTTTGGTTCAACAGGTTAAACCGTTACTCCGGTATGGTTTTATCCTACATGAAATCGTTAAAGCGTCTTTCGTAATCTAGGACATGCGTCTTTGTATGGCACCCGTTTTGACTTAAGGGGGCGATATTTGTGACGCCATCATTTTATCTCATGAGATTGAGTTCCTTTATGAAATGGAGCAGACGGCATAACGTCGTGCTTCGTGTGATAAAATGTCTGGCGTAACAGGGTGCCCCCTTACTTCAAAGGAGTGTCATAGAGACTGGACTTTTCCTAGGTTAAGACCATATCTAACATATGTACAAGTAGAGGTAAGTGATTGAAACTGTTAGTATAAACATTCATGCGTATGCGACACTCCCTCTCAATCTTCACGTGGTACGTCTATGCGTCCCTTAAAGGAAACGACAGTAAGCACGACCTATAACACACATTGACCATTCGGGATTTTTCTTTATGCAGTATGAGAAAGCAATAACCCTGTTGTACAGAACTAGACTGTCAGAATGCTTCGGTTGTATCCCATTTTTTACTTTTTATAAAACAATTTGAGAAATAATTTTACAAATAGTGAAAACCAAACTTACATCCTCCTATTAATAAATTAACTTCAAGAAAATCGTACGTTGAAGTTAACTTACAATAGTAGAATATATTTTTGGTCCCCAGCAGAGTCGCCACTGTGAGCGTAAGTGGTCGCTCATAGCGGCTTTAGCCTTCTTTGACTAGAGTCGCCACCCGGCCGACCGGGAAATGTATGAACCAGTGTTTGTACCGATTGTTTTGAAAACCAGAGATTCTATTTACGTTCGTGGATACAACTTATTAATTCCGACATTCCAGAACCCAGAGGATCTTTAATGCAACCTAACAGCTTATTGTCTTGATTTTTATGATTATCACATAGAAATAAGTAAATGCGCAAACATTTATACGGTAAACCGCCGGGTGACACAGTACAAAACCCTCAGAAGCTTACCCTCGTCGCGTGCCAGTGATTGCTCGCGGACTGATGCTCGTTGAAGAACGGAGACCTTTTCTGGGAGGAACCTCAGGGAACTGGAATTGCATGTGCGTCCTCCGGTGTGGTAACTGGGAACAGGACTTAGTCGACCCTATCGAGACTGCGAGTGATGCCTGGATTGGAAACTTTTGATAAGGGGGAATATATTTTTGGTGGTCGAGAGGACCTTTTCTGAGAATATTTGAGGAAAGTACTCTCAAGCTCGGACTTTAGCGATTCTTTTCGTATCAGAGGCAACTTTAGGCAACTCGAGGAGGCAACTTTATCAGAGGCGACTTATATCGGGTCGAGAATCGCTTTAGAACGAGCTAGAGAGGCGGGAAAATGAGTGTTTTATGGTTTTTGTTGATGGTTTGTTGATGATTTGAATGAGAAATCCGGAGGGTATATATAGGTTATCTTGTGACCGTATGGTCACTATTTAGTGACCGTACGGTCACTGGCTTCGCCCGTCTCAGATTTAAATTTGGATTCGAGCCGGGCGTTACCCAACACCCGACCAATGTTATTTGGATGTTTGTACACGTGTCACTCTCTGATTGGACCGCCCAGCCACATGGCAGATAAGGATTGGATTGCTATCTGCCACATGGCAGTGACCGTACGGTCAGAGGTATGTGACCGTACGGTCTCAACCAACAGTGTTGTGACCGTACGGTTTTTGGTGAATAGTACTTGTGACCGTATACATTTTTGTCATCGAGGATTTTCTCATAAGCATGAAAGTGCCACACTCATGGTCCCGAGGAGCGGGCGGAAGAGGTTATGGTCCCAAAAAGGTGATCCGCTCTACGACGAGCATCGGTATTTGAGCAGCTGGTGCAACAAGGAGCTCATAGTTTGCTTTCATCATCGGGTTCGAAAACCAGTGCTTACAATCATCTAATTTGCGCCTAGACTATCTCCCTGTGACGATGATCCTGATTTGTCACTACCTTTTTATGACACCTATGGGGATCCTGCACAAACAAAGACACGCATCCTTCCTCGGGGGTGGGATGGCCAATGGGAAATAAACGTTTTTATGACGGTCGATCATGCTACATGATTGCAAGTGATCGAAGGGAATGTTCTATGGATGCATGTAGGTTCACACTTGCGAACTTTGACTGGGTAACACACAATGCATGCGACTAGATGCATAGACACGTGACAAGGGATGAACTCACGTGATATGGACTCTAGCTAGACCATCTAAAACATAGGGTATGCATGTGTGTGACTTTGGTGTAAGTGAATGGACGCCCTATTAGGTGGACTCCTAACAACTTATAACGATCTAAAACCCAAAGTGTGTGTGACTCAATGTGTGTGTGCACGAGGAGATGTCCTACTTATATCTTTCATGGATTTCGGCTAGATGACCTATGTGTCTAATGTGTGCGTGTAACTAGACTTGTGGACATGTGATTGTGTGCAAACTAGGGGGGCTATCTCATCTTGTGACTCGTGTGGTATTATTTTGTGGGTTTTAGTTGGACGACCTAGGACATGTGGTATGTATGAGTGAGTGTGTGGACACGTCACTGGGTGACCTAAAATGACTCTTGGTTTTCAATACAGTGCGTCCCGTGTCAGTGGGTGATGCCAAGGTTTTGGTTATATGTGATGTGGTTTTATAAGGATAGGTTCATGGTTTTTCTTTTGGAGGATGTGAGCGAAGGTTTTGGGTTAGATGAAGGAGGCGAGGTTTTCGTGGGTGTTTCAGGGATGTTAGGATAGTTTTTGTGAGGAGAGAAAGGGTTTGGGTACGGATGGTGGAGGTGAGGCTTTGTAGGGTAGGTTTCGTAAAGGGTGCCAGGATTTAAGGTTGGATGATGGAAGCGAGGGTTGTGGAGGTTTTGTGATGAGGATAGGGTGTGAGAGACCATCAGGAGTTTGTGTAGCTTCTAGGTTGTCAGAGTTGGAATCAAGATGTTCAAATGCAACTCCTGATGACGTTTTCGTGATTGCCCTTAGGGTGAGGTGTTTTATTGCTCTAATTGTTGCCTAAGATGACTCTATGGGTTGCAACTTAGCGAGCTGCCTTTATTGTTGCCTAGATCGCTCTTTCGAGTTTTCAACCTAGCAGGCTTTCTTTCTTTTGGCCCTGAATGTTGCCAAGATCTACTTTTGGGATGTTAGATCTAGCGGGTCTTTTTGCTCTCTCAAAACTAGGGGAGTCGGGTAGTGTTTAGAACGGAGTGTGCATATTTTACTGTCTAAGTTCTTGACTCCTCTATGACTTATGACATTCTAGAATATACGCAGTTGATAGACTCTTGAAACAGACATTTAGACTCACTAACAAAAGCATCTAGACTAGTTAATATAACTATAAATGGTTCATGTATGTCTAGTATGAATGTGCACTCGTTATCAACCAGTCCTAGTTGACTATCTTTTCTCTTCTTATGATGATGATTTTCCCCTTGTAGTGAGGGTTCTTCCGTGGTGCGGGACCGTCGTTCTTTCTCATGGGGATGAAACCGCGTATCCTAATGTTGTCACCTGATCCTTGGAAGTGTACAAGTGATTCTTATGATGAAATCCTAGTGTCTCCATTGTTCTCCTTGGTGTAGATCCCGTCACAACCTTTTACATGGAGTACGCCTTTGTAAGATGTCTTCCTATCTTTGGGATACCATCCGCTCTGTCTTTTGCATGAAGCCTTGATATGGAAATGTCGTCGCTCTCTTCGAGGTTTTGTGGATGTGATCTATCTTCGAGCTATGGGTTCCTCCGAGGGGTGGTTTCACTTCTCCTTTTGTTTCTCCCTTTGTCCATGGGCATGTAGAGTGCAGAAAGGGGATTCTGAGGGATTCATGGGTCTAGTTTTGAAGGCTGACGGACCTTGGTTCATCTTAAATGGAGACACCTTGAGTACTTGTACGCTCCATTTTAATTTTCGTGCACTGTCCTAGTTCCTCAGAGCGAGGTCTCTTATTTTTCCAGGGCTCTGAAGGAGATGTGCTTCTGCATTGATCCAGTAATTCCTCCTCCTTATGCCATTTCTTCATCTCGTGAGGTATGTCCTAGTTGGGGCCGTTCGTCTGGCGGTGGTCCTTTCTCTCACGGTCGAGGGCATATTCATACTAGACACACATGCTCTAATTATGCCTATATCTTCCTAATGTCTATTTGAATGTCAACTTGGCGGCAAAATGGCTATATCTTCCTAATGTCTCATTATGCCTATATCTTCCTAATGTCTATATATTCCGCCGCATTATTAGTTGTTTTGAATGTCAACTTGGCGGCATGATGTAAGCGAATGACATTTGGACCTATGATCACAACTCCAAGCCCAGCTCCTTCCGCAAATAAAGCTCCGTCTGTGTACATACTCCATTCCTCTTTTGGCTCTTTGGGCGAGATCTCTTCATCCCACGTGAACTCATTCACAAAATCTGCCAACACTTGGCTTTTCAATGCTGGTCTTCCTTCATACCGGATGTCGAACTCGCCTAGGCGAATGGACCACTCCATCAACCTTCTAGAAGTATCTGGCTTCTGCAAGAATTTTCTCATTGGAATCCTTGTGCGAATCATTATGGTGTGAGCCTGAAAATAAGGTTTTAATCTCGCTGTTGTTGTGACTACAGCCAAAGCCATTTTGTCCAGCTTTGAATAGCAAGTTTCCGCATCTTTCAACACCTTGCTCACATAGTAGACTGGGAATTGTTGTCCTTCTTCTCGCACCATGACTATGCATACTGCAGTATCGGTCACTGATACATACAAGTATAAGTCCTCCCCTTCTATTGGCTTGCTCATTAAAGGCGGATAACATATAAACCGCTTGATTCCTTCAAATGCTTCTTAGCTATGTATTTGAGATATATTTTCATAACATTTCATATAGTTGTAGCTCATTTAGCTTAGAAATATCTAGGATAGGGGCAATTTCACTACTTTGTGTTTGTTTTGATGTTCTCAGCTCAATCTTATGAAAACATAGCAATTTGATGTTAGTTCGAGCCAAAACAATAGAATTCATGTGAGTTCATACAAGTTCATGCAAGGCCATACGAATGAGTTACGTGCAAGCTAAAGTTGGAAAATCGAAGAAAACACTCGAGGCGTGCAACCTATAGGTCGCGCACCAGAGGCAAGGATTGCCTCTGGCGCGCTGGTCACTTATTTTGCCTTGTCTCGATAGAGGCAAATCTTGCCTCTGGCGCGCCACATTTCAGAATCCTCGGAAATGGATTTCCTTCGTCGTTCTTATCCACACAATCCTTCCGAAAGTTCGTACACCTTCCCAACGGACACGACCATTCCCTTAAGGTTGTAACCCTTCGAAACACACTTCTTGGTGCCTATAAATACACCATCCTTCTCTGAAATTCGGATGGTTGACGAATCTTACAAAGAAAGAAACACTAAATACATACTTACATTTCCCGGAAACCTTTACCCGTAAATTCGCCCACATACATAGTTCCAGCGGACTATTCAGATCAGAAACTCAGTAAGATTTCATTCCTTTCATAAGGCATTGTAGTTTATATCTAGAGATCAACTTTGTTCATCCGTTCATCGAAGGAAATTCGAGCAAGAACGCCCCGAGGCTTTGACACGCCTTTCGAGTAGAGTAAAAAGGATTGACGCTCCTGTTTCCTTATACTTGTTTATGTTCTGTCCAACTTTGATTTTCTATTTACATCTTGTATGAATATGATATTGAATTTATAAAGAGATTTATGTTCTTCATATGCTTATGTTCTTGAATTAATAAGTTTGCATGCTAAGTGAGATATTTACATCAAAATAGTTGCTAAGTATAATAAATTGTGTTTATCATTAACTTATAATCTTGTGATACGAATAGGTTCGGTTGCTTATGTTATAATCTAGTTTTACATGTGTGATTGAAGTCGGTTATAATATTGATATGAATAGGTTCGGTTAGTGTATAATTCATGTTCATATGTGGTTAACTTGTTTGCATGTATCGAGAGATCGGAATAAGTTATATCGAGATTAGATTAAGTATATTAAGATTATTTAATATTGTGTTTACGTGCTTAAATGAATTGTTGTCTTTGCCTTTGAATGAATAGAAATCCAAACATGTGCGTTTGGTGACTTTAAGTATTTGTTTTACGTGAATGTTACAGTAAGTTGTGTTTTATCAACCAAATTAATAAGGATTATCGTTCTATCTATTTGTGAAAAGAAAACGAACGCGAGTAAGAGAAAGTTTAAGTATATTGTTCCATCTGTGTGGGTACGATCTTTTTATTACTATATGCGAAACTGTGCACTTGCAGAAATAACGCAACACATCTTCTAGCATGATATGAATCTCCCCAATGCTATCAACCGCCCATTAAGCCTTTGTACTTCTCGCACATTTTTTGGAGTTTTCATTGCCGCCCCCCCGCCGAAAGGGGTGGGTCCGCCGGACGCGGAGCGCGAGGCTGCTCTCGCTCTCTCTATCTCCTTCTTTTTGTGTAACGGATAAAGCCTCGTTTTCAGGGACTCCATCCGTTTGTGAAGAGTTCGAGTCGCCACCAATCATCTTATACGGTCTGATTGGATAACCGCTATGTAGATTGACTCTGTTATTAAGTGTTTGGATAATTGACTGGTCTCAGAGACTTGGGTTCAATAGCTTATTATGTTTACTTGCTTTTAACGATGGTTTTTAAAAGTTATAACATAACTTTTGTAAATTTAGTATTCAAGTGAAATGACCATTTTCCTCGTATCCTATAGTATCGTATGATGATAACATAACCATACTTATTTTTATTTTTTTGTTTTAGGATAACGACGAAGAATGATTATTTTACTATTAAAGTGCTTAGGTTATATATTTTTAAAAATTTGTTAGGATTTTTGGATTTCGTTTACGTTTATTACATAATCGTAAACGAAGTTTTTGGTCTTGGATAAAACGCAGTCATTATGCTTGTACCAAGTTTATGGGTCTAGTATTTACAGTAAAGAAATTAACAATTTCTTTTGATATATACATATGTACTGAACCACCTCGAATATTTTATTTCACATATTTATAACATAAATATGTTTAGGAAACGTATATTTTCGAGGAAGGTCCTAATTAGGTTTATAGGAGAAATATGGCATAGTTTGTTCTTATGAGTTAAGTTAGATTGAAGGACCTAAAGTTATTGGAAGGAGGAGTTTTGGGGTCTATTTAAAAATTAGAGTTAAGTTTAGGGGTCAATTTGATTAAAGGGTTGATGGGTTGATCCGGGCCCTTGATCATTTGAATGAACGGCCAAGATAAAACCTCTAACTCTTTAACCTAATTAAACCTAAGCTACATCTCCTCCCTACTTGCACTTCTCTCTTCCTCTCTCTAAAAAAAACGAAAGTCCTCCTTCTCTCTCTCGGAATAGTGTGGCCGCCTCTCCAAACGGTGCTACCGCCGCCGCTTCCTCTTCGCCGGCGAAAACTAAACCATCCTCTCTTTTCTCTCGGCTTCCTCTTCTTTCTTTTCTTTTCTTTTAAACGTGACCACCTCTCCTTCTCTTCTAAACCACGATGACAGCCCCCCCTTTCTTCTTCTCGGTTCCCGTTTCCGGTAACCTTACGACGACGGTGATGATTAGAAGCTCTATTTCTGGTGAGTTGTTTGACATCTCGGTTTTTTTTGTAGGTTTTTTTGTGGATTTGATGTCTGGCTGGGTTATGTCGGTTTCAATGGTTTTGATTCGGGTGTTTTTCGGGTTATTTCAGGGATGATTTCCGGTGACGGATGGCTGAGGCAGAGGCAGCGGGTGTGGTGGCCGGAAACAGGAGGTGAAGATCTTCAGAGATTGAGGTAGTGTTTCTCTTTGGTTTGCATGTTGATGAATCTCTTAACTTTCGGTAAATTCGGTGCTGGATTATAGCTTAGTTGATTAGGTTTTTGATGCTTTCTGATTTGGGGTTTTGAGGAAGTTTCCCGGAGGGTTTCCGGCGGTTTCAGCGACGGCGTCCGGCGGAACAGTGTTGGCCCTATCAAGAACAGAATCACCTAGAGGGGGGTGAATAGGTGTCAAAGTTGAAAACTGAAAATTTCTAAGTTTTTCGGGAAACTTAATTTTCAGAGTCAAATTTCCTCAGAGTCAGAAGCCAGCTTACAGAAGTTGCTTCTGAGGGAAATTCTGCCTAAACACAGTTAGACTGTTTTCAGCAACAGAAGTTCTGATTTAAAGACTTCTGGACAGTCTTCTGAACAAAGACAATGATACTTAGAGAAAATCTGTTTCAGCACTAAATATAAGCAAGTACACAGAAGCAAAAATAACAAGTATAAGAGGGAGAAAGAAGTTCAGGAGATCCTGATTGAACAATTCGATTTATCCAAGTTCGCCACATAAGTCCTGTGACTACGTCTTGTCCCCTGAGGTCGCAGCCTACAGAGATTTTATAAATCCACTATTCAGAACTTTTATGGCAAGTTCAGAAGCTCCTTTACATCAACAGAACTTAAGCTAATTTCTCACTTAATTCTGACTAGCCTAAAAAGAGTTAAAGGATTTCCACCAGAACAAACAATACTCTGTTTTCTGGATTTCTCACCTAACTCTAATCTCAACTAGATTTCTCTCTTTAAATCTAACTGAAGATCACAAACGATCTCAGCTTACAAGATTCCTATTATGAACTTGTTTTTCTTCACTCTCTCACTTTAACTAAGACTATGCTAAGAAAGATTGAGAATGGAAAGTGTTGCTCTGTTTTTCTTGTAAGAACAGTGCGTTGAGATTTTGCTCGATGATCACGCGTATATTGATGCTTTGGAGCTTGACTACTATTTATAGTGAATGAAGATGACCGTTGGTGAGTTTGAATCTTCAAAAGAGATGACATCAGTTGTTGTAGCCGTTAATTTGTCAAGTCTTCAAACGGTCTTCAAACACTTTGATTCCGTTATCCTTGTTCTTTAACTCAATCCGGTAAGTGATTTGAAATCAAAGATGAGGTTGAATGGAATCATTCTTCAATTGGATCAACAAAGGGTAGACAAGGAAATTCTGGTTTCTCTTGAACAGACAGGCGCGCTCCATCAAAACAGCTTTTTGAACTTTTGGCGCCTTGCATTGAATGCAAGTGTCAGAGCATTAAATGCTCAAACAGAACCCGTGACTAAGCTTTCAGAAGCTAATTTCCAGTTGTCTATACTTCTGATCAAATTGGCAAAGTTTCTGATTGCAAGGAACTTCTGAGGAGAGCTTTAGCAGACTTCGGCTTCAGAGCGGAGTATCCAGCTTCTGAATTATTGAAACTCTGACTTCAGCAAACAGATCTTCTGAGTCCTTTAGGCAATCCATAAATGATTCATTCAGCACCTGCTGAGTAACTTACACATAGACTAAGTAAACAAAAATATTAGTCAATAATAAACTATATGTAAGAGAGGATTAGGTTTTCGTCTTCTGAAACGTTTGGACATAATCAAAACACATAGGGTTCATCATTCTCCCCCATTTTGGTTATGGACAAACCGTGGTCAGAAGGTAACAGAAAAACATGAGGTTTAGAAAATGACTTCCTGATACATATGTTTCATAACTTCTGAGTAAATTAACTCCCCCATTTGGGTGTAAATGGTGAACTTCAGCAATCTGTATAAACTTAGACAAGACTTAAGATCAAGTTGTTAGATTTAACGAAGTATAATTTACTAAGTCATAAAGAAACATAAGTAATAGATTAAGAAGTCAGAGACACAAGAAAGTATAAGAAAGATTCAGTGTATATAAGTTCATCAGAAGACAACATACGAAACAAAATAATCAGAAGAGCAGAAAAAGTCCTAAGACAAAAACTACCCAACCCAGAACCTAGCTAAGAAGCTTAAGTCCTAAAAGATTACAAGTTCCTAGGTTTCTTCTGAGGAGGAGGAACACCACTAGAACCTTCAGCAGCACTTGATCTCTTCTGACCAGACTTCTCCCCCGTTTGACCAGAACCAAGAGCAACACCTAGAGCACCCTGAGATTTCAATTTTTGCTGAACATTCAGTGCAGTCTGATATTGCTGAGGAGTTGGCCTCACGGTGTTGATCATATCAATTCTTCTTCTGAAGTCATCATCAATGGTCTTCATATGATCAAAGGTCTGACCAGACATAGGTCGCTGTCTCTGAACGTCTTCCACAAGGAGCTTGATCAACCGATTGTTAGCATACACAGCAGCAGTGAGATGCTCATTCTGAATATAAGTCTGTCCTCGAACAAACCTATAGCAATTGTGAAGAGTCTTCTCTTGTTCACGTGCTTGAGTGTGCATAACCTTCAGAAGTTCAGTAAGCTCAGCAATCTGTGCGTTCTGAGCAGATACAGCAGACTCAATGTTGGAGAGTCGATTGTTGAGATCAGGAGTGATGTCATATACAATCTTAGCAGCCCCGGAAGATGATGAACCTTGAGCAGAAGATTTCACTTCTCTCAGAATGTGATTGGCAGTACTTTGCAGGTCATCAATCTTACTTGGGAGCAACTTTTCATGAGCCTCATAATGCTCGTTTGCTTCCTTGACTTCTTTTGTCAATATCTCCAAATTCTCATTGACCTTCAGAGAAGAAGCAAGAGCAATGTTGTCCAGTGAAGGAAGAGTCAGAGCTAATTCTCTTAACTTGTACAGCTCTTCATAGGTAGCTAGATGAAGTGTAGAAAGATTGCGTATGTAGACAGAAGGGTCCTGCATTTGAAGCATAGTCATGAGCTGCAGGTTCTGAGCTTTCAAGGAATGTAATTCTTGCAGCACAATGCCCTGAGCATACATGTCAGCAGCAGAAGTCCTTTGCCCCATACCAGCAAATCTATTCAGCAATTCATCAGAGCCACTCTGACTCATTCTTCTCAACTCCTCAACACTGGGAGCACCACCAGCTTCGGATACACCAGAAGCTCTGCCCATGAAGCCAAAACTACCAAACCTGGTATCCAAATCATCTCGATTCATGTGTTTGCGTAGGAAGTCATAATTGGATGACAGCCCAGCAAAACAAGAAGTAGTGGAGGAGGTAGTTAAGGGATCACACACAGGAGGTGCATGTCCAGAGGTTGAGAGTGGAGGGATAGAAGTGTTTGAGGTAGGGATAGTATGTGAGGTTGAGATGGGAGGTAGTGTGGATGGTAGTGAGAAAGATGGAGCAGTAAATCCAATTGATGGACTTACAGAGGAAGTATGCATGAAGGAGGTAGTGGATGTGGCTATGGAATCTGTGAAAATGGGAGCAGAGTTTAGATTCACTTCTGAAAAGGATCCAGAAGGAGGAATAATTGGAGGAGGTACAACCTCAGAAGTTGAAGTTGTAGGAGGAATGGAAGTGTGAGAATCACCAACTTCTGTGACAGAAGGTAGTGAAGGAGATGGATGAGGAGTACGAGGAGAGGATGGATGAGAAGTATGAAGTGGAGATGGAATAACCTGATCAGAGAGGTTTGGATCAAATGTAGAAATGGGCTCAGCAAAGATATGAGCCATTCTAAACAGCGTTTCAGAAGCATCTCTTTCACCAGGATTTCTCCCTTGACCCAGAAGAACATTATCTAGAAAATCATCAGTGTTGATGTTTTCAGCAAAATTCATAGCATTATGAATGATAGTATCAGGTTCTTGATCACTATCTTCAGTCAGTTCTTCAATAGTAGGAGCATCAGCATCCTTTTCAGCAGACATATCCATCATGTCTTCGTCATCAACCAATTCCTCTTTTTCAGGAATTGATTCTTCCAGTTCAGTACTCGAAGCAACATAGAAGTCCTTTTTGATCAGAGACCTTCTCTTTGCTGACATCTTCTTCTTGGGGATTCTTCTGGAGAGAGGAATATCTTCAGAGTCCTCATCCTCTTCAGTAGCCTTTGTACTTATCCGAGTAGAGAGAGAGATATTCTCAAGTTCTTCTCCTTCTTCTGAAGCATCAACATTCTTTGAGAACTCCACATCCTCAAGTTCAGCAGCGCATGCAATGATTCTTGCATCGGCCTTAGCCTTTGCAGCAATTTCTCTTTCAGCTGCTAACTTGTCTTATGCTTCCTTCTGCTTTCTTTTCTTATCAGCAAGAGCCACAACCCTTGCAACCTTCTCAGCTTCAGCAGCCTTCTCTCTTTCAGCAAGGCGTGCGTCCTCAGCATCCTGAGCTTCCTTCTCAGGAACATCCTTTGGCTTCTCAGCAACAATCTTGCCAGAGGGTTCAACACTGATTGTTGTTTGAACCATCGTGGGAAGAGGTTCTGAGACAATCACCTTCTCAACAGTCAGGACCAACTTACTTGATCCCTTCTTTCCCTTGCCCTTCTTGGCAACATTCTTTCCTTTCTGAACAGCAGCCTCAACACTTACCTTCTGAGCAATACTCACAGAGGAGCCCTTCTCATTCTTCTTCGGAGTTACACCAAAGCTAAGGTTCCTGAAGGTATGCATCTTCAGAACCGTACTCCTACTTGTAACACCTTCTCCTGAAACCACAACAGAGGCTGCCTCAAACAACCTAGTCAGGAGTGAGCCATAAGCTAATGCACTCACGGTAGTTACATTCTTCATCTGCCTTATCAACATGGCAGGGAGATTAATCTTCTTCTGATTGACCAGATGCCACATAAACACCCTTTCTCTGTTGGAAACGCCATTAACCCCTCCAGCCTTCGGAAGGAAAACATTAGTTGTCAAATAGTGTGCCCACCTCTGGTGCTGGGTGAGCCAGGTGGCATAAGTTTCTTTGGCACTTAGATCTGGTCTAGCCCAGTTTGCTTCTGTAAAACCATCTGCTGAACCATCATCACCAATGATGATTCCTTCATCATCAATACCGATCACTTGAGAAATAGAAGCCCTGTTGACCTCAATCTCAATTTCTCCGACTTCTGAGTGTAGAACATCCTCCTCATTAGAAAAGAAATGGAGGTTCTGATAGAATTCGGTGACTAACTTAGGGTAGATAAATTCATCGAGAGAAACGAATGAATTCCAGTTTTGAGCACTTACCCATTTGGAGATAGGTTCAGTGGATTTAACTTCATCATCTAGGAACCTAGAGGTGAATACCCTAGATTCGCTAACTTTCTTTTTGGATTCAGTGGTAAAGATGTGAGTGACAGTGATTTCTTGAGTTATTTTTGAAGATATGAGAAATTAGGTTAAGAGTTTTTGAGAAAAGGAGAACACAGAAAATCTATGGAGATTCTAATATCAATGAAAATGAGAGTAAAAACTTCTAAGTATGGAAAACCCCTATTTATACCCAAACAAGGAAACCTGTTCCAATTCAAAAAGCAAAATACACACCGTTTAAAGGGGAACAGATAATCGTTAACCACAGAACAGCACCGTAAAAAGCAGTAGATAACGCATGCTTAAATGTCAAATCATGATTAGAATTAATTATCACTTAATTATCTTAAACGATTAATCACTTAAGACAACAGAAGAAATTAAACTAAATTACTGAAGTGGATAAGTCATACCAATGCCTTCTCGTAAGTTGCTGAAAGAAATACCAGCCAGAGGCTTAGTAAACATGTCAGCAAGATTCTCTTCAGAGGGAACATGAGTAATGATAATATCATTCTTCAGAACATGATCTCTCAGAACGTGATGCCTAATATGAACATGCTTCATCCTGCTGTGCTGAATAGGATTCTTTGAAAGATCAATTGCACTCTTGTTATCACAGTAGATTGTAATTGTTCCAGGGATGACTCCATAGTCAGCAATTTGTTGCTTGATCCAGAGCATCTGAGAAACACAACTTCCAGCAGCAACATACTCAGCTTCAGCAGTTGAGAGAGCCACAGAGGTTTGCTTCTTACTATGCCAGGAGACTAGGCACTCCCCCAGAAAATGACAACCACCAGAAGTGCTGACCCTTTTCAATTTATCTCTACCATAGTCAGAGTCTGTGTATCCTATAGGAGTGAAATCAGAACTACAGGGATACCACAAACCAGCTTCTGGTGTGCCTTTAAGATATCTGAGAATTCTTTTGACAGCAACATCATGAATCTCTCTTGGCTTTGATTGATATCTAGCACAAAAACACACAGCAAAATGTATATCTGGCCTGCTGGCCGTTAGGTATAAAAGAGAACCAATCATACCTCTGTAGGTTTTTATATCTACAGGTTTACCAGCTTTCTCTTCATCATCAATGTCTTTGCTGACATCCATTGGAATATCAACAGCATTAGAGTCCATCATGCCAAATTTCTTCAGCACTTCTCTAGTGTACTTGGCTTGATTGATAAACACACCATCATTACTTTGCTTGATCTGAAGTCCTAAGAAGAAGGTTAATTCTCCCATCATAGACATTTCAAACTCAGCCTTCATGTGGTCACTGAACTCTCTGCACAAAGATTCATTAGTAGCACCAAATATAATATCATCAACATATACCTGAGCTATAAGGATATCCTTGTTCTTCTTCAGAGTGAACAGAGTTGTATCAACACAGCCTCTGACAAATCCCTTAGATAAAAGAAACTTTGTCAGTCTCTCATACCAAGCTCTGGGAGCTTGTTTCAGTCCATACAATGCTTTCTTCAGATTGTACACATGATCAGGAAACTTAGGATCTTCAAAACCAGGAGGTTGAGACACATAGACTTCCTCATCAATGTAACCATTCAAGAATGCACTTTTCACATCCATTTGAAAGAGCTTAAAACCTTTGTATGATGCAAAAGCACATAGGATTCTAATGGCTTCTAATCTTGCAACAGGAGCAAAAGTTTCACCATAATCTATGCCTTCTTGCTGACTGTAACCTTGAGCAACAAGTCTTGCCTTGTTCCTCACAACATTTCCAAATTCATCAAGCTTGTTCTTCAGAACCCATCTAGTTCCAACAACCTTTATGTTGTTAGGTCTGGGAACCAAAGTCCAAACTTCTGACCTTTTGAACTGGTCAAGTTCTTCTTGCATTGCCATTAACCAGGAGTCATCATCAGCAGCTTCATAGAAGTCCTTGGGTTCCAGAAGTGACACAAAAGCCACATTCCCCATGTATCTTCTGAGCTGAGCTCTGGTCATGACAGGATTATGAACAGTGTCAATTATGTTCTCTAAGGAATGATTCCTATGAGCTCTAACTTCTCTTGGTACATCCAATGAGTCTTCTGAGACCTGTTCATCATTTGTTGAATCATATATAGGAGCATCTTCTGGAAGAAAGTTGACTTCTGGAGTAGGATTCACTTCTTGAGCTTGTTCAGCAACAGGAGGAACCACTTCAGCAGCTCTGGGAGAAACATCTTCTTCTTCTACATCAGGAGATGTAACTTCAGGAGTTTGAACTACATCTTCATCAAGAGCTCTACTATCTGCAGGGTTAGTCTCATCAAACTGTACATGAACAGATTCATCTAAAGTTTGAGTCCTCTTATTAAAAACCCTATATGCTTTACTATGTGTTGAGTAACCAAGAAAAATGGCCTCATCTGCCTTTGAATCAAACTTTGAAAGATATTCTTTTGTATTCAAAACATAACACTTACAACCAAAGGTTCTGAAATAACCTATTTTAGGCTTTCGACCTTTCCAGAGTTCATAAGGGGTCTTGTTCAGAATGCTTCTAATTAGCACTCTATTCAGAACGTAGCAAGCTGTGTTCACAGCTTCTCCCCAAAAGTACTTAGGAAGCCTTCTTTCATTGATCATAGTTCTGGCTATCTCAACCAGAGTCCTATTCTTCCTTTCAACTACCCCATTTTGTTGAGGAGTTCTGGGAGCAGAAAAGTTATGATCAATTCCCTTGGTTTCACAGAATTCATCAAACCTAAAGTTTTTGAATTCTCCACCATTATCACTTCTGATATGAACAACCTTTTCATTCCTTTCATTCTCAAGTTTCTTTATCAGAACTGAGAAGCATCCAAGTGACTCATCTTTGCTAGACAGCAAGATGACCCAAGTGAATCTTGAATAGTCATCTACAATGACAAAGGCATACTTCTTTCCACCCATGCTCATTGGTTGAACAGGGCCAAAAAGATCCATATGAAGCAATTCCAAAGGTCTTTTAGTTGAAATGACTTTCTTAGTTTTAAAAGAGCTTCTGGATTGTTTACCAGATTGGCAGGCATTGCATAAATGATTCTTTTTAAAACTAATTTCAGGCAGACCCTCAACCAATTGATTTCTAGCTACTTTGGCCAGAAGGTCCATGCTCACATGAGCAAGTCTTCTATGCCAGAGCCAGGAGGTATCCTCTTTGGACATCAAGCATATATTTTTGCAAAGATTCTCAAGGTTCAGCATGAAAACATTTTCAACTCTAGGAGCAGTTAGAATAAATTCCCTTGACTTACTGTCCAAGATTTTACATCTAGAGGAGCTGAAGACAACATCTCTACCTTTATCACACAGTTGTGCAACACTCAGGAGATTGAACTTCAGGCCTCTGACTAGGGAGACATCTTCGATCGGAGGATTAGTTCCTATGGATCCAGAACCTAGTATCCTTCCTTTCTGAGCATCTCCAAAGCTGACTTTTCCACCTTTTTTAGGATCAAATGTGATGAATGCTTTTTCATCACCTGTCATATGCCTTGAGCACCCACTGTCAATGTACCACAGCTTTGACATTGATGGAGCACTCAGAGCCACCTGCAACACAATCAATTAGTGACAGGTACCCAATCCTTATTGGGTCCTTCAGAGTTAGATTTCTCTTCAGCAGGTTTTAATGATATCTCAGATTGCAAGAGGTTTTTAATATGGTACTTGCAATCCTTCAACCAGTGACCATCACTCTTGCAAAGTTTGCAAAAGGGAGGGTTCTTGGATCTTTCCCTTTGCTTCTTGGGAGATTTCTTCTTCTTCTGAGAAGGACCAACATCTTCAGAGGCTATAACAGCACTCTCAGAGGTGCCAACATCAGGAGGAGAAGCTATATTTTTCAGAAGAGAGGGAGTGACAGGTTTCTTCTTCTTCTGGGGTTTATCACTTCCCAGAGGCAGCTTTTCCTTGCTTTTGGCTTTAGAGCCATCAGCAGGAGTGCTGAACTGTTTACACAGTTTTTCTTCTAACACTTTCATGTCAGAATAAACTTGAGTAAACCTAAGAAACTTGTCAGCCTCACTCTTGTCCAATTTCCTTTTCAGGTACTTGAACATACTATAGAGTTCTTCAAGAGAATCAAAGATATCTAGTTCATGAGAATTGTTTACCTCAGAATCATATGTAGCTTCAGGAGGTGCGGAAGTTTCTCCTATGACATCTTCAGAAGTTGGCTGATCAATAGCCATAAAACAAATCTGAGCTTGCTCTTCCTTTTCTTCAGGATCACTGCTGGTCTCAGAGTCTGACCAGGCAGCCAGCATAGCTTTCTTGAACTTTTTCTTATCTTTTTTCAGCTCCGGACAGTTAGGCTTAATGTGTCCCGGTTGCTGACATCCATAGCACACAATAGGCTTGTTTGGATCTCTCTTGAACTTTTCACCAGAATCAGGAGTTTTCTTGTCAAAGCTCCTGAAAGGCTTCTTGTAGTTTCCACCTCTGCCTTTCCTAAAGGCCTTCTTGAACTTCCTGGTCAGCATAGCCAGTTCCTCATCTTCAGAGGATTCTTCAGAAGATTCTGCTTTCAGGACTACCCTTTTTCCTTCTGACCTTTCTCTTAGGTCATGATTCTTTAATGACATCTCATGAGTAATTAGAGACCCAATGAGCTCATCATACAAGTAATAGCTCAAATCCTGAACTTCTTCAATAGCAGTCTTCTTGGCTTGCCAAGACCTTGGTAAGCTTCTGACAATCTTCTTCACTCGAACAGATTCTTCAATGTCCTTTCCTAAACTCTTCAAGTCATTGACTATCTTGGTGAATCTAGAGTTCATATCTGAAATAGATTCTTTATCAAGCATTGCAAATAACTAATATTCTCTCATGAGTTGGTTGACTTTAGATTGCTTCACTTTTCCTGTTCCTTCATATGTGACTTCCAGCTTGTTCCAAATATCCTGTGCAGTTTCACAAGAAGAAACTTTGTTATATTCAGTAGCTGTAAGTGCACAATGCAACATATTTATTGCTGAAGCATTAGTTTGGAGTTTTTTCAGAATGTCATCTGTGTATTCTCTCTGAGGAATAACAACATTCCCTAAACCTTGTTCCATTCTGGTAGGAATGAAATCACCATCAGTGATGACATACCAATCACTCATGTTCTGAGCTTGGATGAAGTACATCATCCTTTTCTTCCAGTATGAGTAGTTGTTCCCATTATATAATGGAGGTCTAGTAGTGGAAGAACCTTCTGGAACTATGAAGTGAGAAGAATTCTCAGGCTGGTGTCTACTAGCCATCTCTATTGATTCTGATAGGTTCTTACACTTAGATTGTTAGATCTTTAGTAAATATGCGAAGTGACCTTCGCTCTGATACCACTTGTTGGCCCTATCAAGAACAGAATCACCTAGAGGGGGGTGAATAGGTGTCAAAGTTGAAAACTGAAAATTTCTAAGTTTTTCGGGAAACTTAATTTTCAGAGTCAAATTTCCTCAGAGTCAGAAGCCAGCTTACAGAAGTTGCTTCTGAGGGAAATTCTGCCTAAACACAGTTAGACTGTTTTCAGCAACAGAAGTTCTGATTTAAAGACTTCTGGACAGTCTTCTGAACAAAGACAATGATACTTAGAGAAAATCTGTTTCAGCACTAAATATAAGCAAGTACACAGAAGCAAAAATAACAAGTATAAGAGGGAGAAAGAAGTTCAGGAGATCCTGATTGAACAATTCGATTTATCCAAGTTCGCCACATAAGTCCTGTGACTACGTCTTGTCCCCTGAGGTCGCAGCCTACAGAGATTTTATAAATCCACTATTCAGAACTTTTATGGCAAGTTCAGAAGCTCCTTTACATCAACAGAACTTAAACTAATTTCTCACTTAGTTCTGACTAGCCTAAAAAGAGTTAAAGGATTTCCACCAGAACAAACAATACTCTGTTTTCTGGATTTCTCACCCAACTCTAATCTCAACTAGATTTCTCTCTTTAAATCTAACTGAAGATCACAAACGATCTCAGTTTACAAGATTCCTATTATGAACTTGTTTTTCTTCACTCTCTCACTTTAACTAAGACTATGCTAAGAAAGATTGAGAATGGAAAGTGTTGCTCTGTTTTTCTTGTAAGAACAGTGCGTTGAGATTTTGCTCGATGATCACGCGTATATTGATGCTTTGGAGCTTGACTACTATTTATAGTGAATGAAGATGACCGTTGGTGAGTTTGAATCTTCAAAAGAGATGACATCAGTTGTTGTAGCCGTTAATTTGTCAAGTCTTCAAACGGTCTTCAAACACTTTGATTCCGTTATCCTTGTTCTTTAACTCAATCCGGTAAGTGATTTGAAATCAAAGATGAGGTTGAATGGAATCATTCTTCAATTGGATCAACAAAGGGTAGACAAGGAAATTCTGGTTTCTCTTGAACAGACAGGCGCGCTCCATCAAAACAGCTTTTTGAACTTTTGGCGCCTTGCATTGAATGCAAGTGTCAGAGCATTAAATGCTCAAACAGAACCCGTGACTAAGCTTTCAGAAGCTAATTTCCAGTTGTCTATACTTCTGATCAAATTGGCAAAGTTTCTGATTGCAAGGAACTTCTGAGGAGAGCTTTAGCAGACTTCGGCTTCAGAGCGGAGTATCCAGCTTCTGAATTATTGAAACTCTGACTTCAGCAAACAGATCTTCTGAGTCCTTTAGGCAATCCAGAAATGATTCATTCAGCACCTGCTGAGTAACTTACACATAGACTAAGTAAACAAAAATATTAGTCAATAATAAACTATATGTAAGAGAGGATTAGGTTTTCGTCCTCTGAAACGTTTGGACATAATCAAAACACATAGGGTTCATCAAACAGTAGCTGTGACGACGAAGGCAGCGGCGACGACGGTCGGAGATCGAGGCAGCGACCTAACTCTCAAAGGTAAGAACTTTTCTCTGTTTTTTGTTTACCTGTAGATCCGTGGATCTACTTGGATTCGCTGAACTGTTTATTAGGATATAATGATTTATATGGCGTGATTTCTGATATTAGCGATATTGTGTTAACTTTGTTTGTTCTTGTCTCGTTCAATGAGCTTGAGAGTTAGATCTTATGACATAAAATCTTTGTGTTCTCCACTCTGTGACGTTTATGTGCTTTTGGCTGTTCTATGAGTTTATGGGTTCCTAATTCATTTTAGTATGCTAGAGGGTTAGATGTCGGATTTTGTGAGGTAGAGTTTTTGCCTTGGTTGCTTAATGATGGTTCATGGGGATTTAGTCAGTATGTGAACTTATTTGTCGCTATGTTTATGGATGTTTGTTGTGAAATATCAATTAACCTTCATGATCTTACTAGGTAAAATCTAGGCAAAGTATTATTGATTTTCATGTATGGTTGAACTAATTAGAAAGTTAAATAAGCTCGAATATGTTTCCTTAATTATTTCGATTTCTCCTATCCTTTTTAACTGCCTATGTTTTTTTGTAAGGGTTCGAGGGAAGAAAAAAAGAAAGGAAGGCACGTTCCGAGGTAAAATGCAATAACATTGCACTTTTTGGTTTATGGGAATCATATATATATACTAATCTCATTTTTGTTTCCTAGGTCGTCTTGTTTCGTCATTCAAACCCGGGAGAGATCAAACGGAGAAAAGCTCTATATTATATTTTTTAAATTATAATTTTTTTAATGGGTTTGTAATAATTTGGCCATTTAACTTATTTTTTGGTGAGGTCGGGTTTGGGTTTATGCATGCGGGAAGTGTTATACTAACTAATTGAGGTTTTAAGGTGAAAAGAAAAAGAATAGGCAGAAATAGATGAAGAAGAAAAAGAATGGATGGAATGGAGTAAAAATATATAGAATGAAAACTATAACGAATAGATTAATTAGTAAAGATTAGAACCTGTGTATTGAATGTCATATAACCGAGTTCGACCAAGTCTTCCTCCCTTTCCCTCTTAATCACTATAGTGAGTGAAGAAAAGACAAAGGTAGATTACACCAGAAAAAGCTTGAAAATTTGATAAGTAGATTCTTAACTAAAATATGTCTCAGCAATACTTTACTCTTTTAGAAACTTTCTATTTTCAGACAAGAAAAGATTTCCGGTCCCAACTTCACTTTCAGCAAAATCAATCGTCTTGTTTTCACTCTCTGGTTCCTCTTCAAAAAAAAAAGGTCCCTTTCCTAAAATGGAAACTTTCCTTTTATAGGAAGGAAAAATCAGAAATTACAGTTTTACCCTCCCATAATTTACTTCACTATTCACTACAGTAAAATTATCCGTTACACTGTTCACGCTACAGTGAAATCTGCCGCCCACTATTCCTTTTACTGTTCACTGTTCACTATTCATGCTACAGTGATTTTGACTCTGGTCTTGGCTGAGTCAACACTCCAAATTTAATGGCTTCGTCTTTTTCTGTCTTGTCTTCTCATGATTTGTTTGATTCTGGTGAATGTAGCTGAATTTGGACTAATTGATTTGCTGTTTTGAGTAATCAAATGACCTTTACTTGATGAACTGTCAGTCAACTGTCTGTCTGGAGGCGCCGTTTTTTCTCTTGTCCAAGATTCTGAGTCGAACGTGGCTTTAATCCAACTATTTTAGTGATCACGGTGCAGACTTGCGAATGTTTTGTGAACTTGTGAGGATCCCGACATTGAAGAGCAAGCTTCCAAGCTTTATTATGTTTCTTTGTATTTTTTCTTTATTTCAGACATGTACTTCCAACAATAGCATTGATAATAAAGGGCTTGTCGTTCTTTTCTTTTTCAGATGCTTTTCTTCTTTGCACTTCTATTTTGTAAGACATTGGGACGCCTTTTATTGTGGTCCTGCAAAAGAACAAAAGAACTCCCTTTCTCGGGGCTTTATTGACATCTATAAAGTTATTGACTGACAATATAAATGCAAGATAATTTATTTATTATTCATGAATGTGGCGTTAACTGACCTGTTGAATTAATTATAGTACACCATAAAATGAGCGGTCCACAACGGACCGCAAAATCTACGGCCACTAACGTGCCGACAGAAATGTGCGGTCCCAAGCGCACCGACACATTAGACGGCCAAGATCGTTCGATCATGGACGGCCTAGATCATTTCAGGTTTTCTATATAATTCAAGTCACTTTCGATCATTTTTACTTCAAAACACTCAACTTAAAAATTCATCATGCATTACCGCCTTAATCGTGAAGCGCATGAGCAACAAGAGCGTCATGAGGAGATGGTTCGACGGATTCACGAAGAAAATGAGCAGAAAACTATGGCCATAACAATAGGCTTAGTTATGTTTCTCCTTGTGGTGATGCTTATTGTCGCTGATTATCTTCGTCGTCTTGAGCGGGGGAGATAACATCTTCTCTTGAATTCTCGTGTTCCTTTTTTATGCTTCTTTCCTCGCTTCCAGATCGTATTCTTCTTTTTTCAGAGCATAATCTTTTTGCGGGGATGAAATTTTCTCTTGAGTTTTCTTTTTCCCTTTTTTTGGTTTGTGCTCCTTTTTCCTTTTCTTTTTTGTTGATTTTTTTTGTTGTTTCTCTTTCGGCGAAGTACATCAGAAAATTAGGATTTTCTGCTTTTCACTTTTGACGTTGTAATTTTGAAGGGTACAATATTTAATGCAAATTGGCCTTGTCCTTCTTTTTATATTATGATTTAAAACCGGACAAAAATGGGTATCTACAGTTGCCCCCCTTTGTATATCTCTATTGAAAATAGAGTATACAAAGTCGTACTAAGATAACCATTTTTGACAGTTTATTCTGCATTGAAAAATAAAGGTAGAGGAATTGATTGAAAATTTTTTATTATTATTATTTTTTTTTTTATTTTTTTTTTTTATTTACTGGATATTCTCCAGGGTTTGGAAAACATATAACTGGGCGTCCACCAGGTTGGATCACATATAACTCGGCGTCCACGAGGTTGGATCACATATAACTCGGCGTCCACGAGGTTGGAGCACATATAACTCGGCGTCCACGAGGTTGGAGCACATATAACTTGGCGTCCACGAGGAAAATTTTATTTGATTTTTTTATTTTTTTTTATTATTATTATTACACATTTTTTATTATTATTATTATTTATTATTTTTTTTTTTTATTTTTTTTTTTTCTAAACTGGATATTCTCCAGAGTTTGGATCACATATAACTCGGCGTCCACGAGGTTGGATCACATATAACTCGGCGTCCACGAGGCTGGATCACATATAACTCGGCGTCCACGAGGTTGGATCACATATAACTCGGTGTCCACGAGGTTTAGTGTTTATCGTGGCTTCCCACTTCTATTTTGACATGTAATATATTTTTTGTGTATTCTCAAAAAGTATTATGAATGTACTCATGTAATGTAATGCAAAGAAAAATTCTAAGTGACAAATCTTTATTTTAATATACATACATATATAAATGTTTTTTTTTTTTTTTTTTAAACTTTTTATTTTGCTTTAAAACTCTTTTTTTTCTTTTTATTTTTCAAAAAATGATATGAATGTACTCATATGATGTCATGCAGAGAAAAATTCTAAGTGACAAATCTTTATTTTAGTATATATATATATTTTATTTAAAATTATTATTATATATATTTTTTATTATTATTTTTTTTATTTATTATTTTCCCCCTTTTTTTTTGTATATATCTTTTATTCCTCGTTCATAATATTTATTTGCTAGGTCGTTATCTTCTCCGTCATTTGAGAATCATTCGTGAACTCAGCTTGTTGTTGATCTTCGGACACAGTTTTTTTTTTCTTCTTTTTTTTTTTTTTTTTTTAACATACGCAATGGGCGGACGGAATTAGGGTGGCGAATGAATTTGAGGTGGGCTTTTTGGCTTTGATGAATAAAAGTTAGGGATTGAGATAATAGTTTCTGAAAGCTTGATAGGTATGAGTAAGAAAGTTGGATAACACTTTATAAATTCAAAAATTCAACACAATTATGACATTTTTGATAACCACAGCCTATGCATAATATTTCCTAACAGCATCTGAGTTTATCGGGTTCTCGAGTTCGTCCCCGTCCATATTAGTGAGAACCAAAGCCCCTCCCGAAAATGCCTTCTTGACAACATAAGGACCTTCGTATTTCGGGGTCCATTTACCCCTTGGATCTTGATGCCTCAAGATGATCTTTTTCAAAACAAGGTCTCCTTCTTGGAAATTTTTGGCCCTCACCTTCTTCCCATAGGATTGGATCAACCTTCTTTGGTAGAGTTGTCCATGACAAATTGCAGCCAACCTCTTTTCTTCAACGAAGTTCAGTTGATCGTATCGTTTTTGCATCCATTCTGATTCACTAATCCCGGACTCCAAGATGACCCTTAGTGACGGGATTTCCACTTCTATGGGCACCACAACTTCCATTCCATAGACCAACGAATACGGTGTAGCTCCTACAGAAGTTCTCACAGTTGTTCTGTATCCGTGCAAAGCATACGGTAACATTTCATGCCAGTCTTTGTAGGTTAATGCCATCTTCTGCACTATTTTCTTGATATTTTTGTTAGCAGCTTCCACTGCCCCGTTCATCCTGGGTCGATAAGGAGTAGAATTATGATGTCTGATCTTGAACTGAGTACATAATTCTTCCATAGCCTTGCTATTGAAGTTCTTGGCATTATCTGTTATTATTCTTTCCGGAAGCCCATATCGACATATAATGTTGTTCCGAATGAATTTTTTCACAACTGCGCTGGTCACATTAGCATAAGAGGCTGCTTCCACCCATTTGGTGAAGTAGTCTATGGCCACTAAAATGAAACGATGTCCGTTAGAAGCCTTTGGTTCGATAGCTCCGATGACATCTAGTCCCCACATTGAGAAAGGCCATGGAGCAGTCATCACATGCAATGATGTAGTTGGTGCGTTTGAATTATCCGCGTAGATTTGGCATTTATGGCATTTTTGGACATATTTGGCACAATCAGATTCCATATTAGACCAATAATATCCCATCCTTAGGATTTTCCTGGACAAAGCGTGCCCCCCAAGATGTGTTCCACAGAAACCTTCGTGGACTTCTTCGATCAGACGTTTACTCTGCGCACTGTCTACGCATCTTATCAGAGTTGTGTCAAAGTTCTTTTTCTAAAGTATTTCTCCGCTGAGGAAGAAACCTGCAGCTAGCCGTCTCACTGTTCTCTTGTCTGTTTCAGATGCCCCCAATGGATAGGTCTTGAATTGGATGTAATTTTTGATATCGTAGTACCAAGGTTTCTCGTCGTACTCTGGTTCAATGTGGCTGCAGTATGCTTGGGATTCCCTCAGCTCGATCTCTATTGCTGGTAGGTTATTGCACTTCTCCAGCTCAAAAGATGAGGCCAATGTCGCTAGGGCATCTGCCATTTGGTTTTCCGACCTCGGCACGTGCTCGAGTTGGATATGTTGAAAGTTCTCGAGCATTTCTAAGATATACTCTTGATACGGAATCAACTTAGCATCTCGAGTCTCCCATTCTCCTTTAAGTTGGTTTATCACCAAAGCGGAATCCCCAAAAACTTTCAGTTTGTTGATGCGCATATCCAGGGCGGCCTTGATTCCCAAGGCACACGCTTCATACTCCGCTACGTTGTTTGTGCACGTGAAGTACAATCTTGATGTAATAGGGAAATGCTTTCCCTCTAGTGATGTCAAAACAACCCCTATTCCATGGCCCAAAGTGTTTGATGCCCCGTCAAATCTCATGATCCAGTAGTCTGAATGTTCTGTCTCTTTTTCAGTAGTGAATGTTTCTTCATCTGGGAGAGGCACGTCTAGCGGTGTTGAGGTCCTGGGTTTTCTGCTAAGAAATTTGATATTGCTGATCCTTTGATAGCCTTTTGAGGAATGAACACGACGTCGTATTCTGCTAACATCACTTGCCATCTCGCAATTTTTCCTGTAAGGGCCGGTTTCTCAAAAATGAACTTGATTGGGTCCATCATGGATATCAAACGGGTGGTGTTGTTCAACATATAGTGTCTCAAACGATGGGCAGACCATATCAGCGCAGCGCATGTTTTTTCTACTGGTGTGTACCGTGATTCACAATCTGTGAATTTCTTGCTGATGTAGTATATGGCGCGCTCTTTAGTTCATGATTCATCTGCTTGTGCCAAGAATGCCCCCATGGAATTTTCGCAGACTGTTAAGTACAACAATAAGGGTTTGTCTGGGTTCGGCGGGTGAAGGATTGGTGGATTCTGCAGATACTCTCTGATCTTGTCAAAGGCTAACTGGCATTCATGGTCCCACGTACCCGGATTGTTTTTCCTTAGTAACTTAAAAATGGGCTCGCATTTTGTTGTCATTTGCGCAATGAAGCGAGCGATGAAATTTAGCCTCCCTAAGAAACCTCTGACTTCCTTCTCCGTTTTTGGGGGTTGCATTTCTCTTATTGCTTTGATTTTGGAAGGATCTGCTTCAATTCCCCTTCTGCTGACGATAAAACCTAGCAATTTTCCAGCAGTGACGCCAAACGCACATTTTGCGAGGTTTAGCCTAATATTGTACTTTCTTAACCTTTGAAAAACCTTTCTCAAGACTTCCACATGATCTTCATTTTCTCTCGATTTAGCCACCATGTCATCAACATACACTTCCATCTCTTTATGGATCATGTCGTGGAATAGTGTTACCATCGCCCTTCGGTAGGTAGCTCCAGCGTTCTTCAGTCCGAATGGCATTACTTTGTAGCAAAATGTCCCCCAGTAAGTTATGAACGTGGTCTTCGCTCGATCAACAGCGTCGATCAATATCTGGTTGTATCCTGAGTACCCATCCATCAGGGAGAGCATAAAGTATTCTGCCGTATTATCTACTAATACGTCTATATGGGGTAACGGGAAGTTGTCTTTGGGACTTGCTCGGTTCAAGTCTCGGTAATCCACACACATTCTTACTTTGCCATCCTTTTTCGGTACTGGGACAATGTTTGCTACCCACTCAGGGTAATTTGAGACAGCCAAGAAACCAGCATCGAATTGTTTCTTTGATCTTAAGGAGCGTCTCAGGTCTCATCCTTCTCAGCTTCTGCTTCACTGGTTTGAACTCAGGCTTAATTGGGAGTTTATGTACCACTATATCCGTGCTTAATCCTGGCATATCCTCATAAGACCAAGCGAATACGTCCTTGTACTCTCTCAACAAGGCTATCAACCTCTCTTTAAACTCCACATCCAGTGACGCGTTTACTTTGGTTTCTTGAGGCTTTTCTTCCGTACCCAAATTCACTGTTTCCAACAACTCATCTTGAGGTTCCATGCCCTTTTTCTGCCTTTCTAAACTTTCCTCTATCTCTGCAGGCACTTCTTCATCGAACTCTTCCTCTGAGTCAATCTCATGTACTGGGTAGTCAAAGTTATGCATAGGCTCATGGTTATTAATTATGTCATTTTCATGATCGTCCCTGAATGAATAAAATGCGTATGAATATGGGAAAAAAATGGGGTAGGAAAGAGAAAGAGATGATATGGAGATGATATAAATGGGAAATGCGTATTTATAGAATTTATTTTGAAAAGGGTGCCCCAAACATATTAGCTTCTTTAAATCTTAGGCATAATTTAAAGAGTGAGCTACAAGACTCATTACATCAGAACTGGCAAATTGCGAACTTTCCAGTTTCGCGGTTCGTTCTCACACGTTGTCACCCAGTTCGGAGCTTCGACTTTTCCTTCCCCCTCTAGTATAGCCGCAACTGACGGGTCATGACGTCCTACACTCTTGAAGGTGAAATTTATGTGTGGAATCGGTATAGGATCATCCTCTAACTCCTTATTTTTGAGCCTGGCCAGACGCTTTCCCCTCAACTGTGTGCGAAATCTTGCCTTATCTTCATGAGTGAGCTGATATCCAAGTCCTTCGCGGAAACAGTTACTGCTAGTGGTGAAGTCTGTCTCCTTTTGATTCTTCCACTCTTCAGGCCTTCGTCCTTTAATCATTTCTTTGGCCACCATTATTGATACTCCTGATAGTTTGGGAATCAGATAGTGTGCCCCCGTCTCCGTGTAAACTGCATTCACTATTTCGAACACTTGAAAAGAACTTTCGACTGCGTCTTCAGTTTCCTCTATGTAGGGCATGGATGAACATTGGCTGACAAACATGTCTTCCTCTCCTGAAACTTCCACTAGTTGACCATCCACAATGAATTTGACTTTCTGATGGAGCGAGGACGGGACAGCCCCTGCTGAGTGGATCCAGGGTCTCCCGAGTAACATGCTATAGTTCGGATGAATGTCCATCACTTGAAACGTAATGTTGAAAACCGTCGGCCCTATCTGAATAGGCAAATCTACATCTCCCATCACAGCTCTCCTTGTCCCATCGAATGCTCTTACAAACACATGACTCGGTCGAATGTACGAGCTGTCAACCGGGAGCTTGGCCAAGGTTGTTTTCGGCATAATGTTCAGTGATGAGCCATTGTCAACCAGCACCCTGGCTACTGAGAATTCTTTGCATTTTACAGATATGTGCATGGCTTTGATGTGTCCTGTTCCCTCACATGGTAACTCGTCATCCGTGAAGGTTAAGTAGTTCGTTGCTGCTACATTCCCCACAATATCACTCAAATTCTCTACCGATATATCGTGGCAAACATATGCCCGGTTCAAAACCCTAAGCAGAGCATTTCGGTGTGATTCAGAAGTCAGGATCAGAGATAGCAACGAGATTCTTGCCGGAATCTTATTTAACTGTTCAATCACTTTGTACTCGCTTTGCTTCACTATCCTTAGGAATTCGAGTGCATCATGGTCAGATATGGCGTTCTTGATGGGCGATGCTTCAAAATCATCCTCAATGGGAATCTCTCCTTCTTTCCCTTTTCCTTTCCGACATCGGTCAATCTCTTCCTGGCGCCTCTTTGCGATGTCTTCTGAAACAAAAACCCTTCCACTTCTGGTTAAACCGGAGATTCCAGAGATGTCTTCTCTACCCGTGGCGTTGTTGCAAGCTTGGGTGACAATGACGCTATTGTATACTCAAGGAACTCTTTTATCACTCTCGTAAGGAAACGGCGAAGGAGTCTGAATCTCTATCTTGGGGATAGAAGTCATGTGGTTTTCTGTGCCCTGGATTTCCTTTGGCTCCCAGTTTATAATCAAAGGGATTGGTTCTTTTGATTCTTCCCCATGTAACATGTTCACTGTGCGGGCCTGCTCGATCTTTCTTCCAAACCTCAAATGCCCCATGTCCATATATTCCTGTACTTTTGCTCTGAATTCTCCACATTTTTGAATTGAATGTTCCACGTCTTCTCCATGATACCAGCAACTTCCTTTTCCACTTCCTTCGGTAATCAGTCCAGCCTGACACATGGCCTGGTACACCTGTCCCATTGGCATGATAACGCTGCCTACTTGTGTTTTGTACTCATACCAATCCTCGTCCATGACTGCATTAGTACCAGAGGTGTTGCCATGAGTTGGGAGAGGGTTGCTTTTCACATCTGGTTTTGAACTAGACTGGTTGAATTTGAGCCATTCTGCTCGCACCAAATGTTGCACTTTTCTTTTGAACACTAAGCATCTTTCGATTGAATGTCCGGCACCTCCATCATGAAACTCACACTTCTCGTTTGGATCATACCACTTTGGATATGGTGGTGTTACAACCTGGGCCGGAATCATTGCAATCTGCCTATTTTTTAAGAGCTGCGGGAACAACTCAGCGTAAGAAACTGGGATCGGATCGATTGGCTCGTATTCTCTCTTTTTCACGGGCCTTTGATTTCCATAGCCATTATCCTGAGGTATATTCGCCACATAACCCTCCTGAGGTCTAGCTGGTTTGTAAACTGAAGTTTCTGGACTAATCTCCACCATGTGAGTTTCCTCTTTTCTTTTAAAGCCGTTTGTAGCCTTTTTAATCCCAGATTTGTCTTGAAGGGTCGTATCCAAACGCCCATTCCTTAGAACCACGTCTATCCTTTCTCCAGCTGTGACAAAGTCAGAGAACTTGACTGTACTATGCGCGATCAGAGCACCATAGTATGGTTGTTGTAGAGTTTCCAGAAAGATGTTGATCATATCTTTTTCTGACACGGGCGGTTTAATTTCAGCGGCCTTGTCTCTCCAACTCATCGCGTACTCACGGAATGTTTGATCTTTGCCCTTTTGATTGTTCCTCAAGTCTTCCCGAGTAGGGGCTAGATCCATGTTATGTCTATACTGCCTCATAAAAGCGTCTGCTAGGTCTTTCCATTTCCGCACATGTGCTCTTTCCAATTGCATATACCATCTGAGGGCTTGCAGGCTCTCTTGGAACACTTGTATCAGTATTTTATCATCGCTAGCATATGATCCCATTTTTCGACAGTACATGGTTAGGTGATCCTTGGGACATGAGAGGCCCGAGAACTTCTCGAAATCAGGAGTTCTAAACTTATGTGGCATGACGACATCGGGTACCAGGCATAAGGCTTTTGCATCCACCACATCATAACTGCCTTCCATCGACCTTAAGCGTTCTTCCAGCATCTCGAAACGATCTTCATCAAACTTGGACTCTTCATATTCCGGTATTTCCACATCCTCCTTGTTCTTGTAAGGTCCATTCTTCCCACCAGAATTTTCTCCTTCGTTTTCTTTTGATTTCTCAACTCTAGGGGGTTTTGAGCCTTCGGTGCTTAGCTCTTTCTCAACCAACTTCATCAGTAAGGCCATTTGCTCTTTCAGCTCTTGGACTCCAGACAACTGTTCCTTCATCTGCTCTAACTCTTCACGCATCTGTCCACTCATGATTCTTGTCTTTGACCGAGTTTGATAACGACCAGCCAGCAAAATATTATGTTCTGATGATTCTGTTATTTTGTAAAAACATAGGGGTTCAGTTTTTGTTTTATCGCTTTTTATATTTTTGTTTTGAAAATAGAACAGGAATGATGCAAGATTTTTTTTGTGAATATAAAAGTAATAGTAAAAATAGATAATATTAGTTCGACAAAATAACGTTTCATTAATAGCGTTCATACATAATATCAAAATAACATATAAGCATAGATATTCGACGACATTCTCATTCTTCAAGTGAATCTCCCATAATCTCCCATCTCTCCGATGATCCCATCTAGGTATGCAGACAAGTTTGCCTCTGGAGTATCCATTATCACTACTTTTTCTTTGAGCCTGGCCAGATTCTTTGACATGGTTCTAGCCCTTGTAGCTGAAGTTCGGATGAAGTTAGTAGCTTCCACTATCTGCCGGTCTGTCTTTTCCCTTTCTTCTCGGTAATACTGTAACTCCTGACTCATGTTTTCCAGCTGCCTCTGTTTGACTTGGCACACCTCATTCATTTCCTGATTCCTCTCAGTCATCTCATTGCGGTACTGCTGGTATTCCTCCATCAATGCTCGGTTGGAGTTCTCTAAGTCAGCTATCTTTCCTTGCATTTGTAGATCTTCTTTTTCTTGCGTCATCGGTTCCTTCCTCTTTTTCGGGATAACTCTCTTAGGGCGAACAACACGAGGTGAAGCAAATCTATTCAGTCTAGCTTGTACCCAACTGAGATACTCAGGGTTGGCCGAGATGTTCGAGGCTACAATGACTTTCTTTATTTTTCTCCATGCCATGATATATTTTCTGATGATATTTTTAACACCGAAGTCACTGTATGCAAAGGTCGACTGCTCCAAACCCGAAGTGGCTGGTATGAATTGTGCGGCCCCAAACTGTCTCCGCACCATGCAAGGAGCGTAACAAGTTCCTCCCCAAGGTCCCAAAAGTGGTACATAAGGATAATTTCGACATCTGAAAATTGACACTCTTTCGCCGTTCCATTGGGCCTTATCCATTTTCTCTTTGATACCGAGCTTTGTGGCCATATGGCGAGCCCGAACGTAGCGATGTGATTCTTAAGGTTGCTGTAGTTTTTAGTGTAGTCAATTTCTGGGAATCCGAAGTCCTCTGGGCATTTGAAATGGCTTATGGCCCAGATACACAAAAGTCGACCACATCCTTCGAAATTTCCCCCAATCATTCTGCATTTATCTAGTGCCCTGAAGGTTTCGGCCAATATGCCGATAACGGGATTCACCCCAGCTTTTTGGATGACTTTGGAGAAGAAAATAATCACCCTTGAATCTATCTTTCCACTTTGTTTCGGGAATAAGACTAAACCATATATTAGTAGCGCCAACATCCTTAAGCCTAATTCATTGTTCAGGTTGTTCAATGCCACTCCCATTATTTCGTTTGTGTCAATTTCATGATCGATCTCCCAGTCATCTAACTCGTCAGCGTGTTTACCCATCATGTTGGCTAACTGTCTTTTCGCCTTTTCATCCTTGGTGTGTTCATATAACCTGTTTTCATCTCCTTGCTCGATGTTGAGGAGTTGGTGGTATTCCTCGAGCGTCGGGGATAGGTCGATGTCCCCGAAAGTGAAGCATTTGTAACTGGGGTTCCAGAAATTGACTAGAGCTCTCACCAAAGGAACGTGCTCTCGGACTAACACAAGCTGGGCGATCCATCCGTACTGAGCGTTGAAGCTCCTAAGGGACGGGCCGGTGAGACTGGCTACCATGGTCTTCAGTATATTCAAATCACTCTGAATGTGGCTAGTCTCGTTTGTTCCATAGGGAATGAGTTCCTCTTGACTTGTCACACTGTCTCCATTAGCCCTATGCTCTTCTAAAGACCATCTTGCCACTGCAGTTTCGTGAAGTAGCTCTGCCATACTGGAAACGAGAGATGCCATGAGAATGTCGAATATCCCTGCTTATATACATTTTGATAAATAGGCATGAAGAATAAAAATGAAGGTTAGAACTTGTCAAAAACATGAAAACCATGAAATATTTTTAAAAATGCATGTATGATTTGATTTCCCTTTCTGAATTATAAGCATAACATTTGAACCATTTCTTTTCTCAAAGCCTATTTCATTTCATAAGTAGAAGGGACATAGTCCATTACATAAAAACGTGGAAGGATCACATCTTTGATAACATTTTTTTTATTTATTTTTTTATTTATTTTTTTTTATTATTTTTTTTTTAGACTTGATCCATTCCACTACAACATGCTACTACAAAGCTGGCCTCTATTAATTTTCTTACGGGTTCTAAAAAGGAAGATATCCCTAATAGAACTGGTAGGAAAGGCTATTCAAAAGAGTTATCTCTGATGTGCCGGACAACTAGTTCTTCTCTCTCTTGAGGGTCATATGGGTGACCGAGGTGGAACTCTGACCCTTCTCGTATGTCTCTATCCCCCAGGTGCCGAGTTGTGGTACTAAAGTTCCTGGAGGGTTCATTCCTTGATCAGTATCGATTCCCTGTTCTTTGAACCATTTTGCCCCCAAATGTTCGTTTTCCCATCCAAAATCTTCAAGAGGTCTCCCAGAGTTAATGGTCGCGTCTTCGCTCATCATCATTCTCATTACCGTGTTGAGGTGAGCTGCATACCCTTGTTCTTCCCAATCTAACACAGTGTGGTGGGCAAACTCCTCTAGTTCTTGAACTCCTTCAAACCCCATTTCAAAATCGTACGGCTCTGTTTTCACGGTCCTCAGTTCTGGTTCTTGGACTGGTATTTCGGCTTGTGTTTCCATGGGCTCTGGCTCTTGGTTTTCTTCTTCAGTTTAGATTTTCATCGGCTCTGGTTCTTGGACCTCCTCCATTGATGCTGGCTCCTGGATTTCCTCCATTGGTGCTGGCTCTTGGAATACAAATTCCATGTGGTGTACCTCAAAATCCTCATATACTACTCCAAGTCCTTGCACTGCTTCATTCTGAGCTTCGAAATCCTCCGGCCAAAGATCCGCATCAGCCCATCCTACGTAGAAGTCCATGTTGTCATCTATCCAGAGCTGGTCGTCAGGGCGAGGGAAGTAGTTGATTTGGCAATGTTGATGCATTTCTCGCCAATCACCATCTTCGTCCAAAGGGGTATCGATTTCCTCGAGAGTCTTTCCATAATGAAGTTCGAACAGACGTCTGTAGGCTTTGAGAACAGGTATAGGCAGAATTTGAGGGAGAAGCTTAATTCTCCCATCAAAACAGTAATTGCAAGGATCTAATAACTCAGGGGGTACTTCTGACGGATTCATCCCATTGACCCTCACTAGCAGATCCTTTATCCACCTCCATTTGGTCTTATGCTTAATTGGATTGGTCATTGGGTTTTCACGGAAAGATGCCTCTAGGTAGAAGCGTCTGTGAGTTCGACAACGTACTGAGTTTCCTGGTTCGATTGTCAGCACATCCCACATGTTGAAGATAAAAAGCCCATAAGGGAGTTCAGAAGGTTCTTCGAGAAGCCCAAACCAGTGATCGAGAGATGCAAACTGAATTAAGAACTTGAGGAAATAAGGTTCGTGTCCTTCTTCACTTATCCATATGTTTATACAACTGAGTAGATATGGCCGATCTATGATTAATGCGGTTCTTCCCAGTTTTGCCATGGCGAACAAAAGAACAAAAGCCTCCATCGGGAATGTCATATAATCTTCCGCCGATAGGTAAAAACAACTGAGATGGGGAAAGGCCGGATGCCAGTCAAGGAATTTGAGTGGAGATTCATGGATTCCGTATTTCTGGAAGAGAAACAACTGCATTCCTCGCACAGTCTCAGTGGTGTTAACAACCAATACCCTTTGAGCTAGGTCTAAAATGATGTCATCGGGGAAATTCATAGCTCCTTCTAAATTATTATCCATGTCCTACGCTTCATTAAAAGAATGGTTCATTTGTTAATTTCATAATTCGTTCAGGGAAATCATGCGATGATGAAATGCAATGCGTGTAAGAACAGATCAGGACCACGAAAGACAAATCATATGTATTCATGATGCAAGTCCTAAAGGGTTACACCTGCACAAAAGGGTTCGCTTCTAATGTGTAGCTCTTGGTCTAAAGTCTAGACGCGTGGTTCTGAAATCCTTAACCCCACCACAACTAGTAGGGAAGTCCAATTTGAGTTGAGAGCGTTTCAGGACCTTATCCCCGATTTCTCGAGGGGTATCCGTACTTTGCCTCGTCCTAAGTATCCTAAAAGGGTAGATCATAACATGACCTTTTCGAATGTGAAGTAGTGTGATATATTCAATGCAATATAAAAAATGAAAATAAAGAATTCGAACAATATAGTGTAGCAAGTAAACATAATATCAAAGCACATTTGTCCCCAACAGAGTCGCCAGCTATCGCGCCCCCGACGAAAGGGGTGGGTCCGCCGGACGCGGAGCGCGAGGCTGCTCTCGCTCTCTCTATCTGCTTCTTTTTGTGTAACGGATAAAGCCTCGTTTTCAGGGACTCCATCAGTTTGTGAAGAGTTCGAGTCGCCACCAATCATCTTATACGGTCTGATTAGATAACCGCTATATAGATTGACTCTGTTATTAAGTGTTTGGATAATTGACTGGTCTCAGAGACTTGGGTTCAATAGCTTATAATGTTTACTTGCTTTTAACGATGGTTTTTAAAAGTTATAACATAACTTTTGTAAATTTAGTATTCAAGTGAAATGACCATTTTCCTCGTATCCTATAGTATCGTATGATTATAACATAACCATACTTATTTTTATTTTTTTGTTTTAGGATAACGACGAAGAATGATTATTTTACTATTAAAGTGTTTAGGTTATATATTTTTTAAAATTTGTTAGGATTTTTGGATTTCGTTTACGTTTATTACATAATCGTAAACGAAGTTTTTGGTCTTGGATAAAACGCAGTCATTATGCTTGTACCAAGTTTATGGGTCTAGTATTTACAGTAAAGAAATTAACAATTTCTTTTGATATATACATATGTACTGAACCACCTCGAATATTTTATTTCACATATTTATAACATAAATATGTTTAGGAAACGTATATTTTCGAGGAAGGTCCTAATTAGGTTTATAGGAGAAATATGGCATAGTTTGTTCTTATGAGTTAAGTTAGATTGAAGGACCTAAAGTTATTGGAAGGAGGAGTTTTGGGGTCTATTTAAAAATTAGAGTTAAGTTTAGGGGTCAATTTGATTAAAGGGTTGATGGGTTGATCCGGGCCCTTAATCATTTGAATGAACGGCCAAGATCAAACCTCTAACTTTTTAACCTAATTAAACCTAAGCTACATCTCCTCCCCACTTGCACTTCTCTCTTCCTCTCTCTAAAAAAAACGAAAGTCCTCCTTCTCTCTCTCGGAATAGTGCCGCTGCCTCTCCAAACGGTGCTACCGCCGCCGCTGCCTCTCCAAACGGTGCTACCGCCGCCGCTTCCTCTTCGCCGGCGACAACTAAACCATCCTCTCTTTTCTCTCGGCTTCCTCTTCTTTCTTTTCTTTTCTTTTAAACGCGACCACCTCTCCTTCTCTTCTAAACCACGATGACAGCCCCCCCTTTCTTCTTCTCGGTTCCCGTTTCCGGTAACCTTACGACGGCGGTGATGATTAGAAGCTCTATTTCTGGTGAGTTGTTTGACATCTCGGTTTTTTTTGTAAGTTTTTTTTGTGGATTTGATGTCTGGCTGGGTTATGTCGGTTTCAATGGTTTTGATTGGGGTGTTTTTCGGGTTATTTCAGGGATGATTTCCGGTGACGGATGGCTGAGGCTGAGGCAGAGGCAGCGGGTGTGGTGGCCGGAAACAGGAGGTGAAGATCTTCAGAGATTGAGGTAGTGTTTCTCTTTGGTTTGCATGTTGATGAATCTCTTAACTTTCAGTAAATTCGGTGCTGGATTATAGATTAGTTGATTAGGTTTTTGATGCTTTCTGATTTGGGGTTTTCAGGAAGTTTCCCGGAGGGTTTCCGGCGGTTTCAGCGACGGCGTCCGGCGGAACAGTAGCTGTGACGACGAAGGCAGCGGCGACGGCGGTCGGAGATCGAGGCAGCGACCTAACTCTCAAAGGTAAGAACTTTTCTCTGTTTTTTGTTTACCTGTAGATCCGTGGATCTACTTGTATTCGCTGAACTGTTTATTAGGATATAATGATTTATATGGCGTGATTTCTGATATTAGCGATATTGTGTTAACTTTGTTTGTTCTTGTCTCGTTCAATGAGCTTGAGAGTTAGATCTTATGACATAAAATCTTTGTGTTCTCCACTCTGTGACGTTTATGTGCTTTTGGCTGTTATATGAGTTTATGGGTTCCTAATTCATTTTAGTATGCTAGAGGGTTAGATGTCGGATTTTGTGAGGTAGAGTTTTTGCCTTGGTTGCTTAATGATGGTTCATGGGGATTTAGTCAGTGTGTGAACTTATTTGTCGCTATGTTTATGGATTTTTGTTGTGAAATATCAATTAACCTTCATGATCTTACTAGGTAAAATCTAGGCAAAGTATTATTGATTTTCATGTATGGTTGAACTAATTAGAAAGTTAAATAAGCTCGAATATGTTTCCTTAATTATTTCGATTTCTCCTATCCTTTTTAACTGCCTATGTTTTTTTGTAAGGGTTCGAGGGAAGAAAAAAAGAAAGGAAGGCACGTTCCGAGGTAAAATGCAATAACATTGCACTTTTTGGTTTATGGGAATCATATATATATACTAATCTCATTTTTGTTTCCTAGGTCGTCTTGTTTCGTCATTCGAACCCGGGAGAGATCAAACGGAGAAAAGCTCTATATTATATTTTTTAAATTATAATTTTTTTTAATGGGTTTGTAATAATTTGGCCATTTAACTTATTTTTTGGTGAGGTCGGGTTTGGGTTTATGCATGCGTGAAGTGTTAGACTAAGTAATTGAGGTTTTAAGGTGAAAAGAAAAAGAATATGCATAAATAGATGAAGAAAAAAAATGAATGAAATGGAGTAAAAATATATAGAATGAAAACTATAACGAATAGATTAATTAGTAAAGATTAGAACCTGTGTATTGAATGTCGTATAACCGAGTTCGACCAAGTCTTCCTCCCTTTCCCTCTGAATCACTATAGTGAGTGAAGAAAAGACAAAGGTAGATTACACCAGAAAAAGCTTGAAAATTTGTTAAGTAGATTCTTAACTAAAATGTCTCAGCAATACTTTACTCTTTTAGAAACTTTCTATTTTCAGACAAGAAAAGATTTCTGGTCCCAACTTCACTTTCAGAAAAATCAATCGTCTTGTTTTCACTCTCTGGTTCCTCTTCAAAAAAAAAAGGTCCCTTTCCTAAAATGGAAACTTTCCTTTTATAGGAAGGGAAAGTCAGAAATTACAGTTTTACCCTCCCATAATTTACTTCACTATTCACTACAGTAAAATTATCCGTTACACTGTTCACGCTACAGTGAAATCTGCCGCCCACTATTCCTTTTACTGTTCACTGTTCACTATCATGCTACAGTGATTTTGACTCTGGTCTTGGCTGAGTCAACACTCCAAATTTAATGGCTTCGTCTTTTTCTGTCTTGTCTTCTCATGATTTGTTTGATTCTGGTGAATGTAGCTGAATTTGGACTAATTGATTTGCTGTTTTGAGTAATCAAATGACCTTTACTTGATGAACTGTCAGTCAACTGTCTGTCTGGAGGCGCCGTTTTTTCTCTTGTCCAAGATTCTGAGTCGAACGTGGCTTTAATCCAACTATTTTAGTGATCACGGTGTAGACTTGCGAATGTTTTGTGAACTTGTGAGGATCCCGACATTGAAGAGCAAGCTTCCAAGCTTTATTATGTTTTCTTTATTTCAGACATGTACTTTCAACAATAGCATTGATAATAAAGGGCTTGTCGTTCTTTTCTTTTTCAGATGCTTTTCTTCTTTGCACTTCTATTTTGTATTCTATTTTGTAAGACATTGGGACGCCTTTTATTGTGGTCCTGCAAAAGAACAAAAGAACTCCCTTTCTCGGGGCTTTATTGACATCTATAAAGTTATTGACTGACAATATAAATGCAAGATAATTTATTTATTATTCATGAATGTGGCGTTAACTGACCTGTTGAATTAATTATAGTACACCATAAAATGAGCGGTCCACAACGGACCGCAAAATCTACGGCCACTAACGTGCCGACAGAAATGTGCGGTCCCAAGCGCACCGACACATTAGACGGCCAAGATCGTTCGATCATGGACGGCCTAGATCATTTCAGGTTTTCTATATAATTCAAGTCACTTTCGATCATTTTTACTTCAAAACACTCAACTTAAAAATTCATCATGCATTACCGCCTTAATCGTGAAGCGCAGGAGCAACAAGAGCGTCATGAGGAGATGGTTCGACGGATTCACGAAGAAAATGAGCAGAAAACTATGGCCATAACAATAGGCTTAGTTATGTTTCTCCTTGTGGTGATGCTTATTGTCGCTGATTATCTTCGTCGTCTTGAGCGGGGGAGATAACATCTTCTCTTGAATTCTCGTTTTCCTTTTTTATGCTTCTTTCCTCGCTTCCAGATCGTATTCTTCTTTTTTCAGAGCATAATCTTTTTGCGGGGATGAAATTTTCTCTTGAGTTTTCGTTTTCCCTTTTTTAACGTCTTCCTCTTTTTTCCTTTTCTTTTTTGTTGCTTTTTTTTGTAGTTTCTCTTTCGGCGAAGTACATCAGAAAATTAGGATTTTCTGCTTTTCACTTTTGACGTTGTAATTTTGAAGGGTACAATATTTAATGCAAATTGGCCTTGTCCTTCTTTTTATATTATGATTTAAAACCGGACAAAAATGGGTATCTACATTCATTTCCATTACAGCCTTGACTTTTCTGGGTTAACTTCAACCCCTTTTCCGCTTAGTATGAACCCCATGAACTTTCCCGCCTTTGCACCAAATGTGCATTTTTCTGATATCCTGCTGATGATCTTCCATCTTCTTACTTTTTATAATCATGTCATCAACATAGATAGAGAAGTTGTCGCCTGCTTTATCCGAAAAGATTTTGTTCATCATTCGCTGGTAAGTTGCTCCAGCATTCTTTAACCCAAAAGGCATGACTTTGAAGCAATATGTCGCCTGATGAGTTATGAAAGATGTTTTGATTTCATCCGCCTTCTCCATTGGGATTTGATGATAACTAGATTTGACATCCGTGAAGGATAATGTTTCAAATCCAGCTATCCCATCAACCAGAATATCAATATTAGGCAGCGGGTACATATCTTTTGGGCAAGCCTTGTTGAGGTCTGTGAAATCCACACACATGCGATATGTGCCATTCGGCTTCTTTACAAGAACCACATTCGCCAACCATTGAGGATAAGTAACCTCTCGAATGGCATCCGACTTTAGCAAATCTGCAACCGCTTCCTCAATAGCTTTATGTCGCTCGGGAGCTTGACCTCTTTTCTTCTGCTGTTTGGGGATTGCATTTTTATCCACATTGAGCTTGTGAGTGGCGACTTCTGGATTTATCCCTTTGAGGATTTCCCCAAGCCCAACGAATACGGATTCGCACTCCCTCAATAATGCTATAATCGCTTCTTACACTTCATTAGCAAGGCCTTTGGCGATCTTCACATTCTTCTGATCAGTTATGGCGAACAACTCGGACTCGCCCAACGTCTCTGCTGGCAACTTATCCTCTTCTTTTTCCCCTTCATCCTCGGGCCTCATCTCCAAAGACAAAGTATAAGCTTTTTGGGATATCAATTGATCACCTTCTACTACAACTCACCCTTGATGTGTGGGTAAGTGTAGAGACAAGTGCTTCATCGATATCAAGGACTATGTCTCTAAAAAAAAAAGGCCTTCCTAAGATGATATTATATGCCAATGGGATATCCACTATAGTGAATTCTAAATCACGTTGCTAGCGCAGACCCTTATCGCTCATCTCTGTCTCCAGAATAACTTGGCCATTCGCTTGGGAAGAATGTCCATTGAACCCCGAGATATCCATGTAAGTATGTTTAATTCGCTCATCATTAATATTTAACTAGTTAAACGTTTCCTGTGTAACAATGTTACAGGAGCATCCAGTATCAACCAATACTCGCTTGATATCCCATCCATCAACAGAGATAGTGATCACCAAAGCATCTGCGTGCGGTACACTTATCCTGACAAACGGATGTTGGCCCGAAATATGAGTATATAAAGACTAGAGGGGGTGAATAGGATTTATTGCCTTTTTAAAACTATTATTTTCTCTTTAAAATATTTTGCCTATTAAATAATCAACTATAAAAGATTTTGCGGAATATTTAGTTGATTAAAAGATGAGAGAAAATAATCGAATTTAGCACAGATAATCACAAGCAATTATAGATAAAGCTTAAAGCAAAGCAAGTGATTAAAAGACAATAATAAAGAGAGTAGGGATAGAAAGATTAGACGCAGAGCATTTATCCAAGTTCGGTCTCCCTGTGAGCCTAGTCCTGTCCCCGAGAGCACCTCTCGAGATTTTCAACTAAGGATTTCTTTACGGGCAGAAATCAAGCCTGAGACAGTTCTCACAATCCGAGACACTGCCAGCAAATACCTCTACCAGTATTTACTCTCTCGAGCTCCAAGCGTCGAGTGACTTCTCTTAGTTTTTCTCAAGCTAAACTAAGAAACTTATGGCACTTTTACAGGCTCAGTGATAACCTCCTAAGCTTGTGGGTGCGTAAGAACCTATTTACTTTTCAAGGCTAAGCAAAAATCTCCTTTACACTTTTATCGGGATCTAGTGTTAAACCCAAGATTAAACCCCATCGTTTAATCTTTTACAATGATTTGAATGAAAGAATATAACACTCAAACTCTCGTTGTAATGTTTAAAGGAAAATGTAATCAAAACTTGCTTGAATATCTCGTATGATAGCTTTAATTCTCGGTTTGTTTTTCCCTTGTCTTCAACCATTGCTCCTCCACTCCTTTTATAGTGCTCTTCCACCTTCACTTGCCGAATGCTTCAAGAAAGAAGGAGAAAGCCGTTTGGAGGAGTTGTCCCATCAAATCCAAAGATAAGACTCACTTACATTAGGAAGAAACTTTATGGAAGGATAAGATTTGTGTAAGATGATAAGATCTTGTAAGAAATGAAATCAAAGTACAACAAAGCCATCAAATCCATATCTTGTGTAGCCGAATTTGTAAGTGTAGGGAGATTTGATGAGTTGTCTTGAAAAGACAAATCTTGGTGATTAAGAAACAATTTCGAGCCGTAGGATCAAGAAATGACATAAAATGTGATTGAATCCTAGCCCTTCATTTCTTCTTTCCTTTAATCACCATTTAAACTTATGTTATTAGTTTCATCTAAGCATGGATGTTATATACGTGTATATCACATGCATTCATCATCATAGACATGGCAACACATAGGTAGGATGGATGATGATATCATTAGATGATAACATGACATAGTTCGTATGTATGCAATTATCTTTGACCATGACATAGCTTATGATAAACATATAAATCATGTTAAGTTCATATCATAAGACCTTAAGAAGAGGGCATGGCAAGATATGTCACTTGATCACATAAAAAGCCATAATCCATAAAATACAAGGATGTGTTTGATTATGGCATATCGTTTTAGTTCGTGGCATAAATATCATCACTTAAAGCATATTAGATTCATGTGAGCATATGATATTTAAACCAATATAGATGTGATCATGACATGCATACATACATACTTAATCATATACTTTATGTTAAAGTAATTCTAGATAAGATAATTAATCTTAATGAAGCATTTCTAGAGCTAAACTTATTTTAGCATGTAAAGTATATAATTAAATCATTTTGTCACATATATAAAGCATAATATAAAAACCATTTTAAATCAAGTAATCAAAATCAATTAGAGTGAAATAAGAACGGATAGTTAATCGCATCCCCCCTGTTAGTGTTGCTTTTTCGCAGTTCGCGGCGAGCCTTTTTGGTTGGCTGTTCACATTTATCACTCCCTTCTTTTGCTTCTTGTATGGGCGAGCATCTTTGTTTTGCGCACCTCCTATTTGCTCGTCATCCTTCTTCACAAACTGCCCCAACTTTCCCCTTTTGATCAGCTTCTCAATCTCCCTCTTCAGTTCGTAGCAATTATTTGTATCATGTCCATTTAACTTATGGAATCTGCAATATTTCTTTGAATGCTTTCCCATGCTACTTCTCCCTCTAGTATCAGGGAACTGAATTTCTTTCTTGAGCGGATTCTTCTCTATCCAGAGCAACACTTCATGATGTGTTGTGTTTAGAACCGTTTGGTTATTTCGCTCTGGAAACGCTCACTCATTTCGCCATGTCGAATGGTTTTTGGAGTTTGAGGAAAACCTCCTTCCTTATGAGTTATTTCTCGCCCCTTCTCTATCTTGTCTACTTTGCGCTCGATGTTCTCTGTTAACATCATCCACTTCCATAAACTCTTTTGCTATGCACATTAACTCAGCTACAGACTGTGGTTTATTACGAATTATTTCTTCCCGCATGCTCCAATCTATAGTTCCATCCGCCATCATGTTGCGGATACTCACAATATCTGGGTTTTGGAGCCTAACAAGGACATCATTGAAGGCCATTATGAATTCATGCAGGGACGAGTAATTCTTTTGTTTAATGTCCTTCAACTGTCGCTCTGTTACGCCGGCTGGTTTGCAACCAACCCAGTTTGCACAGAAATCCCTGTTGTATTGATCCCAACTCCTGATGGATTCAGAGGGAAATGAGTGAAACCAGTCTGAAGCTGCTCCCGCCAATATCGTCGAGAAGAGTCTGTAGATAATACTTTCACTCGCACCCATCATGTCCATTAACTCCTTATAATTTCGCACATGCGATTCAAGGTCTGAGTTAGGATCCCCATGATATTTTGGAATCGCTGGTGCCTTGATCCTGTGATTTGGGACAAAATCCCTTATCCTCGATGCAAAGGGCGATTTGATTTGCGGATGCTCTCTTTCTCGTTGAGTATATTCCATTCGTTGCAACATTTGTTGCAATTGTCTCTCCATATCTGTCACAGGTTCATTTCGCCCTTGGTCAACCATGCCCGGTTCCACCATACGAACTGGTCGTTCCTCATAATGTATATTCTAATGAGGGATGGGTGTCAACCGTTGTCCAGTATATGGATCAAAGGACAATTGGGGCGACATCCTCTCCATGCTGGGCGGATGGGGTATTCGCTCCAGGTTATTCTATGGATAATAACCTTGTGGGGGTTGGTTTTGGTTATGTTCAAAAAGGGTGGTGTAATGTCCAGGACGGGTGAATTGTGACGTTCGACTCGACTATCCCAATTCTTGTCTCCCTTGAGATGGTGGATGGGCGGGCGGAATGGGGAAAGTTCGTTGGGTAATTTGACTTGGGATAGTTTGGACGAGATTGTGGTTGTAGTTGGTTGGGAGCGATTCGCCAACCCAGTCAAAAGATTTATCATTCTATCACCAGCTAATTGACTCATGTTTCGAGCCAACACCTGTCCTGCCATCTGCAAAAAATCTTCTTCGGGCATTTCCATCTCATTATGGACTTACACTTCCTCCATTAAAGGTTCTATGGTTTGTGGATCAACACTCTGTGGATTCAGATTCGCATTAGTGACCTTTTGGGGGTTTGAATTAGCATTAGTGGTATTTACGGGATTTGACTATGTGGCTTGTCTATTTCCCGCACGAGTGGATCTTCTTGATACTCTAGTATTGACTGAAGGATCCGCCATGTTCTGGTGAAACTTTTATAGTGTTTACGATGACAATGTGTATCATAAAACTATGCCAAAAGTTCCACGCTCACCGCGCCAATGATATTCTTGTGAATAATATGTTCTTCTGGATCGAACTTCTGGTTCCTTAAATCGTTATAACCTGCAAAACAGAGCCAACGATGGAGTCTCCGGGTAGAACTCCAACGATCAAGTCAGTAAGATTTCTTTGAAAGAAAGTGTATTTTTTTGTATTATACAAGTGTCTAACCTCTTTATCTCTGCTTTCATCTCTTTTTATAGCCGTGGATTACAGTTATTTCTCAGAGATGGAGATCATGGGTAGTGGGGGAATAACCTGTGTTTGTGCGGTTATTCCTTTTGCTTATTCGATGACTTGGCCTATTTGGGCTTGCTTATAAGGCTGGATGGGTATTTTTTGCAATTGCCTTGGCCCAGTTTGGATAACTTTTTGTTAAGTTATCACCATGGAATTTAACAAGTTTAAATCTTAAGTTTTTTCTTAAATAAAAATAGATTCATGAAATTCACCATTTTCATCCAAATGGGGGAGTTAAGTCATTCAGAAGCAATTTGAAACATATGCAACAATTATGGCGGAGTTACATTCTAAGCTTAACTATTTGTTTGTTTTACTTATCATTCTGAACCAATTTTGGCCATAATCAAAATATGGGAGAATGATAAACCTTATATGTTTTGATATGTCCAAACAGTTTCAGTAGATGATAAATACTTAAGACTTTTATACTTAGGATCATTGGCTAATAATTTTCTTTGAGTTTTTTATAAGTCATTTTTCAGCAGAAATGTATTATTCATTTAAAAGATGAATATTTTAGAAGTCAAAAAGTTCTGCTGAAAGAATCAAGTCAGCTAGAAGACATGTCTCAGAAGCACAAGCTTCATCAACCTGAAAACAATGTCTCAAAATTTAGAAACCCATTTCATTAGACATCTATTCAGGTTGTGATCAAGTTGCATCTTATAAGTTGAAGTCTCAGAAGCTTATCATACCATTTAAGGTTGTTCTGAAAGTATTCATCAAGAAGACAGAAGGAACTTCTGAAGATAACTGGTTGTATTCAGATGACAAAAAGCATATATGTCCTATAGCATTAAATGTACAACTAACGTATTTAATGATCACTGCACTAAGTACCAAAGTTGCTACAGAGCATGCCACGATTGTTCACTAGAGTTTAAATCTTATGTATACCATGTCTTCCCTCGGTTCAACTTAATGAAAATTTTTATGGACATCCTTTTTCCTAAAATTCAAATATTATAAGAGATTTGGGTTAAGGACAAACTAACGGGCATCAATCTTATACTTGTAGACCGTTTGAAGACGAAGAAAGAGCAACGACTAGTTCCTCTATCTCTCAACGCATTGAAGATTCAAATCCATCAACCGTCATCTCCAAGTCCATATAAATATGAGGTGTGCTCAAAGGGAACTTACACGCGACTTTGAACTGACTCAACACAAACAGAGCATTCATTTCTTCTTCTGTGTTATTCTAAATTGTAAAAGAGAGAGTGAAGAAAACACAAGTTCTTAATAGATATTTGTAAAATGATATCACATGTGATATTCAATCAGAGAGAAATCCATTTGCGGTTTGAGTTGGGTGAGAAATCCAAGTTTGGTTATAAGTACTTGGTGAAAATCCTTTAACTCATTGTAGAGTGGTTCTACAATTTAGTAAGAACTGTAGAGGAAACCAAAGAGTATCTTAGCGAGAAATTAGCTAGGAACTTCTTATTGTAAAGAGCTTTGTGTTTTTCAGAAAAACACATTAGTGGATTTAAATCTCAAGGATTGATTTTTTTGTACATGACGTAGCTACATGATTTCTGTAGTGAACCTGAACAAATTGCTTAGTTTCTCATCTTCTAAACCCTTCTCTAGTTTATATTTACTTGTTATATTTGCCTCTGATGGGTTTATAAATATTGCTGCTGAAATAGTCGGGTCTGTCTTTGTTCAGAAGACAAAACTATCTGGAGGTTTTGTCAACACCGTTTCTCTGTTGCAGAAAGTTAACTGCTGACTGAATGAAAAATTTCACAAAATTGATCCTAAACTTGGTAGCTTCCGAAAGAAGAGTTTGGATAATTCTATCTATGTTTTGAATTGACTTAAATGGGATGGAAAACCCTATTCACGCCCCCACCTTTTGGTGTATTCTGATCTTGTTAGGGACTAATAACTTCTTGAAAATATAAAGGACGACAGGTCCATAGAGAGACTATTTAGGATATAATAAAATACACAAATATTTATTTAATGCTTAATGACCAAAATATAGTTTGGTCATTAAGATGTAGATGAGCGGAATTGTCTTGAGGTAACCCTATTTTTTTTTTAAAAATCTCATCTCTTAACGTGTTGCTCCTTGAAATTTTATGTTTTTTTCACCTTGCCCCTATAGTTATACTATTTGTTTACTTGGCTTACTTTATGCTAAAATGACATAGATTTTAGCATTGTGGTTTAGATGACGTGTTATTATGTCGCATTAGAATAAAAGTAGCATGATATGTGACATTAGTCATAAGATTTATTGCTAAAATTACAAACTAACTATTTCTCACATTAATAAATCAATTAAAAATACAAATATGTTTGCTTATGACTATTAGCTATTATTAACTAAATTAAGTATTGTGACAAAGATAAAGAAAGATTTATTCAATGTTTCTTTCTTGCTTTAGTATTTTTCGTTAAAAATATGATGAAATCTTTAGGTAAAGTAAGACACATTATAGGAATTTTTTTTTCGTATATTATTTAACTATTTTTCCTCAAAAAAAGGTACTCCAGTTAATCTAAGATGTGAATTTAATAATCTTTACACCACAAGAAAGTATTAAGCAGAGAATCTGGAGTGATATATGAAGATAAATAGAAAAAGAGACTATTAATGCGTTGTTTTAGATGTTTTTCAATAACATCTTCATATTAATTTTCAGTTAATTATATCAACTTCATTTCTAGTGATTAAACCTTCAACATTTATTAGTTCTTTTTTACAAGGAAAACAAAATGAATGCATCACAATATAAAAGAGTGATTTGCCAAAGTGATTCATTTAATCCTCTAATTACAACAGGAATGCAAGCAGCTGCGATGCTTGTCATTTCCCACATCTTTCATCTGATTTTGATACCTTCTGGACAACCTGGACCCATTGCAAATATCATTGTAAGTCTCTTAATCTTTATCTAAAAATATCATATTAGCAAATCGAAAGACACGCTTTGAGTAATACACTCAACAAATCAAAACAATGTTACATACGAACTTCATGGAAGGTAATTGATGTCAAGGGTAGAACAACATGAGTCATGAAGGGCCAGTGGATGACTAACTTTGGAAAAAATAGGGAAAAATTAGATTAACTAATTGGAAAGTTCCTTTACTAAAATTAATTTCATGCATAATTTATGGCAAAATCATCAGTATTAACGAAACTATTGAAAGATGTCTTAGTCATTGATACTTAATAAAAAATTGTTGTTTTTTAAATTAAATTTTTGTCCACTGACTCTCCAAGTTTTTGGATCTAGTTTTGCAATTGACTGGCGATAATAAATAAATGTTTACTATTAGTATTAATTGATTGGTCGAATACATTGCTTTGCGAGGTAAATATATGAGTTATTGTTGATGTGATAATCTTATAAATTTGTGTTTATCAGGCAGGATTGGTGTTGGGGCCTTCATTGTTGTGTCGTATCAAACAACTTAAGGAATTCTTCATCATGTCATCATCTTTAGATTACTATCAGCTCTTAACATTCACATTTCGAGTATTTTTCATGTTTATGATCGGATTAGACGCGGATGTTCCTTATATAAGACGAAACTTGCGGTTGGCAAGCACTATCGCTTACGGGGGTATGATCGTATGCACATTCTTCGGAGTTGCTACTGCCATATGTATTCTCTATTTACTAAGATTTCAATACAGTAAATGGATATTAATTATGGCTGTTCCACTGGTCCTAGCAAACTCGGCTTCTCCTATTGTTATTCGATTAGCAGCTGAACTTAAAATCGACACTACGAATGTTGGACGACTAGGAATAACATCATCGTTGGTGAACGAAATGTCATGTGTCTTGATCTATTGTACTTACATTTCTTTTCGGGGTTGGGAGATGTTTGGACATGCGATTCTTAGCTTTTTTATGATCTTAGGACTTATTGTTATTAATAAGTATTTATGTTTATGGTTTAACAAGAGGAACCCGAACCAGAAGTATGTGTCAAATTCAGAGGTCCTAATTGTTTTCTTGTTGGTTATAGGACTTGCATTTATTATTGAATCTTATGGGTACCTAAGTACACTTGCATGTTTCTTTCTGGGTTTAATGTTCCCTAGAGAAGGAAAAACAACTCGAACATTGATACGTAAACTCACGTATGCTGTTCATAACTTCATGCTTCCTATCTACTTTGGCTTCATCGGATTCCAATTTGATGTGGCATATTTTGCAAACATTGAGAATATTATTATGATTGGACTAATGATCTTGTTGAGCACTGGGGGAAAAATTGTTGGGACTCTTATTGCTTGCCATTATTCTAAAGTTCCAAGGAATGAGGGTATGATCCTTGCTTTCATACTCAACTTGAAAGGCCATACAGAACTTATTATGCTTGAACTCATTCCTAAGCTCATTGTAAGTTTTTTCTCTCCTTATATTTTATAACAGTTAGTTTTTAGTTTTGTTTCAATTGCTCCCTTTAAGAGGATATATTCAAATCAAAAACCTCATACCACTTTTTTTAGAGACCAAGCAATCTTGTTTTGGTATCTTAGATTCAGTTAATTGAAATTCATAATGCCTTTTGTTTCAAATTCTTATGGAAAAGGCATCATGAATCTGTTAACATTCAATTTTTTTGGGCTTGAAGTCGTGATTTTTTATTACAACACATTAGGCTCTTGACTATTTCATTTTTGTTGATTGAGCTTTTAACCCTTTTTTATAACACAATTAACCTCTAATTACTATAGTTCTAGTGGATTGAGCTCCAAATATATTTTTTCGGTGGATTGAGCTTGTAACTCTTTATTTCAACACATTAAACCTCTAATTACTATGGTTCTGGTGGATTAAGCTCCCATTCCTTTATTTCAGCACATGAAAATATGTGATCATGTATTATTTATCATATTAAACACATTCTAAGAAGTGAACATTTGAGCAGATTTAATTGAATTAAAAGAGAGTTACTTATTTCATTGAGTCTAAAATTTTATTATTTAAAGCTTAAAATAAGATGTTCACAGTGTATCAAATATAAAAGAAAACATACTTATAAATTATTAAATTTATCCATTCATAATGCAAGTGAAATCAATAATGCTCTATTTGTGGAGTTTATACTAAAATATGATATTTTTGAAATCAAATGCTTAGTATGATAAAAGTGAAATACTAGAATGATTAAGGAGCTTCATACTGCTCTTTGCCTTTTCTTATTCTAATCACATTAAGATATGTATTTTTATATGAACAAGGGTTATTAACTACTATAAATATGTCGTTGTTAAAACAGAAATGGTGGAACAGGAGACTTCATAGCTTAGTGGTAATAGTTGTGGTACTTGACACAATCATAGCAGGAATTGTGGTGGTATTTATGTTGAGAACACAAGATGATTATTTTTCCCACAAATACACGTCCCTTGAATCAAATGATGTAGACACTGAGCTTCGAGTTTTATCATGTATATATAGTTCTCGTCACATATCTTCCACTGTTGGGCTTATATCCTCTATGGCAGGTCTTAATACTACCCCAATAACACCTTACTTAATTCACTTAGTCGAACTCCCGAAAAAACATATCAAAACCAAATTAATGTATCATCAACTTCAAGACGGTGATCAATTTAGTGACGAAGAAGAATATGGAGGCAATGAGGTTCTAGAGATCAATGATGTGGTGGATTCTTTTGCTACCGAAACTCAAATCTTGATCCACCAAAGTAAAGTTGTCTCCTCATATGCGCGAATGTACGAGGATATTTGTAGTAAAGCAGAGGATTGTAGAGTATCCATTATCTTAGTTCATCTACATAAACACCAAAGAATTGACGAAGTATTAGAGACCGGGAAGCAAGGTATTAGACAAAGTAATCAAATGATTCTTCGACATGCTCCTTGCTCAGTGGGAATGTTGGTTGATCGAGATCACACTGGGTTTAGGAGACCAAGACCAGACTCAGTACAACATGTAGCTACTTTATTCTTCGGGGGTGCTGATGATAGAGAAGCTTTAGCTTATAGTAAAAGGATTGTGATGAACCCTTACATTAAGTTGACAGTTATCCGTTTCTTTCCAACAACATCAAATGAATACCAAGCTCATAGTTGGGATATCAATGGATGTAACAAGAATGATGAAGTTCTCTTGTCAATAACAGATTATGAGGCTGAGAATGCTAAAGATGATGCATCCATGGAGGACTTCCTTAAAAGGTAGTTTTCTAATTTGAAATCATAGTAAGTAAAGAAATTTTCTAGGAATCGTAGATGTAACAAATGTAAAATTGTTGATCAGGTTTGCAAAGTCTAAGGGAGTTGCATACATAGAGAAGCGTGCAAATTCCACCGAGCAAATAAAAACAAGTTTAAGAGAATTTGGAGAAACGTTTCAATTGATAATAGTAGGAAAAGGAAGAAGAGAGCATTGTGCCACTTTAGAAGGTTTTAACAATTGGGGAGAATGTGATCCGGAGCTCGGAGTACTTGGAGATCTTTTGGCTACTCCAAAATTGAGTATTCGTAGTTCTATTTTAGTTATTCAACAACATTGTAAGCATATGAATAAAGAAGTAGTCACTTAATTCTATCACTAATATATCTTTTTGCACATGTAGTTACACAATTGATTCGTTACTCAAAAAAAATATAGATCCTTATTATTCAAGCTTTGATCATTCGTGTTATTTTGTTGCTTCTAGGTGTACAGACAAAAAATGAAGCGAAATGAATTGCAACCTGCATAACTTTTCCAGATTCCACATCCTTCAATGATGGGGGCATAACATTTTTATCTGAGCTCAACTGAGGTGATTCAAATCTAAGACATACTACTCCAACTTTGAAGAAGATAATATTTTAAATTGCATAATGTAAGAAGTTAGAAAATGGGTGAATAGTCATCAAATATCAAATTTGAGCTGATTTATTTGTCTGTATGATTAAGTTTTGGATTAATTCACTCAACTATGCAGTCCTCAATTTCTAATTAGGCATTATAAGATATTGATTGATCATTTTATTAAGCCTTGGATTGACCTAAAATGGTAAACAAATGAAGACTATAGGGAGAAAGAGTTTAGAAAAGGTGTTGGACATTATCCGCAAGTGTACGGCTTTGCTCATGTATTAATAAAAAGATATCAATCCCACAATGATGGATTATGCTTTTGAACTTAAAATTATATCTATTCGTTTTCTCTTAACTATAATTGGATATTTGATTATTAAACTACTTAAACAAATCAAATCTCTATTCATACATTAACTATTCCTACAAATTCATGCAAAGTCAAACATACGCTTGTAATCGTCTTATTAAACCAACGGTTTACTCAACTTAAGTCTAATTAATTTCAGAACATAATTTAGTCCCGTCTCTCGATCCTTAAATTAAATTACCCATATAAGATAAGTAGTCATGATGGATGAATCAATCTCTCGTAATAATCTTGTTTCATGCCAATTGATCCTATAAGTTTAAATAGATTATGATTGTATAACTGAATCTCTCATATTTTTGTAAACCATAGATAATATGCACACAATATCGTAATTTCACTTAATCACTTTCTCTCGAATAATAACTAAGCATCAAAACTTATTTCATGCTTATCATATAAACATAATTTGATTAAAATATTTCTATTATAAATGTTAATTCAACTTGTTAATTACAAAGAAGAAAATACAACAATATAGAACTATGACTTGCAAGGGAAAGAGGGTCGTGAATCCTTTTACTCTTCTTCGTAAGGTTTGTGAAGTCTCGGGGCATTCTTGCTCGTTGGATCTCCTCGATGAATATTTGTAAAGTCTATCTCTAGAAAACACTCAATACATAAATATGTATGGAAAGTTGAAATGTAGTTCTAGAGTAAATTGGGAAGAATTTTGGCTAAGTAAAGCAAAAAATAATTCAGTTAAACATGGAGGTGGATGTGTATATTTATATGCTTTTGGTGAAGGGTTGTGTCTTGGGACGAAATTAGATGACTTTTGGGTTAAGGGATTCATGGTTTAGGGAAATTATGGATAAGTTTCAGACTAAGCAAGCAAAGTTAGGCTCGTGACTTAGAGTCTCGTGCGTGACAAAGAGTTAGATGAAATTGAGGGATTTTTCTCATAGGCAAGTCGCGCGTGTGACTTTAAGTCTCTGGCGCGACTTAGACATTTTTGGGGAAAAACTCCTCGTTTGATCTCCAAACTTCACGGCTTGTAGAACCTTCATCGAACTTCAAGATTCTTGCATGGATTTTGCTTGTTGTCTCCCTTAAATGCTCCATAATCACATAAACCTGAAATACAAGGCTCCTATGCACAATAAAAATATACAAGTGTAAAATCCCCTTAACCTAAGTCTAAGTGCCCAAAGCACACATAAAATGTGGCCTAAATGAATATAAATGTATGCAATGTTGATAACAAGCTAAACTTGTTATCGGGCCTTACACTTAAGATGACAGGCCCCAAAAGCCATAACCATCGCTCAACAAGCCCATCCACAGTCTCACTCGGAGCTTGGATGGGGCGGATGGCCTATGGGCTCGAGATATGGGTTATTCCACTTTGATAACTCCTCCTAGATGGACTACCATTAGGAATACGAGTTCAAGTAGGAGATAAAGCCACTATGCTTTGGATCAATGGGTATATAAACCCCTCAAACACGGTACAATCTCATTAACTATTCATTACTTGCGATATACTCCTCAAACAAGTAACTGACTTAGGCATCGGAGAATTACCCGACGATATCATCGCCGAAATTGTTTTGCAAGTTCTACGAGGAGAATATTGCTTTGGAATTCACACAATTATCATTGGTGCGGTGAGCGTGGACCTTTTGATCCCAACCTCAGTGTTGTACGAGTAAAAAGGTTCACCATAACGAACGAACAAACCTTCAATATGCCATCTCTTGACGGAGCTACGAATGTTTCTAGAACTGCAAGTACAGTTAGTACAGTCGCTGCTTCAGAGACCTTGCTGGAATCAACTGCGGCAATGGCCCAAACTTCTACCTCGAAGAGGTCCCATCCGCACTGGGAGGGGCTTATCTTGGTTGCAGATGAGACGGGTCTGCTAGACTCACCGGAGACAGATGCTGAATTTCTCACAGATGCTGAATTTCTCACTTCCGCGGGAGATAGTTTGGCCAAACAATATGAGCCAAGCTTCGGGGGATCGCTTGATTGCTTTGTTGTCTTGTCTTGTAGAGGGGGACAGGGGCAAACAAGTAGAGGAAACACCAGCTGAGAATGTTCTAGGTCAGCGCATTACTCCAAATCCACCCCAAGGAAGCCGCAGTCACAAGAACTACCCATCCTCCCAAGGCGGTTGTTCTCAGAAACTAGTGCACGGATACAGGGAGCGGTTACCAGTCAGAGCGGCTTATTTATTTCACCTAGCCTCCTGACACCAGAACAGTTATACTTACAGACCACATGTAGACCCTATGAGGCTCCGCGAAAGATTCATGAATCTCGACAAGCGAGTAAAAGCTTTGATGAAGGAGGCTCAAGATCTGGAGCGGATAAAACTGCGACATATTGGCTGTATGATCCATACACAGGTCATCGAATAGCAAAAAGAGTAGTGACATTCCACGAACCAACCCAAGAAGAAAGTGAGGCTGAGGAAGATGAACTCGACCCAGATAGGGAGGCGGAAACTCAGCTGCAGCGGATGTTGATCGGGTTGGGTTATGCGCCCCAGCACGCGGAAGCTACTAAGAGCGACTCGCCGTTCTCAGAGAAAAGAAGGGCGTTTAAACCTGATAATAGGTACAAAACACCCAATTTACCTAAATACCTAGGCGAGCCAAATTCTAATCTAGAGGCTCATGTTAGGAATTACAAAGAGTTGATGGACATTAGTGGGGCGTCGGAAAGAATTATTTGCCGCTTATTCTCCACAACCTTGGGACGATCCGCGATAAGATGGTTCAATTCTTTGCCATCAGGATCTATTCATAGCTGGGAGCAGTACAGTTCGTAGGGTGCAAACCAGCGGAGATCACAAACAGACAGTTGGCAGATATTGAGCAGCGGAACTATGGCTCCTTATGCGAGTATATCGCAGCTTTCAATAATATCTTAGTCCAACTAGACAAAATTGATGTCTCTTCCATAAGGAACAAAATGATAGATGGGCTAACAGACTCCAGTATGCGGGAGGAGATCATCCGCACAAAACCTAGATCGGTTGCAGCATTAATGAATATAACAAAGCAGTTTGTGGAGGTTGATGATGTCAATCGAGAGCAACGCACTTCTTATCGCAGAGATAAGGAGCAGAACATGGCCAATTTAGATGATAGAAAACGCGGTTCTGGGAGAAGCTCAAAGCAGGGAAATCACAATAATACTTCAGGTGGGCGATTAACCGAGCTGAATGCGAGAAGAGAAGAGGTGTTGCTGTGGATTGAGAAAAGCGCGATGAAGCGGGAAGTACAATACCCAGAGGCTAAAGGCACAACTAGCTTGGGGAAAAACACTAACCGCTACTGCAAGTTCCACAAGCTACAGGGTCATGATACTAATGACTGTTTCTAATTAAAAAGAGAAATTGAAAAGCTGATAGAAAGGGGTAAGCTAGATCACTTCCTCAAGAAAGATGATACTAAGCGGGAGGACAAGCGAGAGGCACCCCGCGAAGATGGTGAGAAAGCGGATAATAAGAAACCGCGGAAAGGGGTCATTAACATGATCAGCGGTGGCATTTATGAACCACAAGCTAAAAAGCCGCATCGTGAACAACGCAAAAGTAATACCAAGAAGGGGGATCCCATAAACTATCAGTTCGTCCGTGTAGTCGAGTCGCACGCTCATGCGCTTGTAATAATGGCGTGTCCTAGTTGACACAGGCTCTAGCTGTAATATTATAACCCAAAAAGCCTTCAACCAGTTGAACGTCAATGAGGCCAGGATTGATCATCTGTACATGGACGTATCGGGGTTTAATGGCTATTCATCACAAACGAATGGTCAAGTAACCTTGGAAGTTGAGATGGGAGACAATAGGCTAAAATGGCGGGGCGAGCAAGAATTTGCAATTTTTGACGTCCCACCGGCATATAATGTCATATTGGGGCGGCCCTTTTTATCGGAGTCAGAGTCACTGATATCCATGAGGCACATGGCCCTCCATCTGCCCACATTAGGGGGACGAGTAATTGTGGAAGGGGACCATATTGTCTCGCAATCTACATACTCGACCTCCATGGAGATAAAGCCCCAAGAAGAGGAAGAAGAAGGTCAGGAAGAGAAAGTACCCGCAGAAGCGGTAGGAGATACTGAAGTCTTAGCCAGAACGGCTGAAAAGCGGGTAAAAATAGCAAAAGGCCTAAATGCAGACATTTGCCGAGCGATATTAGAAGTACTCATTGATTGCGAGAAAGTATTTTCCGGGCCAAATGAGATAGATACTAATGGGCATAAGCCTAGAAATTGCCACTCATAAGCTGAATGTTGACAAGAATGTGACAACACTCCAACAAAAGCGGAGAAACCAGGCGCCTCAGCGCCATAAGATCATTGAAGCTACAGTGGCAGAATTATTGAAGTCAAAGGCCATCAAAGAGGTAACAAATCCACAATGGATGGCTAATGTGGTGCTGGTAAAAAAGCCTAATGGATCCTTTCGGATGTGCGTAGACTTCACCAATTTGAACAAAGCATGCCCAAAAGATATGTACCCGCTGCCTAACATTGATATGCTTGTAGACACGACTGTTGGGTATGAAGCCCTATCTTTTACATATGTGAAATCAAGCTACCACCAGATTCCCATGGAACCCTCAAATGAACTCAAAACATCATTCATCACCCATCAAGCGACTTACTGTTTTTGTGTAATGCCCGGGCTGAAGAACGCGGGTGCAACTTATCAGCGAATGATGAATAAAATTTTCTCTGATAAAGCGGGGGACAACTTTTCAATATATGTGGATGATATGATCATCAAGAGCCGAAAGATGGAGAATCATGCAAGCAATATCCACGAGGTACTTGAAGTGCTCTTAAAGTATGGGTTGAAGTTGAATCTAGAAAAATGTACGTTTCGGGCAAGGTCTGGCAAGTTCTAGGGATTCATGATCAGTGAGCAAGGGGTAGAGGCCAACCCAGACAAAGTAAAAGCGGTGATGGAGATGAAAAATCCCAAAACAGTTAGAGAAGTTCAGAGGCTAAATGGGCGAATAGTGGCCTTGGGGCGGTTCATATCTTGTTCTGCCCGCCGATGTTTGCCTTTTTACGCGGCTATCAAAAAATCAAAAGCTTTTGAATGGACGCGAGACTGTCAAGAGGCGTTTGAAGGGATAAAACGAACTCCTTTGTTACCCGCCACTTATGAGCCGCCCGGTCCAGGGGGAAGACTTATATCTCTATATATATGTCACGGAAGCAGCGGTTTGCACAGTAATGGCCCGAGAAGAAGGTAGCCAGCAATATCCTATCTACTACGTTAGTAAGATACTTAAAGAGGCGGAAACTATGTATACCAACATTGACAAAATGGCCTTAGTGATGAACCCTACATGTTTTGATTATGTCCAAACATTTCAGAAGATGAAATTTAATTTATGCTTATATACTTATCAATGTTGACTAACAATTTTTGTTAAGTTTTTGTATAAGTTTTCTCAGCAGGTGCTGAAAGAAGAAACTCTGGATTGCGTAAAGAACTCAGAAGAGAAGTTTATTTGAAGACTGAAGTTTTAACTCAGAAGCTGGATGCTCTGCTCTGAAGAAAGTCAGAACATTGATAAAGCTCTCCTCAAAGTTCAACTTCAACCAGAAGACATTCCATTTGATCAGAAGCTTAGGCAAAAGGAATAAAGAGCTCAGAAGCTATAGTCACGGGTTTTGTTAATCATTTAATGCTCTGACATCTGCATTTAATGCAAGGCGCCAAAAGTTCAAAAAGCTGTTTTGAAGGAGCGTGCATGTCTGCTAGAAACAAAACCAGTTATTCCTTATCTACCATTTGTTGATCTAAATGAAGCAACATTCTAGTTAACTTTATCTTTGATTTCAAATCACTTACCGGATTAAGTTAAAGAACAAGGTTAACGGAATCAAAGTGTTTGAAGAAATGACAGATTAACGGCTACAAAGATGTCATCATCAAATTGAAGATTCAAACTTCAAGCAACGGTCATCTCAAGTCACTATAAATAAATAGCCAAGCTCCTTTGTGCTCACACACGCGATTATTGAGCAAAAATCTCAACAAACTATTTTAACAAGCAAAACAGAGCAATCTGTCCATTCTCAATCTTTCTTAGTTTAGTCTTTGTAAAAGTGAGAGAGTGAAGAAACACAAGTTCATAATAGGAATCTTGTAAACTGATATCGTTTGTTATATTCAGTTAGATTTTGAGAGAAATCTAGTTAAGGTTAGAGTTGGGTGAGAATTCCAAAAAACAGGATTGTTGTTGTTCTGGTGGAAATCCTTTAACTCTTTCTAGGATAGCCAGAACTAAGTGAGAAATTAGCTTAAGTTCTGTTGACGTAAAGGAGCTTCTGAACTTGCCATAAAAGTTCTGAATAGTGGATTTAAAATCTCTGCTGACTGCGATCACAGGGGACATGACGTAGTCACATGACTTCTGTGGTGAACTTGTATAAATCGAATTGTTCATCAGGACCTCCTGAATCTCTTTCTCCCTTCCTTAAACTTGTTATTATTGCTTCTGTGTACTTGCTTTGTATTTAGTGCTGAAACAGTTTTTACTCTTTATCAACTTGTCTTTATCCGGAAGACTGTCCAGAATTTCTCTAACTCATAACTTTTGTTGCTAAAAAGCAATAAACTACTAGAAGGCAGAATTTCCCTCAGAGGCTACTCTATTAAGCTTGCCTCTGACTCTGAGGAAAGTTGACTCTGAAAACTGAGTTTCTCTAAAAACTCTTAAGTTTTTCAGTTTTCGAATTTGACACGATTCACCCCCCTCTAGGTGATTCTGGTCTTTTTAGGGCCAACACTTAGCTATTATAACAACGGCGGAGACACTGCGACCATATTTCCAAGCGCACACAGTGGTTGTTCGCACAAGAATTTCTATGCAGAAGGTGCTACAGAAACCAAATGTGTCCGGAACATTAATAGAATGGGCAATCCGTCTTGGGGACTTTGACATAAGGTATGAAAGCAGGCCGGCGCTAAAAAGCCAAGTCTTTGATGACTTTGTCAATGAATTTACCTGGGATGAAGAAAGACCCCCAGAAGAAGGCGTAGAAGAGTGGACAATGTACACAGATGGCACTTTATGTCAAGAAGGCGTTGGTCGAATTGGCGTAATGATTAAAGGCCCCGAGATTATCTCTTTGTATCATGCGGCAAGATTAACCTTCAAAACAACCAACAATGCCGCAGAATATGAAGCGTTGATATACGGAATGAAGATGATAAGGGAAATTGCCCCCAAGCGAATCATAATCTATAGTGACTCACAGCTGATGGTTAACCAGATAACCAAGAATTTTATATGGTAAAATATGAGAAGCTAGCCCAATACATTGTTGTCGTCGAGCCATTAAGCAAAGACCTCCAGTCAAAAGAAGTAAATTGGGAGCTAATACATGTATTGAAGTGGTTGCCATAGGCAATCTATGGTGTAGTGACACATTCCGCGCGGACAGAATACATATGCGGATGAACTGGCCCAACCAGCGGCTAGCAATGAACCATGGATTAAAACAACATGCGAGTTAGAGCTACGATCATCGCCTTCTTACGAAGAAGTAGAGATAATGGCGATTGAAGAGTTGGAAGATGAAGAAGACTGGAGAATTCCTATTCGCCAGTATTTAGAACACGAAACAGTTCTAGAAGATAAGATGCAAGCAGGCAAAATTGTCCGCCAATCCGCCAGATATGCAATAAACGACAACACGTTATATAGAAAATCATATACTTGCCCATGGCTAAAATGCATTACCATGAATGAAGGAGACTACGTGTTGAAAGAATTACATGAAGGAATTTGTGGAGCTCATGAAGGAAGTGCAGCAATCATAAGAAAAGCAAGGCTGCGAGGATATTATTGGCAGCGAATGAAAGAAGACGCTCAGAAATTAGTCGTTGGATGTCCCAATTGCCAAATCCATGCGAATGATAAAGCTATCCCAAGATCTAACTAGGTGAAAATCTTAGAGGCGTGGCCCTTCTCAACTTGGGGGATTGACCTGGTTGGACCGTTCCCAGAAACAACAAAGAAAAGAAAATACTTAATCGTGGCCGTAGACCACTTTACAAAGTGGATAGAGGTAAAAGCGATCCCAACTCAATCTCCTGAGCGAGTAATAGAGTTTGTTCGCGAGAATATCGTGATGAGATTTGGCATACCACGCTTGATCATAACGGACAATGGCACACAGTTTAATTGTGTCAAGTTCAAAGATTATTACGAGAGGATGGGAATTAGAAACCACTTTTCTTCAGTCAACCACCCTCAGGCGAATGGAATGATAGAGGTCACTAATCGTGCCATGGTTAAAGGCATCAAAAAGCGACTAGGAGAAAAGAAAGAAGGCTGGGCCGACGAAGTGCCCAACATGTTGTGGGCTTATCGCACCTCGGTTAAAACCGTGACTGAAGAAAGCCCATTTGCCATGGTATATGGAGTAGAAGCAGTCATTCCAGTTGAAATCCAGTCGCCCACAGACAGAGTTATATACTACTGCGATAGCCAAAACGAGTTAAACATGAGGCATTCGATCGATTCTGTGGAAGAAAAGCGGGAAAACGCATACATGCAAATGGCCACTTACAGACAAAGGATCGCGAAATACCACGATCAGCGAGTAAAACTGATTATCCTTAACGAAGGCGACTTAGTCTTCAAAAAGATAGACAAATCACAATCTTATGAAGGCAAAGGAAAGTTGGGAGTCAACTGGGTAGGCCTCTACAAAATCAGACAAAATCAGGGACCAACAACCATCAAGATGGAAGATGTCAAAGGGAAATTACTCCCGCGAACATGGCATTTAGCAAACTTAAGACTGTACAAGAGAGCAGATGCATAAAGACGCGGAAAGGACGGGTACTCTTTTCCCTTCGCGAGGTTTTTCTCGTCGAGGTTTTTAATGAGGCCTAGATCTTTGTCCCATAGGACTAATTGCGAATCTCCAGTGATTTCTGTTGGCCCAAATATGACTACATAAAGACTAAAGGGGGGGGGGGGGGGGGCGAATAGGATTTATTTCCTTTAAAAAATACTTAATATACTCTTAAAATATTTGCCTATTTAAATAAACAACAGCTCAAAAAGTTTTGCGGAAGAAACAGTTGTTTATAGAAAATAAGAGTATAAAGGATTTAAGCACGATTAATCACTAGCAGTTTATAATAGATAAATAAATGCAAAGCAAGTGATTAAATAGCAATAATAAAGAGAGTAGGGATAGAAGGAGTTGACGCAGAGTATTTATCTAGGTTCGGTCTCCTTGTGAGCCTAATCTTGTCGCCAAGAGAACCTCTCGATATTTTCCACTAGGATTTCTTTACGGGCAGAAATCAAGCCTGAGACAGTTCTCATAATCCGAGACACTGCCAGCAAATACCTTTACCAGTATTTACTCTCTCGAACTCCAAGCGTCGAGTGACTTCTCTTAGTTTTTCTCAAGATCAACTAAGAAACTCATAAGCTTACGGGTGCTTAAGAACCTTTACACTTTTATCGGGATCTAGTGTTAAACCCAAGATTAAACCCCACCGTTTAATCTTTACTGTATCTTTTTGAATGAAATAAATTACACTCAAACTCTCTTAATACAGTTGAAGGAAAATATTAATCAAAGCTGTAAAATCTCTCGTATGATAGCTTTAATTCTCGATGTTTTTCCTTGCCTTCAACTGTGAGCTTCTCGGGCTATTTATACTCCAAAATAGAGCTGTTGGAGATTTCAAATCTGAGTTGAAGAGCATGTAGCCGTTTGCTTTGGAGTAGTCTTCATCTTGTCCATCAATGGTCAATCTTGAAGTGTACTTATTAAATTTGAACCACATATTTTACTTTAGCTTTTGACTGCCTCGGTTTTGGCAATAGTCTTGTGGTTGAGAATCACTCTTCAAGTACAACATGAGTTGTTATTGATACGACACAAAACTTGAAGTTCAAGATTAATTTGTAGCCGTGTGATGAACATCAATTCCATACACATGTCATTTTACTTCATGTGTCTCCAACAACCTCTCTTTGTATTTTGAGTTGATCAAAGGTTGAGATTAAAACTTGATGATCAAGTTCAATTAGTAACCGTAGGATTAAAATGAAGATAGGAAAATATTTGTTCACTTATTAATCCTAAATACAATACGGTCACTATGCTTCTGTTTAATTATCCATTTTGATACGTGTATCAAATAAACTGTTCTTTTAACGAACTTCTTAATTTCTCATTTTCATACAATGAGTTCATCAAAAATAATCACGACCATATATGTAATTATTAAGAGCAGTAGAGTAACGTATATATCTCAAACGTATTTTTAGAACTTTTGCTTTGGAGATATATTCTATACTGTATTTTAGACGAACTCCTTAACTTTCCATTTCGTCACAGTATATTTATTGAAGGTCGATACGAATCTTTATGTGATTGTATTCATTACTTGAATAAGTATGAAACGTTTATCTCAATTTTTCATTCGTATCCAAAATACTTAAATAATATCTCAAGATAGATTTTAATCTATACTTTAAATATTAATAAGAGCTTTTGTAACTTGACGAACTCAGCTGTGACATTCCATAACTTATTTTATTAGCACTGAACATCTTCTGAGACCCATGCTAACCTTTCTCGTATTTTCTATGATTCTTCGAATGACTCCAATTTTACGAATCAACGGTCTCAGCTTTTATATCATATTCAATCTTCATATAATATCTCTTTCAAAGAATGGATTGAACTAATCTTCACTATTAAGCATAGGACTAATAAAGTGTAAGCATGTATAAAATATTATATACATAATATTTATATATATGTATAGAGTATAAAAACCATTTAAATATATTTTATAGTCTAGTCATCAAAATCATAAAACAACAATCTCCCCCTTTTTGATGACTTGCAAAAATATGGTTTTTATAGACTATATTAAATCTCCCCATATCGTATAGCTCCCCCTCAGGTAATGATACATGTTCTTTTTAGAAGAGGCTAAACATGACTAAAAAAAGTTTTAAGATTCCTACTCAAATTAAGGCTCAAGTTTATCATACAAACACATGGTATATAGGAACTCTTTAAAACAACTACCTCATGTATAAACATTTTGTAAGAACAATCAATGGAGATTTGAGAAAAAGAAATGTAGTATGCAATCACACTTCTCCCCCTTTTTGAAAGACATCATAAAAGGTATAGCTTTACCAGTATATAACACAGCTAGTTCCATGAATGTCGTTCACGTTTCTCCTATGCATTATACTAATATGATGAGACAAAGGGTACTAATAGTGACAAATACCACAACAACACGCAAGTGTACCTGCAAAAAAAGTTCTTTTCCCATTTCTGGAAACTACAAGAAGTACACAGACATAATTTTGGTTATGATATAATGCAATGCTTCTAAACGGGGTTCTAGTTTACTTTTCCTAAGCACAGATGGGATAGGTTCATTACAACTAAACTTGAAGATTTTCCTGACAAAAGTATGATAGTTGTAGTTTCCTATGGTCAATGCATGATTATGTTTGGAAATTCGTTTTCCAGAATATGGAATGTTCAAGATAGATCCTAATATGATATCATCAATAATGAGTTATTTTCCCTTAACTGTTGCAGAAAAGGTGCCACTATCAATCTCAGTCAGAGATTCATAGAACTCATAGACAAGGCTGGGATATATGTTATCCCTTTTTGACACTACGCACAACCAATCTTGACTCTTAAACCAAAGTTTTAAAGACAAGTTCAGTGATTTCAGAAATCCTAAATCTAAGCAGTTGGATTTCAGAATCCTTCTATCATGTACATCATCATAGATAGGTCTCTTACTTGGTAAAAAGGGTTTTAGAATTACCTCATTGCAGATATTTGGATCAATGGAGTCAGACAGCGATCCTTCGTTAATTCTTAAACTTCTAGACCGGGTTCTGATGGCAGAGGATTTTGAAGGCTTGAACTCAGGTTTGTTTTTCATTTTGACAGAAAGTTGGAGTGATCTGTTTTAGGATGTAGGAAAGGACGGAAAAAGAATAGTGATCATTGTGAAAGTATAGGTATAGGTACTCTTAATCGGCGGAGGTGTCTGAAATGATCGCTTCCCTTCCCAAGACAGTGCAACGAACAGACATAGGTGACTGTTCAAGTTCTTTCAGTTTTAGAGGGAAGATAAATATCACTTTCAGTCCCTATTCTCTCAAATTCTCTGTGATTGTATCCCTAATTAGCTTGCACGGTTAGTTTAACTCAGGCCTTAGAATTTTATTCAAAGAAAATTGGGCTGGTTTTGTAAAGACTTAAGCTAATGGGCTTGGCTAGAGAATATGTTAAGTACACCTAATACACTTACACAAATCAAATCAACATATTTTCCTACTTTTGACTAATATATGGTTTAGATTAAAAGAGGTTAATTTATTCAATTAACAATTTTAAACTCCATAACACAATATATTATTCAAGAATAGGATTAGTCATTCCTCATTCGTTACGTAAGATAGCAAAACGCTCTGAACTTAATGGTTTAGTAAAAATGTCAGCGATTTGATCTCCCTTTTGAATATGGTCCCGTATGAAATGGTGTTTAATATCTATGTGCTTAGCCTTTGAATGCTGACTGGGATTTTTATCCAAATTAATTGCACTAGTATTATCACATTTAACGGGGACATGTTCGAAAGTAAGACCATAATCCTTTAAATGTTGTCTCATCCACAAAATTTGAGCAACACAATTCCCCACAGAAATATATTCTGCCTCAGTGGTAGAGATTGCTACAGAGTTTTTCTTTTTGCTTGACCATGAGACTAAAGCATTTCCCAAAAACTGACACGTACCTGAGGTACTCTCTCTAACCTGCAACCTCCATAGTCGGCGTCACTATATCCAACAAGATTTATATCTTTACACCTTGGATACCACAGACCAACATTTTGTGTTCCTTTGAGATATTTGAAAATTCTTTTTACTGCAGCATAGTAAGATTCTTTAGGATCAGATTGATACCTGGCACATAGACATACACTGAATTGAATGTCAGGTCTACTAGCTGTAAGATACAGTAAAGACCCAATCATTCCTCTGTATTTCCTTATGTCTACTACCTGGCACATAGACACCTATTCTCATCTTTCTTCATCTTTGCAGCAGTGCTCATAGGAACATTTTCTTCGTTGCAGTTGTCAAAATCAAACTTTCTCAAAAGCTCTCTGACATACTTTCCTTGAGTAATGAAGATACCTCTTTTACTTTGTTTAATCTGTAAACCTAAGAAGAAATTTAACTCGCCCATCATGGACATCTCAAATTCATTGCTCATTTCTCTTGCAAAGGTTTCACACAAAGATTCATTAGTTGATCCAAAAATAATATCATCGACATATATTTGCACAATCAACAAATCACCATTTTCATATTTAGTAAACAAAGTGATATCAACTTTTCCTCTTTGGAAGTTTTGTTTAATCAAGAAAGTACTCAATGTTGGCCCTAATAAGAACAGAATCACCTAGAGGGGGGTGAATAGGTGTCTAAGTGGAAAACTGATAATTTTAAGTTTTTGAAGAAACTTAATTTATCAGAGTCAAATTTCCTTCTGATTCATAGGCAAGCTCACAGAAGTAGCCTCTGAGGAAAATTCTGCCTTAAGACAGTTTCTGTCCTTTCAGCAACAGAAGCTCTGAGTTAGAAAGCTTATGGACAGTCTTCTGAACAAAGACAATGATAAAAGGAGTAAGTCTGTTTCAGCACTAAATATAAGCAAGTACACAGAAGCAAATTAACAAGTATGAGGAGGGGAGAAAGAGATTCAGGAGGTCTCATGAACAGTTCGATTTATCCAGGTTCGCCACAGAAGTCTTGTGACTACGTCCTGTCCCCTGTGGTCGCAGCCGCCAGAGATTTTAAATCCACTATTCAAAACATTTATGGCAAGTCCAGAAGCTCCTTTACATCAACAGAACTTAAGCTAATTTCTCACTTAGTTCTGACTAGTCTAAAGAGAGTTAAAGGATTTCCACCAGAACAACAACAATCCTGTTTTCTAGATTTCTCACCCAACTCATCTCAACTAGATTTCTCTCCAAATCTAACTAAATATAACAAACGATATCAGTTTACAAGATTCCTATTATGAACTTGTTTTTCTTCACTCTCTCACTTTAACTAAAGCTACGCTAAGAAAGATTGAGAATAGAAAATGGTGCTCTGTTTTTCTTGTTCAAACAGTGCGTTGAGATTTTGCTCGATTATCGCGTGTGTGATGCAATGGAGCTTGCCTACTATTTATAGTGCTTTGAAGATGACCGTTGGTGAAGTTTGAATCTTCAAATTGATGACATCAGTTGTTGTAGCCGTTAATCTGTCATGTCTTCAAACGGTCTTCAAACACTTTGATTCCGTTAACCTTGTTCTTTAACTAAATCCGGTAAGTAATTTGAAGTTGAAGATAAGGTTGACTGAAAACTTTCTTCAATTGGATCAACAAAGGGTAGACAAGGAAATTCTGGTTTTGTTTTGAGTAGACATGCGCGCTCCTTCAAAACAGCTTTTTGAACTTTTGGCGCCTTGCATTAAATGCAGTTGACAATGCATTAAATGCTTAACAGAACCCGTGACTTAGCTTCTGAGAGCTAATTCCTTTTGTCTAAGCTTCTGATCGAATTGGTAAGGATTTTTCTTCTAATTGCTTCTGAAACCTATGAGGAGAGCTTTAACAGTTTTCGTGAAGTCTTCAGAGTGGAGAGTCCAGCTTCTGAGTCTTCAAAATTTGTCTTCAGCTTTACTTCTCTTCTGAGTCTTCAAGGCAATCCAGAGTTTCTTCTTTCAGCACCTGCTGAGAAAAACTTATACAATACTTAACAAAAATTGTTAGTCAACATTGAAAAGTATGTAAGAAAGGATTAAATTTCATCTTCTGAAACGTTTGGACATAATCAAAACACTAGGGGTTCATCATTCTCCCCCATTTTGGTTATGGACAAACCGTGGTCCAGAAGGTAAAATTACTTAGATAAACACAAAGTTTAGAAAGTAACTTCTTGATTGATTATGATTTTTACAAGTTCTGAGTAACTTAACTTCCCCATTTTAGTATAAATGGTGAACTCCAGCAATCTGTATTAATTTAAAATAGGCTTAAGATCAAGTTGTTAGATTTTAATGAAGTGTAAGTTACTAAGTTTAAAAGGCATAAACAATATAAATAGTATTCAGAGACAATTGGAAGTATGAAATGGTTCAGTGAATATATATAATCAGAAGAATCATAGTATATCAACAATCAAACAAACAGCAGGATAACATAAGGTCCTAAGACAAAAGCTACCCGACCCAGAACCTAGCTAAGAAGCTTAAGTCCTATTTCTATTTGATTGGCTTATCAATTCTAGATTTCTTCTGAGGAGGAATTGCACCACTCGAACCTGTTGGCCCTATCAAGAACAGAATCACCTAGAGGGGGGGGGGGGGGTGAATAGGTGTCAAAGTTGAAAACTGAAAATTTCTAAGTTTTTTCAAGAAACTTAATTTTCAGAGTCAAATTTCCTCAGAGTCAGAAGCGAGCTTACAGAAGTTGCTTCTGAGGGAAATTCTGCCTAAACACAGTTAGACTGTTTTCAGCAACAGAAGTTCTGATTTGAGAACTTCTGGACAATCTTCTGAACAAAGACAATGATACTCAGAGGAAATCTGTTTCAGCACTAAATATGAGCAAGTACACAGAGGCAAAAATAACAAGTATAAGAGGGAGAAAGAAGTTCAGGAGATCATGATTGAACAATTCGATTTATCCAAGTTCGCCACAGAAGTCCTATGACTACGTCTTGTCCCCTGAGGTCGCAGCCTACAGAGATTTTATAAATCCACTATTCAGAACTTTTCTGGCAAGTTCAGAAGCTCCTTTACATCAACAGAACTAAAGCTAATTTCTCACTTAGTTCTGACTAGCCTAAAAAGAGTTAAAGGATTTCCACCAGAATCAACAACACTCTGTTTTCTGGATTTCTCACCCAACTCTAATCTCAACTAGATTTCTCTCAAAATCTAACTGAATATCACAGACGATATCAGTTTACAAGATTCCTATTATGAACTTGTTTTTCTTCACTCTCTCACTTAAACTTAAGCTATGCTAAGAAAGATTAAGAATGGAAAAAGGATGCTCTGTTTTTCTTGTTCAAACAGTGCGTTGAGATTTTGCTCGATTATCACGTGTGCATGATGCATTGGAGCTTGGCTACTATTTATAGTGAATGAGGATGACCGTTGGCTACTATTTATAGTGAATGAGGATGACATCAGTTGTTGTAGCCGTTAATTTGTCAAGTCTTCAAACGGTCTTCAAACACTTTGATTCCGTTATCCTTGTTCTTTAACCAAATCCGGTAAGTGATTTGAAATTGAAGATAAGGTTGACTGGAAACTTTCCTCAATAAGATCAACAAAGGGTAGACAAGGAAATTCTGGTTTCACTTTGAGTAGACACGCGCGCTCCATTTAAACAGCTTTTTGAACTTTTGGCGCCTTGCATTAAATGCATTTGTCAGAGCAGTAAATGCTATCCAGAACCCGTGACTAAGCTTCTGATCGAATTGGTGGATGAACTTCTGATTGGAAAGGACCTCTGAGGAGAGCTTCAACAACCTTTAATACCTTCAGAGCGGAGCATCCAGCTTCTGAAATAATGAAACTCTGTCTTCATCAATCGAGACTTCTGAGTTCTTCAGGCAATCAAGAAATTCTTCATTCAGCACCTGCTGAGAAACTTACACATAGACTAAGTAGAAAAATATAGTCAACAAAGAAACTATATGTAAGAGAATGTTAAGTTTTCATCTTCAGAAACGTTTGGACATAATCAAAACACTTAGGGTTCATCAGAACCAACATCCACATTCTGTCTCTTCATCCCAGAGCCAGGACCACCCTGGTGAGCAGACTTCTCCCCCGTTTGGCCAGAAGCAACAGGAATACCCAGAGCTCCTTGTGAGGATAGCTTTTGCTGAACATTAAGAGCAGTCTGATATTGCTGATGAGAAGGCATGACAGAGTTGATCAGATCCATTCTTCGCCGAAAATCAGCATAAATGGCTTTCATACGATCAAAAGTCTGACCAGAAAGAGGTTGCTCTCTGTGAACATCCTCCAGAAGCAGCTTGATAAATTGATTATTCTCATACACAGCAGCAGTGAGATGCTCATTCTGAATATAAGTTTGTCCTCGAACAAACATATAGCAATTATGAAGAATTTTCTCCTGTTCCTTTGCATGAGTATGAATAACCTTCAGAAATCTGTAATCTCTGCAATCTGGGCGTTCTGAGCAGTCACAACAGACTCTATGCTCTGAAGATGATTATTGAGATCAGGAGTGATGTCATACACAATTCTGGCAGCCCCACAAGATGATGAACCTTGAGCAGAAGATTTTACTTCTCTCATAATATGATTAGCAGTACACTGCAGGTCATCAATCTTACTAGGAAGAACCTTCTCATGAGCCTCATAATGCTCGTTAGCTTCTTTAACTTCCTCTGTCAAGATCCCCAAACTTTCATTGACATTCTTGGTAGATGTTGGAATCTGATCAACGATCAGAGTCGAGCAGCGGAAGCGAAAAAAACGATTTTAAAATCATTGATCAGATTACACTTGATCTTTATCATTGCCTCAATGTTATTGATTTAATTAATGGTGATTAACTACTTTAGTCACTCACATGGAATCCCTCTAAGAGAGATGGATGAACCGCACGATCGGTGATTCCTCCAAATTCACGTGCACGACACCTCCAGTGATCAGGTACTCGCAAGAGGCACGAAGAACGATGAACAAAACTCCAGACACCACCAGCAGAGGTTCGGCCGAATGGGGGCTGAGAGGGATTAGGGTTTTCTGATTTTCTGTGTCAGAAAGTCTAGGGTTTCAATCGATTAGGATTAATTTATAGTGTGTCGACTAATTACAGTTTTAGTACCTGCATTAATTTAATTAATCTGATTGTACCACAATAGAATACAATAGATTCAATTAACATCAATTAGGTTATAATTAATCACACACTAACCCCTAAAGAAAATCTAATTAATCAATCGTTTAATTAATTAACCCGATTGAATAATTAATCCCTCCAAACAATTAATTAACTTGTTCCATTCAGAACAATTAATCAATTAACATTATCAGTTAACAACTAATAATAAGTTCATCACAAATACACTACATGTATTAGTTCTCCGAGTACAAGTCTCAGTGTCTAGTGTGCACGATCCTGTGGGCCATAATCAGTTAGCTCAACGACTGATAGAGAGTTGCCTAGACCATATCAGTCACCAATTGATTACAGTGTTAGTCCATCTCATACAGATAGATACCCTGTAGTATTCTCTAATATCTCTTACCAAGCATATCGATATATCAAGTATGCGGCATGGTGGACGTCATCCTCTACAACTTGAGATATTTCTCGATCTAGAGTTAACTGAAGAACAGATAAGTAACCAGCTTATCTGAGTGTGGCCACACATTTCTCAGTTCAACTCAACGAGTGGCCTAATGATATCATCTCACTTACGGAGTGAGTGGTAATCCCTTCACTTCAACTATCAGTATGAATGAGTTCACTGACTAGACCAATCATACCCGTATTTGGCATCCTTTTACAGACCTGTTAGGCGTATGTCAAATCTAATCAGATTCCTCATTCAATACTATATTGAAATCAGGTCGACAGATAAAAGAGATCTACATTTATAGAAGGGCAATGACTCTTCCACCATGTGCCTTCTAAAGCGGATCGATCAAGTCCCGTATTGGTCATACGTACCTACAAACATATCCTGTACACGTGTACATATCATGTTCGTAAAAGCTTTACATTCTATTCATTCCCATGAGTAGGACTAGCTTCTGGTTATTTATGATATACAATCAATGGATACTTCATACAGTGCATATAATACAAGATATATTAACTGAATGAATTAATGCCTTTTATTCCATAAAACAATTGTATAGTACAATCAACAAAAGTACAATACAATAACAAAATAACTATGCCTAGAACTAGGGCACACCAACAATCTCCCACTTGACCTAGGTCCAAGCAGGCATAGCCCTAATTCCTATAGATCTAGCATGAGCATTGTTCTTGCGTTCAGCAAGAGCCTTCGTCATCGGATCATCAACATTGTTATCTGTATCAACTCTCTGTAGTCTAACATCACCTCTTTGGATAATCTCCCGGATAAGGTGAAATTTCCTGAGTACATGCTGATTCTTCTTTGTAGACTGGGGCTCCTTAGCTTGTATCATGGCCCCATTGTTGTCACAGAAGAGCACTACTGAATCCTGGATAGAAGGTACTACTCCAAGATCAGAAATGAACTTCCTCATCCAGACCGCTTCCTTAGAAGCCTCACAAGCAGCAATGTACTCAGCTTCTGCTGTAGAATCTGCAACTGTTGGCTGTTTAGTGGACTTCCTACTAATGGCACCGCCATTCAAGAGGAACACAAAACCAGATTGGGATTGTTGTTCATCCTGATCAGTCTGGAATCATGAGTCAGTGTAACTGGACACAGCCAACTCATCATCGCCACCATAAACCAAGAAAAGATCTCTAGTACGTCTCAAGTACTTTAGAATTGCCTTGACTGCCTTCCAGTGTTTCTCGCCGAAGCAAGACTGGAAACGGCTAGTCATACTGAGGGCAAAAGCAACATCAGGCCTGGTACATAGCATAGCGTACATAATCGACCCTATAGCAGAAGCATAAGGGTATTTGGAGACCTTGCGCCTCTCCTTCTCAGTCTTAGGACTGTGTTCCTTCTTAGACAGTTTCAAACCATGTGCCATAGGGATGAATCCCTTCTTTGAGTTGGACATGTTGAACCTCTTAAGGATTTTGTCTATGTACTTTGCCTGAGAAAGCCCCAGCAGGCGTTTTGCCCTATCTCTGTGGATTCTGATCCCCAAGATAGTCTCAGCCTTCCCAAGGTCCTTCATTGCAAAACATTTGTTCAGCCACTGCTTTGTGGCTTGCAGCTCTGAAATGTTTCCTCCTATCAATAGAATGTCATCGACATAGAGCACTAGGAAAGTGTCTGAGCTCCCACTATTCTTACGATACACACAGGGCTCATCGAGGTTCTGAATGAATCCAAATTCCTTTATGGATTCATTGAACTTCTTGTTCCAAGACCTAGATGCTTGCTTAAGTCCATAGATGGACTTTTGAAGCTTGCATATTCAGTTAGGATATTCTGGATTTACAAAACCTTCAGGTTGAGCCATATAGACATCCTCCTCTAGCTCTCCATTCAAGAAAGCGGTCTTGACATCCATTTGCCATATCTCATAGTCGTACCATGCCGCTATAGCAAGTAATATCCTTATGGATTTGAGCATAGCTACTGGTGAGAAAGTTTCATCATAATCAATTCCATGAATTTGCCTGAATCCTTTCGCTACCAGTCGCCCCTTGAAGGTGTTGTCAGCCTTTAGCTTGAAAAGCCACATGCTCTCCACAACTTTGACTCCAGGGAAGGGATCAACCAACCGCCAGACCTCATTGTCATACATAGATTGCATTTCAGATTCCATGGCTCCACGCCATTTATCTGATTGTGGTCCTTCAATAGCCTCCTTGTAGGATTTTGGATCATCTTGTTCCACAACCATGATCTCTTCGTCTTGGGTGACCAGGTATCCATACCTCTCAGGCCCTTGACGTGACCTACCAGACCTTTTAGGTTCCCGTACAATATGTTCTACCTGTTCATCAACCTGAACATCAGGAACAATTGTCTCAGCTTCCTCAGCAGTTGCTGCAGGAGTTTGCGGTTCTTGAACTTCTCCAAGTTCAATACTGCTCCCATTGTCTTTCCTGGAAATGAAATCCTTTTCCAAAAAGACTCCAGTTCGAGCAACAAAAACTTTGTTCTCTAATGGATTGTAGAAGTAGTAACCCTTAGTTTCCTTAAGGTAACCTACAAACTGGCATTTGACAGTTCTGGACTCTAGTTTGCTACTAATCAATTTCTTGACTTGAGCATCACAGCCCCAGATCTTCATAAAGGACACACAGGGTTTCCTGCCCTTCCATAGCTCGTATGGTGTTCCCTTAACTGCCTTGCTGGGTGTATTGTTTAGAATGTAAGCAGCAGTCTCTAAAGCATATCCCCAAAAGGATACAGGGAGATTAGCCTGACTCATCATTGAGCGGACCATGTCTAACAAGGTCCTGTTTCTCCTCTCTGAAACCCCATTCCATTGAGGTGTACCAGGAGGAGTAAGTTGGGATACTATCCCACACTCACTCAAGAATTCGTCAAACTCTTGGCTCAGATATTCACCCCCTCTATCAGACCGGAGTGCTTTAATCTTCTTACCAAGCTGGTTTTCAACTTCATTCTTAAAATCCTTGAACTTTTGAAGTGTCTCAGATTTGTGTCTCATCAAATACACATAGCCGAAAGGGCTATAGTCATCTGTGAAAGTAATGAAATACTGAAAACCTTGTCTAGCTTGTGTGCTCATTGGTCCACATACATCTGAATGTATAAGCCCCAATAGCTCAGTTGATCTTTCACCAGTCTTCTTGAAAGGTGCTTTTGTCATCTTGCCACGTAAACAAGATTCACAAGTATCTAGAGCCTGTAGATCAAAAGATCCTAAAATTCCACTTGAGTGGAGCTCAGCGATACGTCTCTCGTTTATGTGCCCAAGACGGCAATGCCAGACATATGTAGGATTATTATAACCACTTATCTTAATCCTTTTATTTACATTGTATACATGAGATTGATTTGATAAATCTAAGACATACAACCCGTTCTGAAGAACGCCTGTTCCATACAAAATATTATCACATAAGATACTAATGGGGGAATTAGCCACGCTGGATAGAGGGATGTGTCGTTCCTTATCAGGGGTAACAGGTTACCCGATCAAGTCCCTGACAACACTGGGGTCAAAGGGTGAAGATAGGCGTCTTCAGAACGGTGGAACGGCCCCTACATAACTTAAACCAGTGATGGCGCCAATATCCAGAGGAGTAATGGTCATCTCCCCAAAGCCAAAATGGAAAGTGTGGGTACTGTTACACCAACGCTCGATTAGAGCACTCATATTCTGCCAGCATACGCAAGGTGTCCCTGGTACAAGCTGCCGCAAGAAAGGACGAAAAGGGGTTCCGTCAACGCGGGCTCGGACAGCAGGAGGCAACGCAACGTACCACGTTTTCACCTCTCCCACGTTCCCTCGACCTTTCAAACGAGGCTCCTGCGTAAGAAACGCCAATAAAAGCGACGTGTTAGGGGCAACAAAGGCAGGGGTATCAAAACAAAAAGGGCGAGCACACAATGACCGTACGGTCACAAACGCAATCGCTGCGATCGTACGGTCACAAGCTACAGAGACTGTACGATCGCCAAACGAAGAACCGTACGGTCACCAAATTAGAAGACCGTACGGTCATCATCAACCCAGAATTCAAACCAGTTCAGCCACATGAAAGGAAAGCTCCCAAAAACGAAAAAAGTAAAATGGTTCATCCTATAACAGCTATAGCATCAAGTCACCACAGAGAAACAACGTAACAATGAAAATAAGGAAGTACAGACATCGACCGACGCGACCGCATGAAAAGCTCAGAGGAAGCAAGGGAGAGAAGAAAAAAGAGCTCTTGTAATGAACATACCTGAGTCACGTAACGGTGTTTATGCATATTGAAGAAAAAGGGAACCGCTCCTCCAAACTCCAAACCAGCATAAGCGGTAGATCTACCACGGCCAAGCTCGGCCGCGCTCTGCACACAGGGGAAAGGCTCATTCAAGCCCTCTAAAGGGAAGTCATTAATATTAATATCCGTCAACGGCATGAAGGAAGTAGGGTATGCGGATGTTTGAGCAAGGGGAGAAGTAGAACGAAACTAAAGAAAGAGGCGTCTGCACGAAATGAGGGGAACGGGCTGCTGCATAAAATATGAAACCTGAGTGACCGTACGGTCACAACAGCCTTAACCGTACGGTCACAAATTTCGTGACCGTACGGTTACACTATTCCCCTGAAAAAGTTTTATCTCCCCGACATCAACGGGATACCGGAACAATGCATCGCTTCACCAACGGCCCACCGAACAAGTCAGAACAGATCCCGGAGGACTATAAAGGACATAAGAGCTCATCCGATGACCACAAAAACAGTGTACTGGGGCAATATCAGAGCATTGGCACCCTGAGGCACCCCTAAACTCGTCAAGATATTGGAAACCACTAGGGGCGGTATCGGAATGGGGCACGACCCAGGTCAAAGAAGAATGCCGCCAGAGGCTCCTAGGTCAGTCACGAATCAAGAGCGGAAGAGAAAGGATACTAGGACACAGCAGATCGGCCCTAGGACAAGACTATCAGCATTCAGATAAGACTGGTAGGACAAAGTGCTCAAAATCATCTAAAGAAAGGAGGGTCGACAAACAGAGCTACAAGAAGTTGCTAACCCTCGGGTCGTGCCCGAGGTACTATGAAGAAAAACTACAAAGGGATACCAAAATCCCCGGGTCACACCCGAGGCATCACGGCGAAACTACGGAAGCTGCCAAAAAGTCCTCAAGTCATGCTCGAGGCGCGATTAAAGGATACGGAAAGAGCAGTTAGCCGGCGTTATTGAAAGATTGTAGAAGATCCGACGCCGTAGGCCAGAACTACAGGTAAGTCCTCTAAACCCACTTTAAAAACACTAGCACACACGCAGTATCGCTCGTTTCGCTTCATTGAGACTGTCCGACGGGTCTTACAAGACAATGTAATCACCTTAGGCACTCCCAAAGAAGCGAGGGGCAAACTGTGAGCACTGGTTTTCGAACCCGATGATGAAAGCAAACTATGAGCTCCTCGTTGCGCCAGCTGCTCAAGTACCGATGCTCGTCGTAGAACGGATCACCTTTTCGGGACCATAACCTCTTCCGCCCGCTCCTCGGGACCATGAGTGTGGCACTTTCATGCTTATGAGAAAATCCTTGATCACAAAAGAATATACGGTCACAGGCACTATTCATCAAAGACCGTACGGTCACAACACTATTGGTTGAGACCATACGGTCACATACATCTGACCGTACGGTCACTGCCACGTGGCAGATAGCGACCCATTCCTTATCTGCCACGTGGCTGGATGGTCCAATGAGAAAGTGACACGTGTACAACCTTCCAAACGACATTGGCCGGGTGTCGGGTAACGTCCGGCTCAGATCCGAATTTAGATCTGAGCCGGGCGAAGCCAGTGACCGTACGGTCACTAAACAGTGATCCTACGGTCACAACCTTGTGACCGTACGGTCACAAGGAAACCTATATAAACACTCCGGATTTCTCATTCAAAACATCAACAAAAACCAACAAACACTCATTCTCCTCTCTCTCTAGCTCGTTCTAAAGCGATTCTTGACCCGATAAAAGTTGCCTCTGATAAAGTTGCCTCTGATACAGAAAAGAATTGCTAGAGTCCGAGCTTGAGAGTACTTTCTTCAAATATTCTCAGAAAAGGTCTTCCTGACCACCAAAAACAGTACCCCTATTATCAAAAGTTTTCAATCCAGGCATCACTCGCAGTCTCGCTAGGGTCGACTAAGTCCTGTTTCCAGCTAGCACACCGGAGAACGCACACGCAATTCCGGTTCCCCGAGGTTCCTCCCAGAAAAGGTCTCCGTTCTTCAACGAGCATCAGTCCGCGAGCAATCACTGGCACACGACAAGGGTAAGCTTCTGAGGGTTTAGTACCGTGTCACCCAGCGGTTTACCGCACAAATACTTGTGCATTTACTTATTCTTGTGTGAAAACCATAAATATGAAGATAATAAGCTGTTAGGTTGCATTAAAAGATCCTCTGGGTTCTGGAATGTCGGAATTAATATGTTGTATCCACGAACGTATATAGAATCTCTGGTTTTCAAAACAATCGGTACAAACACCGGTTCATACATTTTCCCGGTCGGCCGGGTGGCGACTCTAGTCAAACAAGGCTAAAGCCGCTATGAGCGACCACTTTCGCTCACAGCGACATATTCAGCTTCAACAGTTGAAAGTGCCAAAGAAGTTTGCTTCTTACTATGCCAGGAGACTAAACTCTCCCCCAGAAAGTGACAACCTCCAGAAGTGCTGACTCTTTTCAATTTATCTCTACCATAATCAGAGTCTGTGTATCCTACAGGAGTAAAGTCTGTACTACAGGGATACCATAAACCAGCTTCTGAAGTTCCTTTAAGATATCTGAGAATTCTTTTGACAGCAACATCATGAATCTCCTTTGGTTTAGCCTGATATCTATCACAAAAGCACACAGCAAAATGTATATCTGGCCTACTGGCTGTTAGATATAGAAGAGAACCAATCATACCTCTGTAGGTTTTTATGTCTACAGGTTTACCAGCTTTCTCTTAATCATCAAAGTCTTTACTGACATCCATTGGGATATCAACAACATTAGATTCCATCATGCCAAATTTCTTTAGCACTTCTCTAGTGTACTTGGCTTGATTTATAAACACACCATCATTACTTTGCTTAATTTGAAGTCCTAAGAAGTATGTTAATTCTCCCATCACAGACATTTCAAACTCGGCTTTCATGTGATCACTGAATTCCCTGCACAAAGATTCATTAGTAGCACCAAATATAATATCATCAACATATACCTGAGCTAAAAGGATATCTTTGTTCTTCTTCAGAGTGAAGAGAGTTGTGTCAACACGGCCTCTGACAAATCCCTTAGACAGAAGGAACTTTGTCAGTCTCTCATACCATGCTCTGGGAGCTTGTTTCAGTCCATACAAGGTTTTCTTCAGCTTATACACATGATCTGGAAACTTAGGATCTTCAAAACGAGTAGGTTGAGACAATAGACTTCCTCATCAATGTAACCATTCAGGAATGCACTTTTCATATCCATTTGGAACAGCTTGAAACCTTTGTAGGATGCAAAAGCACACAGAATTCTAATGGCTTCCAATCTTGCAACAAGAGCAAAATTTTCACCATAATATATGCCTTCTTGCTGACTGTAACCTTGAGCAACAAGTCTTGCCTTGTTTCCCACAACATTTCCAAATTCATCAAGCTTGTTCTTCATAACCCATCTTGTACCAACAACTTTCTTGTTGTTAGGTCTGGGAACCAAAATCCAAACTTCTGACCTTTTGAACTGATCAAGTTCTTCTTGCATTGCCATTAACCAGCACTCGTCATCTTCAGCTTCATAGAAGTCCTTGGGTTCCAGAAGTGACACAAAAGCCACATTCCCCATATATCTTCTGCGCTGAGCTCTGGTCATGACAGGATTGTGAACAGAGTCAATTACATTCTCCAAGGGGTGATTCCCAGGAGCTCTAACTTCTCTTGGTACATCCAATGTATCTTCTGAAACTTGTTCATCATTTGTTGAATCATATATAGGAGCATCTTCTGGAAGGAAGTTGACATCTGTAGTAGGATTCTCTTATGGAACTTGTTCAGCAACAGGAGGAACGACTTCAGCAGCTATGGGAGAAACATCTTATTTTTCAATAGGAGATGTGACTTCAAGAGCATGAACTACATCTTCATCAGGAGCTCTACTATCTGCAGGGTTAGTCTCATCAAACTGTACATGAACAGATTCAGCTAAAGTTTGAGTCCTCTTATTAAAAACCCTACATGTTTTACTATGTGTTGAGTAACCAAGAAAAATGGCCTCATCTGCCTTTGAATCAAACTTTGAAAGATATTCTTTTGTATTCAAAACAAAACACTTACAACCAAAGGTTCTAAAATAACCTATCTTAGGGTTTCTACTTTTCCAGAGTTCATAGGGGTTTTGTTCAAGATGCTCCAGATTAGCACTCTATTCAGAACATAACAGGCTGTGTTAACAGCTTCTACCCAAAAGTACTTTGGAAGCCTTCTGTCATTGATCATGGTTCTGGCGATCTCAACCAAAGTCCTATTCTTCCTTTCAACTACCCCATTTTGTTGAGGAGTCCTAGGAGCAGAAAAGTTATGATCAATGCCCTTGGTTTCACAGAATTCTTCAAACAGAAAGTTTTTGAATTCTCCACCATTATCACTTCTGATATGGATAACCTTTTCATTCCTTTCATTCTCAAGTCTTTTAACTAGAACTGAGAAAAATTCAAGTGACTCATCTTTGCTAGCAAGCAAGATAACCCAAGTGAATCTTGAATAGTCATCTACTATGACAAAGGCATACTTCTTTCCACCCATGCTCATTGGCTGAACAGGACCAAAAAGATCCATATGAAGTAATTCCAAAGGTCTTTTAGTTGAAATGGTTTTCTTAGTTTTAAAAGAGCTTATGGATTGTTTATCAGATTGACAAGCAGTACACAAATGGTTCTTTTTAAAACTAATTTCAGGCAGACCCTCAACCAATTGATATCTAGCTACTTTGGCCAGAAGATCCATGCTAACATGAGCAAGTCTTCTATGCCAGAGCCAGGAGGTATCCTCTTTGGACATTAAGCATATATTTTTGCAGAGATTCTCAAGGTTCAGCATGAAAACATTTTCTACTCTAGGAGCAGTTAGAATAACTTCCCTTGACTTACAGTCCAAGATTTTACATCCAGAGGAGCTGAAGACTACATCTCTACCTTTGTCACACAGCTGTGCAACACTCAGGAGGTTGAACTTCAGGCCTCTGACAAGGGAGACATCTTCAATAGGGGGATTGGTTCCAATGAATCCAGAACCAAGAATCCTTCCTTTCTGAGCATCTCCAAAGCTGACTTTACTACCTCTTTTAGGATCAAATGTGATGAATGCTTTTTCATCACCTGTCATATGCCTTGAGCACCCACTGTCAATGTACCACAGCTTTGACATTGATGGAGCACTCAGAGCCACATGCAATACAATAAACTAGTGACAGGTACCCAATCCTTATTGGGTCCTTCAGAGTTAGATTTATCTTCTACAGGTTTTTCTGATAATTCAGATTACAAGATGTTCTTAATATGGTACTTGCAATCCTTTAACCAATGTCCATCACTCTTGCAAAGCTTGCAAAAAGGAGGGTTTTTGGTTTTTGGATCTTTCCCTTTTCTTCTTAGGAGCTTTCTTCTTCTTCTGGGAAGGTGTAACTTCTTCAGAGGCAATAGCACTCTCAAAGGTACCCACATCAGGAGGAGAAGAGATCTCTTTCAGAAGAGAGGGAGTGACAGATTTCTTCTTATGAGGTTTATCACTTCTCAGAGGCATTTTTTCCTTACCTTTGGCTTTTGGGCCATCAGAAGGAGAACTGAATTGTTTACTAAGTTTTTCTTCTAATATTTTCATATCAGCATAAACTTGAGTAAACCTAAGAAATTTGTCAGCCTCACTTTTGTCGAACTTTCTTTTTTGATACTTGAACATGCTATATAGTTCTTCAAGAGAATCAAAGATATCTAGTTCGTGAGAATTGTTTACCTCAGAGTCATATGTTACTTCAGGAGGTGCGGAAGTTTCTCCTGTGACATCTTCAGAAGTTGGCTCTTCAATAGCCATAAAACAAATCTGAGCTTGCTCTTCCTGTTCTTCAGGATCACTGCTGGTCTCAGAGTCTGACCATGCAGCCAGCATAGCTTTCTTGAACTTTCTTTTATCTTTCTTCAGCTCTGGGCAATTAGGCTTAATATGCCCTGGTTGCTGACATCCATAGCACACAATAGGCTTGCTAGGATCTCTCTTGGATTTTTCACCAGAATCAAGAGTCTTCTTATCAAAGCTCCTGAAAGGCTTCTTGTAGTTTCCACCTCTGCCTTTCCTAAAGGCCTTCTTGAACTTCATGGTCAGCATAGCCAGTTCCTCATCTTCAGAGGATTCTGCTTTCAGGACTACTCCTCTTTTTCCTTCTGACCTTTCTCTCAGGTCATGGTTCTTCATTGACATCTCATGAGTAATTAATGAACCAATGAGTTCATCATATTGATAATAGCCCAAGTCCTGAACTTCTTCAATGGCAGTCTTCTTGGCTTGCCAAGACCTTGGTAAGCTTCTGAAAATCTTTTTCACTTTCTCTGATTCTTCAATATCCTTTCCCAAACTCTTCAAGTCATTGACAATCTTGGTGAATCTAGAATTCATGTTTGAAATAGATTCTTTGTCAAGCATTTCAAATAACTCATAGTCTCTCATGAGTTGATTGACTTTAGACTGCTTCACTTTTCCAGTTCCTGCATAAGTGACTTCGAGCTTGTTCCAGATATCCTGTGATGTTTCATAAGAAGAAACTTTGTTATACTCAGTAGCAGTAAGTGCACAATGCAACATATTTATTGCTGAAGCATTAGTTTGGAGTTTTTTAAGAATATCATCAGTGTATTCTCTCTGAGGAATTATAACATTCCCTAAACCAGCTTCCATCCTTGTTGAGGTGAAGTCACCATCAGTGATAACAATCCAGGCACTCATATTCTTGGCTTGGATGAAGTACATCATCCTCTTTTTCCAGTAAGAGTAGTTATCACCATTAAATAGTGGAGGTCTAGTTGTGGAAGAGCCCTCTGGGACAATAAAGTGGGAGGAATTCTCAAGCTGGTGTCTACTAGCCATCTCTATTGATTCTAATAGGATCTTACACTTAGATTGTTAGATCTTTAGTAAATATACGAAGTGACCTGACTCTGATACCACTTGTTGGCCCTAACAAGAACAGAATCACCTATAGCGGGGTGAATAGGTGTCTAAGTGGAAAACTGATAATTTTAAGTTTTTGAAGAAACTTAATTTATCATAGTCAAATTTCCTTCTGATTCAGAGGCAAGCTCACAGAAGTAGCCTCTGAGGAGTAAGTTTGTGATGAACCCTAAGTGTTTTGATTATGTCCAAACGTTTCAAAAGATGATAACCTAATACTATCTTACATATAGTTTATTGTTGACTAATACTTTTGCTTTAGTCTATGTGTAAGTTTCTCAGCAGTTGTTGAATGAATCGTTTCTAGATTGCCTAAAGAACTCAGAAGATCAGTTGCTGAAGTCAGAGTTTCAACAATTCAGAAGCTGGATTCCTCCGCTCTGAAGCCGAAGTCTGCTACAGCTCTCCTCAGAAGTTCCTTGCAATCAGAAGTTTTGCCAATTGTGATCAGAAGTCTAGTCAACTAGAAATTAGCTTCTAAAAGCTAAAGTCACGGGTTCTGGATAGCATTTAATGCTCTGACAAGTGCATTTAATGCAAGGCGCCAAAAGTTCAAAAAGCTGTTTTGGTGGAGTGCGCCTGTCTGTTTAAAAGAAACCAGAATTTCCATGTCTACCCTTTGTTGATCCAATTGAAGAATGATTCCAGTCAACCTCGTCTTTGATTTCAAATCACTTACCGGATTTAGTTAAAGAACAAGGATAACGGAATCAAAGTGTTTGAAGACCGTTTGAAGATTTGACAAATTAACGGCTACAATAACTGATGTCATCTCCTTTGAAGTTTCAAACTCACCAACGGTCATCTTCACTCACTATAAATAGTAGCCAAGCTCCAAAGCATCAACACGCATGATCATCGAGCAAAATCTCAACGCACTGTTCTAACTAGAAAAACAGAGCAACACTTCCCATTCTCAATCTTTCTTAGCATAGTCTTAGTTAAAGTGAGAGAGTGAAGAAAAACAAGTTCATAATAGGAATCTTGTAAACTGAGATCGTTTGTGATCTTCAGTTAGATTTAAAGAGAGAAATCTAGTTGAGATTAGAGTTGGGTGAGAAATCCAGAAAACAGAGTTGTTGTTTGTTCTGGTGGAAATCCTTTAACTCTTTTTAGGCTAGTCAGAACTAAGTGAGAAATTAGCTTAAGTTCTGTTGATGTAAAGGAGCTTCTGAACTTGCCATAAAAGTTCTGAATAGTGGATTTATAAAATCTCTGTAGGCTACGACCTCAGGGGACAAGACGTAGTCACAGGACTTCTGTGGCGAACTTGGATAAATCGAATTGTTCAATCAGGATCTCCTGAACTTCTTTCTCCCTCTTATACTTGTTATTTTTGCCTCTGTGTACTTGTTCATATTTAGTGCTGAAACAGATTTTCTCTAAAGTATCATTGTCTTTGTTCAGAAGACTGTCCAGAAGTTCTCAAATCAGAACTTCTGTTGCTGAAAACAGTCTAACTGTGTTTAGGCAGAATTTCCCTCATAAGCAACTTTTGTAAGCTAGCTTCTGACTCTGAGGAAATTTGACTCTGAAAATGAAGTTTCCCGAAAAACTTAGAAATTTTCAGTTTTCCACTTTGACACCTATTCACCCCCCTCTAGGTGATTCTGTTCTTAATAGGGCCAACAAGTGGTATCAGAGCGAAGGTCACTTCGCATATTTACTAAAGATCTAACAATCTAAGTGTAAGATCCTATCAGGATCAATAGAGATGGCTAGTAGACACCAGCCTGAGAATTCTTCTCACTTCATAGTTCCAGAAGGTTCTTCTACTACTAGACCTCCATTATTTAATGGCAACAACTACTCATACTGGAAGAAAAGGATGATGTACTTCATCCAAGCTCAGAACATGAGTGCTTGGTATGTCATCACTAATGGTGATTTCATTCCCACCAGAATGGAACAAGGTTTAGGGAATGTTGTTATTCCTCAGAGAGAATACACAGATGACATTCTAAAAAAACTCCAAACTAATGCTTCAGCAATAAATATGTTGCATTGTGCACTTACAGCTACTGAATATAACAAAGTTTCTTCTTGTGAAACTGCACAGGATATTTGGAACAAGCTAGAAGTCACATATGAAGGAACTGGAAAAGTGAAGCAATCTAAAGTCAACCAACTCATGAGAGAATATGAGTTATTTGAAATGCTTGATAAAGAATCTATTTCAGATATGAACTCTAGATTCACCAAGATAGTCAATGACTTGAAGAGTTTAGGAAAGGATATTGAAGAATCTGATCGAGTGAAGAAGATTGTCAGAAGCTTACCAAGGTCTTGGCAAGCCAAGAAGACTGCTATTGAAGAAGTTCAGGATTTGAGCTATTACTTGTATGATGAGCTCATTGGGTCTCTAATTACCCATGAGATGTCATTAAAGAATCATGACCTAAGAGAAAGGTCAGAAGGAAAAAGAGTAGTCCTGAAAGCAGAATCTTCTGAAGAATCCTCTGAAGATGAGGAACTGGCTATGCTGACCAGGAAGTTCAAGAAGGCCTTTAGGAAAGGCAGAGGTGGAAACTACAAGAAGCCTTTCAGGAGCTTTGATAAGAAAACTCCTGATTCTGGTGAAAAGTTCAAGAGAGATCCAAACAAGCCAATTGTGTGCTATGGATGTCAGCAACCGGGGCACATTAAGCCTAACTGCCCGGAGCTGAAGAAAGATAAGAAGAAGTTCAAGAAAGCTATGCTGGCTGCCTGGTCAGACTCTGAGACCAGCAGTGATCCTGAAGAAAAGGAAGAGCAAGCTCAGATTTGTTTTATGGCTATTGATGAGCCAACCTCTGAAGATGTCACAGGAGAAACTTCCGCACCTCCTGAAGCTACTTATGATTCTGAGGTAAACATATTTTCTGAACAAAATATCTTTGATTCTCTTGAAGAACTCTATAGTATGTTCAAGTACCTGAAAAGGAAATTGGACAAGAGTGAGGCTGACAAGTTTCTTAGGTTTACTCAAGTTTATTCTGACATGAAAGTGTTAGAAGAAAAACTGTGTAAACAGTTCAGCACTTCTGCTGATGGCTCTAAATTCAAAGGCAAGGAAAAGCTGCCTCTGGGAAGTGATAAACCCCAGAAGAAGAAACCTGTCACTCCCTCTCTTCTGAAAGAGATAGCTTCTCCTCCTGATGTTGGTACCTTTGAGAGTGCTGGTATAGCCTCTGAAGATATTGGTCCTTCTCAGAAGAAAAAGAAATCTCCCAGGAAGCAAAGGGAAAGATCCAAGAACCCTCCCTTTTGCAAACTTTGCAAGAGTGATGGTCACTGGTTGAAGGATTGCAAGTACCATATTAAAAACCTCTTGCAATCTGAGATATCATTAAATCCTGCTGAAGAGAAATCTAACTCTGAAGGACCCAATAAGGATTGGGTACCTGTCACTAATTGATTGTGTTGCAGGTGGCTCTGAGTGCTCCATCAATGTCAAAGCTGTGGTACATTGACAGTGGGTGCTCAAGGCATATGACAGGTGATGAAAAAGCATTCATCACATTTGATCCTAAAAGAGGTGGAAAAGTCAGCTTTGGAGATGCTCAGAAAGGAAGGATACTTGGTTCTGGATCCATAGGAACTAATCCTCCGATCGAAGATGTCTCCCTAGTCAGAGGCCTGAAGTTCAATCTCATGAGTGTTGCACAACTGTGTGATAAAGGTAGAGATGTTGTCTTCAGCTCCTCTAGATGTAAAATCTTGGACAGTAAGTCAAGGGAAGTTATTCTAACTGCTCCTAGAGTTGAAAATGTTTTCATGCTGAATCTTGATAATCTTTGCAAAAATATATGCTTGATGTCCAAAGAGGATACCTCCTGGCTCTGGCATAGGAGACTTGCTCATGTGAGCATGGATCTTCTGGCCAAAGTAGCTAGAAATCAATTGGTTGAGGGTCTGCCTGAAATTAGTTTTAAAAAGAACCATTTATGCAATACTTGCCAATCTGGTAAACAATCCAGAAGCTCTTTTAAAACTAAGAAAGTCATTTCAACTAAAAGACCTTTGGAATTACTTCATATGGATCTTTTTGGCCCTGTTCAACCAATGAGCATGGGTGGAAAGAAGTATGCCTTTGTCATTGTAGATGACTATTCAAGATTCACTTGGGTCATCTTGCTGTCTAACAAAGATGAGTCACTTGGATGTTTCTCAGTTCTGATAAAGAAACTTGAGAATAAAAGGAATGAAAAGGTTGTCCATATCAGAAGTGATAATGGTGGAGAATTCAAGAATTTTAGGTTTGAAGAATTCTGTGAAACCAAGGGAATTGATCATAACTTTTCTGCTCCCAGAACTCCTCAACAAAATGGGGTAGTTGAAAGGAAGAATAGAACTCTGGTTGAGATAGCCAGAACTATGATCAATGAAAAAAGGCTTCCTAAGTACTTTTGGGGAGAAGCTGTGAACACAGCTTGCTATGTTCTGAATAGAGTGCTAATCAGAAGCATTCTGAACAAGACCCCTTATGAACTCTGGAAAGGTCGAAAGCCTAAAATAGGTTATTTCAGAACCTTTGGTTGTAAGTGTTATGTTTTGAATACAAAAGAATATCTTTCAAAGTTTGATTCAAAGGCAGATGAGGCCATTTTTCTTGGTTACTCAACACATAGTAAAGCATATAGGGTTTTTAATAAGAGGACTCAAACTTTAGATGAATCTGTTCATGTACAGTTTGATGAGACTAACCCTGCAGATAGTAGAGCTCCTGATGAAGATGTAGTTCAAGCTCCTGAAGTTACATCTCCTGTTGAAGAAGAAGATGTTTCTCCCAGAGCTGCTGAAGTGGTTCCTCCTGTTGCTGAACAAGCTCAAGATGAGAATCCTACTCCAGAAGTCAACTTCCTTCCAGAAGATGCTCCTATATATGATTCAACAAATGATGAACAGGTTTCAGAAGACTCATTGGATGTACCAAGAGAAGTTAAAACTCATAGGAATCATTCCTTAGAGAACATTATTGACTCTGTTCATAATCCTGTCATGACCAGAGCTCAACTCAGAAGATACATGGGGAATGTGGCTTTTGTGTCACTTCTTGAACCCAAGGACTTCTATGAAGCTGCTGATGATGACTCCTGGTTAATGGCAATGCAAGAAGAACTTGACCAGTTCAAAAGGTCAGAAGTTTGGACTTTGGTTCCCAGACCTAACAACATAAAGGTTGTTGGAACTAGATGGGTTTTGAAGAACAAGCTTGATGAATTTGGAAATGTTGTGAGGAACAAGGCAAAACTTGTTGCTCAAGGTTACAGTCAGCAAGAAGGCATAGATTATGGTGAAACTTTTGCTCCTGTTGCAAGATTAGAAGCCATTAGAATCTTATGTGCTTTTGCATCATACAAAGGTTTTAAGCTCTTTCAAATGGATGTGAAAAGTGCATTCTTGAATGGTTACATTGATGAGGAAGTCTATGTGTCTCAACCTCCTGGTTTTGAAGATCCTAAGTTTCCTGATCATGTATTTAAGCTGAAGAAAGCATTGTATGGACTGAAACAAGCTCCCAGAGCTTGGTATGAGAGACTGACAAAGTTCCTTCTGTCTAAGGGATTTGTCAGAGGCTGTGTTGATACAACTCTGTTCACTCTGAAGAAGAACAAGGATATCCTTATAGCTCAGGTATATGTTGATGATATTATATTTGGTGCTACTAATGAATCTTTGTGCAGAGAGTTCAGTGACCACATGAAGGCTGAGTTTGAAATGTCTATGATGGGAGAATTAACCTTCTTCTTAGGACTTCAGATCAAGCAAAGTAATGATGGTGTGTTTATCAATCAAGCCAAGTACACTAGAGAAGTGCTGAAGAAATTTGGCATGATGGACTCTAATGCTGTTGATATTCCAATGGATGTCAGCAAAGACATTGATGATGAAGAGAAAGCTGGTAAACCTGTAGATATAAAAACCTACAGAGGTATGATTGGTTCTCTTTTATACCTAACCGCCAGCAGGCCAGATATACATTATGCTGTGTGTTTTTGTGCTAGATATCAATCAAAGCCAAGAGAAATTCATGATGTTGCTGTCAAAAGAATTCTCAGATATCTTAAAGGCACACCAGAAGCCGGTTTGTGGTATCCCTGTAGTTCTGATTTCACTCCTATAGGATACACAGACTCTGACTATGGTAGAGATAAATTGAAAAGGGTCAGCACTTCTGGTGGTTGTCATTTTCTGGGGGAGTGCCTAGTCTCCTGGCATAGCAAGAAGCAAACCTCTGTGGCTCTCTCAACTGCTGAAGCTGAGTATGTTACTGCTGGAAGTTGTATTTCTCAGATGCTCTGGATCAAGCAACAAATTGCTGACTATGGAATCATCCCTGGAACTATTACAATCTACTGTGATAACAAGAGTGCAATTGATCTTTCAAAGAATCCTATTCAGCACAGCAGGATGAAGCATGTTCATATTAGGCATCACTTTCTGAGAGATCATGTTCTGAAGAAGGATATTATCATTACTCATGTTCCCTCTGAAGAAAATCTTGCTGACATGTTTACTAAGCCTCTGGCTGGTAATTCCTTCAGCAACTTACGAGAAGGCATTGGTATGACTTATCCACTTCAATAACTTAGATTAATTATTTCTGTATGTCTTAAGTGATTAATCGTTTGAGATAATTAAGTTATAATTAATTCTAATCATGATTTGACACTTAAGCATGCGTTATCTACTGCATATTACGGCGCTGTTCTGTGGTTAATGGTTATCTGTTCCCTTTTAAACGGTGTGTATTTGCTTTTTGAATTGGAACGGTTTCTGTGTTTGGGTATAAATAAGGGTTTTCCATACTTAGAAGTTTTTACTCTCATTTTCTTTGACCATTAGAATTTCCATAGATTTTTCTGTGTTCTCTTCTCTCTAAAATCTTAACCTAATTTCTTATATCTTCAAAAATGGCTCAAGAAATCACTGTCACTCACATCTTCTCCACTGAATCACAAAAGAAGGTTAGCGAATCTAGGGTATTCACCTCTAGGTTCCTAGATGATGAAGTTAAATCGACTGAACCTATTTCTCACTGGCTTAGCGCTCAAAAATGGAATTCATTCGTTTCTCTCGATGAATTCATTTATCCTAAGTTAGTTACAGAATTCTATCAGAACCTTCATTTCTTTTCTAATGAGGAGGATGTTCTACATTCTGTAGTCGGGGAAGTTGAGATCGAAGTCAGCAGGGCTTCCATTTCTCAAGTGATAGGGATTGATGATGAAGGAATCATCATTGGTGATGATGGTTCAGCAGATGGTTTTACTGAAGCCAACTGGGCTAGGCCAGATCTGAATGCCAAGGAAACGTATGCCACCTGGTTGACTCAGCACCAGAGGTGGGCACACTATTTGACTACAAATGTCTTTCTTCCGAAGGCTGGAGGAGTCAATGGGGTTTCCAACAGGGAAAGGGTTTTCATGTGGCATCTGGTCAACCAGAAGAAAATTAATTTACCTGCCATGCTGATAAGGCAGATGAAGAATGTAACGACCGTGAGTGCATTAGCATATGGCTCACTCCTGACGAGGTTGTTTGAGGCAGCCTCTGTTGTTGTTTCAGGAGAAGGTGTTACTAGTAGGAGTACGGTTCTGAAGATGCATACCTTCAGGAACCTGAGTTTTGGTGTGACTCCGAAGAAGATTGAGAAGGGCTCCTCTGTGAGTATTGCTCAGAAGGAAATTATGGAAGCTACTGTGCAGAAAGGAAAGATTGCTGCCAAGAAGGGCAAGGGAAAGAAAGGATCAAGCAAGTTGGTCCTGACTGTTGAGAAGGTGGTTGTCTCAGAACCTCTTCCCACGATGGTTCAAACAACAATCAATGTTGAACCCTTTGGCAAGATTGTTGCTGAGAAGCCATAGGATGTTCCTGAGAAGGAAGCTCAGGATGCTGAGGAAGCACGCCTTGCTGAGAAAGAGAAGGCTGCTGAAGCTGAAAAAGTTGCAAGAGTTGTGGCTCTTGCTGAAGAGAAAAGAAAGAAGAAGGAAGCTGAGGATCAGTTAGCTGCTGAGAGAGAAATTGCTGCAAAGGCTAAGGCCGATGGAAGACTTATAGCATGTGCTGCTGAACTTCAGGATGCAGAGTTCTCAAAGGAAGTTGAGGCTTCAGAAGAAGGAGAGAATCTTGAGAATATCTCTCTGTCCTCTCGGATAATTGAGAATATCTCTCTCTCTACCAGGATTGGGAAGAAGGCTGTTGCAAAACGAAGGTTGCTGAGGAAAAAGGACTTCGTTGTTGCCTCCAGTGCTGAATTAGAAGATCCTGTTACTCAGGAACCGGAAGATGCTGATAAAGACTTATCAGAGATGTCTGATGAAGAGAATGTTGATGCTCCTCTGATTGAAGAGCTGTCAGAAGAGAGTGAACCAGAAGATGAAGAGGTTCTTCAGAATGCAAAACAATTTGTTGAGAATGTTGATGATGAAAACTTCATTGACAACATTCTTCTGAATCAAGGAAGAAACCCTGGTGAAAGGGACGCCTCTGAAACACTGATCAGGATGGCTCACATCTTTGCTGAGCCCATCTCAATGTTTGATCCAAACTCTGACCAGGTCATCTCTTCTCCCACTCTTACTCCTCATCAATCTCCTTCACTCCCTTCTGTCACAGAAGTGAGTGGTTCCCAAACTTCCATTCCTCCTACAACTTCAACCTCTGAGGTTGTACCTCCTTCAATCATTCCTCCTTCTGGATCCTTTTCAGAAGTGAATTTAAACACTGCTCCCATTTTCACAGACTCTTATCCACATCCACTACCTCCTCTATTCCTTCCTCCTCTGTAAGTCCATCAATTGGATTTACTGCTCCATCTTTCTCACTACCATCTACTTTACCTTCCATTTCTCCTACCATTTCTTCCTCTACCACCAATGCCATCCCTTCCTCAAACACTCAAATTCCTCCTCTCTCAACTTCTGGACATACACCTCCTATGTGTGATCCTTTAACTACCTCCTCCACTACTTCTTGTTTTGATGGGTTGTCATCCAACTATGACTTCCTGCGCAAACACATGAATCGGGATGATCTGGATACCAGGTTTGGTAGTTTTGGTTTCATGGGCAGAGCTTATGGTATTTCCGAAGCTGGAGGTGCCCCCAGTGTTAAAGAGTTGAGAAGAATGAGTCAGAGTGGCTCTGATGAACTGCTGAATAGATTTGCTGGTATGGGGCAAAGGACCTCTGCTGCTGACATGTATGCTCAGGGCATTGTGCTGCAAGAATTGCATTCTTTGAAAGCTCAGAACCTGCAGCTCATGACTATGCTTCAAATGCAGGATCCTTCTGTTTACATACGCAATCTTTCTACACTTCATCTAGCTACGTATGAAGAGCTGTACAAATTAAGAGAATTAGCTCTGACTCTTCCTTCTCTGGATAATATTGCTCTTGCTTCTTCTCAGAAGGTCAATGAGAATTTGGAGATATTGACAGAAGAAGTCAAGGAAGCAAACGAGCATTATGAGGCTCATGAGAAGATACTCCCAAGTAAGATTGATGTCCTGCAAAGTACTGCAAATCACATTCTGAGAGAAGTGAAATCTTCTGCTAAAGGTTCATCATCTTCCGGGGCTGCTAAGATTGTATATGACATCACTCCTGATCTCAACAATCGACTCTCCAACATTGAGTCTGCTGTATCTGCTCAGAACGCACAGATTGCTGAGCTTACTGAACTTCTGAAGGTTATGCACACTCAAGCACGAGAACAAGAGAAGACTCTTTATAATTGTTATAGGTTTGTTCGAGGACAGACTTATATTCAGAATGAGCATCTTACTGCTGCTGTGTATGCTAACAATAGGTTGATCAAGCTCCTTCTGGAAGATGTTCAGAGACATCGACCTATGTCTGGTCAGACCTTTGATCATATGAAGACCATTGATGATGACTTCAGAAGACGAATGGATCTGATCAATACTGTGAGACCAACCCCTCAGCAATATCAGACTGCACTGAATGTTCAACAAAAATTGAAATCTCAAGGTGCTCTGGGTGTTGCTCCTGGTTCTGGTCAAACGGGGGAGAAGTCTGGTCAGAAGAGATCAAGTGCTGCCGAAGGTTCTAGTGTTGTTCCTCCTCCTCAGAAGAAACCTAGGAACTTGTAATCTTTTAGGACTTATGCTTCTTAGCTAGGTTCTGGGTTGGGTAGTTTTTGTCTTAGGACTTTTTCTGCTCTTCTGATTATTTTGTTTCTTATGCTGTCTTCTGAATGAATTTATACACACTGAATCTTTCTTATACTCTCTTGCGTATCTGACTTCTTACTTTTTGCTTATGTTTCTTTTTGACTTAGTAAATTACACTTCATCAAATCTAACAACTTGATCTTAAGTCTTTCTTTAAGTTTATACAGATTGCTGAAGTTCACCATTTACACTAAAATGGGGGAGTTAATTTACTCAGAAGTTATGAAACATTTGCATCAGGAAGTCATTTTCTAAACCTCATGTTTTCTGTTACCTTCTGACCACGGTTTGTCCATAACCAAAATGGCGGAGAATGATGAACCCTAAGTGTTTTGATTATGTCCAAACGTTTCAGAAGATGAAAACCTAATACTATCTTACATATAGTTTATTGTTGACTAATACTTTTGCTTTAGTCTATGTGTAAGTTTCTCAGCAGTTGCTGAATGAATCGTTTCTAGATTGCCTAAAGAACTCAGAAGATCAGTTGCTGAAGTCAGAGTTTCAACAATTCAGAAGCTGGATTCCTCCGCTCTGAAGCCGAAGTCTGCTACAGCTCTCCTCAGAAGTTCCTTGCAATCAGAAGTTTTGCCAATTGTGATCAGAAGTCTAGTCAACTAGAAATTAGCTTCTGAAAGCTAAAGTCACGGGTTCTGGATAGCATTTAATGCTCTGACAAGTGCATTTAATGCAAGGCGCCAAAAGTTCAAAAAGCTGTTTTGGTGGAGCGCGCCTGTCTGTTTAAAAGAAACCAGAATTTCCATGTCTACCCTTTGTTGATCCAATTGAAGAATGATTCCAGTCAACCTCGTCTTTGATTTCAAATCACTTACCGGATTTAGTTAAAGAACAAGGATAACGGAATCAAAGTGTTTGAAGACCGTTTGAAGATTTGACAAATTAACGGCTACAACAACTGATGTCATCTCCTTTGAAGTTTCAAACTCACCAACGGTCATCTTCACTCACTATAAATAGTAGCCAAGCTCCAAAGCATCAACACGCATGATCATCGAGCAAAATCTCAACGCACTGTTCTAACTAGAAAAACAGAGCAACACTTCCCATTCTCAATCTTTCTTAGCATAGTCTTAGTTAAAGTGAGAGAGTGAAGAAAAACAAGTTCATAATAGGAATCTTGTAAACTGAGATCGTTTGTGATCTTCAGTTAGATTTAAAGAGAGAAATCTAGTTGAGATTAGAGTTGGGTGAGAAATCCAGAAAACAGAGTTGTTGTTTGTTCTGGTGGAAATCCTTTAACTCTTTTTAGGCTAGTCAGAACTAAGTGAGAAATTAGCTTAAGTTCTGTTGATGTAAAGGAGCTTTTGAACTTGCCATAAAAGTTCTGAATAGTGGATTTATAAAATCTCTGTAGGCTGCGACCTCAGGGGACAAGACGTAGTCACAGGACTTCTGTGGCGAACTTGGATAAATCGAATTGTTCAATCAGGATCTCCTGAACTTCTTTCTCCCTCTTATACTTGTTATTTTTGCCTCTGTGTACTTGTTCATATTTAGTGCTGAAACAGATTTTCTCTAAAGTTTCATTGTCTTTGTTTAGAAGACTGTCCAGAAGTTCTCAAATCAGAACTTCTGTTGCTGAAAACAGTCTAACTGTGTTTAGGCAGAATTTCCCTCAGAAGCAACTTCTGTAAGCTAGCTTCTGACTCTGAGGAAATTTGACTCTGAAAATTAAGTTTCCCGAAAAACTTAGAAATTTTCAGTTTTCCACTTTGACACCTATTCACCCCCCTCTAGGTGATTCTGTTCTTAATAAGGCCAACAGTTTGTTTCAGCATTAAATATAAGCAAGAACACAGAAGCAAATTAACAAGTATGAAGATGGGAGAAAGAGATTCAGGAGGTCTTGATGAACAGTTCGATTTATCCAGGTTCGCCACAGAAGTCATGGGACTACGTCCTGTCCCCTGTGGTCGCAGCCGCCAGATATTTTAATGTTGGCCCTAACAAGAACAGAATCACCTAGAGGGGGGTGAATAGGTGTCTAAGTTGAAAACTGAAAATTTCTAAGTTTTTAGAGAAACTTAATTTTCAGCGTCAAATTTCCTCAAAATCAGAGGCTGGCTTACAGAAGCAGCTTCTGAGGGAAATTCTGCTTAAACACAGTTAGACTGTTTTCAGCAACAGGAGTTCTGATTTTGAGAACTTCTGGACAGTCTTCTGAACAAAGACAATGATATAAAGAGAGAATCTGTTTCAGCACTAAATATAAGCAAGTACACATAAGCAAAAATAACAAGTATAAAAGGGAGAAAGAAGTTCAGGAGATCCTGATGAACAAGTCGATTTATCCAAGTTCGCCACAGAATTCCTGTGACTACGTCTTGTCCCCTGAGCTCGCAGCCACCAGAGATTTTAAATCTACTATTCAGAACATTTATGGCAAGTTCAGAATCTCCTTTAAATCAACAGAACATAAGCTAATTTCTCACTTAGTTCTGACTAGCCTAAAAACAGTTAAAGGATTTCCACCAGAACAACAACAACTCTGTTTTCTGGATTTCTCACCCAACTCTAATCTCAACTAGATTTTTCTCTAAATCTAACTGAATATCACAAACGATATCAGTTTACAAGATTCCTATTATGAACTTGTTTTTCTTCACTCTCTCACTTTAACTAAAGCTATGCTAAGAAAGATTGAGAATGGAAAAAGTGCTCTGTTTTTCTTGTTCAAACAGTGCGTTGAGATTTTTCTTGTTCAAACAGTGCGTTCAAACTGATGCAGTGGAGCTTGGCTACTATTTATAGTGAATGAGGATGACCGTTGGTGAATTTGAATCTTCAAAAGAGATTACATCAGTTGTTGTAGCCGTTAATCTGTCAAATCTTCAAACGGTCTTCAAACACTTTGATTCCGTTAACCTTGTTCTTTAACTAAATCCGGTAAGTGATTTGAAGTTGAAGATAAGGTTGACTGGAAACATTCTTCAATTGGATCAACAAAGGGTAGACAAGGAAATTCTGGTTTCGCTTTTAGTAGACAAGCGCGCTCCTTCAAAACAGCTTTTTGAACTTTTGGCGCTTTGCATTAAATGCAATAGTCAGAGCAATAAATGCTTAACAGAACCCGTGACTTAGCTTCTGAAAGCTAATTCAATTTGTCTAAGCTTTTGATCAAATTGGTAGAGTTTAACTTCTGATTGCAATGGACCTCTGAGGAGAGCTTTAACAGACTTCGATAACTTCAGAGCGGAGCATCCAGCTTCTGAAAATGGAAACACTGTCTTCAGCTTTCATTTCTTCTGAGTCCTCAAGCAATCCAGAAATTCTTCATTCAGCACCTGCTGAGTAACTTACATACAAACTCAACAAAAATTGTTAGTCAACATTAAACCGTATGTAAGAGAATTTTAATTTTCATCTTCTGAAACGTTTGGACATAATCAAAACACTTAGGGTTCATCATTTAAATCCACTATTCAGAACTTTTATGGCAAGTCAAGAAGCTCCTTTACATCAACAGAAATTAAGCTAATTTCTCACTTAGTTCTGACTAGTCTAAAGAGAGTTAAAGGATTTCCACCAGAACAACAACAATCCTGTTTTTTGGATTTCTCACCCAACTCATCTCAACTAGATTTCTCTCCAAATCTAACTAAATATCACAAACGATATCAGTTTACAAGATTCCTATTATGAACTTGTTTTTCTTCACTCTCTCACTTTAACTAAAGCTACGCTAAGAAAGAATGAGAATGGAAAATGGTGCTCTGTTTTTCTTGTTCAAACAGTGCGTTGATATTTTGCTCGATTATCGCGTGTGTGATGCAATGGAGCTTGGCTACTATTTATAGTGCTTTGAAGATGACCGTTGGTGAAGTTTGAATCTTCAAATTGATGACATCAGTTGTTGTAGCCGTTAATCTGTCATGTCTTCAAACGGTCTTCAAACACTTTGATTCCGTTAACCTTGTTCTTTAACTAAATCTGGTAAGTGATTTGAAGTTGAAGATAAGGTTGACTGAAAAATTTCTTCAACTGGATCAACAAAGGGTAGACAAGGAAATTCTGGTTTTGTTTTGAGTAGACATGCGCGCTCCTTCAAAATAGCTTTTTGAACTTTTAGCACCTTGCATTAAATGCAGTTGACAGTGCATTAAATGCTTAACAGAACCCGTGACTTAGCTTCTGAGAGCTAATTCCATTTGTCTAAGCTTCTGATCAAATTGGTAGAGTTTAACTTCTGATTGCAATGGACCTCTGAGGAGAGCTTTAACAGACTTCGATAACTTCAGAGCGGAGCATCCAGCTTTTGAAAATGGAAACACTGTCGTCAGCTTTCGTTTCTTCTGAGTCCTCAAGCAATCCAGAAATTCTTCATTCAGCACCTGCTGAGTAACTTACATACAAACTCAACAAAAATTGTTAGTCAACATTAAACCGTATGTAAGAGAATTTTAATTTTCATCTTCTGAAACGTTTGGACATAATCAAAACACTTAGGGTTCATCATTCTCCCCCATTTTGGTTATGGACAAACCGTGGTCAGAAGGTAAAATTTCTTAAGAAAACACAAGGTATAGAGATTAACCTCCTTATACATATGTTTGTTTTATAACTTCTGAGTAACTTAACTCCCCCATTTTAGTGTAAATGGTGAACTTCAGCAATCTGTATAAACTTAAGATAGGCTTGAGATCAAGTTGTTAGATTTTTAGTGAAGATAAAGTTACTAAGTTAAAAAGAAACATAAACAGTAAGAAATTAATCAGAGACAATTAATATGTATAAGAAAAGTTCAGTGTATATAATAGTCAGAAGGGACAAACACAATAATCATAAGGGAACATAAAGTCCTAAGACAAAACTACCCAACCCAGAACCTAGCTAAGAAGCTTAAGTCCTAAAAGGATTATGTGTTTCTAGATCTCTTCTGAGGAGGAGGAACACCACTGGAACCTTCACCAACATTCTGTCTCTTCATCCCAGCAGACTTGAGACCACCCTGCTGAGCAGACTTCTCCCCCGTATTGCCAGAACCAACAGGAACACCCAGAGCACCTTGAGAGTCCAATTTTTGCTGAACATTCAAAGCAGTCTGATATTGCAGAGTAGTAGGCCTTACAGAGTTGACCAAATCCATTCTTTTTCTGAAATCAGCATCAATGGTTCGCAAATGGTCATAAGTCTGTCCAGACAAAGGTCACTGTCTGTGAACATCTTCCAGAAGGAGCTTGATCAACCGATTGTTAGCATACACATCAGCAGTGAGATGCTCATTCTGAATATAAGTCTGTCCGCGAACAAACTTATACCAATTATGAAGAACCTTCTCTTGTTCTCGTGCTTGAGTGTGCATAACTTTCAGAAGTTCAGTAAGCTCAGCAATCTGGGCGCTCTGAGCAGTCACAGCAGACTCAATGCTCTGAAGACGATTGTTGAGATCAGGAGTGATGTCATATACAATCTTAGCAGCCCCTGAAGATGATGATCCTTGAGCAGAAGATTTCACTTCTCTCAGAATATGCTTAGCAGTACTTTGCAGATCATCAATCTTACTTGGAAGAATCTTCTCATGAGCCTCATAATGCTCGTTTGCTTCCTTAACTTCTTCAGAGAAGAAGCAAGAGCAATATTTTCGAGAGTTGGAAGAGTTAGAGCCAATTCTCTTAGCTTGTAAATTTCATCGTAAGTAGCCAGATGAAGTGTAGAAAGATTGCGAGTGTCGACAGTAGGATTCTGCACTTGAAGCATAGTCATGAGCTGCAGGTTCTGAGCTTTCAAGGATTGAATTTCTTGTAACACAATGCCCTGAGCATACATGTCAGCAGCAGAAGTCCGTTGCCCTAAACCAGCAAATCTATTCAGCAGTTCATCAGAGCCACTCTGACTCATTCTTCTCAACTCTTCAACAGATGGAGCACCACCAGCTTCGGATACACCATAAGCTCTCCCAATGAAACCAAAATTACCAAATCTTCTCTCCAGATCATCTCGATTCATTGAATTGCGTAGGAAGTCATAGTTGGATGACAACCCAGCAAAGAAGGAGGTAGAGGAAGAAGTAGTTAAGGGATCACACACAGGAGGTGCATGTCCAGAAGTTGAAAGAGGAGGTATAGGTGTGGTTGAGGAAGGGATTGTATGAGTGGTAGAGGAAGAGAGAGTAGAGGAAATGGATGGTAGTGTGGATGGGAGTGAGAAGGATGGAGCAGTAAATCCTATTGAAGGAATTACAGAGAAAGTAGATAGAGAGGAAGTAGTGGAGGTAGATATGGAATCTGTGAAAATAGGACCGGAAGATAAATTCACTTCTGAATAGGATCCAGAAGAAGGAGCAGTTTTAGGAGGTACAACTTCAGAGGTTGAAGTTGTAGGAGGAATGGAAGTTTGAGAATCACTTACTTCTGTGACAGAAGGTAGTGAAGGAGATGGATAAGGAGTATGAGGAGAGGATGGATGAGAAGTACGAAGGGGAGATGAGATAACCTGTTCAGAGACATTTGGATCAAACATTGAGATGGGTTCAGCAAACACATGAGCCATTCTGAACAGCGTTTCAGAAGCATCTCTATCACTAGGGTTTCTTCCTTGACCCAGAAGAACATTATCTAGGAAATCATCAGTGTCAATGTTTTCAGCAAACTTCATTGCGTCCTTAATGATAGTGTCAGGTTCTTGACCACTATCTTCTGATAGTTCTTCAATGATAGGAGCATCAACATCCTTTTCAGCAGACATTTCCATCATGTCTTCGTCATCAACCAGGTCCTCTTCTTCAGGAATGGTATCTTCCAATTCAGCACTTGGTGCAATATAGAAGTCCTTTTTGTTCAGAGACCTTCTATTTGCAGAGACCTTCTTCCTATTACGTTTGGAGAGAGGAATATCGTCAGAATCCTCATCTTCTCCCGTAGCCTCAACATTTCTAGAGAACTCCACGTTCCCAACTTCAGCAGCGCATTCAGTAATTCTGGCATCAGCCTTAGCTTTTGCTGCAATTTCTCGCTCAGCTGCTAACTTATCTTCAGCTTCCTTCTTCTTCCTTTTCTCATCAGCAAGAGCCACAACTCTTGCAATTTTCTCAGTCTCAGCAGCCTTTTCCCTTTCATCAAGGCGTGCATCCTCAGCTTCCTGAGCTTCTTTCTCAGCAGCATCCCTTGGCTTCTCAGCAACAATCTTGCCAGAAGGTTCAACACTGATAGTTGTTTGAACCAGAGCTGGAAGAGGTTCTGAGACGACCACCTTTTCTACAGTCAGGACCAACTTACTTGATCCCTTCTTTCCTTTGCCCTTCTTGGCAGCCTTCTTTCCTTTCTGCACAGTTGCCTCAACAATTTCCTTCTGAGCAATGCTTTCAGAGGGAGCATTCTCAGTCTTCTTTGGTACCACACCAAAGGCAAGATTCCTCAGAGTATGCATCTTGAGGATAATACTCCTGCTGGTTACACCTTCTCCTGAGATCACTACAGAGGCAGCTTCAAACATCCTCGTAAGGAGAGAACCATACGCAAGGGCACTAACAACCTTCACATTTTTCATCTGCCTTATAATCATGGCAGGAAGGTTGATCTTCTTCTTGTTCATCAAATGCCACATGAAAACCCTTTCCCAATTGGAAACACCATTAACTCCTCCAGCCTTCGGAAGGAACACATTTGTTGTTAAGTAGTGTGCCCACCACTGGTGCTGAGTGAGCCAAGTGGCATAGGTTTCCTTAGCACTCAGATCTGGTCTAGCCCAATTTGCTTCACTAAACCCTTCAGCAGAACCATCATCTCCAATGATGATTCCTTCATCAACAATTCCAATAGCCTGAGAAATAGAAGCCCTGCTGACCTCTATCTCAACATCTCCAATCGAAGAGTGAACAACATCCTCCTCATTAGATAGGTAGTAGAGATTCTTATAGAACTCAGTGACTAACTTAGGATAGATGTACTCATCCAAAGAAACGAATGAGTTTCAATTTTGAGCACTTAGCCATTTAGAGATGGGTTCAGTGGATTTTACTTCGTCGTCTAGGAACCTAGATGTAAAAACCCTAGATTCACTGACCTTTTTCTTAGACTCGGAATTGAAAATGTGAGTGACAGTGACAGCTTCAATGGGTTGTTCTTGAGCCATTGAAAGATTTTGAAAGAAATTAGGTTAAGTGTTTGAGAGAGGGGAAACACAGAGAGGTTAGCTATGGAAAATCTAATTTCAGAGAAAATGAGAGTAAAAATATTTCTAAGTATGGAATACCCTTATTTATACCCAAACTAGAGACTGTTCCAATTCAAAAAGTAACTAACCACCATTAAAAAGGGAACAGATAACCATTAAACACCAGTAACAGCGCCGAAATAGCAATAAATGTAACGCATGCTTAATTCAAAATCATGATTAGCCTTAATCACACTTAATTATCTTAGGCGATTAACATTTAAGATAGAAAAAGATATAATTAAACTTGTTGGCCCTAACAAGAACAGAATCACCTAGAGGGGGGTGAATAGGTGTCTAAGTTGAAAACTGAAAATTTCTAAGTTTTTAAAGAAACTTAAATTTCAGAGTCAAACTTTCCAGAGTCAGAAGCAGGTTTATAGAATTTGCTTCTGAGGAAAATTCTGCCTATACACAGTTAGCTTGCTTTCAGCAACAGAAGTTCGGTAAGAGAACTTCTGGACAGTCTTCTGAACAAAGACAATGATACTTACAGAAAATCTGTTTCAGCACTAAATATAAGCAAGTACACAGAAGCAATAATAACAAGTATAAGAGGGAGAAAGAAGTTCAGGAGGTCCTGATTGAACAATTCGATTTATCCAAGTTCGCCACAGAAGTCCTGTGACTACGTCTTGTCCCCTGAGGTCGCAGCCTTCAGAGATTTTATAAATCCACTATTCAGAACTTTTATGGCAAGTTCAGAAGCTCCTTTACATCAACAGAACTTAAGCTAATTTCTCACTTAGTTCTGACTAGTCTAAAAAGAGTTAAAGGATTTCCACCAGAACAAAACAATACTCTGTTTTCTGGATTTCTCACCCAACTCTAATCTCAACTAGATTTCTCTCTTTAAATCTAACTGAAGATCACAACCGATCTCAGTTTACAAGATTCCTATTATGAACTTGTTTTTCTTCACTCTCTCACTTTACTAAGACTATGCTAAGAAAGATTGAGAATGGAAAAGTTGCTCTGTTTTCTTGTTTAAAACAGTGCGTTAAGATTTTGCTCGATGATCATGCGTATGTTGATGCATTGGAGCTTGGCTACTATTTATAGTGATTGAAGATGACCGTTGTGGAGTTTGAAACTTCAAAGGAGATGACATCAGTTGTTGTAGCCGTTAATTTGTCAAGTCTTCAAACGGTCTTCAAACACTTTGATTCCGTTATCCTTGTTCTTTAACTAAATCCGGTAAGTGATTTGAAATCAAGGATGAGGATGACAGAATCATTCTTCAATTAGATCAACAAAGGGTAGACAAGGAAATTCCGATTTCTCTTGAACAGACAAGCGCGCTCCATCAAAACAGCTTTTTGAACTTTTGGCGCCTTGCATTGAATGCAAGTGTCAGAGCATTAAATGCTCAAACAAATCCGTGACCAAGCTTTCAGAAGCTTATTTCCAGTTGTCTAGACTTCTGATCAAATTGGCATAACTTCTGATTGCAAGGAACTTCTGAGGAGAGCTTTAGCAGACTTAGGCTTCAGAGCGGAGGAGTTCCAGCTTCTGAATCGTTGAAACTCTGACTTCAGCAAACAAAACTCCTGAGTCCTTTAGGCAATCCGAAAATGATTCATTCAGCACCTGCTGAGTAACTTACACATAGACTAAAACAAAAATATTAGTCAACAATAATCTATATGTGAGATAGAATTAAGTTTTCATCTTCTGAAACGTTTGGACATAATCAAAACACTTAGGGTTCATCATTCTCCCCCATTTTGGTTATGGACAAACCGTGGTCAGAAGGTAAAAGAAAACATGAGTTTTAGAGAAAGACTTCCTTATGCACATGTTTCAAAAACTTCTGAGTAAATTAACTCCCCCATTTTAGTGAAAAAGGTGAACTTCAGCAATCTGTATAAACTTAATAAGACTTAAGATCAAGTTGTTAGATTTAATGAAGTGTAATTTACTAAGTTAAAAAGAAACATAAGCAAAGAGTCAGATAAGTATAGAAAAGATTCAGCGTATATATGATCATTCAGAAGATAACATAAGAAGCAAAATAATCAGAAGAGCAGAAAAAGTCCTAAGACACAAACTATCCAACCCAGAACCTAGCTAAGAAGCTTAAGTCCTAAACGATTACAAGTTCCTAGGTTTCTTCTGAGGAGGAGGAACGTCACTAGAACCTTCAGCAGCACTTGATCTCTTCTGACCAGACTTCTCCCCCGTTTGACCAGAACCAACAGCAACACCAAGAGCACCCTGAGACTTCAATTTTTGTTGAACATTCAGACCAGTCTGATATTGCACAGGAGTTGGTCGCACAGTATTGATCAAATCCATTCGTCTTCTGAAGTCATCATCAATGGTCTTCATATGATCAAAGGTCTGACCAGACATAGGTCGCTGTTTCTGAACATCATCAAGAAGGAGCTTGATCAACCTAATGTTAGCATACACAGCAGCAGTGAGGTGCTCATTCTGAATATAAGTCTGTCCTCGAACAAACCTATAGCAATTGTGAAGAGTCTTTTCTTGTTCACGTGCCTGAGTGTGCATAACCTTCAGAAGTTCAGTGAGCTCAGCAATCTGTGCATTCTGAGCAGTTACAGCGGACTCAATGTTGGAGAGTCGATTGTTGAGATCAGGAGTGATGTCATATACAATCTTTGCAGCTCCTGAAGATGAAGAACCTTGAGCAGAAGATTTCACTTCTCTCAGAATGTGATTTGCAGTACTTTGCAGGTCTTCAATCTTACTAGGGAGCATCTTCTCATGAGCCTCATAATGCTCGTTTGCTTCCTTGACTTCTTCTGTCAATATCTCCAAATTCTCATTGACCTTCAGAGAAGAAGCAAGAGCAATATTGTCCAGAGAAGGAAGAGTCAGAGCTAATTCTCTCAATTTGTACAGCTCATCATATGTAGCTAGATGAAGTGTAGAAAGATTGCGTATATAAACAGAAGGATCCTGCATTTGAAGCATAGTCATGAGCTGCAGGTTCTGAGCTTTCAAAGAATGTAATTCTTGCAGCACAATGCCCTGAGCATACATGTCAGCAGCAGAAGTCCTTTGCCCTATACCAGCAAATCTATTCAGCAGTTCATCTGAGCCACTCTGACCCATTCTTCTCAATTCTTCAACATTGGGGGCACCTCCAGCTTCGGAAATACCAGAAGCTCTGCCCATGAAGCCAAAACTTCCAAACCTGTTATCCAAATCTTCTCGATTCAAGTGTTTGCGCAGGAAGTCATAGTTGGAGGACAACCCAGCAAAACCTGAAGGAGTGGGGAAGGAAGTTAAGGGATCACACACAGGAGGTGTATGTCCAGGAGTTGAGAGAGGAGGAACAAAAGTTTGTGTGGAAGGAATTGTATGTGAGGAAGAGGAAGAGAAAGTATTTGTACAGGGAGGTAAGCTTGAAGGAATTGAAAAAGGTGTTGAAAAGGGAGGAGCAGTAATTCCAGTTGATGGAAGTACAGCAGAAGATGATAGAGAAGAAGTAGTAGAAGTAGAAATGGAATCAGTGAAGATTGGTCCAGAGGACAGATTCACTTCTGAATAGGATCCAGAAGGAAGAGTAGATGGAGGAGGAACACCTTCAGATGTTGAAGTTGTTGGAGGAATGAAAGTCTGAGATTCACTTACTTCTGTGACAGAATGTAGTGAGGGAGATGGATGAGGAGTAAGAGTAGGAGATGAGATAACCTGTTCAGAGGCATTAGGATCAAAAGTTGAAATGGGCTCAGCATATAAATGAGCCATTCTGAACAGCGTTTCAGAGGCATCCCTATCACCAGGGTTTCTTCCTTGATTCAGAAGAACGTTGTCAATGAAGTGTTCATCGTCAACATTCTCAACAAACTGTTTAGCACCTTGAAGAACCTCTTCATCTTCTGGTTCACTCTCTTCTGACAGCTCTTTAATCAGAGGAGCATCAACATTCTCTTTATCAGAAATCTCTGATAAGTCTTTATCAGCATCTTCCGGTTCCTGAGTGACAGGTTCCTCTAATTCAGCACTTGAGGCAATAACGAAGTCCTTCTTTTTCAGAACCCTTCGTTTTGCAGCAGTCTTCTTTCCAATTCTGGTAGAAAGGGAGACATTCTCAACACTCCGAGAAGATAGTGAGACATTCTCAAGATTCCCTTCTTCCTCTGAAGTCTCAACTACCTTTGAGAACTCCGCATTCTCAAGTTCAGCAGCGCATTCTAAAAGTCTTGCATCGGCCTTAGCTTTTGCAGCAATTTCTCGCTCAGCAGCTAACTTGTCCTCTGCTTCCTTCTTCTTTCTTTTCTCTTCAGCAAGAGCCACAACTCTTGCAACCTTTTCAGCCTCAGCAGCCTTCTTTTTCTCAGCAAGGCGTGCTTCCTCAGCATCCTGAACATCCTTTTCAGGAACAACCGTTGGTTCGGAACCAACCACTTTCTCAACAGTTAGGACCACTCTGCTGGATCCTTTCTTTCCTTTGCCCTTCTTGGCAACATCCTTTCCTTTCAGCACACTTGGCTTCACAATCTCCTTCTGAGCAGCGCTCACAGAGGGAGCATTCTCCTTCTTCTTTGGAGTTACACCAAAGGAAAGGTTCCTGAAGGTATGCATCTTCAGAACCGTACTTCTACTGGTTACACCTTCTCCTGAGATAACCACAGAGGCAGCTTCAAAGAGCCTCGTCAGGAGGGAACCATAGGCAAGAGCACTAGAAGTAGTGACATTCTTCATCTGCCTTATCAGCATGGCAGGGAGATTAATCTTCTTCTGGTTGACCAGATGCCACATGAAAACTCGTTCTCTATTGGAAACACAGTTGACTCCTCCAGCCTTTGGAAGAAACACATTAGTAGTGAGATAATGTGCCCACCTCTGATGCTGTGAGAGCCACGTTGCATACGTTTCCTTGGCACTCAGATCTGGTCTAGCCCAATTCACTTCAGAAAACCCATCAACAGAACCATCATCACCAACGATGATTCCTTCATCATCAACACCAATAGCTTGAGAGATAGAAGCCCTGCTGACCTCAATCTCAACATCCCCAACAACCGAGTGAAGAACATCCTCCTCATTAGAAAAGAAATGGAGGTTTTGGTAGAATTCGGTGACTAATTTAGGGTAAATGAATTCATCGAGAGAAACGAATGAATTCCAGTTTTGAGCACTAAGCCAGTTTGAGATAGGTTCAGTAGTTTTAACTTCGTCATCTAGGAACCTAGAAGTAAAAACCCTAGATTCGCTAACTTTCTTTTTGCTCTCAGAAGTGAAGAGATGAGTGACAGTGATTTCTAGAGCCATTTAGGAGAAATAGGAAATTAGGTTAAGATTTTGAGAGGAGAAAAGCACAGACACCAATGGCGATTCTAATAGCAATGAAAAAACGCAAGTAAAAATTGCTAAGTATGGAAAACCTCTATTTATACCCAAACAAGAAACCGTTCCAATTCAAAAAGCAAGTAAGCACCGTTTAAAAAGGGAACAGATAACTGTTAAACACAGAACAGCGCCGTAAAATGGCAGTAGATAACGCATGCTTACAAGTCAAATCATGATTAGAATTAATTATAACTTAATTATCTCAAACGATTAATCACTTAAGACATACAGAAATAATTAGTCTAAGTTATTGAAGGGGATAAGTCATACCAATGCCTTCTCGTAAGTTGCAGAAAGACATACCAGCCAGAGGCTTAGTAAACATGTCAGCAAGATTTTCTTCAGAGGGAACATGAGTAATGATAATATCCTTCTTCAGAACATGATCTCTCAGAAAGTGATGTCTAATATGAACATGCTTCATCCTGCTGTGCTGAATAGGATTCTTTGAAAGATCAATAGCACTTTTGTTATCACAGTAAATTGCAATTGTTCCAGGGATGACTCCATAGTCAGCAATTTGTTGCTTGATCCAGAGCATCTGAGAAACACAACTTCCAGCAGCAACATACTCAGCTTCAGCAGTTGAGAGAGCCACAGAGGTTTGCTTCTTGCTATGCCAGGAGACTAGGCACTCCCCCAGAAAATGACAACCACCAGAAGTGCTGACCCTTTTCAATTTATCTCTACCATAGTCAGAGTCTGTGTATCCTATAGGAGTGAAATCAGAACTACAGGGATACCACAAACCAGCTTCTGGTGTGCCTTTAAGATATCTGAGAATTCTTTTGACAGCAACATCATGAATCTCTCTTGGTTTAGACTGATATCTAGCACAAAAACACACAGCAAAATGTATATCTGGCCTGCTGGCTGTTAGGTATAAAAGAGAGCCAATCATACCTCTGTAGGTTTTTATATCTACAGGTTTACCAGCTTTCTCTTCATCATCAATGTCTTTGCTGACATCCATTGGAATATCAACAGCATTAGAATCCATCATGCCAAAATTCTTCAGCACTTCTCTAGTGTACTTAGCTTGATTGATAAACACCCCATCATTGCTTTGCTTGATCTGAAGTCCTAGGAAGAAGGTTAATTCTCCCATCATAGACATTTCAAACTCAGCCTTCATGTGGTCACTGAACTCTCTGCACAAAGATTCGTTAGTAGCACCAAATATAATATCATCAACATATACCTGAGCTATAAGGATATCCTTGTTCTTCTTCAGAGTGAACAGGGTTGTGTCAACACAGCCTCTGACAAATCCTTTAGACAGAAGGAACTTTGTCAGCCTCTCATACCAAGCTCTGGGAGCTTGTTTCAGTCCATACAAGGCTTTCTTTAGCTTGTACACATGATCAGGAAACTTAGGATCTTCAAAACCAAGAGGTTGAGACACATAGACTTCCTCATCAATGTAACCATTCAAGAATGCACTTTTCACATCCATTTGAAAGAGCTTGAAACCTTTGTATGATGCAAAAGCACATAAGATTCTAATGGCTTCTAATCTTGCAACAGGAGCAAAAGTTTCACCATAATCTATGCCTTCTTGCTGACTGTAACCTTGAGCAACAAGTCTTGCCTTGTTCCTCACAACATTTCCAAATTCATCAAGCTTGTTCTTCAGAACCCATCTAGTTCCAACAACCTTTATGTTGTTAGGTCTGGGAACCAAAGTCCAAACTTCTGACCTTTTGAACTGGTCAAGTTCTTCTTGCATTGCCATCAACCAGGAGTCATCATCAGCAGCTTCATAGAAGTCCTTGGGTTCCAGAAGTGACACAAAAGCCACATTCCCCATGTATCTTCTGAGCTGAGCTCTGGTCATGACAGGATTATGAACAGAGTCAATGATGTTCTCTAAGGAATGATTCCTGTGAGTTCTAACTTCTCTTCGTACATCCAAAGAGTCTTCTGAAACCTGTTCATCATTTGTTGAATCATATATAGGAGCATCTTCTGGAAGGAAGTTGACTTCTGGAGTAGGATTCTCATCTTGAGCTTGTTCAGCAACAGGAGGAACCACTTCAGCAGCTCTGGGAGAAACATCTTCTTCTTCAACAGGAGATGTTACTTCAGGAGCTTGAACTACATCTTCATCAGGAGCTCTACTATCTGCAGGGTTAGTCTCATCAAACTGTACATGAACAGATTCATCTAAAGTTTGAGTCCTCTTATTAAAAACCCTATATGCTTTACTATGTGTTGAGTAACCAAGAAAAATGGCCTCATCTGCCTTTGAATCAAACTTTGAAAGATATTCTTTTGTATTCAAAACATAACACTTACAACCAAAGGTTCTGAAATAACCTATTTTAGGCTTTCGACCTTTCCAGAGTTCATAAGGAGTCTTGTTCAGAATGCTTCTGATTAGCACTCTATTCAGAACAAAGCAAGCTGTGTTCACAGCTTCTCCCCAAAAGTACTTTGGAAGCCTTCTTTCATTGATCATAGTTCTGGCTATCTCAACCAGAGTTCTATTCTTCCTTTCAACCACCCCATTTTGTTGAGGAGTTCTGGGAGCAGAAAAGTTATGATCAATTCCCTTGGTTTCACAGAATTCTTCAAACCTAAAGTTTTTGAATTCTCCACCATTATCACTTCTGATATGGACAACCTTTTCATTCCTTTCATTCTCAAGTTTCTTTATCAGAACTGAGAAACATCCAAGTGACTCATCTTTGCTAGACAGCAAGATGACCCAAGTGAATCTTGAATAGTCATCTATAATGACAAAGGCATACTTCTTTCCACCCATGCTCATTGGTTGAACAGGGCCAAAAAGATCCATATGAAGTAATTCCAAAGGTCTTTTAGTTGAAATGACTTTCTTAGTTTTAAAAGAGCTTCTGGATTGTTTACCAGATTGACAAGCATTGCACAAATGATTCTTTTTAAAACTAATTTCAGGCAGACCCTCAACCAATTGATTTCTAGCAACTTTGGCCAGAAGGTCCATGCTCACATGAGCAAGTCTTCTATGCCAGAGCCAGGAGGTATCCTCTTTGGACATCAAGCATATATTTTTGCAAAGATTCTCAAGGTTCAGCATGAAAACATTTTCAACTCTAGGAGCAGTTAGAATAACTTCCCTTGACTTACTGTCCAAGATTTTACATCCAGAGGAGCTGAAGACAACATCTCTACCTTTATCACACAGTTGTGCAACACTCAGGAGATTGAACTTCAGACCTCTGACTAGGGAGACATCTTCGATCGGAGGGTTGGTTCCTATGGATCCAGAACCAAGAATCCTTCCTTTCTGAGCATCTCCAAAGCTGACTTTTCCACCTCTTTTAGGAACAAATGTGATGAATGCTTTTTCATCACCTGTCATATGCCTTGAGCACCCACTGTCAATGTACCACAGCTTTGACATTGATGGAGCACTCAGAGCCACCTGCAACACAATCAATTAGTGACAGGTACCCAATCCTTATTGGGTCCTTCAGAGTTAGATTTCTCTTCAGCAGGTTTTAATGATATCTCAGATTGCAAGAGATTTTTAATATGGTACTTGCAATCCTTTAACCAATGACCATCACTTTTACAGAGCTTGCAAAAGGGAGGGTTCTTGGATCTTTCCCTTTGCTTCTTGGGAGATTTCTTCTTCTTCTGAGAAGGACCAACATCTTCAGAGGCTATAACAGCACTCTCAGAGGTACCAACATCAGGAGGAGAAGCTATCTCTTTCGGAAGAGAGGGAGTGACAGGTTTCTTCTTCTTCTGGGGTTTATCACTTCCCAGAGGCAGCTTGTTCTTGCCTTTGGCTTTAGAGCCATCAGCAGGAATGCTGAACTGTTTACACAGCTTCTCTTCTAACACTTTCATGTCAGAAAAGACTTGAGTAAACCTAAGAAACTTGTCAGCCTCACTCTTGTCCAATTTCCTTTTCAGGTACTTGAACATACTATAGAGTTCTTCAAGAGAATCAAAGATATTCTGTTCAGAAGATATGTTTACCTCGGAATCATATGTAACTTCAGGAGGTGCGGAAGTTTCTCCTGTGACATCTTCAGAAGTTGGCTCATCAATAGCCATAAAACAAATCTGAGCTTGCTCTTCCTTTTCTTCAGGATCACTGCTGGTCTCAGAGTCTGACCAGGCAGCCAGCATAGCTTTCTTGAACTTTTTCTTATCTTTCTTCAACTCCGGGCAGTTAGGCTTAATGTGCCCCGGTTGCTGACATCCATAGCACACAATTGGCTTGTTTGGATCTCTCTTGAACTTTTCACCAGAATCAGGAGTTTTCTTATCAAAGCTCCTGAAAGGCTTCTTGTAGTTTCCACCTCTGCCTTTCCTAAAGGCCTTCTTGAACTTCCTGGTCAGCATAGCCAGTTCCTCATCTTCAGAGGATTCTTCAGAAGATTCTGCTTTCAGGACAACTCTTTTTCCTTCTGACTTTTCTCTTAAGTCATGATTCTTTAATGACATCTCATGAGTGATTAAGGACCCAATGAGTTCATCATACAAGTAATAGCTCAAGTCCTGAACTTCTTCAATAGCAGTCTTCTTGGCTTGCCAAGACCTTGGTAAGCTTCTGACAATCTTCTTCACTCGATCAGATTCTTCAATGTCTTTTCCTAAGCTCTTCAAGTCATTGACTATCTTGGTGAATCTAGAATTCATATCTGAAATAGATTCTTTATCAAGCATTTCAAATAACTCATATTCTCTCATGAGTTGGTTGACTTTAGATTGCTTCACTTTTCCTGTTCCTTCATATGTGACTTCTAGCTTGTTCCAAATATCCTGTGCTGTTTCACAAGAGGAAACTTTGTTATATTCAGTAGCTGTAAGTGCACAATGCAACATATTTATTGCTGAAGCATTAGTTTGGAGTTTTTTTAGAATGTCATCTGTATATTCTCTCTGAGGAATAACAACATCCCCTAAACCTTGTTCCATTCTGGTAGGAATGAAATCACCATTAGTGATGACATACCAAGCACTCATGTTCTGAGCTTGGATGAAGTACATCATCCTTTTCTTCCAGTATGAGTAGTTGTTGCCATTAAACAATGGAGGTCTGGTAGTGGAAGAACCTTCTGGAACTATGAAGTGAGAAGAATTCTCAGGCTGGTGTCTACTAGCCATCTCTATTGATTCTGATAGGATCTTACACTTAGATTGTTAGATCTTTAGTAAATATGCGAAGTGACCTTCGCTCTGATACCACTTGTTGGCCCTAACAAGAACAGAATCACCTAGAGGGGGGTGAATAGGTGTCTAAGTTGAAAACTGAAAATTTCTAAGTTTTTAAAGAAACTTAAATTTCAGAGTCAAACTTTCCAGAGTCAGAAGCAGGTTTATAGAATTTGCTTCTGAGGAAAATTCTGCCTATACACAGTTAGCTTGCTTTCAGCAACAGAAGTTCGGTAAGAGAACTTCTGGACAGTCTTCTGAACAAAGACAATGATACTTACAGAAAATCTGTTTCAGCACTAAATATAAGCAAGTACACAGAAGCAATAATAACAAGTATAAGAGGGAGAAAGAAGTTCAGGAGGTCCTGATTGAGCAATTCGATTTATCCAAGTTCGCCACAGAAGTCCTGTGACTACGTCTTGTCCCCTGAGGTCCCAGCCTTCAGAGATTTTATAAATCCACTATTCAGAACTTTTATGGCAAGTTCAGAAGCTCCTTTACATCAACAGAACTTAAGCTAATTTCTCACTTAGTTCTGACTAGTCTAAAAAGAGTTAAAGGATTTCCACCAGAACAAAACAATACTCTGTTTTCTGGATTTCTCACCCAACTCTAATCTCAACTAGATTTCTCTCTTTAAATCTAACTGAAGATCACAACCGATCTCAGTTTACAAGATTCCTATTATGAACTTGTTTTTCTTCACTCTCTCACTTTACTAAGACTATGCTAAGAAAGATTGAGAATGGAAAAGTTGCTCTGTTTTCTTGTTTAAAACAGTGCGTTAAGATTTTGCTCGATGATCATGCGTATGTTGATGCATTGGAGCTTGGCTACTATTTATAGTGATTGAAGATGACCGTTGTGGAGTTTGAAACTTCAAAGGAGATGACATCAGTTGTTGTAGCCGTTAATTTGTCAAGTCTTCAAACGGTCTTCAAACACTTTGATTCCGTTATCCTTGTTCTTTAACTAAATCCGGTAAGTGATTTGAAATCAAGGATGAGGATGACAGAATCATTCTTCAATTAGATCAACAAAGGGTAGACAAGGAAATTCCGATTTCTCTTGAACAGACAAGCGCGCTCCATCAAAACAGCTTTTTGAACTTTTGGCGCCTTGCATTGAATGCAAGTGTCAGAGCATTAAATGCTCAAACAAATCTGTGACCAAGCTTTCAGAAGCTTATTTCCAATTGTCTAGACTTCTGATCAAATTGGCATAACTTCTGATTGCAAGGAACTTCTGAGGAGAGCTTTAGCAGACTTAGGCTTCAGAGCGGAGGAGTTCCAGCTTCTGAATCGTTGAAACTCTGACTTCAGCAAACAAAACTCCTGAGTCCTTTAGGCAATCCGAAAATGATTCATTCAGCACCTGCTGAGTAACTTACACATAGACTAAAACAAAAATATTAGTCAACAATAATCTATATGTGAGATAGAATTAAGTTTTCATCTTCTGAAACGTTTGGACATAATCAAAACACTTAGGGTTCATCAAAACTAACTTACTGAAGTGGATAAGTCATACCAATGCCTTCTCGTAAGCTGCTGAAAGGTGTACCAGCTAGAGGCTTAGTAAACATGTCAGCAACATTTTCTTCAGAGGGAACATGGGTGATGATGATATCCTTCTTCAGAACATGATCTCTCAGAAAGTGATGCCTAATATGAACATGCTTCATCCTGCTGTGCTGAATAGGATTCTTTGAAAGATCAATTGCACTTTTGTTATCACAATAGATTGTAATTGTTCCAGGGATGACTCCATAGTTAGCAATTTGTTGCTTAATCCAGAGCATCTGAGAAACACAACTTCCAGCAGCAACATACTCAGCTTCAGCAGTTGAGAGAGCCACAGAGGTTTGTTTCTTGCTATGCTAGGAGACTAGGCACTCTCCCAGAAAATGACAACCACCAGAAGTGCTGACCCTCTTCAATTTATCCCTACCATAGTCAGAGTCTGTGTATCCTATAGGAGCAAAATCAGAACTACAAGGATACCACAAACCAACTTCTGGTGTGCCTTTAAGATATCTGAGAATTCTTTTGACAGCAACATCATGAATATCCCTTGGTTTAGATTGATATCTAGCACAAAAACACACAACAAAATGTATATCTGGCCTGCTGGCGGTTAGGTATAAAAGAGAGCCAATCATATCTCTGTAGGTTTTTATATCTACAGGTTTACCAGCTTTCTCTTCATCATCAATGTCTTTGCTGACATCCATTGGGATATCAACAACATTAGAGTCCATCATGCCAAATTTTCTTCAGCACTTCTCCAGTGTACTTGGCTTGATTGATAAACACACTATCATTACTTTGCTTGATCTGAAGTCCTAAGAAGAAGGTTAATTCTCCCATCATAGACATTTCAAATTCAGCCTTTATGTGGTCACTGAACTCTCTGCAAAAAGATTCATTAGTAGCACCAAATATAATATCATCAACATATACCTGAGCTAAAAGCATATCCTTGTTCTTCTTCAGAGTGAACAGAGTTGTATCAACACCGCCTCTGACAAATCCTTTAGACAGAAGGAACTTTGTCAGTCTCTCATACCAAGCTCTGGGAGCTTGTTTCAGTCCATACAAAGCTTTCTTCAGCTTGTACACATGATCAGGAAACTTAGGATCTTCAAAACCAGGAGGTTGAGAAACATAAACTTCCTCATCAATGTAACCATTCAAGAATGCACTTTTCACATCCATTTGAAAGAGCTTAAAACCTTTGTATGATGCAAAAGCACATAAGATTCTAATGGCTTCTAATCTTGCAACACGAGCAAAAGTTTCACCATAATCTATGCCTTCTTGCTGACTTTAACCTTGAGCAACAAGTTTTGCTTTGTTCCTCACAAGATTTCCAAATTCATCAAGCTTGTTTTTCAGAACCCATCTAGTGCCAACAACCTTTATGTTGTTAGGTCTGGGAACCAAAATCCAAACTTCTGACCTTTTAAATTGGTCAAGTTCTTCTTGCATTGCCATTAACCAGGAATCATCATCTGCAGCTTCATAGAAGTCCTTGGGTTCCAGAAGTGACACAAAAGCCACATTCCCCATATATCTTCTGAGCTGAGCTCTGGTCATGACAGGATTGTGAACAGAGTCAATTATGTTCTCTAAGGAATGATTCCTATGAGCTCTAACTTCTCTTGGTACATCCAATGTATCTTCTGAAACTTGTTCATCATTTGTTGAATCATATATAGGAGCATCTTCTGGAAGGAAGTTTACTTCTGGAGTAGGATTCTCTTCTTGAGGAACCACTTCAGCAACAGGAGGAACCACTTCAGCAGCTCTGGGAGAAACTTCTTCTTCAACAGGAGATGATGCTTCAGAAGCATGAACTACATCCACTTTAGGAGCTCTACTATCTGCAGGGTTAGTCTCATCAAACTGAACATGAACAGATTCATCTAAAGTTTGAGTCCTCTTATTAAAAACCCTATATGCTTTACTATGTGTTGAGTAACCAAGAAAAATTGCCTCATCTGCCTTTGAATCAAACTTAGAAAGGTATTCTTTTGTGTTCAAAACATAGCACTTACAACAAAAGGTTCTGAAATAACCTATTTTAGGCTTTCGACCTTTCCAGAGTTCTAAGGGGTTTTGTTCAGAATGCTTCTGATTAGTACTCTATTCAGAACATAGCAAGTTGTGTTAACAACTTCTCCCTAAAAGTACTTTGGAAGCCTTCTTTCATTGATCATAGTCCTGGCGATTTCAACCAGAGTTCTATTCTTCCTTTCAACTACCCCATTTTATTGAGGAGTTCAGGGAGCAGAAAAGTTATGATCAATGCCCTTGGTTTCACAGAATTCTTCAAACAGAAAGTTCTTGAATTCTCCACCATTATCACTTCTGATATGAACAACCTTTTCATTCCTTTCATTCTCAAGTTTCTTTATCAGAACTGAGAAACATCCAAGTGACTCATCTTTGCGAGACAGCAAGATAACCCAAGTGAATCTTGAATAGTCATCTACTATGACAAATGCATCCTTCTTTCCACCCATGCTCATTGGTTGAACAGGGCCAAAAAGGTCCATATGAAGTAATTCCAAAGGTCTTTTAGTTGAAATGACCTTTTTAGTTTTAAAAGAGCTTCTGGATTGTTTACCAGATTGACAAGCAGTGCATAAATGATTCTTTTTAAAACGAATTTCAAGCAGACCCTCAACCAATTGATATCTAGCTACTTTGGCCAGAAGGTCCATGCTCACATGAGCAAGTCTTCTATGCCAGAGCCAGGAGGTATCCTCTTTTGACATCAAGCATATATTCTTGCAAAGATTCTCAAGGTTCAGCATGAAAACATTTTCAACTCTAGGAGCAGTTAGAATAACTTCCCTTGACTTACTGTCCAAGATTTTACATCCAGAGGAACTGAAGACAACATCTCTACCTTTATCACACAGTTGTGCAACACTCAGGAGATTGAACTTCGGGCCTCAAACTAGGGAGACATCTTCGATCGGAGGATTACTTCCTATGGATCCAGAACCAAGTATCCTTCCTTTCTGAGCATCTCCAAAGCTGACTTTTCCACCTCTTTTAGGATCAAATGTGATGAATGCTTTTTCATCACCTGTCATATGCCTTGAGCACCCACTGTCAATGTACCACAACTTTGACATTGATGGAGCACTCAGAGCCACCTGCAACACAATCAATTAGTGACAGGTACCCAATCCTTATTGGGTCCTTCATTGTTAGATTTTTCTTCAGCAGGTTTTAGTGATATCTCAGATTGCAAGATGTTTTTAATGTGATACTTGCAATCCTTCAACCAGTGACCATCACTCTTGCAAAGCTTGCAAAAGGGAGGGTTCTTGGATCTTTCCCTTATCTTCTTGGGAGATTTCTTCTTCTTCTGAGAAGGTGCAACAACTTCAGAGGCAACAACAGCGCTCTCTGAGGTACCAACGTCAGGAGGAGAAGCTATCTCTTCCAGAAGAGAGGGAGCGACAGGTTTCTTCTTCTTCTGGCGTTTATCATTTCCCACAGGCAGCTTTTCCTTGCCTTTGGCTTTGGGGCCATCAGCAGGAGTGTTGAACTGTTTACACAACTTTTCTTCTAACACTTTCATGTCAGAATGAACTTGAGTAAACCTAAGAAACTTGTCAGCCTCACTCTTGTCCAATTTCCTCTTAAGGTATTTGAACATACTGTAGAGTTCTTCAAGAGAATCATAGATATCTAGTTCGTGAGAATTGTTTACCTCAGAATCATATGTAGCTTCAGGAGGTGCGGAAGTTTCTCCTGTGACATCTTCAGAAGTTGGCTCTTCAATAGCCATGAAACAAATCTAAGCTTGCTCTTCCTTTTCTTCAGAATCACTGCTGGTCTCAGAGTCTGACCAAGCAGCCAACATAGCTTTCTTGAACTTTTTCTTATCTTTCTTCAGCTCCGGGCAGTTAGGCTTAATGTGCCCCGGTTGCTAACATCCATAGCACGCAATAGGCTTGTTTGGATCTCTCTTGAACTTTTCACCAGAATCAGGAGTTTTCTTGTCAAAGCTCCTGAAAGGCTTCTTGTAGTTTCCAGCTCTGCCTTTTCTAAAGGCCTTCTTGAACTTCCTGGTCAGCATAGCCAGTTCCTCATCTTCAGAGGATTCTTCACAAGATTCTGCTTTCAGGACTACTCCTCTTTTTCCTTCTGACCTTTCTCTTAGGTCATGATTCTTCATGGACATCTTATGAGTAATTAGTGAGCCAATGAGTTCATCATACTCATAATAGCTCAAGTCCTGAACTTCTTCCATACCAGTCTTCTTGGCTTGCCAAGACCTAGGTAAGCTTCTGAGAATCTTCTTCACTTTCTCGGATTCTTCAATATCCTTTCCCAAACTCTTTAAGTCATTGACAATCTTTGTGAATCTAGAGTTCATACTTGAAATAGATTCTTTGTCAAGCATTTCAAATAACTCATAGTCTCTCATGAGTTGATTGACTTTAGATTGCTTTACTTTTCCAGTTCCTTCATAAGTGACTTCCAGCTTGTTCCAGATCTCCTGTGCTGTTTCACACGAGGAAACTTTGTTATACTCAGTAGCAGAAAGTGCACAATGCAGCATATTCATTGCTGAAGCATTGGTTTGGAGTTTTTTAAGAATATCATCAGTGTATTCTCTCTGAGGAATTACAACATTCCCTAATGCAACTTCCATCCTTGTTGGGACCAAGTCACCATCAGTGATAACATTCCAGGCGCTCATATTCTGAGCTTGGATGAAACACATCATCCTCTTTTTCCAATAAGAGTAGTTATCACCATTGAATAGTGGAGGTCTAGTTGTGGAAGAGCCCTCGGGGATAATAAACTGAGAAGGGTTCTCAGGCTGGTGTCTACTAGCCATCTCTATTGATTCTGATAGGATCTTACACTTAGATTGTTAGATCTTTAGTAAATATACGAAGTGACCTTCGCTCTGATACCACTTGTTGGCCCTAACAAGAACAGAATCACCTAGAGGGGGGTGAATATGTGTCTAAGTTGAAAACTGAAAATTTCTAAGTTTTTAGAGAAACTTAACTTTCATCGTCAAATTTCCATAGAATTAGAGGCTGGCTTACAGAAGCAGCTTCTGAGGGAAATTCTGCTTAAACACAGTTAGACTGTTTTCAGCAACAGGAGTTCTGATTTTGAGAACTTCTGGACAGTCTTTTGAACAAAGACAATGATATAAAGAGAGAATCTGTTTCAGCAATAAATATAAGCAAGTACACAGAAGCAAAAATAACAAGTATAAGAGGGAGAAAGAAGTTTAGGAGATCCTGATGAACAAGTCGATTTATCCAAGTTCGCCACAGAATTCCTGTGACTACGTCTTGTCCCCTGAGCTCGCAGCCACCAGAGATTTTAAATCTACTATTCAGAACTTTTATGGCAAGTTCAGAAGCTCCTTTACATCAACAGAACATAAGCTAATTTCTCACTTAGTTCTGACTAGCCTAAAAAGAGTTAAAGGATTTCCACCAGAACAACAACAACTCTGTTTTCTGGATTTCTCACCCAACTCTAATCTCAACTAGATTTCTCTCTAAATCTAACTGAATATCACAAACGATATCAGTTTACAAGGCGCCTTGCATTAAATGCAATTGTTAGAGCAATAAATGCTTAACAGAACCCGTGACTTAGCTTCTGAAAGCTAATTCCATTTGTCTAAGCTTCTGATCAAATTGGTAGAGTTTAACTTCTGATTGCAATGGACCTCTGAGGAGAGCTTTAACAGACTTCGATAACTTCAGAGGAGAGCTTTAACAGACTTCGATATCTTCAATTGGATCAACAAAGGGTAAACAAGGAAATTCTGGTTTTGTTTTGAGTAGACATGCGCGCTCCTTTAAAATAGCTTTTTGAACTTTTGGCACCTTGCATTAAATGCAGTTGACAGTGCATTAAATGCTTAACAGAACTCATGACTTAGCTTCTGAGAGCTAATTCCTTTTGTCTAAGCTTCTGATCGAATTGGTAAGGATTTTTCTTCTGATTGCTTCTGAAACCTCTGAGGAGAGCTTTAACAGTTTTCGTGAAGTCTTCAGAGTGGACAGTCCAGCTTCTGAGTCTTCAAAATTTTTCTTCAGCTTTACTTCTCTTCTGAGTCTTCAAGGCAATCCAAAGTTTCTTCTTTCAGCACCTGCTGAGAAAAACTTATACAATACTTAACAAAAATTGTTAGTCAACATTGAAAAGTATGTAAGACAGGATTAAATTTCATCTTCTGAAACGTTTGGACATAATCAAAACATTAGGGGTTCATCACTCAATCTTTCATACCAAGCACAAGGGGCTTCAAACCATATAAAGCTTTTGAGAGTTTAAAAACATGATCCGGAAAGTCAGAATCTTCAAAACCAGGAGGTTGTTTAACATAAACTTCCTCAGAAATAGAGCCATTTAGAAAAGCACTTTTGACATCCATTTGATAGAGTTTAAAACCTTTGTAGCAAGCAAAAGTACAAAGCATACGAATAGACTCTAATTAGCAACTGGAGCATAAGTCTCATCAAAATCTATACCTTCTTGTTGGTTATACCCTTGTGCAACCAACCTAGCTTGATTTCTAGTGACACTACCAGACTCATCTAGTTTATTTCTAAAGACCCACTTAGTTCTTATAATGGTCTTTCCTATTGGTCTCGGAACTAGTTTCCACACATTGTTCCTCTTGAACTGGTCTAGTTCTTCTTGCATGGCGAGAATCAAATTCTCATTATCTTCAGCTTCTTTGCAGCTTTTAGGTTTAAGTTCAGATACGAAGGCAACATTTCCAAAGTATTTCCTGAACTGGGCTCTAGTCATGACCTTTTCAGAAGGGTCATCAATAATGTCTTCCTGAGAATGATTTCTCGGAACTCTAATTTCCTTGGGAAGATCATTATTCTCATCTCTAGGTACAGATTTTTCTGATGTAGAAGTATTTAACTAAGGACTTTCAACAGATAATAAATCATCTTTTATCCTTTCCACAGTTAAGTTATTTTCATCAAAAACAACATGAACAAACTTTTCAAGAACTTGGTTTCTCTTATTAAAACTCTATAAGCCTTGCTAGATAAGGAATATCCTAGAAAAATTCCTTCATCAGACTTTTCATCAAACTTTCCTAGTTGGTCTTTGTTATTGTTATGAATGAAACATCTACAACCAAATATGTGAAAGTAGCTTATATTGGGTTTTCTTCCTTTCTATAACTCATAAGGAGTCTTTTTCAAAATGGACCTAATCAAAGCTCTATTCAAGATATAGCAAGTCGTGTTAGTAGCTTCGGCCCAAAAATACTTAGGAAGATTACTTTCACTTATCATAGTTCTAGCCATTTCTTCCAACGTCCTATTCTTACGTTCTACAACTCGATTTTGTTTAGGAGTTCTTAGGGCAGAAAACATATGGTTAATCTCCGACTCATTACAAAACAGTTCAAAAGACTGGTTTTTGAACTCACCACCATTATCACTTCTAATAGAGGATAACTTGACATTTTTGTCGTTTTGGAGTTTCTTGACAAATTGAACAAATTGGTCAAATGTCTCATCCTTAGATGCTAGAAATAAGGTCCAAGTAAATCTAGAATAGTTATCAACTACTACCAAGGCATACTTCTTTCCTCCTAGGCTCGATGGTTGAATTGGTCTAAACAAATCTAGGTGAAGTAGTTCAAGTGGTCTACTAGTTGATACAACTCCTTACAAACTAAAAGAGCTCCTAGTCTGTTTACCTTTTTGACATGCATCACAAATGTGATCTTTGTTGAAACTTATCTTAGGAAGACCTTTTACAAGTTCTTTATTTGATAATTTTGAAATTAAGTACATACTAGCATGTCCTAACCTTTTGTGCCACAACCAACTCTCATCATTATGTGAAACAAGGCATTTATCGTAAGATACTTTATCAAAATTAAGCATATAAACATTTTCAACTCTTGGAACTGTGAATAAAACCTTGTCAGATTTTGCATCAAAAAGTTCACAGCTTTTGGAGTTGAAAACTACCTTCATACCTTTATCACATAAGTGACTTACGCTCAGAAGATTGTATTTTAGCCCGTCGACCAAAGATACATCTTCAATGGATGGTTGTGCACCAACTTGACCTTTTCCTATTACTTGTCCTTTTCTTTTATCTCCAAAACTAACACTTCCTCCACTATAAGATTTAATTGATGTGAATGCATTCTTATCACCAGTCATGTGTCTTGAGCATGCACCGTCAACATACCACTGTTTTGACCTTTGTGTGCCTCTCACGTGTCCCTGCAATTAATCAGTTAGACTTAGGTACCCAATTAATTTTGGGTCCTGGTAAGTTAGCAGCAGACAATCTCGACACCTTTTTAACCCAGATAAACTTTCCTTTATATTGACCATTTTTGAATTTTCAATTTTTAATAGTATGGTTAGTATGATTACAATAATAATAGTTCTTGACCTTTTTAGTCTTTAACTATTTGTTGTAATCCTCCTTTTTCTTTGGTTTATCTTTAGCAAATCTTTCATGATTTTCACTATAACATCCAATCCCAGATCTGTCATTATAACTTTTTTGGGAGTTTATGATATCATGAAGGATTTCCTTACCCTTTGAAAAACCATTTATGATTTGATCATCTTTTATTTTCTGGTTTTTCAGGGTTTGCACCTCACTGAAAATTTCAGAATTACTCGTTTCTAGAAATTTCAATTTGTTTAGTAATTCTGAGTTTTCTTTTTTAAGACTCTTATTCTCTTTCTTGCATTTTTTGAATTTCATTAGAGTCTCAATGGAGGTATCATATAATTCACAACAAACAGAAATTAATTCATCTTTAGACATAAGACTGAAAGTTACCTCGGGGGATTCATCTTCACAGTCGTATGATGAATTTTCGGATATTTCTTCTTTTGCCATGAAACAAATGTGATCAACTTCGTCATCTTCTTCATCACTATCACTCCAAGTTGCTACCATAACCCGTTTACCCTTCTCCTTTTTCTTGTTTTGATTCTTCAAGTTAGGACAGTTCGGTTTGATATGTCCTGACTTATCACACTCAAAACAGACAACATCATGAGAAGAGTCATTTTTGAACTTGTCAAAAGTTCTGGGCTCTTTTTGAAAGTTATTTTTTAGGAAAGTTTCGAAAATTATTTTTCTTTAAGAACTTGTTAAATTTTCGAGTGAGTAAAGCAATTTCCTCTTCAGATTCATCACCTGAACTTTCACTTACAACCTTCGCTTTGAATCCTGTGGATTTAAGCTTTCTAGTCTCGGGTTCTTTATCATTGACAGATGACATTTTTAACTCATGAGTGAGTAGAGATCCAATGAATTCATCATAACCATAAGTGGATAGATCTCTAGCTTCATCAATCGCTGTCAATTTAGGATCCCAGACTGAGGGCATTGTTCTCATTAATTTTTTAATTAGCTCCTCATCTTGAAAGGTTTTTCCAAGGGCTTTTAGGTTATTTATAATGGCGGTAAACCTCGTATACATTTCTGAAATGGTTTCGTTTACCTCCATCTTAAATAACTCATATTCGCGCATATACAAATTTACCCTTGGATCCTTTTGCTTTTGAGTTCCTTCATATGTGACCTCAAGTTTGTCCCATATCTCCTTAGCGCTCGTACAACCTGAAACACAATGATATTCGTTAATATCTAAAGTACAATGTAAGATATTGATAGCTTTAGCATTTAATTGTAATTGTTTCCAATCATCATCGTTGTACTCAGATTCAGTCTTTTTAATTTTGACTTTATCAACTATTTTTGTGGGAATAGATGATCCGTCTTTGATAAATTTCCACACAAAAATATTTGTAGACTGAATAAATTTTCTCATCCTATTTTTCCAATAGGAGTAATTTACTCCATAAAATAGGGGCGGTCTAACTGTAAGCTGTCCCTCGAGAATCATCTGTGTAGACATGTTTCCTGGAAAATTAATAGTCTTGTTAGTCATTTACGAATCTCTCTAAAGTTGTTAGACTTTATATGCAACGAGATTGGCTCTGATACCAATTGTTGGCCCAAATATGACTATATAAAGACTACGGGGGGTGAATAGAATTTATTGCCTTTTAAAAATATTTAATATACTCTTAAAATATTTGCCTAGTTGAATAAACAACAGCTCAAAAAGTTTTGCGGAAGAAACAGTTGTTTATAGAAAATAAGAGTATAAAGGATTTAAGCACGATTAATCACTAGCAGTTTATAATAGATAAATAAATGAAGAGCAAGTGATTAAATAGCAATAATAAAGAGAGTAGGAATAGAAGGAGTTGACACAGAGTATTTATCCAGGTTCGGTCTCCTTGTGAGCCTAATCCTGTCCCCGAGAGAACCTCTCGAGATTTTCCACTAGTATTTCTTTACGAGCAGAAATCAAGCCTGAGACAGTTCTCACAATCCGAGACACTGCCAGCAAATATCTCTACCAATATTTACTCTCTCGAACTCCAAGCGTCGAGTGACTTCTCTTAGTTTTTCTCAAGCTCAACTAAGAAACTTATGGCACTTTTACAGGCTAAGTGATAACCTCTCCTAAGCTTACGGGTGCTTAAGAACCTTTACACTTTTATCGAGATCTAGTGTTAAACCCAAGATTAAACCCCACCATTTCATCTTTACTGTATCTTTTTGAATGAAATAAATTACACTCAAAATATCTTAATACAGTTGAAGGAAAATATAAATCGAAGCTGTGAAATCTCTCGTATGATAGCTTTAATTCTCGATGTTTTTCATTGCCTTCAACTATGAGCTTCTCGGGCTATTTATACTCCAAAATAGAGCTGTTGGAGATTTCAAATCTGAGTTGAAGAGCATGTAGACGTTTGCTTTGGAGTAGTCTTCATCTTGTACATCAATGGTCAATCTTGAAGTGTACTTGTTAAATTTGAACCACATACTTTACTTTAGCTTTTAACTGCCTCGGTTTTGGCAATAGTCTTGTGGTTGAGAATCACTCTTCAAGTACAACATTAGTTGTTATTAATATGACACAAAACATGAAGATCAAGATTAATTTGTAGCCGTGTGATGAACATCAATTCCATACACATGTCATTTTACTTCATGTGTCTCCAGCAACCTCTCCTTGAATTTTGAGTTGATCAAAGATTGAGATTAAAACTTGATGATCAAGTTCAATTAGTAAGCGTGGGATTAAAGTGAGGATAGGAAAATATTTGTTCACTACGGTCACTATGCTTCTGTTTAATTATCCATTTTGATACGTGTATCAAATAAACTGTTTGATGAACCCTAAGTGTTTTGATTATGTCCAAACGTTTCAGAAGATGAAATTCAATTTTTACCTATAAACTTTTCAATGTTGTCTAACAATTTTTGTTAAGTATTGTATAAGTTTCTCAGCAGGTGCTGAATGAAGAAACTCTAGATTGCCTAGAAGACCCATAAGACAAGAATAGCTGAAGACAGAAGTTTAAAGCTCAGAAGCTGGATGCTCCGCTCTGAAGACTTATTGAAGATTGTTAAAGCTCTCCTCAGAAGTTTAGAAGCAACTAGAAGAAATTCCATTTTGATCAAAAGCTTAGACAAAAGGAATAAGGAACTCAGAAGCGCTTGTCACGGGTCTTACTTAGCATTTAATGCTCTGACTCTTGCATTTAATGCAAGGCGCCAAAAGTTCAAAAAACTGTTTTGATGGAGCGCGCATGTCTGCTACAAACAAAACCAACATTTCCTTGTCTACCCTTTGTTGATCTAAATGAAGCAAAATTCCAGTCAACCTCATCCTTGATTTCAAATCACTTACCGGATTAAGTTAAAGAACAAGGTTAACGAAATCAAAGTGTTTGAAGACCGTTTGAAGAAATGACAGATTAACGGCTACAACAAACTGATGTCATCTATTGAAGATTCAAATTCAAACAACGGTCATCTACAAAGCACTATAAATAGTAGCCAAGCTCCATTGCATCACACACGCGATTATCGAGCTAAAATCTTAACACACTGTTTTAACGAGCAAAACAGAGCAACTCATTTTCCATTCTCAATCTTTCTTAGTTTTAGACTTTGTAATAGTGAGAGAGTGAAGAAAACACAAGTTCATAATAGGAATCAAGATAAACTTCATGACATCATGGACACATGTATAATCTTTCATAACATGATTGTTGAGGAAGAGCGAGGCGGTTATCAGAGAGACTATCCTGAGGAAGAACCTAGTGTGCCTGATGATTTTGCTGCTTTGCCTGGACCTTCTAATACTGTTCAGGATCGTATCGAAACAGATTTACGAATTCGTAATTGAGTAAATCATCACATTCTAAGGGACGATCGTCGAGCATATATGGAATATTGCAGGATCTCCGGACCTCAACAACCCTGGAAATGCACCATATGGATAGTGCGTTATTTTATTACTTTTTAATGGAGTGTTTTTTCTTGTATTTTTCATTTAAGTTTTTTTTAAATGTTGTGTGTTGTAATTTTAATTTATAATAAATGTCGTGTGTTGTTATCGTAATAAAAAATTATTATGTTACAATTCGAGACTCCGATTTTTAATACTCTAAAACGAAATAATTAAATAATTTAAAATTAATTAAATTTTTTTATAAATAAATATATTGAATTAATAGTTTATTTAATTGTGTAAGGTAATTATTATATGAATTTGTAAGTTTTAATTAATAGTTTTGGGTGATAATTAAAAAAAGTTATGACACATGAGTCCACATTTATATATGAAAGACTTGTTCCATATTGGGGCAAAAAGTGAAGGACTTGAAGGAATTTTTTTGAATAGTATTTGAAGAACTTGAGGGGGTTCTTCTAACGTGAATGCTCTTAGAATTCAAGATTTCCTCTGCAATGCTGTCAGTCCATCCCCATTCTACAGATTGATTGTCATCAATTTCTTGGGAAGATGAAAAAAATTAAAGCCCTAAATTTATAGGACAAAGATCTCAACTTCATTAAAAGTGAAATGGAACCTTTCTTCTCACAGAATAATCCACTAACTTATAAATATTTTTACAACATTGATGCAGCATCATTGTACATTTCTTTGCTTTTTACTAATAACACGTCATATAATATCACCTATATATATGCACATGATACAAAACGAGGCCAAAAATATGGATGAGTCGGCACAACTTCACCTCAATTACCGAGGATGAAATGGCATGCGAAACAGATTCCTATAATATTCACTATTCAACAGTTGATTCCACATTCCTCAACATTTGGACCCGTAACTCTTGTAGTGAAAGGATCCACCCGAACCCACAATAAAGAAAAAATTGAAGCTAGGAGAATCGACCAAACAACAACAATGGTGGGCGTTCGGTTCTGGCGACCCATTAAACCTTTGAGGAAGGGATAGAGATGGACTATCACCCAAAAAGCAAAGAAAAGCTTTCCAAAAAGAGGACCCCACGACTGATATCCGCTGTTTATGGCATATGAAACTCCGGCAACAACACCCACCAAGTTAATAATGAGGAGCGTAGTCGGTGGAATTAGAAGAGTTGTCCATTTGAACAAGTACAATTCTGCAAAGTCTCCATCTTCATCTGACGCTTTTGAGGTAACAGTGAAGTTAGTGTCTATGCCTGCAAGTACTTTGAGTAGACCTTGAACAACAGCAAAAAGATGAGCTGAAACACCTCCAATGACCCAGAACTGCTCATTTCTCCACCACTCGTCAATTCCAACTCCACTCCATCTCATCTCCAGAATACCAGTTGCAAAGATTGAAAGAAAGAGAGATATAAACCATATGCTTGCAATGTTACTAATCTGCAACAAGAAAAATATCTTTCGGCGTCAATTCTCAAGCACAGATATTCGACGTCAAGATGAGCCAACGAGGTTCAATCTTTAACATCATGTTGAAGATAGGTATGACTAACCTGTGGAATAATGAACTTGTTTGTAAGAAGACACACAGCTGGAAGTGTGCAGTACATGAGAAGAGGAATGGAAGTGATGGGATAAATGGTAGTATTCACATATGCAAACCTCTCAAGCCATTTCAGTCTACCACTATAACCATACCAAATGGGACAATGCCGGCTTAGCAGAATTTCCACTGAACCTAAAGCCCATCGAAGCACTTGATTCAGACGATCTGAAAGATTGATAGGGGCAGAACCTTTAAAGGCAGGACGCTTGGGCATGCAGTAAATCGAACGCCAACCCCGGGCATGCATCTTGAATCCAGTAAGAATATCTTCTGTTACTGAACCATAGATCCACCCAATCTGTACATTTTATGAAGAATCCAGTACGTGTAAGGAACAAAAGAGGGCTAGCCAAGGAAAAGTAGACAAGACTAACTTAATCCCAACTCTACAAATATGTACCCACAAATTTTACTCGAATAGAAAGAAAAGCATATGAATGAAAGAAAACACACCTCATTTCCCCAATCTGTTTTGTCCTCATACCCACAACTAATAACATGAATGGCCTCTTTAAGAAGAGTTTCTGGAGTTGCAGACTGGGGCACACCACCATTCTCCATAAGTGTTGAGGCAAGGAAAACAGCCGACTGCCCAAACCTTTTCTCCAGGCTCATTTGTGACATCAGAAGTGCCTTCTCGTCATCAAATCCAGCACCTGAATTACAGATGCAAAAGTCACATGTGAGGAAGTTCCATAATTTAAGAACTCACAGCAAAATACATCAATCAATTCATGCTACATAGGTCTGATCGTTATTCATTGCTGAAAACAATAATGACATTATCACAGTTCACAGTCACACCAAAAGAATAAGCTTTAAATGACAAGTTCGATAATTTGGGCGGCGAAAGAAAAATGACATTATTTAGACATGAAACATACTTGTTGATCATTCTTACAGGCTATAGGAAAATTGAGGAACAGTATTTGACCGACGAAACAGAAAAAGAAACAGTATGTACCTTCAACTCCCTCTTCTATATCTTCTAAACTGAAAATCGGCACAGTAGGATCCACATGCTTTCCAGATTTCTTTTTGTCAGAACCTTTTCTACTTGAACTAGAACTCTTGTTTCTTGATCCACCACAGAGAGATGATAGAAAACCAGGTTTCTTGTGCTTGGGTTTAAGAGGAGGTTCATAGCCGTACAACGCTGTTCTATTAAAGACGCATCCTGTACCCACGTAAACAGGGCCTTGAACTCCATCCAAACCCCTCAAGTTTATCTGAAATGTATTAAAAGAAAGGGTAATCTATAGAAGTAATTATAATTCTAAGAACATTTTTCAAATATGAGTTATGGGAAAAGGAAAAAAAATCCATTACTTCAAACGGGGATCAAGAACTTACATCGAAGAAAACAGTATTCCTATTGGCATATCGATCATTCCTATCAATACCATCAAACCTCTGCGGAAACTGAACATAACAGACTTGTTTCCCAAGGTTGGGGTCCATTAAGAAACACATAGCTTCCCTCAGAGCCTTGCTGTTGTTTATGTAATGATCACAATCAAGATTTAAAAGGAAAGGTCCATTAGTTAGGACAGCTGATACTCTGACCTGCAAGTTACATGACAAACGAAAGAATAAAGTCATATGATCCAAAAACAGAGTATTCTAAACTTATAGTGGCTAACTACTCACAAGTGCATTCATAGCACCAGCTTTCTTGTGGTGTTGGAAACCAGGACGCTTTTCACGAGAAACATACACTAGCCGTGGCAACTCATTACCCTCGGCATCTAGGCCTCCGTTTTGACCCAAGAAAACCTGTATCAAGAATCAAAAGAAACTTGGTGACTCAAAGTGAAGATGTTAGATGAGAAAATTGAAAGCAAATTGTATAGTAGTGGAAAGGACAAAGACTGGCTAAGGTGGAAATGATACAGTATACACACAGTACGGCACCGAAATTCTTGAAATTTCTTACCTGAATCATTCCTGGATGATCTCTGGTGTTATTCCCTGGCCATGGAGTGCCATCTTGCATTAATCATCCCTCTTCAGGAACTTTTGTAGCCTTTGCAACAAGCGCATTGATGCGAATTTTAAATTCTTCATACTCTCTCTGAAGAAGCACAGGATACATTAATTTAAGAAAAGTTTTATCATATCCAAAACCGAGAGCAAAATAAAAACAGATATATTGATCAAAAATACCTTCATGGCTCTACGATCTTTTACAAATGATGTTTGCACTTTATCCTTCAAGTAGTCAATCTTTTGCGTAAAATACCATTCTGGAGCCCTTGGCTCAATATTATATCTCTTGGCGAAAGGAACCCATTTTCTTGCAAACTCTGAAGTCTCAGCCAAAGCTTCAAATGTCAACATTGCAGCACCATCATCGGAGACATAGCATGATACCTTGTCAACAGGGTAGTCAACTGCAAGAATAGATAGCACCGTATTTGCTGTCACAAGAGGAGGCTCCTTTAGAGGGTCGACAGTACTGACAAAAATATCAACTGCAGCTAATTGTGATGGTTCTCCCTCACGGTCATATCTGTTATAACATGAAAAGCTATTAGTCCCTGAACGGCTGAATCTAACAAAAGAAAAACAGACACTCAAAAACCAAGTTCCTGAATAGGCTTTTGATGATATGTAAGATGCACAGTAAACGAAAGTAAAATACCTTAATGCAAGCCTGTCAAGATATGTTTCTCGGTTCACAGGAAGCCACTTAGGGAACTGATCCAATATCCAGGATATAGCAAACCAAATCTCGCATATTACGGATATTAACCACAAAGCATATGCATTACGCACAGGATTTGTTATTCGGTAATGCAAGAAAATGCAGAGAATAACAAGCCGCAAAACAATGACCATCCTGTATGGATTAATCTTCGATGATGGAATGGAAACCTTCCTAGAAAGAGGCTGCCGAGCTTCATCGTTCCTGCAGAACCAAACAGAAACATAAGTAAACCAACATTGCAAGATAATCATGAAGCGGAAAGAAGAATTATTGTGAATATTGCCATTGCCGCTCAGAGAAGTCTAATGGACCAACAATAGATTCTCATTGGAACACAGCCTAAACATAGACTCATCATAAGACATTTATAACTACCAAAAGTTAACCCTTGCATAAAGGATGCCGTTGAACATGGCTACTCTAATTTTACTGCTTTTTTCAGAATTAAGTATGTCGAAGTGTCAATAGAGCATAACAAGGTTCAAACTTACAACAGAGCATCATCTACAAGAATGTCAGTGCTAGCATCGATATCTCCAACACCCCTTTCAGACGGTGCTTGACCGGTGCTCATAGGAACAACATTCTTATCCTGCTTCATCTTCCAGCCATCAACCCTCTCTTTCCAGGCAACATTGCCCAATCCTGTAGAACCAAAATCCCTTGGATCTACACCCCTTATATTAGCTGCAAAAATGTCACCAAAACCTAGAATCAACATCTAGTACCAGCACAAGCACAAATAATACTTATTCATAAGAAAGAAAAGAGCGTACGTGATTGATTGACATCAGCTGCATAAGGCAGGGGATGAATGTGCTTCCCAGCACCAACTGCAGGAGATGCCATTGAAATGTGCTCAGGTGATGCAGCAGAGAGCTCTCCCGAAACCTGAAAAAATTAGCAATTGAAGATTAATTTGACTTTAATTTTATACTGCAAATGTGAAAGGCAAAATCTAGGGATTTTTTTATTTTTTTGGTGAAATCTAGGGATTTTATTAAGCAACCTCATTGCCATCAGTGAGCAGAGGAATATGATTATGAGAAACTTCTTTATCATAAGTAGGAACCACAACATCTTGAGCTCGCCCATATGTCATCTGCCAGCTCAACATACGTTCTGCAATCTTCTCCTTTTGATTATGCATTTCTGAAGAATAACTAAAATCCTTTACAGCATCATCAGGATCAGCATCTGCATCATCTTCTTCTCTATCACCAAGAATTGCAGGGCTACCTGAAGTTATCCGAAAATTATTCAAACACTAGTAACATCATTGAACGAATTAAAGAACCTAACAGAAGACGGTATGAGAAACCTTTGAGCCTGGTATATCTAGTTTTGCATTGAGGGCAAGATTGATTGCCGTCTTTCCTCTCATATTCATAGCAAGGCCTGCAAACCGGAAATGAACAAACCTCGCAGGCAATAAAAGGATCGGCATCAACAGTTTCACCAACATTATCACCACATATCTGGCAGGCATGTCCTCTTACATTCTTCACGGGCCTTGCCTGAACAATCCATCAACAAAAAGGCTTGTATTGTCAGAAATTAATATAAAAGATTTTTGGTTCAATCAGTAAAGTAACTGGTATTGGAGACTCTATGATCGAAAGGTCCTGAGTTCGATTCCTCGCAACCTTAATATTTGTTGAATTAAAATCACATGATGGGTTAGCCTATGTTGTGCACGTTGGGCTTGAACACGCTTCAAGCCCAAAGGCATTCGCGTAAGGTGTGTCAGAGATTCAAATATAACATGTTAGCCTCAGCTCGAGCTTTTTTTGGTTCAATTGGTTCAGTAACATGTGTGAAGCAGTAGTATAAAATGAATTCTAGAATTTGAAGTTAAAACGCACCCCAGTTTCGCCTTCTGATTCCATTAACACCTGCTGTAATTTAGGCAGATGTCAACAATGAGTAGCAGTTGTTTAGCCTGAGCAAGAATAATGCATGCCTTGATCTGCAAAATGAGATTCTTCCATAAGGCTATTGTTTTTATTTTGAGTAAGAGACAAAGAAATATAAAAATAGAAATTAATTGTAGGATTCTAACTACGTTCTCCCCACCCACGCATTCATGAATACCAATTGCTATATACAAGAGATTAATAAGTGAGAAAAAGAGTATTTTTTCCTGTACAAAAAGTTTAGCTGAGGTTAGGTCTATCCACTCGTAAGACCACGAGAAACCACATACCTTGATGAGAATTAACAACGAAATTTACAAATTTTGACGAAGCGAAGACTCAGAACCTCAAACCTTTCAATCTGTAAAGTCATTTTCAATAATCCAAGAGAAATTAATTAAGTCACGAAATTATCCGTGAATTCCTGGGTAAGTAAATGAAAAAACCTAGTCAAGTCCGCCCAAAACATGATATGATAATAATTATTAAACTATTTAGTATCAAAATGTCTAGACTAGAAAACAGAAAGAAGATGTAATTCCCCAAAATTCCATAAGATCGAGAGAGATTAGTGAACAGAGACAAGAAAAAGAACCTGAAAATGGAGAATGCCACAGAGATTAATTCAAATAAACAAGCTGTTTTCTTTTTCTCTCTCTAATTTAAGTTTAAAAAAGAGCAGGTTAGTATAGCTGTAAATCAATTTATACAATACAACAACAATGGATTACAGTACACTCCCAGAAAACGACACTGCAACTAAGACAACAACAGAATCAAAATTAAATTAAGAGGGACAAACACAAGTCCACCGACAGTAGAGAGAATTATTGTTTTATTTTTACAGCTTTCACAGCTAATTATGTTTTTACACAGTTAAGGGATAAATGCATTAAAAAATGCTTTTCTTTGAAATTATCACACATAAGCAGCTTAGGCCCCGTTCTTTTTGATTGAATTGAATTGAATTGAACTGAATGATATTGAATTGAATTGAACTGAATGCTATTGAATTGAATTGAATTGAACTGAACTGAATTGAATTGAACTGAAATAAATTGAATTGAACTGAATTTATTGAATAGAATTTACTGGACTGAATTTACTGAACTGAGTTAAAAATTTATAATTTAATATTGTATTATATATGAGACTGAATAATTTTTGTGCTGGCAGAGTCAAATTTTTTATAATTTAATATTGTATTATATATGATATCACCGTGTGGAAAGATTCTTTAACTAATTCCAAATATGTTTTTCCTCATCGACCCAAAGGTAAAATTATATTTATTATTTTTTACTTCCATAACAAAGTAATATTGATTCTAATTTTATGTTTCTCATAATTTTTAGGAAAATATTATTTAGTAGATTCAGGATATCCAAATACTCTTGGATATTTATCTCCAATTAGAGATGCGGAAACTAGATATCATATGCCGGAATTTAGGTGTGGAAGACCTAGAGGAATGGAAGAACATTACAATTATTTACATTCGTCATTGAGAATGAAAGTAGAAATGTCATTTGGACAATTGAAGAAAAGGTGCTCTACAATATGCCTCAAATGTCAACAAAGTATCAAATGTCGATCATTGTTTCTACATTTACGCTTCATAACTTTATAAGATTGTGCACACTTGGAATACCAATTACACAATATGATCCAAATGTCAATGGAAGAGTAGATTCAGATATATTTACTACAAACCGAAAAAATGTCATGTTAGTAGTACAGAATGGTATAGCGCAACAAATTTGGCAATCACGACAGCTAGCGGAAAATGAAGAGCAATCAGATGATGAAGATATTGAAGAGAATGGTTAAAAAAATATATTTATGGAATTTACTGAACTGAATTGAATTATTGAAAAATGTTGAATTGAATTGAATTGAACTGAATTGAATTGAATTGAATTGAACTGAATTGAATTGAATTGAACAGTATTGAATTGAACTGAATTGAATTGGACGATATTGAATTGAACTGAATTGAATTGAATTGAAATATGTTGAAATTAAATCAAAAAGAACAGGGCCTTAGTTAATAACATTGCCGATTGTAATGCTTTTTTTTTTTTTTACCATAGTTAAATAGAAATCGGTTTTAGAATGTTCAGTTTCATATTTGCAACGAATCCGGTTTCTCCTCTCGGTTTTTGACAAAAATAGCCACCATTGACACGCGTCCGACATAAAGTGAAACCGGTCCCTGCAATAACGGTTTCAGAAACCGAACCGTGCAGAGCTGGTTTCAGGCGCGTGGAAATCTCCTTTTACAGAGGAGATTCCCACGATAAAAAAATAAAGGGGGGACTGCTCTCCAATTCAGAGCAGGGAGCAATTCCAATAATCTCAAACACAATTGAATTTGACTCTTTACCCAATTGGTACTTCTATTTTTATAAAATTAAAATTTCATTATTTGTTTTTTTTTCTCATACTCTTTTATTTTTATACTTTTGTTACTCTACACATTTTTTTTGTTGAAATTAATAACAATCATACTTAATTCATGCACTTTATATCCATTTTCCATCTTCTTCAAATTAAAAGTTTAAGAAGTAATACTTATTTAGTAAATAATTAGTCTTGATATTTTTTTTCGACGGAATTAGTCTTTATATTATTTAGCTAAATCATATATTGTTAGGACTAGAGATATTGTTTTAATATTAAAAATACATGTGTTATTATGAGTTGATTTAGTAAATAAGAATTTAAGAATATGAAGATTAAAGTTCATGGGTTTGTGAATTAAAGGTTATAATTAATTAATATATATTATATAATATTATTTAATTTTTATAAAAGAAAATAAAAATTAGGTTAGTTAAAAAATGTGTTTTTAATTGTGTATATATGAAGAAGTTTAAAACAAGGTGAAAATAAGTTAAATTTTTTATTTTAAAAGTTCGGTTATTGTATACCTTAACTGTTGATTTCCACCAAAATTTGAATTGTTCTCCCGTATCAGAGTATCAGAGTAGTCAATGGGAGAAATTTTGGAGAAATAATTGTGACATGACTATAAAAAAAAGTATTAAAGGTTAGGGCTGGGCACTGTCCGGTCTAATTCGGAGATTCCAGAACCTCCAGGATTGGATTGAATTTCGGAGGTTGCTAAATAGAATTCTCCAAGATTGAATTGAAAGCTTAAATCTCCGAGATTGGATTGTTCCAAAAATTTTGGTCCAGTCCGATTCGGAGTTTCGGAGATTCGGTTTCAATCCAATTCGGTTTGATCCGATATAGTTATTCGGATAAAATATTTTAATGAAAATAAAATAAAAACTAAACTTACAAGATAAAGATATAACAAATTATCTCAAGAAAGAAGCCCTAATTGAGGTTTTCGCCTGCCTGTCAGGTTTTTTGGCTGTACTGGTGTATGTTCCCGATCTTATTTCTGAATTTTTTCTAGTGACGAATGGCTACTGGAATTGAGGATTTATGTGGTAAACTAAGCCTTAATGATGAAGAAGATATTGTTGTTGATGTGGATGATGAAAATACTATTCCGGATGAAAGTTTAAGGCGAAAGGTTATTGGGCGATTGTTGTCTGCTAAGCCAGACAATCTGAAATCGATGGCAAATGCGTTCACGACTATCTGGAAAACGAACAAAGGTTTCAATGCTCTTGAACGTGAAAGAGGGAATTTTATGGTGGAATTTGAATCTGAGAGGGATAAATTGAAAGTTCTGAAAGATGGCCCTTGGTACTATGACCGCCATCTGATAATTCTATCAGATATTGATGGGTTCGATTCACTAGAGGTGATTGATATGAATTTATGTACTTTTTGGGTTCAGATTTGTAATGTCCCACTACCCTGTAGAAACCATTCGGTGGTTAAACGAATTGCCAACAAAATTGGAGAAGTTATTGATGTTGATGAAGATAGCATTCAAAACTGGGTGGCAAACATTAGGGTTCGGGTTTGACTTGATGTTACTAAACCTCTCTTGAACTCAGTGTCTGTGATAGTGCGCAAAAAGGATAGGAAGGAAAGGGTAGTTTCCATGGATTGTCGTTATGAAAAACTACCTAACTTTTGCTATGCATGTGGGGTGCTAGGGCATGTGTTTGAGGATTGTGAGATGGAACACAGTGAGAATGATGTTGATCTACCGTATGGACCAGACCTGAGAGCCTCACCGAACAAGCTAAGGGTGTTCAACTGTGGTTTTAAGGAGAAGGCGGCTGATCAACAACAACCTACTCCTCAGGGCTCGTCTAGTAGTAAGTTTGAAGGGACGAGGAAGCAACTATTTATGCCAAAAAATGTCGATGTATAAGAGACACAAGATTCTGAGTCTGTTAGCTTTATCCCGGCAATAGTGGTGGATCACGTAGACCAACAATGTGATAAGCAATGGACTATTGCTACGAAACTTTTGGAGGAAGGTCCTGTTGCTGGTGATTCTGTGGCAGTTTTAGAACGCAAAAAGGCAACTGATGGCGGGGTGGCTTCTAGAGGTTGAGGATTACGTTGACTTAAATTAAAGAAGCTGGCTAGAGGTGGAGTATCATGGGAGGAAAATACTAACAACGATAATGTTAACAAACCTGGACCAAAACATACGGGTGGACAGAAACGGGCAATGGATATTGACTTGGTGGGGGAGGATATGGTGGAGTTTAGATCTTTCAAGAGAATCTCTAATGTGATAGACAAAAGGGTGGAGGCCGAGGAGCGGCTCCACCCTAAGCAATGAAGCTCATAAGTTGGAATGTTCGAGGCTTGGGAAACCCTCGGACGTTCCAATCTTTGAAGCAACTGCTCAGGTTGCATTGTCCGGATGTTTTGTTCTTAATGGAGATGAAGTTGTTTGATTCTGAGTTAGGCGGTGTGAAAGAATTGTGTAGCGACTACAATTGCTTTGATGTGTCTTCAATTGGGAGAAGGGGTGGTTTGTTTATGGCTTGGAAGAAAAATTACAATGTTGATATACAACGTTTCAGTGCACATTGTATCTATTTTCTTGTAAAGAACAACGATAATATTGTCAGTTGGCGTGGAATTGGGTGTTATGGATGGCCGAATGATGCAAGCAAACATTTAACTTGGGAGTTATTCAGGCATTTGTCAAAACTCCACAGGTTTCCATTGCTTGCCTTTGGTGACTTTAATGAAATTTTAATGCCGTCGGAGAAGGAAGGTGGTCGAATAAAGGAGTGGGCGAAGATGATAGGTTTTAGCGATTGTCTTAATGACTGTAATTTGCGTGATCTTGGTTTTTCTGGAGCGAGTTTTACGTGGACAAACGAAAGAGATGGCGATGATGAGGTCAGAGAGCGTTTAGACATGTTTCTTGGAGATTCAGACTTTGAAACATTTAGCAATGTACAAATCAGATCATTGCCAGATTATGGTCTCTATCAACTGTGATCATGCTGAAAATCATAAGAAGAAAAGATTGTTTAGATTCGAAAAGATGTGGCTTAGAGATAAAATTTGTAGAGCTGTAATTCAGGAGGTTTGGAAACGGGGGACTGATTTTGTGGAGCTTACTAATAACAGCTCACGAGACCTGGCTGTTTGGAATTCGACATCTTTTGGTCATGTTCAGAAGAAGTTAAAACGGCAGTTTGAGGACCTTGCTTTGGTTCAAAGTAGACATAGATCATCTGATTCGATTATAGAGGAGAAGAGATTAACGGAAGAGATCTCAGAGTTATCTATGCGGGAGGAGGTGATGTGGAGACAAAGGTCTCGAAATGATTGGTTGAAGGAAGGAGATAAGAATACTGCTTTTTTTCATGTGAAATCGTCGATAAGGCGGAAGACTAATAAAATTGACCGGATCATGAATAGTTCTTTGGGATGGGCGGAGGGTGACCAGGAGGTTGAGGCGGTGATTATGGACTATTTCAGGGATTTATTTTCTCAAGGTCAACAGGTTGGAGTGGAAGATTTTGTGAGCCATATTGACAGCAACATTGACCCGAGCCTTATTAATGCTTTGGTGGCTATTCCAACGGATAAGGAGATCAGATCAACTCTCTTCCAAATGCACTCTGATAAGGCTCCGTGCCCTGACGGTATGTCGACTATCTTTTATCAAAGATTTTGGGAAATTGTTAGCTCTGATGTTATATGCTTGGTGAGAGATTTTTTCAGAACTGGTTCTATGTCTGAAAAGTTATATGCTTGATTCCCAAAGTTTCAAAGCCTGAAAGAATGCAAGACCTTAGAGCTATTAGTTTATGTAATGTCAGCAATAAAATAATATCTAAAGTCCTTGCTAATCGCCTTAAAACATGTCTGAATGATGTTGTATGTGAGATGCAAAGTGCGTTTATCCCAGGAAGAACAATTACGGATAACACTATGATTGCTTTCGAGGTGTTTCACTCCATGAAACATCGAATAAAAGGTAAAAAAGGTGTTTTTGTTGGTGTGCCCTAGGCCCTAGGCGTTGTTTTATGATATTGTATTTGATGATGATTACATACTATGTTATTGGTGTTTCATGAATAAAGGCATTAATTCATTTGAGTTATATATCTTGTACTATAGTAACTAAATGAAGTATCCATTGATTCTATATCATAAAGTATACCAGAAGTGAGTCATAGTAATGGGAATGATTATGGCATGAGCTTTTATATCTAGGATTCACATGACACTCTGTAGGTTGCTTAGTGTATGTGAATATGGATATAGGTGCGTGTGCGTTACACGAGACTTGGACGATCCGCTTTAGAAAGTTCATGGTGGTAGAGTCATTAAGCTTTCTAATAATGTAGATCTGTTTTGTCTCCTGACCTGATTTCAGTATAGCAGTCAATAAGGAATCAGATTGAATTTGGTGTATTTCTAACAGGTCCGCCAGAGGATGCCAAATATGGATACACTGGTTCAATCTCTGAACTTATTACTGCGGATAGTTGAAGTGATGGAATTACCACTCACTGTTTAAGTGAGTTGATATCATAGGCCACTTGATGAGTATTAGCTGAGAAATGTACGGCCGTACTGAAACAAGCAGGTGACTTGTTTGTTTGTCAGTAATACTCGATGATCAAGAAATTAATCTAGCAATAGAGGATGACTACACCATGCCTCCAGCTTGATTAATCGATATGCTTTTGGTAAGAGATAAGTAGAGCATCATACAGGGTTTTCTGTCTAACATGGATAGCATTCATCTTTAATCAATATGTGATTGACATGGTTTACTAGGACCCTCTGTCGATTAGTGAATTGTTAATTCACGGCTTATTGATTTCAGACCCTAAGGATCGTGCAAAACGGTAATCGAGAAGATTAATTGATACATGAATTGTGTTAATTAATTCCAAGATTAAATGATCAATTGATGAATTGATTTTTTGAAGAACGTATTAATTATTTGTTATGTGACAAGTTAATTAGTAAATGGAACGGCTAATTAATTAATCGGGTTAAATTAATTAAGCGATTAATTGTTTATGGGTTAAAGTGTAATATTAATTTAACCTAATTGATGTTAATTGAATCGATTTAATACTACGGTGTTTAATTGATAAAATTAAATTAATTAAGGGTCAAATTAATAATTAACTGAAAGTTAATTAATTGCACTATATAAGTGAATTGTCAATTCATTATTCAGGATCGGAAGATCAAAACCCTAGCCTCCCAAACACTGAGATTCGGTCGAACCTCTCCCTAGAGGATTCCGGCGAATTCGTTCCTCGTTCTTCGCGTTCTTGGAATAAGCCGACTAGTAGCTGGTCTCGGTTCTTGCTCGTGTCTGCACGTGAACTAGGAGGAGCAACATCTGAGGCTCTCGTCTATCCTTGAAAGGATATCCAAGTAGGTTTTCTTAATCCATAGATTAAGATAACAGTTTTGTTAAAATTTAACTGAGGTTTAAAGATTAAGATCAATGGGACAATTGGTTCAGGTTAGATCATATTCACCGTTTAACTAATAAGTTAGCTGCTTCCGCTGCGCGGCTCTGATCGATCTTTCTGAAACCCTACAGTGGTACCAGAGCCATTGTTGGATCTTTAAGATTAGTTAATTTTAATAGATTGGGGTTTTTGATGTGTTTTCCCCAAATTAGAATAACCGGATATTTTTGTTCTTGGATGAATGTTCTTAATTTTTATCGTGGTTGTGAATTGATGTTTTTAGTTTTATCAAATCTGAAACTAATTTTAAAAAAAAAAACCATTTGGATTTTCGAGATACTGTTCACAACGTAAACAGTGGTCGGAAAAACACTGTTCACGTCGTGAACAGTGTTTCCGGCAAGATGCTGTAAATTGCAGCAGCTTGTGTTGCTGCAAAATAATTGCAGCAGTTAAGCTGTTGCAATTATTTTGCAGCAACCTTGGCAGCGTAATTGCAGCCAAGGTGGGCTGCAATTATGCAGCCCAGGCCGGCTGTGTAAAAATAGTCCGCCATTTTGTCGGGGCGACCCGACTCGCTCCGAACGAAAACTCTAGGGTTTTCGGGTCGGGACGAGGTACGGGTGGGGCTCGGAGTATTTTTGGAGGCGCGTTTATTTTATTAAAATGTTAAAATGTTTTCTAAATTGGTTTAAATTTTTAATTTAATTCCGGGCACCAAAGTCAAAGTCGTTTTAATTAAATTGTTTTAAACTTGTTTTATTTAGAAACGAAAATTGTTTATGTCGTGCCATGCATTTTATTTTTGTTTTATTTTATAAGACGATATAAAATTGAATATGGTATGATAGTGAGATTTAATTAGTGGATCGGGGCACTGGTGGCATTAGTTGAAATTTCAATTTTGATTAAGTGAATTCCTAATTTGAGTGGGAGTAATGAAATATTCATTGGGCCTTTATGGGCTTTTAATTCACTTGTTGACAAATTGAATTGGTCTTGGAAATTTGATCAGGCTTAATTAATTGATAAAATTGGATTGCCATGACCATGCATTTTTATATTCGCTATTTTTACTAACTTTGCAGCAACGTGATTAATAGAATCCTATGGGCTTTTATTTGAAGTATTGGGTTGTAATTTTATTTATGAATTAAATAGAATAGGCTTTTATTATTTATGTAATTTTTGGCCCATTGGGCATGTATATTTATAATTTTGTAATCAAGCCCATCCTAGAGATCTTGATGAGTTGAAGCCCGTGGAGGAGGCCCAATATGACAACCAAGAAGACTTTTATTACTTATGTAATATTAAAGGCCCATAGGAGTTCTTGATTATATATATATTGTTAATATGTATGTTGTTCCTGCAAATCCAAAGAAGTTATAATAATGAATTAAGAAGTTGCATCGCGATCACCAGATCCTCTTTACATGTTTAAGCCGATCACATTATTAAAAAAAATTGTCAACTAAAAGTATCGAGTAATTTATAAATGCTTCTCCTAGTTCTCACCTCTTCCTCCCAGGTAGAGCTATAATGTATGTAAGCTCAAGCGGAGTACGTTATAGTGTCTGGTGGGCCATTGAGGCGTTAAGATACCATTTGCTAAAGGGTGTGGTTAACATAGAGAAGGTAGGTTTGACTCGAAGATGGGGTATCATTATAGCATGGATTGGTAAAGTGCCAATAGGCCCATCAAACCAAGAGTTCTCTAGGTTGGAGAATTGAGAAGGTTTCTCTACCAAGTATGTTCATTAACGTCTTACAGGCCCTAGCTTGGTCATTAATGAACATGACTGTGGATCTTGGTCTCACCAAGTCAATAATCACCAAATAATTTTATGACAGTTTTAATTATTGTAATTGACATTAAAGTCCTTTAAATTCTGACTCTCTCTCTCTCTCTCTCTCTCTCTCTCTCTCTCTCTTTCTGTAGAAACTACTTCAAACTTAAACAGAAAGAATTACAGCAATGGCAACTACTAATTCTTTAAGGCCACTCTTGGATAGAGAGAAGTTGACTGGACCAAACTTTCTAGATTGGGCTAGGGCGGTTGAAATCGTCCTTAGGCACGAGGCTAGAGAATATGTCCTTACAACTCCTCTGCCTACTGTACGCCCTGAGGGTGCTGTTAACTCAGCCGAAGTGGTGAAGTATAACAAGCACATCAAGGACAACAGGGAGGTAACATGTCTGATGCTTGGTACCATGGCTGCTGATATTCAGAAGCAGTTCATGACTCAAGAAGCCCGTGAAATGATGGAGAACTTGAAGCTTATGTTTCAGGATCAAACCCGTCAAGAGAGGTTCTTGACTACCAAGGCATTGGTTGAGACAAAGATGCAGCCTGGATCCTCTGTTAGTGCATATATGCTGAAGATGAAGGGATACATTGATAGGCTGGCTAGTCTTGACTCAGCTGTCATGGGGACCATGGCAGTAGACATTATCCTGAGGTCACTTCCAGATGCTTATGACCCTTTTGTCCTGAACTACACCATGCAGGGTCAGGACAAGTCTGTCATTGAGTTGAATGGTTTGCTCAAGCAAACCGAGCATGCCATGAACAAGGGCAGGAAGACTGAGGTGAACCTTGTGAGTAAGGGCAAGGGCGTAGGGGGAGCCAAGAACAAGAAGTTCAAGGCAAAGGGCAAGAAGCCCACGGCTAAGGGTAGGAAGCCCTTCAAGCCTCACCCTTTAGACTTGTGCCATGAGTGTGGTGAGAAGGGTCATTGGAAGAGTGCCTGTCCGAAGCTGAAGGGAAATGTGAAGAGGAAGCAGGATACTTCTACTTCAGGTATTTATGTTGTTGAGATAAACCTCACTATTTCATCATCTTGGGTTTTAGACACAGGATGTGGGTCTCACATTTGTTCAAATGTGCAGGGGCTAAGGAATAGGAGAAAGCTAGCAGCAGGTGATGTGGATCTCCGAGTTGGCAATGGAGCCCGTGTGGAAGCATTGCAGATCGGCGATTATTACTTGTCTTTGCCCAATGGGCTTGAACTAGTTTTGAGAGATTGTTATTATGTGCCTTCCATGAGGAGGAATATTATTTCGATTTCTTGTTTGGATCATTCTGGATTTATTTTTGATATTGGACATGGAATTTTCAAAATTATGTGTGGCAATATTTTGTATGCAACAGGCTTTCTTCAGAACGGGCTATACGTCTTAGATACATCCAATGAATCTCATATATTTAACATAAATGCTAAAAGGATTAAATTAAATGAAAATAATCCTAATTATGTCTGGCATTGTCGCCTTGGACACATAAATGAGAAGCGTATCGCTAAGCTCCACACAAGTGGTGTACTGTGGTCTTTTGACCTGCAAGCTTTCGATACTTGTGAATCTTGTTTACGTGGCAAGATGACGAAGGCTCCTTTCAAGAAGAAAGGTGAAAGAGCCACTGAACTATTGGAACTCATTCACTCAGATGTTTGTGGACCGATGAGTACAACTGCTAGATCTGGTTACTTGTACTTCGTTACATTTACAGATGATTATAGTCGTTTCGGCTATATGTATTTGTTGAGACATAAATCTGAGACCCTACAAAGGTTCAAAGATTTTAAGAACGAAGTAGAGAACCAACTTGGCAAGAAGATCAAAGCACTCCGGTCTGATAGCGGGGGTGAATATCTGAGCCAAGAGTTTGACGATTTCTTGAGCGAGTGTGGGATCGTATCTCAACTCACGCCTCCTGGTACACCCCAGTTGAATGGAGTTTCAGAGAGGAGAAACAAGACCTTGCTAGACATGGTCCGCTCAATGATGAGTCAGGCTAATCTCCCTGTATCCTTTTAGGGATATGCTTTGGAAACGGCAGCTCAAATACTAAATAATACACCTAGTAAGGCAGTTGAAGGAACACCACATGAACTGTGGAAGGGCAGGAAACCCAATGTGTCCTTCATGAAGATCTGGGGATGCGATGCTTTTGTCAAGAAATTGACAAGTGGCAAGCTGGAGTCCAAATCTGTTAAATGCCAGTTTGTGGGATACCCTAAGGAAACTAAGGGGTACTACTTCTACAACCCATTAGAGAACAAAGTTTTTGTGGCTTGAAATGGGACGTTCATGGAAAAGAATTTCTTATCTGTGAAAGATAGTGGGAGCAACGTTGAACTCGAGGAAGTTCAAGTGACACAAACTCCTGCAGCAGAAGCCGAGGTTACTATGACAACTGTTACAAATGTTGAACCAGTTGAACAGGCTGTACCGGATGTTCAACCAGTTGAACAGACTGAACCAGTCGTACAGGCACCTAGAAGGTCGCAAAGGACACATCAACCGCCTGAGAGGTATGGGTACCTGGTCACGCATGATGGGGAACTTATGCTCACAGAGCAGGATGATCCCAGGTCTTTTAAGGAAGCTATGTCTGGCCCGAATTCAGGAGAATGGCGTAAAGCCGCTGATTCTGAAATGCAATCCATGTACGACAATGACGTCTGGGAATTGGTGGACCCATATCCTGGAGTCAAAGTAGTGGAGAGCATGTGGCTATTCAAGAAGAAAGCTGACAATACCTTCAAGGGGCGCCTGGTGGCAAAAAGATTCAGGCAAATTCACGGTGTGGATTATGATGAAACCTTTTCACCAGTCGCTATGCTCAAATCCATAAGGATACTGCTTGCTATAGTTGCATGGCACGACTATGAGATATGGCAAATGGATGTCAAGACCGCTTTTCTGAATGGAGAGCTAGAGGAAGAAGTCTATATGGCTCAACCTGAAGGTTTTGTCGATCCCAAGTATCCTAATCGGATATGCAAGCTTCAGAAATCCATTTATGGATTGAAGCAAGCATCCCGATCTTGGAACAGGAAATTCAATGAAGCCATAAAAGAATTTGGTTTTATACAAAATCCTGATGAGCCCTGTGTGTACAGAAAATTTAGTGGGAGATCCAATACTTTTCTGGTGTTGTATGTCGATGACATATTGATCATTGGAGGAAACAAATCAGAGTTGCTTTCTACAAAGCAGTGGCTGAACAAGTGTTTCTCAACGAAGGATCTCGGAGAAGCCGAAACGATCCTTGGGATCAGGATCTATAGAGATAGATCCAAGAGGCTGCTGGGATTGAGTCAAGCCAAGTACATTGACAAAATCGTGAAGAGATTCGGTATGGAACATGCTAAAAGGAGATTTATCCCTATGGTCCATAGGAAGAAAGGTGACAAACTCTCCATGAAAGATCACAGTCCTAAGACTGATGAGGCTAGGCAGAAAATGAAGAAGAAACCATATGTTTCGGCTATAGGTTCTATCATGTATGCCATGTTATGTACTAGACCTGATGTTGCCTTTGCGCTGAGCATGACCAGCCGTTTCCAATCCGATCCCGGAGAGGAACACTGGAAAGCTGTCAAGGACATTCTCAAGTACTTGAAACATACTCGGGATCAATTCTTGGTTTTTGGAGGTGATGATGAGCTGATAGTATCGGGTTACACTAATGTAGGATTCCAAACTGATGCAGACAAGCAGCAATCCCAATCTGGTTTTGTGTTTGTTCTCAATGGCGGTGCCATAGTTTGGAAGTCCCGGAAACAGCCCACTGTTGCTGATTCTACTTGTGAAGCTGAGTACATTGCTGCATGTGAGGCTGCCAAGGAGGCAGTCTCGTTGAAGAAGTTCATTGGGGATCTTGGAGTAGTTCCATCTATCCAGCATCCTATTGACCTCTACTGTGACAACAATGGGGCTATTGTACAAGCGAAAGAGCCCCAGTTGACAAAGGGGAACCAACATGTGCTCAGGAAGTTTCATCTGATTAGAGAGATCGTTGAAAGATGAGATGTGAGGATCGAGAAAGTTGACACAGATGACAATGTCGCAGATCCGATGACGAAGGCTCTTGCTCAAGCCAAGAACAATAGTTATGCTAGATCTATAGGGATTAGGGTTATGCCCTCTTGGACCTAGGTCAAGTGGGAGATTGTTGTTGTGCCCTAGGCCCTAGGTTAAGTGGGAGATTGTTGGTGTGCCCTAGGCCCTAGGCGTTGTTTTATGACATTGTATTTGATGATGATTACATACTATGTTATTGGTGTTTCATGAATAAAGGCATTAATTCATTTGAGTTATATATCTTGTACTATAGTAACTAAATGAAGTATCCATTGATTGTATATCATAAAGTATACCAGAAGTGAGTCATAGTCATGGGAATGATTATGGCATAAGCTTTTATATCTAGGATTCACATGACACTCTGTAGGTTGCTTAGTGTATGTGAATATGGATATAGGTGCGTGTGCGTTACACGAGACTTGGACGATCCGCTTTAGAAAGTTCATGGTGGTAGAGTCATTAAGCTTTCTAATAATGTAGATCTCTTTTGTCTCCTGACCTGATTTCAGTATAGCAGTCAATAATGAATCAGATTGAATTTGGTGTATTTCTAACAGGTCCGCCAGAGGATGCCAAATATGGATACACTGGTTCAATCTCTGAACTTATTACTGCGGATAGTTGAAGTGATGGAATGACCACTCACTGTTTAAGTGAGTTGATATCATAGGCCACTTGATGAGTATTAGCTGAGAAATGTACGGCCGTACTGAAACAAGCAGGTGACTTGTTTGTTTGTCAGTAATACTCGATGATCAAGAAATTAATCTAGCAATAGAGGATGACTACACCATGCCTCCATCTTGATTAATCGATATGCTTTTGGTAAGAGATAAGTAGAGCATCATACAGGGTTTTCTGTCTAACATGGGTAGCATTCATCTTTAATCAATATGTGATTGACATGGTTTACTAGGACCCTCTGTCGATCAGTGAATTGTTAATTCACAGCTTATTGATTTCAGACCCTAAGGATCGTGCAACACGGTAATCGAGAAGATTAATTGATACATGAATTGTGTTAATTAATTCCAAGATTAAATGATCTATTGATGAATTGATTATTTGAAGAACGTATTAATTATTTGTTATGTGACAAGTTAATTAGTAAATGGAACGGCTAATTAATTAATCGGATTAATTTAATTAAGCGATTAATTGTTTATGGGTTAAAGTGTAATATTAATTTAACCTAATTGATGTTAATTGAATCGATTTAATACTACGGTGTTTAATTGATAAAATTAAATTAATTAAGGGTCAAATTAATAATTAACTGAAAGTTAATTAATTGCACTATATAAGTGAATTGTCAATTCATTATTCAGGATCAGAAGATCAAAACCCTAGCCTCCCAAACACTGAGATTCGGCCGAACCTCTCCCTAGAGGATTCCGGCGAATTCGTTCCTCGTTCTTCGCGTTCTTGGAATAAGCCGACTAGTAGCTGGTCTCGGTTCTTGCTCGTGTCTGCACATGAACTAGGAGGAGCAACATCTGAGGCTCTCGTCTATCCTTGAAAGGATATCCAAGTAGGTTTTCTTAATCCATAGATTAAGATAACAGTTTTGTTAAAATTTAACTGAGGTTTAAAGATTAAGATCAATGGGACAATTGGTTCAGGTTAGATCGTATTCACCGTTTAACTAATAAGTTAGCTGCTTCCGCTACGCGGCTTTGATCGATCTTTCTGAAACCCTACAGTTTTTGCCTTTAAGCTCAACATGATCAAGGCGTATAATAGAGTGGAATGGAGCTATTTGCGAAGTGTCATGTTGAAGATGGGATTTTCGACTCACTTTATTGAGCTTATAATGACGTGTGTCTCTTCAACCTCATTTAGTTTTCTTGTGAATGGTCATCCACATGGTTTTCTAAAACCGAGTAGAGGTTTATGTCAAGGTGACCCTTTATCCCCTTATCTTTTTCTTTTGTGTGCAGAAGGGTTGTCTGCTTGCATTAGGAATGCAGAGAGGGAAGGGCGTATTCATGGTATTAAGTTTGGTCCAGGCAGCCCTGTGTTAAGCCATTTGCTTTTTGCTGATGATTCCATAATCTTTGGGCGCGTTACTAGGCCCAAAGTTGAGGTGGTAAAGCAGATTTTGTGTGATTATGAAAATGCCTCTGGTCAACAAATTAACCTTGAAAAATCTGAAATAGCTTTCAGCCGGGGTGTCATGTACGTGATCTGCGTGGAACTGACATTGAAGACACCTTTTCGTGAATTTATAACAGTCGTCTCTCATGGTAGGCCACCAGAATCCTTGTCTCATGATCTTCTTGGCCATGGAATATACATTCATGTGCGGTCCACAGACTCCCTGGTGTATTTCTTCCATGGTTTTCCTTGCTTCGTCCTCAGATAGGCATTTTAGTAGCATACCACTAGCGGACCGCCTGTACAACACCCCTCATACTTCTCGACATTTAGATGTTAGTCTCCTGATGACCAGCTTGTCACTTTTCGTCGCCTCCGATGGGTATGCGCCACTTGCTATAAACTTCTGGATGTCCACGTACCATGGTTCTGTGTCGTGGGTATGAAGCACATACTCTTATAGATGGATTGGGAAGTGGGACGATGTAATACCAGTGGCTTTATGGGCGCCGCTTGCATCCCTTCCCAATTCGATGCTAGTGTGGCTAACGCGTCGGCCATCTGATTTTCTTCCCACGGTATATGGTGGAACGTACATGTGTCAAAATTCCGAATCATTGCACGTAACTTCTTGACGTAAGGTCGCAAGCGTTCTTCTCGTACTTCCCATTCCTTAGTCGTGTGACATAGCACTAGCAGCGAATCTTCAGTGAACTGTAATCTCTTTGCTAGCGGTATGGTCAGTCCTGTTGGCGAAACTAACACCACTCCTGCTCCAGCCCCGTTCCTATTCTGGGCTCCATCGAAGTGCATCCTCCACCCTTGAATAGTGATCACCCCCAAATTCTCATCCGGGAATTCGAATTGCCAAGGTTCATCTTCGGTCTCGGGCAATGGTTGTCGGGCTAGAAATTCGGCGACGGCCTTTCCTTTGATCACTTTTGAGTTTACGAACTTGATGTCGAATTCCGATAATAATAACGCCCACCGAGCAAGCTTACTTACTAGCGTGGGTGACGTGGCGAGGTGTTTCATAGGATCTACTTTTGAGACAACTAGGACTTCGTAGGATTGAAAGTAGTGTCGCAGCTTTCGAGTGATCCAAATCATAGCAACACAAGTTCGTTCTAGCAAATCATATTTACATTCATACCGGAGTAGTTTCTTGCTGAGGTAGTACATAGGATATTCTACTCCGTCGTCTTGGGTCTGGACTAGCATTGCCCCTACCGACGCATCTTCCATTGCTAGATACAGTGTGAGGGGGCTCCCATGTCGAGGTGGTTTTAATACGGGCGCACTCGCCAGGCATTTCTTGACTTTATCAAATGCGAGTTGACAATTATCATTCCATTGGTTCGTCTCGTCTTTTCTGAGCAACTTGAAGATAGGTTCGCATACCGTTGTGAGCTTTGCTATAAAGCGACTAACATATTGGATACTTCCAAGGAATGACTGAACTTCTTTCTCTGTTCTTGGGGGTGGCATCTCAGTGATGGCTTTAACTTTTTCGGGGTCAATCTCGATGCCTGTGTCGCTGACGATGTGTCCTCACAACTTCCCGGAGGTTACCCCGAACACGCATTTCTTTGGATTGAGCCTCAGGTTGTATTTCTCTATCCGTGTCAAGAACTTTTCTAATGCTACGGGGTGCCCTTCTCTCGTGTCCGACTTTACCAGCATATCGTCCACATAAACTTCCACCTCCTTATGGATCATGTCGTGCAATAACGTCGTTGCGGCCCTTTGATAGGTTGCCCCCGCATTTTTTAGTCCAAACGGCATTACTTTGTAGCAGTACGTTCCCCATTCCGTGATGAATGAGGTTTTGACCTTATCGGCTAACTTCATGAGGATTTGATTATATCCCGAGAAACCGTCCATCAGAGAATACATCACGGCCGATGCGGCACTGTCTACGAGCACATATATGTGTGGTAACAGAAAGTTATCCTTTGGACACGCTCGGTTGAGGTCCCGATAATCCACACACACCCGCACCTTTCCATCCTTTTTCCCTACAGGGATTACGTTTGCTACCCATTCCGCGTAATCTACCACTTCGAGCAATTTTGACTTGATCTGGTTTGTTATCTCATCCTTGACCAGTTGGGCCCACTCTGGCCTTAGCCTCCTTAGTTTTTGTCTAACTGGCACCGCTCATGGCTTTAAGGGGATGGCGTGCTCGGCTATGGAGGGTTCTACCCCTGGCATATCCTCATATGACCAGGCGAAGACCTTCTGATGTCGTCTCAAGACTGCCTCGATCTGACTGCGTTCCGCAGGAGATAAGTCGGGCGAAATTGGTACCAACCTTGGTTCATCCTTCGTTCCTAGGTTAACATGATGTAATGCGGTGTTATGTATGCTAAATGCACTAGTCAAAAGATCTAATGAATGCATGGTGCCATCTTCTGACAAGTCACACAAGTAAGCAAACTAGGATTTCATTGCATCGTGTTTTGAAGTGAATACATCGTTTTGAAACATGAAATCACAATTATACATGACATCGTTGTCGTAGAGGACCGAATCTAGCAAGGCCACAGGATCTGGGTTCTCTTGTGTGGTTCCTTCTCCCTCGATCTGTCTTCGCGTACTCGGTGTCTCCCTGAGGCATCCTTGCATCTTCGTCTTGTTTTCCTCTCATGACTTCTTCAAACACTCGCTTTACAGCTTCCCTCATTTTGACCTCCATTTCTCCCTCGTTGACCTTCATCTTGGCTAGTTCATCTGCGAGGTCTTGGATGCGCCTCTCCGGGGTTGGGATTGGCGCATTTGTGTTGGTCGTGCGAGCTTTCTGCCATTTTGTCATGTCGGGTTCTTTTTCAGTTTCTTCCTTGGCTTCTTCCAACCTTTTCTTTGGAGCGACCCACCTTGTTTCTCTGGACGCGCCCCCGTCCCTTTTTGCCTAATATCCTAACCCATCTCTTCCTCTTTTAGCTTCGCAGAGGATGTTGAAAGTGGGTGGCCCCTGTTGGTTCACCCCCAGGCCCATTCCTGGCATGAAGCGCATCTTTTTTAGCGAGTTCGCGACTGATACGGGCATTTCTTCTTCATATATCATGGTTGCCTAGAACCCACCTTGGGGAGGAAAATCCGAGGTGATTAGGGCTACCATGAGATCGTCATGAGCGGGGATGGTGACAACTTTGTCTCTCATTGGGAACTTGATCTTTTGATGCAGGGTAGATGGGACTCCTCCCAAGGGGTGGAACCATTGTCGCCCGAGTAGCAGGGCGAATGTGACGGGTATATCCATCACCACAAATTCTACCATCTACTTGATGGGCCCGGTTACAACTTCTCTTTTCGAGTCATCATAGGCCCGGATGACCATCTCTGTGGGGTTCATGTCCTCCGTTGTTAGCTCGAGCCGTCCTAACATTTTCTTGGGGCATATGTTGAGGGCCGATCCATCATCTACCATTACACACGACAGAGGTCTTCCTTTGACCTCTACTTGTATGAACAGAGCTTTGTTGTGGATTGCTCCTTCGGCGGGAAGGTCCTCTTTCGTGAAAGATATTTCTGCCACTGGTTCTCGCAATCCTTGCACTATGCAGCATAACTCGTTTGGGGTTATCGTTGCTACTGTGGGCACAGTTGAGAGATTTTCAATTAACGCGTCCCAGTGTTCCTTGGATGACACTAGGAGTTCCCACACGGACATTTGCATCGGGGTCTTTGCCAGTTTTTTAGCCACCATCCCCTTTCCGTTAGGGTCTTGGCCACTTCCATCTCTCTCATTCGTGATCGGCTCTGGTTCTTCTGTTCTTGGCGTGGGTTGAAATACCCGTCCAGATATGGTGACATGGTTTATTACGGCCCTGGCTTGTTCCTCTGTCGGCTCGTCATCTGACGAGTCTGACCACCAATTGCTGGCCTCGTTTGGAGACCTTCTGATTCTTCCTCCAAGGTAGGCCATAATCTGGGCCGGGGTACACCCTGATTGCATCATGTTTACCGAAAGGCACGGGGAGAAAAAGCCCATTGGGATGTGCGCCCTCAGCGTCCCGTTGACGCACTTTAGGACTTCTTTTTTTGTAAGTCCTGAGTCAATCACCACAGTCCATGGTGGAGGAACATCGTGGTAGTCTAGTAGGGGATTTTTCTTGGTGCTTGGGGCCTTAGGGGCTTCTATTTCTCCCTCTTCAATCATTCTCATGATTTCTCTATGTAGTGCTTCACATTTAGTGGTAGGGTGTGAGAAGACCTGATGGTAGTCACAGAACCTCTCCAGATTATTGCTTGGTTTAATAACTATAGGTGGTATGACAGGAGAGATCTTCCCTTCATGCGCTAGGCGGTCGAATTCCTTCTTGAGGTTAACGTTTAGGCAGATTGCGTTAATTCCTGAAGAGGCTCCTCGGTATTTGATGGATTGGGTCCCTCGCCCCCCGGGAGTCTGTTCTGGTTCGTTGCTTCGCGTGTTGTTCCCTCTTCCATATGTGGCCCTAGGGACTTGGTTGATGACTTGCCTTTCGACTTTTCGGACTGTCTGGAACAAGTCCTCAAATGTCTTGAAAGTTTGATATTGAATTACTTCTCTAACTCGGGGCAATGCTCCGCTGGCCAGGCATTCTATTAAATCACTCTCTTGAGGCTTGACAACTAACTTTCCAGCCACCGGCAACCATCTGTTGTCGTAGTAGGTGTCGAACCTTTCTCCTATATTTTGTTTGAGAGCAGCCAGATCTGCCCACGTGTATTTTTGCAGAGTGTTGATTTCGTATTACTTGGTGAAGGCTGCTACTAGCTCATCCCAGTTCCCTTGGATGCTAAACTTCAGCTCGTTGTACCACTCCAAGGCGTTACCCTCGAGTGAGAAAGCGAACAGACCAGTTGCCTGCTTTATGTCTAAGGGAGACAGATTCATAAGATTGGCGAAGTGCTTGATGTGCCCAGCGGGATCTCCTTTCCCTCTGAACCGGATAAATGTTGGGATCACAAACCCTGGGGGAAGTCCCTGTCCATTGGGCCTTAGATAGGATGCCAATGTCTTGCTAGTTAGGGTAGCGGCGCTCCCGGCCTTACTTTCTAGGTGCCCGATGATATAGTCCAATATTCCTTCTGAATCATTCGGGTCCTTTGGCTTCTCCATCCCGTGAGATCCCCCTGATTCAGATTCAAGTTTTTCCGCATTTTCCAAGTATTTGGTCAGGACCTTCTGGCATCCCTTTTCGATGGCCACGTCCATCATCATCTGGTACTCGGGGGACTGTGTTGGCCCTAACAAGAACAGAATCACCTAGAGGGGGGTGAATAGGTGTCTAAGTTGTAAACTGAAAATTTCTAAGTTTTTAAAGAAACTTAATTTTCAGAGTCAAATTTCCTCAGAATCAGAGGCTAGCTTACAGAAGCAGCTTCTGAGGGAAATTCTGCCTAAACACAGTTAGACTGTTTTCAGCAACAGAAGTTCTGAGTTTAAGAACTTCTGGACAGTCTTCTGAACAAAGACAATGATATAAAGAGAAAATCTGTTTCAGCACTAAACATAAGCAAGTACACAGAAGCAAAAATAACAAGTATAAGAGGGAGAAAGAAGTTCAGGAGATCCTGATGAACAAGTCGATTTATCCAAGTTCGCCACAGAAGTCCTGTGACTACGTCTTGTCCCTTGAGGTCGCAGCTACCAGAGATTTTAAATCTACTATTCAGAACTTTTATGGCAAGTTCAGAAGCTCCTTTACATCAACAGAACATAAGCTAATTTCTCACTTAGTTCTGACTAGCCTAAAAAGAGTTAAAGGATTTCCACCAGAACAACAACAACTCTGTTTTCTGGATTTCTCACCCAACTCTAATCTCAACTAGATCTCTCTCTAAATCTAACTGAATATCACAAACGATATCAGTTTACAAGATTCCTATTATGAACTTGTTTTTCTTCACTCTCTCACTTTAACTAAAGCTATGCTAAGAAAGATTGAGAATGGAAAATGTGCTCTGTTTTTCTTGTTCAAACAGTGCGTTGAGATTTTGCTCGATTATCACGCGTGGATGATGCAGTGGAGCTTGGCTACTATTTATAGTGAATGAGGATGACCGTTGGTGAATTTGAATCTTCAAAAGAGATGACATCAGTTGTTGTAGCCGTTGATCTGTCATGTCTTCAAACGGTCTTCAAACACTTTGATTCCGTTAACCTTGTTCTTTAACTAAATCCGGTAAGAGATTTGAAGTTGAAGATAAGGTTGACTGGAAACTTTCTTCAATTGGATCAACAAAGGGTAGACAAGGAAATTCTGGTTTCGTTTTGAGTAGACAGACGCGCTCCTTCAAAACAGCTTTTTGAACTTTTGGCGCCTTGCATTAAATGCAATTGTCAGAGCAATAAATGCTAAACAGAACCCATGACTTAGCTTTTGAGAGCTAATTCCATTTGTCTAAGCTTTTGATCAAATTGGTAGAGTTTATCTTCTGATTGCAATGGACCTCTGAGGAGAGCTTTAACAGACTTCGATAACTTCAGAGCGGAGCATCCAGCTTCTGAAAAAATAAAAGACACTGTCTACAGCTTTCTCGTTTCTTCTGGGTCTTCCAGGCAATCCAAACATTCTTCATTCAGCAATTGCTGAGTAACTTACATACAAACTTAACAAAAAATTGTTAGTCAACATTAAATCGTGTGTAAGAGAATTTTAATTTTCATCTTCTGAAACATTTGGACATAATCAAAACACTTAGGGTTCATCAGACTGAAGCATGGTTGCCAATGCTTTGGCGATTTCAGTAGCAGCATCGGGGGTGTTGTTTGACTCTGCCATGTCCTCTTCTGAATCGGACGCGCTTTCGACCAATACGTCTTCGGGCTCCGTGATTGGATATGCTCTAACCAACCTTCGGTTTGCCCTCGTCCACGGTCTTTCTATACTGGGGAAGATTGTATGAGTCTCCCGTTATTCTTAGCTCGTGAGATGCATGTATGCATGGTCTTGTAAGTCTTTTCTCCCGCTTTTTGGCTTGTCAGACCCTGTTCAAGAATATTACCTTATAAGTGCTTAATGATGAAGGTAATATCCCCAAACGGGATCTCCGGTTTGTGTAGACACGAGAGGTCGAATCACAGCGTGTTTTATGAGGATTTTACCTCAGCCCTGGGTCGTTCTCTTGCTTCTTTTTTAACTGAAATTTCATTGGTCTGGGCGTTCCTTTGATTCAGATTGCACTCTGTCACATTCTTTGCAACCCTTTCCTTATTCGGAGTGGACATTCATGACAATGCTATTTGCGGGATTGCGACAGAGTGTTCTTTTGAATCGAAGAAACATCTAGACGGCGGGGTTCAGACTTTCTATATGCTCTTATGCATGATCAAGTAATCAAACAAGTCGTCAACACACAAAGTCGTCGCTCCCTCACATTCTTCGCGTGGTGCGTCTCTGTCCAACGTGGGTTTCTTTTAACATCTTTCCTTTCGATGTCAAAAAACGCTCTCGACAGATGTGATTTACATGATGTTTGGGGGTAGTTCCTAGGGGAGATATCTAGGCTGACTATATGAGGCTTCGGTCTCGTTTGATCGTACAAAAGGGTTCCCACAGCAACATATACCTAACGTCTCCCCATTTAAGGGGTTTGAGCAGCGTGCGACGGTACAAGGCTATAGGTGGTGTTACAGATCAACCTATGCGTCCCTTAAAGGAAACGACAGTAAGCGTGACCCATAACACATGTTGACCATTCAGGATTTTTGTCCAATATGAGAAAGCAATAACTCCGTATATAGCCATGGACTGTCAGAATGCTTCAGTTGTATCCCAATTTTTACTCTTCATAAAATAATTTAAGAAATAATTTTATAAAAAGTGAAAACCAAACCTACATCCTTCTATTAATAAATTAACTTCAAGAAAATCATACGTTGAAGTCAACGTATAATAGTAGAATATATTTTTGGTCCCCAGTGAAGTCGCCACTGTGAGCGTAAGTGGTCGCTCATAGCGGCTTTAGCCTTGTTTGACTAGAGTCGCCACCCGGCCGACCGGGAAAATGTACGAACCGTTGTTTATACCGATTGTTTTAAAAACCAGAGATTCTATTTACGTTCGTGGATACAACTTATTAATTCCGACATTCCAGGGCCCAAAGGATCTTTAATGCAGCCTAACGGTTTATTATCTTGACTTTTATTGTTATCACACAGAAATATTTAAATACACAAACATTTGTACGGTAAACCGTCGGGTGACACGGTACAAAACCCTCAGAAGCTTACCCTCGTCGCGAGCTAGTGATTGCTCCCGGACTGATACTCGTTGAAGAACGGAGACCTTTTCAGGGAGGAACCTTGGGGGCCGGAGTTGCGTAGGGCGCCCTCCGAATAGTTTCTAGGAACAGGACTTAGTCAGCTCTAGCGGGGCTGCGAGTGATGCCTAGAATTGGAACTTTTGATAAGAGGGGAAATATTTTTGGCAATCGTGAGGACCATTTCTTGGAATATTTTGGGAAAGTATTCTCGAGCTCGGACTCTAGCGATTTTTTTCTTAATCAGAGGCAACCTTAGGCAACAATAGAGGCAACTTTATCAGAGGCAACTTTTATCGGGTGAAGAATCGCTTTAGAACGAGCTAGAGAGAGAGAGAGAGAGGAGAATGAGTGTTTGTTGGTGAATTGAATGAGAAATTCGGGGGGTATTTATAGGGTAGCTTGCGACCGTAAGGTCACTTGTTCGCCCGTTTCAGATCCAAATTTGGATCTGAGACGGGCTTTGCTCAAAGCTCGGCCGGACCTTACAAGGCCCGGCCAAAGCTGTTTGTCCTTTAGTACACGTGTCAGCTTTCTATTGGACCGCCATGCCACGTGGCAGATAAGGATTGGATTGTTGTCTACCACGTGGCAGTGACCGTACGGTCAGAGGAGTTGTGACCGTACGGTCACAACAAACAGTGTTGTGACCGTACGGTCCCTGGTGAATAGGGTTTGTGACCGTACGTCATTTTGCGAACGAGGATTTTCTCATAAGCATGAAGGTGCCACACTCATGGTCCCGGGATGCGGGTGGAAGAGGTTATGTCCCTGGAAAAGTGATCCGTTCTCCGACGAGTATCAGTATTTGAGCAGCTGGCGCGACGAGGAGCTCATAGATTTCTTTCATCATCGGGTTCGAAAACCAGTGCTTACAGCAGCTATGGGGGTAAAGGAAGTTGGGCATCTTCCAAAGTATTTAGGAGCTCCTACTATGATTGGTCGTTCCAAGAAAGTTATTTTCAAATTTTGTTTGGAAAGGTTGGCCAAGAAGCTTGATGTGTGGGGAGAGAAGCTTCTCTCGAGTGGAGGTAAAGAAGTCCTTATTAAAGCGGTAGCTCAATCCATTCCTCAGTATCTTATGAGCTGCTTTATTGTACCACCAACTTTCTGTAAAAAATTACAAGCTCTCATAGGAAGGTTTTGGTGGAGCAATAAAAAGGGTATGTTGGCCCTAACAAGAACAGAACACCTAGAGGGGGGGGGGGTGAATAGGTGTCTAAGTCCTAAACTGAAAATTTCTAAGTTTTTTGAGAAACTTATTTTTCAGAGTCAAATTTCCTCAGAGTCAGAGGCTAGCTTAAGGAAGCAGCTTCTGAGGGAAATTCTGCCTAAACACAGATAGACTGTTTTCAGCAACAGAAGTTCAGAGTTAACAAACTTCTGGACAGTCTTCTGAACAAAGACAATGATATAAAGAGAAAATCTGTTTTCAGCACTAAATATAAGCAAGTACACAGAAGCACGTAAACAAGTATAAGAGGGAGAAAGAAGTTCAGGAGATCCTGATGAACAATTCGATTTATCCAAGTTCGCCACAGAAGTCCTGTGACTACGTCTTGTCCCCTGAGGTCGTAGCCACCAGAGATTTTAAATCTACTATTCATAACTTTTATGGCAAGTTCAAAAGCTCCTTTACATCAACAGAACGTAAGCTAATTTCTCACTTAGTTCTAACTAGCCTAAAGAGAGTTAAAGGATTTCCACCAAAATCAACAACACTCTGTTTTCTGGATTTCTCACCCAACTCTAATCTCAACTAGATTTCTCTCTAAATCTAACTGAATATCACAAACGATATCAGTTTACAAGATTCTTATTATGAACTTGTTTTTCTTCACTCTCTCACTTTAACTAGGGCTATGCTAAGAAAGATTGAGAATGGAAAAAGTGCTCTGTTTTCTTGAATGGAACAGTGCGTTGAGATTTTGCTCGATTATCACGCGTAGATGATGCAGTGGAGCTTGGCTACTATTTATAGTGAATGAGGATGACCGTTGGTGAATTTGAATCTTCAAAAGAAGTGACATCAGTTGTTGTAGCCGTTAATTTGCCAAGTCTTCAAACGGTCTTCAAACACTTTGATTCCGTTAACCTTGTTCTTTAACTAAATTCGGTAAGTGATTTGAAGTTGAAGTAGAGGTTGACTGGAAACATTCTTCAATTGGATCAACAAGGGGTAGACAAGGAAATTCTGGTTTCGTTTTGAGTAGACAAGCGCGCTCCTTCAAAACAGCTTTTTGAACTTTTGGCGCCTTGCATTAAATGCAATTGTCAGAGCAATAAATGCTAAACAGAACCCGTGACTTAGCTTCTGAAAGCTAATTCCTTTAGTCTAAGCTTCTGATCGAATTGGGAGGAAATATCTTCTGATTGCAATGGACCTCTGATGAGAGCTTTAACAGACTTCAATAACGTCATATCGGAGCATCCAGTTTCTGAACATTAAACACTGTCTTCAGCTTTCTCGTTTCTTCTGAGTCTTCCAGGCAATCCAGAGATTCTTCATTCAGCACCTGCTGAGAAACTTACACACAGACTTAAAAAAAATGTTAGTCAACATTAAAGCGTATGTAAGGAATACTCAAATTTCATCTTCTGAAACGTTTGGACATAATAAAAACACTTAGGGTTCATCAGGGTAAACGGTCTATTCATTGGCTTACATATGATGCGTATTGCGAAGCGGAGAAGGAGGGTGGTATTGGTCTTTGTTGGTTTGAATCTTTCAACCTCGCAATGGTTGCTAAACAGTCTTGGAGGGTCTACCAAAATCCTGATTCGTTATGTGCAAGAATCTTCAAATCAAAGTACTTTTCTCGGTTTAGCTTTAAGGAAGCAGTTTTGGGTAGTTCGGCGAGCTATATTTGGAAAGCACTGGTAAAAGGGAGACTTATTGTTGACAAAGGAATGTGTTGGCATGTTGGTGACGGTGAGGATATTAATATTTGGGGTTCCCGCTGGATTCCAGATTTACCTCTAGGCCGCCCTTTAACCAAATTCATCTTTACTAATGTTTCTAGAGTGTGTGAGCTGCTTTCTGTTGAGACAAGAACTTGGAATGCAGGGCTAGTACGTTCTATTTTTAATAGTATTGAAGCTGATGTTATTTTGCAAATACCAATTAGTAGAAGACTTCCTGACAATACTCGATTTTGGCCTTTCACTAAATCGGGACTCTTTTTGGTGAAGTCGGCTTAAAAATTTGTTGAAATAGACAGGAGATGTGACTCAGGTATAGCCTCTTCATCTTCCAATTCTTACAAATCATGTGTGCTTGGGTTTGGAAAGTTAGTTTTCCTCTCAAAATACAACACTTTCTGTGGAAACTGACAAGAAATATATTTCCGGTCTATGCTAATTTGGTGAAACGAGGTGTAGGGACAACCCCTCAGTGTCTTTTATGTTCTTGCACCGAGGAGACATGTCTTCATTCTTTACGGGACTGTGATGTGGCGAAAAAAGTTTGGCAGGTGTTTTTTGGTCACGATTGGAGGTGGCGATGACCAGTGGTTGATGGTCGAGATTGGTGAACTGAACTGAACTGAACTGAACTGAATGTTGCTGAACTGAACTGAACTGAACTTAAAATAAGTTCTAATAAGTCCAAAAGAACAGGGCCTTAGTCCGCGAGCAATTGCTGGCACGCGAGGGTAAGCTTCTGAGGGTTTTGTACCGTGTCACTCGACAGTTTACCGTACAAATGTTTGCGTATTTAACTATTCTTGTGTGATAACAATAAAAATCAAGATAATAAACCATTAGGCTGCATTAAAGATCTTCTAGGGCCTGGAATGTCGGAATTAATAAGTTGTATCCACGAATGTAAATAAGAATCTCTGGTTTACAAAACAATCGGTACATATACTGGTTCGTACATTTTCCCGGTCGGCCGTGTGGCGACTCTAGTCAAAGAAGGCTAAAGCCGCTATGAGCGACCGTTTACGCTCACAGGTATCTAATTGGGATGCAATTAATTGTGTCAAATCTATTGATCAAACTCTTGGTGTTTCGGTTCAAACTAGTTGGATTCCTCCTCCTCATTCTTGGTACAAAATTAATTCTGATGCTACTTGGAAGCCGAATGAAGCCGGGGGTATTGGAGTAGTGATAAGAGATGAGTTCGGGGATGTTGCCCATATTGCAGCAGCGCCTTTGGCTCCGGTTTGTTCTGTTGAAGTGGCGGAGTTGAATGCTATTATCCTCGGTCTAGAAACAGCATGGAATGGTGGTTGTTCTAAGGTTGTGATTGAAACTAATAATCTTGCCATTGCGAATGCTATTAATGGAAAGGGTTTGATCGACTTTGCATCTTCAATTCTGCTTGATGATATTCTTTAATGGGGCCGGGCTTTATTGTTGTTTGATTGCAAGCATGTTCGTTGAAATGCTAATCAAGTGGCTCATGAGGTTGCTAAATGGGGGAAATCTCTTGTCTCTCAGCAACATTTGGTTGAAGGTCTTCCTGGGTTTCTTTACAATTTCATTAACACTGATAAGTGTAATATTTCTAGTGTTTAATGTCTTTGTTGTCTATCAAAAAAAAAAAAAAAATTATCTCAAGAAAATAAATATTCTTAGTCAATATAAAAAAGATTTGTTTAAACTACCACATTATTTCTCCAAACAAAATACGACTATTGTTATATATAATGGCTATGAGAAATCTAAATATAATTGACTTTGAGTTTCCAAACAGTTGGCATATCCTCCAATTCTTGATTTGATTGAGCAAGCAATCAACCCATTTTGCACTGAAATTATAATAAAAATGTCATTGAAATAACAAATATTAATACATAAGATTTCACTTACAAAAATAATGAAATAACACATATAAAGAAGAATAGAAATATATTTACCAAACTGTGTTTGATTTACATTGAAAATCTCAGCAATCCAATTGAAATATGAATTTGAGAGACTCTGCAACATCAGGATCAGAACTAATCTCTACAACATCAAATAATATTTATAAAGTTAAAATTACATAAACTAAATTCATATTCACATATAAACATCAAATTTAAATTAATAATAAAATAAACATTATAAGAAAATATTACCATGTTCAATAGCTTCAAGATCATCAAGTTCTTCTTCATACTTAAAAGCTAAAGTTGAAGTTCTTAGCAAATCTTGACAAAAAATCAACACCGTAGCAGTAGCAGGTGTTAAAGAACTCCTGAACTGATCTAAAGTTCTACCGCTCGTGCTAAATGTAGATTCAGAAGCCACAGTTGAACATTGGATAGCAAAATCATCTTTGGAAACTTGAGATAAAGCAGGATACCTTTCAGCATTCACCTTCCACCATAGTAAAAAGTCAAAATCAATTACATATTTTTCTGGTAACTCCTTAATATATCTCTCCCAATCTCCCTCGGTTACCCCATTATCTTTATCAACATTCAAAAAGTAATCATCAATATTATCATCAATGTCATCATCTGCTTCATCAAACCCAGAAATTTGTGCTCCAAGATTCACACTATTCACTTTATATTCATCTAACAGTGTAACGATAATCTTTGTGACTTAATCGACCAACTCATTAGCATCACTCTCACCATAAAACTCAGTGTATTTAGATATCAAATACTTCATCTTATACCTTGGGTCTAAAACCACTGCTACAAAAATAATCATATTCATTGTGTCTATAGAATCCCAATACTTGTCAAATTTTGCTCTCATATGATTTCCTATGTATTTTAAAGAAAGATTTTTAATATTTTGACATAATGTAATATCCTTGAGAATTTTCATCACCTCAGGAAATTAAAGGCTAGAAGTTGAATATGATGTACCGGATAATTTACAAGTAATGTCATAAAACATTTTCAAAAATCTAGAGAGATTCTTAATATTCAACCAATCACTCTCAACAAGCATTTCATTCACAAATTCGTCTGCATATTTCTTATCAAGATCTTCTAACTTGTCAAATGCTTTTTGACATCCTAATGCAACATCCAACATCAAATAAGTGATATTCCACCTAGTAGGACAATCTAAACACAATGCTCTTGTATACTTGATGTCCGATGATTCAAAACAACGTTTGAACAAAGCAAGTCTTTGTGGAACTATTACGAATATATTTAACTGCAGCTCTAATTCTTTTGATTGATTCATCAACTAGTTGAAGACCATCTTTGACAATCAAGTTAAGAATGTGAGAACAACACCTCGTATGAAAAGAAACTCCCTCCATCACAAGTGCATTTTTTTTAATCAATTTTTTTTTCAATTGTTCTACTGCAACATCATTAGTTGAAGCATTATCAACAGTTATACACATTATCCTAGTCAACCCCCACTCTTCCATGCAAGAGCTAATAGTATTAGCAAGATTCCCCCCTTTATGACTTTCTATCGCACAAAAATTCAAAATTTTCTTTTGCACGCACCATTCACTATCAACAAAATGAGCACTTAAACACATGTATGACAAATTTTGGAGACTTGTCCAAGTATCTGTTGTGAAAGATACTTTATGGCATTGAAAGTTGATTATAAGTTTCAGTTTCCTTTTTTCTATACTGAACAAAGAAAAACAATCTCTGATAATAGCTCTCCTTCAAGGGATTCTGAATTCTGGAAGGTTGTTAGCACAAAACTCTTGAAACCCACGTTTCTCAACTGTCCTAAATGACAATTCATCTATAACAATCATTCTAACCAAATCTCTTCTACAAGTTTCCTTATCAAAACTATGACAAACTAATTTTGCTTTCTTATTATCAGGTGGCTTGTTAAAAACTAAAATTGGTTGAGTTTTATCTTTATTTTTTTGTGCTTCAGATAAATCTTTTTTATGTGGAAACTTTTTACAAACTTCTCTCAAATGTCTCCATAGGCTTGAAGTACCCTTCTCATTGTTTCCTTTATAATTCCCATGACACCAAACACAAATCGTTCTCCCAGTTAAAACTCCTTTTGAATCACGAAGTTTTGTAAAATGCTCCCACACATGAGATCTAGACTTATCTTCTTGAAAAAGAGATCTATCACCTGGTGGAGAGTGAGGAGAGTCAACAACGTCAATTTGGATATTTGGCTCATTGATGCTGATATTATCACCATGTGATTGTGGTCGCGGTGGTAGCATAGAGTTGAATGTATCATTATTTGTTAATGAACTGTCACAAGTTGATTTCTGCTTGATAGCAGAAGAAGACATTTCCCTTTTATACAATAAAAACATCATAATTAGTATAAATATAAACATATGGGAACAAATAGCATTATCAATTATAGAAAAAACTATCAAAAATAATATTTTCTTTTGGAAGAAAGTAAGACAATATAATACACTTCAAAATCCAAAAATGTTATTACTCCAAAAATGACATGTATCAATGACGTTCTTTTCAAGTCTAACCTAGTCAATATGATTTCCTAACCTATTAATTTCTCCATTAAAATTTAAACATCAATAATTAGAATATTAGTAGTGATAATTGTCTATCAAGATTCATCAAATTAACATTTCAAATGATGTATTATATTTTTATTCCTGCTTTATTGTAAACTAGAGGGGTACCCTCGCTTCGCTTCGAAGTAACATATCCCGTATATATTTTAGAAGTATTTACTTTAAAATAAGTGTAATATAGTCTGCAAACTTTTTAATTTAAATAATTGCGAAGACTAATTTAAATGTTAGAACATTAGTACATATAATAAAAGAGTTCTCTACCTTGCTAAAAAAAATAGTGCTAATAGTATAAAGTTTTTTATTGTGTTTGGAAAGGACTTGGAAAAGTAAATACATAATTCTATCTTTGTTGCAATTTACCAAAATGAGATTACAAAACACAGTATCTTCCAAATCTAGATATAAAAATTTCAAATACATCATTCTATCTAAAGTTGCTAAAATTTAGCTTGTAAATAAGTTATCTAAAGTATGGGAGGACATTCCATGTCAAAACCTATATTACAAATGATAAAAAGACACATGTGATCTTAAGCATCTTGTTTAGCCAGTAGATGAGAAGAAATTGCAAAGCAAAGATCTGTATTCCTCAAAATTATCTTCAATTTTAATGTTCATGGCTCAATCTAAAAGGATAAAAGAAATTGATGTCAAAGCAAATAAATAAAAAGTAAGTGGAGAATAAAATAAGAAACTCAAAAACATGAACACACCAAACAATGAACTGTAGCTGTACAAGATATTTCACTTCTCGCTGTTGATTTCCTGTTAAATTTCCAGTTAAATACATAAATTAGAAATATCAGAAAACATAGGACGATCAATGTAATACCAGACACCTCTTACATGTAATTCATTATTTTTTTCAATGCAACTTCACTCATGTTTGAAAAGTGTAAAAAAATATACCTCTTTTGTGAATCTCCAAAGTAAAAGCTCTCTGCCATAGGTGGTACGAGGTTTTGCTGTCTGGAACTTACAAATATGAAGAACAAAATAACAAAAACAAAGTGCAAAAAAGGCTGAGAGCCAAAAAAAGAGTAAGTGCAAGACTTGAAAAGCTTAAATCAAACAAACTAAAATAAACAAAAGATGAAGACAGTGAATGAGTTATATAACCTGTAACGCAGTAGGGAGGTGGAGGTGGAGATGGAGGTGAGTAAGAGTATGGGAGGAGTTGAAGGTAGATGATAAGAAGATAAAGAAGATGTGGTGGGTGTAGGAAGGACATCTTGTTTTGTTTTGGCTGGTTTTGAAACTTGAAATGATAAAAGGTGAAAAAGACGAAAAAGGTCAGAGTATTGTTATAAATCAAATTAAATTTGCTACTGTTCAACTTCTTCACTTTTATAATATAGTATATAGATTATTACTTGATTTTGAAATTAACAGGCCCTTAATTTAATGTAGGTGTATCCATTTGTTACAAGCAACACTTAAATTAATAATTGAAATAAAAAAAACAAATTTTTTTACTTCATGTGCAATTATCAACCATCCCGTGTTAATTTGATAATTTATTTAAATTTTCACTTTCTCGGGTAATCTTTTAGTTTTCTAAAATATTGTGCACTTAATCGAAGTAGACATCAATCAAATTCTCAATAAAATTCCAAACAAATAGAAAGAAAAATAAATAATGAAACTAGTTAATTACCTCAACAACTTTGGAAATAGAAATCAACAGACAATTGCTTGGAGAAGAACTAGTGAAGCAAAAGTCACAAAGCAGTGAGGAAACGGTCAATGGTCGGTTTCGTCAATATATGGTGAAAGCAAAGCGAACGAATATGACGTCGACGAGAAACACTAAAAACGACGAAAAGTTTGCGAGATCTTTAGGTGGAGCGGATAGAAAATTAAGAATGGAAAAAGAAGGCATGAACAATGAGAAGAGCAGAGGCGTGGAGTGAAAGAAAAAGAAAAGAGTTGGAAAATCCTAGTTTAATAGCTTAAATATCTTTTTAACTCTTACATAAAAATACTATCTTGAACTATAATACAACATTGGCCCATTTATTTTAATTGTATTTAATAAAAGTTATATATCGAACCTATATATAGACATTTATAAAAAAATTACGGTGGGAATATATATTTCCTACATAAAATATATAAATTTAATAGATAAACTTTTAGTTTTTGCAATCCAATTCGGTCCAATCCAATTCAATTCAGTTGTCGACCCAGTTTCAGATAATTTTGGTCCAGTTCGGTCCAATTTAGTGACAACAAGTCAACAGTCCCATTCGGTCTAGTTTTGTCAAAAAAGTCAACGGTTCGGTCCAATTTTGGATATTTTCACTCGGATTTTCGGTCCAATACGGTTTGTCCAAAGTCCGCACCCACCATGTTGTCTTGTCACCCTATTTAATTTTCTCTTCAAAAACATGAATTTGGATAATTACATGGTTGATACTTATTGTTTATCTAAACTAAAATTGTACTGCAGGGACAGGTTTCAGACTTTGTCGGTGGCAGGAACAAAATGTGCCACCGAACCGAACTGGGGAACACCAGTTTCAGTTTACCCAGAGTCAGAAAACGAGCATTACGGTGGGAAATAAGTTTAATCTGACAACAAATGTGTGTTAATTTGACTGAATATACAAATAACCCCCTAAACTTGGCTCAATGTTGATACTGACTCCCTCAACGTTCGATTGTAACAAATACCCTCTTCAACTTTATAAATGCTAACAAATAACCCTCTAAACTTGGCTCAATGTTGTTATTGACCCCCCAAACATTCAATTGTAACAAATATCCCCTCAAAATTTCTGAATGCTAACAAATAGCTCAGAATTGCTGAAATGACAACAAATGTGTGACTCAAAGTCTCATAGTTGCGTAAGTGTCTTTAAAAAGAAGAAAAACCAATTAAAAGAAATAAAAAAAGTGGATTAAAAATTTTCAATTTGGTCCTTAAAAAATTATGTAAAAGATTTTTATACTTTTTTTTTCAAAATACCATCTTCCTCAACTTTTGATCTCTTTAACCAATAATTAAAAACCCAAAATCAATTCGAAATTCCAATTTCAACAAATAAAAAGAACAAAAATTGAGAGGTCGCAAAATCAATCCAAACCGTTAGTTTGGATTTTGAATCTACCTTTACGTTTTCATTTTAATTGATTTTTCTACTTTTTAAAACTATTCATGCAACTATGAGAGTTTGAGTCACACATTTGCTGTCTTTACAGCAATTCAGGGTTATTTGTTAGTATTTAGAAAGTTGTAGGGGTTTTCGTTACAATCAAAAGTTGGGGGTCAATAGCAATATTACTATGGAAGGTTATTCAGAGCTACGAAAGGTTACTAAATCCTCGGGTCATACCCGAGGTACTATGAAAGGATTCAGAGCTACAAAAGGTTACTAAATCCTCGGGTCATGCCCGAGGTACTATGAAAGGATTCAGAGCTACCAGAGGTTACTAAATCCCCGGGTCGTGCCCGAGGTACTATGGAGAGTTATCAAGAGCTACGGAAGGTTACTAAATCTTCGGGTCACGCCCGAGGTGTTATGAAAAGGTTACTAAGAGCTGCGGAAGTTACCAAAGGTCCTCGAGTTATGCTCGAGGCGCTATTAAAAGTTACGGAAAATCCTCGTTGAGGTACTCATTGGAAACAGTTAGTCGGCCTTACAGTAAGATTATAGAAGAATGGATGCCATAGGCCAGAACTACAGGTAAGTTCTCTAAACTCACTTTCAAAAACACAAGCACACACGCAGTATGTCTGGTTTCGCTTCATTGAGACTGTCCAGCGGGTCTTACAAGACAATGTAATCACCTTAGGCACTCCCAAAGAAGCGATGGGCAAACTGTAAGCATTGGTTTTCGAACCCAATGATGAAAGCAATCTACGAGCTCCTCGTCGCGCCAGCTGCTCAAATACTGATGCTCATTGGAGAACGTATCGCGTTTTCAGGGATATAACCTCTTCCACCCGCTCCTCGGGACCATGAGTGTGGCAGCTTCACGCTTATGAGAAAATCCTCGATCACAAAAAGATATACGGTCACAAGTACTGTTCACTAGGGACCGTACGGTCTCAACACTGTTTGTTGAGACCGTACGGTTACAAAACATCTGACCGTACGGTCACTGCCACGTGGCAGACAGTATCCAATCCTTATCTGCCACGTGGCTGGGCGGTCCAATGAGAAGATGACACATGTACTACATGTCAAACGAGTTTGGCTGGGTCTTACAAGGTCCGGCCGGGCCTTATGGGAAGCCCGGCTCAGATCCAAATTTAGATCTGAGACGGGCAAACTAGTGACCATACGGTCACTAAATTGAGACCATACGGTCACAAGCTACCCTATAAATACCCCCCGGATTTTCATCATTTCTCACCAACAATCACTCATTCTCCTCTCTCTCTAGCTCGTTCTAAAGTGATTCTAGACCCGATATAAGTTGCCTCTGATAAAGTTGCCTCTGTTGTTGCCTAAAGTTGCCTCTGATACAGAAAAGAGTCGCTAAAAGTCCGAGCTTGAGAGTATTTTCCCAAAATATTCCCAGAAAAAGGTCCCCACGACCACCGGAAATATATCCCCTTTATTGAAAGTTTCCAACCCAGGCATCACTCGCAGTCTCGCTAGAGCCGATTAAGTCATGTTCCTATTTACCACTTCGGAGGACCCCCCACGCAACTCCGGTCCTCGAGGTTCCTCCCTGAAAATGTCTCCGTTCTTCAATGAGCATCAGTCCGCGAGCAACCACTGGCACGCGACGAGGGTAAGCTTTTGAGGGTTTTGTACCGTGTCACCCGGCGGTTTACTGTCCCAATGTTTGCGCATTTCAATAATTATGTGTGATAACCCTGAATGTCAAGATAATAAACTGTTAGGTTGCATTAAAGATCCTCTAGGTCGCTGGAATGTCGGAATTAATAAGTTGTATCCACGAACGTAAATAGAATCTCTGGTTTTCAAAACGATCGGTACAAACACCGGTTCGTACATTTTTCCGGTCGGCCGGGTGGCGACTCTAGTCAAAGAAGGCTAAAGCCGCTATGAGCGACCACTTACGCTCACAGCCGGGTAGTTCTCCAATGCTAAAGTCAGTCATCTATTTGAGGAGTGTTTAGCAAGTAATGATTAATAATGAGATTGTACCTTATTTAGTGTACTTTTATACCCCACACACTTTAAGGTTCTCAAGAGATTGTTTCATACTTGAACTTGTATTCCTTTATAATCGTCTATTTAGGAAGAGCTCTTAAAGAGGAACAATTCCCTTTTTGGGGCCCTATTCAAGCTCTAAGTGAGGCTGTAAATGGACTTGTAGTGTGCTTGCCATAATGCTTAGGCCTTTTATATTGAGGGTAAGGCCCGATAACAAGTTTAGTTTGTTATCATATGTCTCCCCCTAAGCCCATGTCTATTTCTTTAGGAATAGACTCTTGGCATTCCGTGTGCTAAGTGGAGGGAGTTCTCATTGGGGAGCATTTAAAAGCATTAATTTCCCCCTCCCTTTTAAGAATATTATCAAGTAGATGAATAATGGTTAAATATATTTTTCACTTTCAAATTTTTTCACAAACCCATTTTACGTCTAGAATTTTTTCACATACCCATTTTACGTCTAAAATTTTAGTTTTCTTTTTTAGATGTTGCAAGTAAATTGGAAAGAATATACTTTCACGGATCCATATTAAAATGATATTTTAGTATAAATGATTTATTAGTTAATTGATCAATTTGTTTGCAGTAGTTTATGTTAGCTAAACTTAGCATCTCTTTCTCTCAAAATAAAAATAAAATAAAATTAACGGTATTTTAAGTTTTCCAAATCTTAAATATATATAACAATATAGATAGGTTGTGCCATATGCTTCAAACAATCTATGACCATGCAAACATATTTTCTTTTTAAGTGAACTTAGTATATAATTTTTAGTTTATCAGAATCAACTCTTTATTTTAACCATATAGAATGATTATACCACGTTAAGTGAATTAACAAAACTAACGAAATATTTTGCAAATCCTAGTAAAATGAAGTCAAGATAAGAAGTGATCACAAAAAGTAAATAAATTAAACGTACACAGTTTCATACTCGAATGAAAGCTTTAATTCTTCCTTTCTTCAATTTATTCCAAAATTGGTCTAGTATTATTCGAAAATGTGAGATCAAATGGATTAAACTCATATTTGGACTCAAATGATGCCATTTGAACCTTGCGATAGGATTTAATGACATTTGCCTTTATTTTCTTGAATTTTGGTGGAGTTTAATGTCTAGGATTTAGGTGGTGTTTGATTCGTGAAATGGAATAAAATAGCTATTTTATAAAAATAAAATAGGGAGAAATATAATCAGTATTCTCAAAGAATAATTATTTCTATTTGGTTGGTATTATATCACGATGAAAAATAACTAATTTTGTAAATGAAAATATAATAACTAGCTTTTTGTGGATTGTATCGTGTGTTGAGTTTAAACCCCATTATAATTTATATATTTTTAATAATAATTAAAAATAATTTTTATTTAATTATAAATTATTAGCATTATTTTATTTTATAGAGTGACTAAAAACCCGTGCGCCATGCACGGCGAGTGAATAATAAATACAAAAATAAATAATTTAAAAATAATAAAAAAAACTACGTAAAAAAATGCAATATATAAACAAACTTTTTATAATAATTAATATAAATTATAAAAAATTCCCTTTTGAACACTTCATTTTAAGTATATTTAGATATTTAGAACCTTGTCGAATTTGTATGTTATTGTATTCTAAATATGTCTTATTCACAATTTGAAAGGCATAAGAGCTAGAATTTCACATTTTTTAAAGCATCACCTATGTCAATGTTTCTATAATAACTTGAGATATATGCTATTAAACAATTTATTTACTAATACATCTCATTAAAATAACTGTATTTTAGATATAAATATCAAATGTGCCTTAAAAAAAATTATGAAAAACAAATTAGTTTTAAGTTTTTCTTCTGAGTAACATAATTCAATTGGTTTTCTATGTTGAAAAAATTAAAATATGAGTTAATTTTATGTATCTAATTTTTTATTTAGCTAACTGATAACATAGATAAAATTAAAACATTTATATGTTTACAGGTTCTCTAAAAAAATTTATATGTTTATTATCATTGTTTTTTTCAAATTAATGATTTACTTATTTGAATTGAATTGCAAATTTAGAAAGATGTAATTCATATTACTTTCTATGGGGAAGTCTAGGATGGATTTAATCCATATATGGTAGGTAAAATTGGACCGTTAGATCTGATCCAACTGTCAAGATTAATACCTGATGACCTTGTGAGGTGGAGGTAAAGGGAAAAAATGAAACTTGTTAAAATAGTTGGTACCATTGGACTTTGAAGTGAGAAAACAACTTCAACAGGTCATATTTTGTGATACCCTTCTACTTTTTACTTTTTGTATTGGAATTCTGAAAATTTCTCTTTATAAACAAACAATTACTCCATTAATTGATCTCCTTAAACTTCTTCCTCAGAAAATTCTTTCCAATTTAACAAAAATAAAAATAAAATTTCATTCTGGTAGATGATTAATATTTCTTGAAATTTTTTTCCTAACTAAGGGGGTGTATTAGATTAGGAATTTAAAAGACTTTCAAAGACTTTAAATGTCTAGTGTTATTCAATTTAGAGTTTGAAAGAGTCTATAAAAGTAATGATGTATTAAATAAAGAATTTAAAAGAATTTAAAAAAGTCTACAAAAGTCTTGGGGTATTCAATTAAGAAATATATAGAGTAATTAAGAGGGGTGTATTCAATCCAGATTTTAAAAGATTTTGACTGACTTTTAAAAATCCATGGATTTTAAAGAATTCTGTAATTCCATGGATTGTTTAATAAATCTATGCAGATTTTATTAGATTGTTTTCATAAACTTTAAAAAGTCCATAGATTGTTGACTGGTTCAACTTAGCTATATAAACGTTAGAATCAATCTCTTTATATAGATGTATATAAACCTAGCTTAGCTAGACTGGTTCAACTTAACTGGTTCAACATCTGATTAATTCCAAGAAAGAACTGGCAGTCAATTAGATATCAGAAAATCAAACGTTAGAATTTGTCTTTTTTACAGAATTTCTGATTCAGGAGTCGGCAAACACCATCAATATTTGAACTATTTATTAAAATTAGATGTTGAACCAGACAAAAAACTTGAGTTATAATAATACTAGGTTATATAGATAAGTGCTGTTATTATATTTTTAAAATAATAACAATAAAAGAAACTTGGGTTAGGTTAAAAGCACATGAACGATTTATGAAAAAACTTGCTTTTAACTGAACAATATTTCTGATGTTGAAGAAGGTGCAGGAAGGTAAAAAAATCAGTGAAAGGTGGAAAGGGTTAGAGAGCAGAGTTACGATTTATGAAAAACAAATGCAAGCAAACCTAACACATGAACGTTAATCAAATAAGCATGCAAATATCCAGTATTGTTGTTGTATAACAGACGGACAATCATATGAAAAGCACAAGAAAAGCAAACAAACAATAAAGATTATACTTGAGATTGGACGAAGAAGGGAAAATAATCGAACAGTGGATATTCGGCGAAGAACAAAGAAGGAGGCCGTCAAAATCTGGTGGGGAGAGGAGAGATTTCTGCAGAGATTTTTATTTATACTAGTGGACTCAAAATCCTAGGAAGTCTATGAGCAAGTAGAATCCTTAGAAGTCAAGGAAATATTGAATACCACTAGATTTTAATGGAATTCATAAAGTCCTAATTGAATACCATCAGATTTTAAAGGAGTTTTAAAAATCCATATTGAATACCCCTCGACTTTTAAAATCCAAAAAAATCCTCTAGAATCTTAAACCAATACACCCCCCTTAAAGTTTACTTGTATTCAAAAATTCACTCTCTAAAGACTTTTATAGACTTCCAATGACTTTCTTGGAATATTATACGTACATATCTCTCAAAATTGTCTTTCTATTCACTCAAAGATTTTCATAGAAATTGGTCTTCTCATCCTCTCTCTCCCATATGCGTGCTTCATATCTCCTCATTTCCCTTGCTGAAAATTTTGCTCTCAAGGTCAGTTTTTCCTTTTCTCATCGAATTTTTAGGTTTTCAATTGGTTCATTTAGCTCCTTCAATAGCTTATATACTGCTTGATTTGTGATGATTTTACTTTTATGCAAATTATTTGGCTCAAAGACAATTTTTATTTGTCTGTGTATCTTGCTTGAAAAAACAAAAGAATTTGAGCAGTTGAAACCATCTCTAATTTTGCCCAAAACTATTGGACGGGACACATGTCAGCCTCCTCATGTTAGGTTTAGCTCACTAATTATATAGTTTAATCCATATACAATAACTAGAGGGGGTATGGTGTATGTCCCTTACTAATCTTACTAATAATGGAAATAAGATTTCAACTGTCACGAGTACAAAAATGGGTAATTGGAACGGCTCATTAGGGTCGGTTCGATCAATTAGACCGTCCCAAATGAGAATTAGGCATGGTCTAGCGTAAATAACCGACCCTAAAAATACAACTATTTGGTTCGGTAAAATATAAACCGACCCATTGTCCTTTTCAAGTCAATATACGTGTCGCTTAAAACATAAACCGTTCCCATATTATTTATTTGGCTCGGTTTTGTATAAACCGACCCTACGAATTAAATATATTTAGGTCGGTTTAATTTAACCCGTACCAAATAAATATAATAGGGACGGTTAGATATGTGAACCGAGCTAGACATATGCTCATTGGGGTCGGTTAACTTAAATTATAAATTCTAACCGTACCAAATAAGTTATAAATTAGGGTTGGTTCCCTTAAATTAGACTTCCCCGCGCTTTGCTTTCTCATTCTCCCACCAAAAACAAATCCTTCCTAGGTTTAATTCACGCGAGTAGGTAATTGAACTGCCTAGGTTTCTCATTATCAACAATCCTGCCGAAATTGAAAAAATTGAAGTTTGATATTATTGAACTACGGAGAAGGTTTCGCTCCTTTTTGGCTCCTCTTTGAACTGGTTCGCGTGAATAGGTAATTAATTGAACTGGTGAGGGTTTCGCCTTAATGACGACGAAGCATAAGTATCTCTTTCCTTCTTTGTTCATCTGGTATTTGGTATATCTCTTCATCTGTTGAATTTGCTGGTATTTGGTTTGTCTCTTCATCTGTTGGAACTGCTGGTATATCTGTTGAATCCAACTTCAGTCGTTCCTTACTCTTGATCAGTTTTATCTTCAACTTCCAATAGCTGTTCGGTTCCGATTTATAATGTATATTACTTCAATGATTGTCTAAACTATGATTTACGCCACGTACAATCCTGTACCAAAAGTGACCAGGACCCTGAAATTATACTGTTTTTTCAGTAAGAGAAGTATTCGGTTTCTGTGTTACATTTAAACATGTAACCAATAGGGTTTCTAGCTTATTTGCTTAAAATATCATAACATGTGTTTGTTTTGACTTTCTAGAGCATGCTGAAATTTGCTTATTAAATTGATGGGATTTGTTTGTTTTTGCTAATTTGTACCAGAGTTCCCTTCTTATATATCTATGCGACATTGATTGAGTTAGTTTTAAATTGATTGGATTTGTTTGTTTGATTAAATGATATTGAACACATTATATACAGTAACTGACTATCTTATTCATATTATTGATTAGTTTGGTTCGTATTAGTTACATTGGTGATATAGATATAGGCTATTTTGTTGTTGAACTTATGTTTCTCCTACCTAGCTTATGTTCTGCAATATGGCTATTTTATCTAACTAATTAATAAGAAGTAGTAATACAAAGAGAACTAGTATCCTAATTTTGTACCTAATTCATCATGTTATACAAATTATGTTAAAAAATGGTGCAACTGGGGGTATTTGTGCCTTGTGAAACTCGAATGAGGTAGAAGATGCAGTGGTAGGTTCATGATCTGAGGATGAATCTGAAAATTGAGAGATGAATGATCTTTAGATCTAGGATGAGAAGTGATGGAGTCGGGTGTGGTGGAAGGGGAGCAGCCGGGAAAAACGGTAACAACATCTACATCTTTATAGTTATGAGAGGTGGTAGGTGATGAACCCTAAGTGTTTTGATTATGTCTAAACGTTTCAGAAGATGAAAATTAAAACTCTCTTACATACGGTTTAATATTGACTAACAATTTTTTCTTCTGTTAAGTTTGTATGTAAGTTACTCAACAGGTGCTGAATGATCAAATTCTGGATTGCTTGAGGTCTCCGAAGAAACGAAAGCTGAAGACAGTATTCCCTCTTTCAGAAGCTGGATGTTCCGCTCTGAAGATATCGAAGTCTGTTAAAGCTCTCCTCAGAGGTCCATTGCAATCAGAAGAAAAACTCTACCAATTAGATCAGAAGCTTAGACAAATGGAATTAGCTATCAGAAGCTAAGTCACGGGTTCCGTTAAGCATTTATTGCTCTGACAAATGCATTTAATGCATGGCGCCAAAAGTTCAAAAAGCTGTTTTGAAGGAGCGCGCTTGTCTACTCAAAGCAAAACCAGAATTTCCTTGTCTACCCTTTGTTGATCCAATTGAAGAATGTTTCCAGTCAACCCTATCTTCAACTTCAAATCTCTTACCGGATTTAGTTAAAGAACAAGGTTAATGGAATCAAAGTGTTTGAAGACCGTTTGAAGACTTGACAAATTAACGGCTACAACAACTGATGTCATCTCTTTTGAAGATTCAAATTCACCAACGGTCATCCTCATTCACTATAAATAGTAGCCAAGCTCCACTGCATCATCCACGCGTGATTATCGAGCAAAATCTCAACGCACTGTTTGAACAAGGAAAATAGAGCACATTTTCCATTCTCAATCTTTCTTAGCTTAGCCTTAGTTAAAGTGAGAGAGTGAAGAAAAACAAGTTCATAATAGGAATCTTGTAAACTGATATCGTTTGTGATATTCAGTTAGATTTAGAGAGAAATCTAGTTGAGATTTGAGTTGGGTGAGAAATCCAGAAAACAGAGTTGTTGTTGTTCTGGTGGAAATCCTTTAACTCTTTTTAGGCTAGTCAGAACTAAGTGAGAAATTAGCTTATGTTCTGTTGATGTAAAGGAGCTTCTGAACTTGCCATAAAAGTTCTGAATAGTAGATTTAAAATCTCTGGTGGCTGCGACCTTAGGGGACAAGACGTAGTCACAGGACTTCTGTGGCGAACTTGGATAAATCGACTTGTTCATCAGGATCTCCTGAACTTCTTTCGGTCTTATACTTGTTATTATTGCTTCTGTGTGCTTGCTCATATTTAGTGCTGAAACAGATTTACTCCTAATATCATTGTCTTTGTTCAGAAGACCGTCCAGAAGTTCTCAAACTCTGAACTTATGTTGCTGAAAACAGTCTAACTGTGTTTAGGCAGAATTTCCCTCAGAAGCTGCTTCTGTAAGCTTGCCTCTGATTCTGAGGAAATTTGACTCTGAAAATTAAGTTTCTTTAAAAACTTAGAAATTTTCAGTTTTCAACTTAGACACCTATTCACCCCCCTCTAGGTGATTCTGTTCTTGTTAGGTCCAACAAGTGGTATCAGAGCGAAGGTCACTTCGTATATTTACTAAAGATCTAACAATCTAAGTGTAAGATCCTATCAGAATCAATAGAGATGGCTAGTAGACACCAACCTGAGAACCCTTCTCACTTTATTATCCCCGAGGGCTCTTCCACAACTAGACCTCCACTATTCAATGGTGATAATTACTCTTACTGGAAAAAGAGGATGATGTGTTTCATCCAAGCTTAGAATATGAGCGCCTGGAATGTTATCACTGATGGTGACTTCGTCCCAACAAGGATGGAAGTTGGTTTAGGGAATGTTGTAATTCCTCAGGATGGAAGTTTGTTTAGGGAATATCACTGATGATATTCTTAAAAAACTCTAAACCAATGCTTCAGCAATGAATATGTTGCATTGTGCACTTTCTGCTACTGAGTATAACAAAGTTTCCTCTTGTGAAACTGCACAGGAGATCTGGAACAAGCTGGAAGTCACTTATGAAGGAACTGGAAAAGTGAAGCAATTTAAAGTCAATCAACTCATGAGAGACTATGAGTTATTTGAAATGCTTGACAAAGAATCTATTTCAAGTATGAATTCTAGATTCACCAAGATTGTCAATGACTTGAAGAGTTTGGGAAAGGATATTGAAGAATCCGAGAAAGTGAAGAAGATTCTCAGAAGCTTACCAAGGTCTTGGCAAGCCAAGAAGACTGCTATTGAAGAAGTTCAGGACTGGAGCTATTATGAGTATGATGAACTCATTGGCTCCCTAATTACTCATGAGATGTCCATGAAGAATCATGACCTAAGAGAAAGGTCACAAGGAAAAAGAGGAGTAGTCCTGAAAGCAGAATCTTCTGACGAATCCTCTGAAGATGAGGAACTGGCTATGCTGACCAGGAAGTTCAAGAAGGCCTTTAGAAAAGGCAGAGGTGGAAACTACAAGAAGCCTTTCAGGAGCTTTGACAAGAAAACTCCCGATTCTGGTGAAAAGTTCAAGAGAGATCCAAACAAGCCTATTGTGTGCTATGGATGTCAGCAACCGGGGCACATTAAGCCTAACTGCCCGGAGCTGAAGAAAGATAAGAAAAAGTTCAAGAAAGCTATGCTGGCTGCATGGTCAGACTCTGAGACCAGCAGTGATCCTGAAGAAAAGGAAGAGCAAGCTCAGATCTGTTTCATGGCTATTGAAGAGCCAACTTCTGAAGATGTCACAGGAGAAACTTCCGCACCTCCTGAAGCTACATATGATTTTGAGGTAAACAATTCTCACGAACTAGATATCTATGATTCTCTTGAAGAACTCTATAGTATGTTCAAGTACCTTAAGAGGAAATTGGACAAGAGTGAGGCTGACAAGTTTCTTAGGTTTACTCAAGTTTATTCTGACATGAAAGTGTTAGAAGAAAAGTTGTGTAAACAGTTCAGCACTCCTGCTGATGGCCCCAAAGCCAAAGGCACGGAAAATCTGCCTCTGGGAAGTGATAAACCCCAGAAGAAGAAGAAACCTGTCGCTCCCTCCCTTCTGAAAGAGATAGCTTCTCCTCCTGACGTTGGTACCAATGAGAGCGCTGTTGTTGCCTCTGAAGTTGTTGCACCTTCTCAGAAGAAGAAGAAATCTCCTAAGAAGCAAAGGGAAAGATCCAAGAACCCTCCCTTTTGCAAAATTTGCAAGAGTGATGGTCACTGGTTGAAGGATTGCAAGTATCACATTTAAAACATCTTGCAATCTGAGATATCACTAAAACCTGCTGAAGAAAAATCTAACAATGAAGGACCCAATAAGGATTGGGTACCTGCCACTAATTGATTGTGTTGCAGGTGGCTCTGAGTGCTCCATCAATGTCAAAGTTGTGGTACATTGACAGTGGGTGCTCAAGGCATATGACATGTGATGAAAAAGCATTCATCACATTTGATCATAAAAGAGGTGGAAAAGTCAGCTTTGGAGATGCTCAGAAAGGAAGGATACTTAGTTCTGGATCCATAGGAACTAATCCTCCGATCGAAGATGTCTCCCTAGTCAGAGGCATGAAGTTCAATCTCCTGAGTGTTGCACAACTGTGTGATAAAGGAAGAGATGTTGTCTTCAGCTCCTCTGGATGTAAAATCTTGGACAGTAAGTCAAGGGAAGTTATTCTAACTGCTCCTAGAGTTGAAAATATTTTCATGCTGAACCTGGAGAATCTTTGCAAAAATATATGCTTGATGTCAAAAGAGGATACCTCCTGGCTCTGGCATAGAAGACTTACTCATGTGAGCATGGACCTTCTGGCCAAAGTAGCTAGATATCAATTGGTTGAGGGTCTGCCTGAAATTAGTTTTAAAAAGAATCATTTATGCACTGCTTGTCAATATGGTAAACAATCCAGAAGCTCTTTTAAAACTAAAAAGATCATTTCAACTAAAAGACCTTTGGAATTACTTCATATGGACCTTTTTGGCCCTGTTCAACCAATGAGCATGGGTGGAAAGAAGTATGCCTTTGTCATAGTAGATGACTATTCAAGATTCACTTGGGTTATCTTGCTGTCTAGCAAAGATGAGTCACTTGGATGTTTCTCAGTTCTGATAAAGAAACTTGAGAATGAAAGGAATGAAAAGGTTGTTCATATCAGAAGTGATAATGGTGGAGAATTCAAAAACTTTATGTTTAAAGAATTCTGTGAAACCAAGGGCATTGATCATAACTTTTCTGCTCCCAAAACTCCTCAACAAAATGGGGTAGTTGAAAGGAAGAATAGGACTCTGGTTGAAATAGCCAGAACTATGATCAATGAAAGAAGGCTTCCAAAGTACTTTTGGGGAGAAGCTGTTAACACAGCTTGCTATGTTCTGAATAGAGTGCTAATCAGAAGCATTATGAACAAAACCCCTTATGAACTCTGGAAAGGTCGAAAGCCTAAAATAGGTTACTTCAGAACCTTTGGTTGTAAGTGCTATGTTTTGAATACAAAAGAATACCTTTCAAAGTTTGATTCAAAGGCAGATGAGGCCATCTTTCTTGGCTACTCAACACATAGTAAATCATATAGGGTTTTTAATAAGAGGACTCAAACTTTAGATGAATCTGTTCATGTGCAGTTTGATGAGACTAACCCTGCAGATAGTAGAGCTCCTGAAGAAGATGTAGTTCAAGCTTCTGAAGAATCATCTCCTGTTGAAAAAGAAGATGTTTCTTCCAGAGCTGCTGAAGTGGTTTCTCCTGTTGCTGAACAAGTTCCAGAAGAGTATGCTACTCCAGAAGTCAACTTCCTTCCAGAAGATGCTCCTATATATGATTCAACAAATGATGAACAAGTTTCAGAAGACTCATTGCATGTACCAAGAGAAGTTAGAGCTCATAGGAATCGTTCCTTAGAGAACATAATTGACTCTGGTCATAATCCTGTCATGACCAGAGCTCAGCTCAGAAGATATATGGGGAATGTGGCTTTTGTGTCACTTCTGGAATCCAAGGACTTCTATAAAGATGCAGATGATGATTCCTGGTTAATGGCAATGCAAGAAGAACTTGACCAGTTTAAAAGGTCAGAAGTTTGGATTTTGGTTCCCAGACCTAACAACATAAAGGTTGTTGGCACTAGATGGGTTCTGAAAAACAAGCTTGATGAATTTGGAAATGTTGTGAGGAACAAGGCAAGACTTGTTGCTCAAGACTACAGTCAGCAAGAAGGCATAAATTATGGTGAAACTTTTGCTCCTGTTGCAAGATTAGAAGCCATTAGAATCTTATGTGCTTTTGCATCATACAAAGGTTTTAAGCTCTTTCAAATGGATGTAAAAAGTGCATTCTTGAATGGTTACATTGATGAGGAAGTTTATGTATCTCAACCCCCTGGTTTTGAAGATCCTAAGTTTCCTGATCATGTGTACAAGCTGAAGTTAGCCTTGTATGGACTGAAACAAGCTCCCAGAGCTTGGTATGAGAGACTGACAAAGTTCCTTCTGTCTAAGGGATTTGTCAGAGGCTGTGTTGATACAACTTTGTTCACTCTGAAGAAGAACAAGGATATCCTTTTAGCTCAGGTATATGTTGATGATATTATATTTGGTGCTACTAATGAATCTTTGTGCAGAGAGTTCAGTGACCACATGAAGGCAGAGTTTTAAATGTCTATGATGGGAGAATTAACCTTCTTCTTAGGACTTCAGATCAAGCAAAGTAATGATGGTGTGTTTATCAATCAAGCCAAGTACACTAGAGAAGTGCTGAAGAAATTTGGCATGATGGACTCTAATGTTGTTGATATCCCAATGGATGTCAGCAAAGACATTGATGATGAAGAGAAAGATGGTAAACCTGTAGATATAAAAACCTACAGAGGTATGATTGGCTCTCTTTTATACCTAACCGCCAGCAGGCCAGATATACATTTTGATGTATGTTTTTGTGCTAGATATCAGTCTAAACCAAGGGAGATTCATGATGTTGCTGTCAAAAGAATTCTCAGATATCTTAAAGGCACACCAGAAGCTGGTTTGTGGTATCCTTGTAGTTCTGATTTTACTCCTATAGGATACACAGACTCTGACTATGGTAGGGATAAATTGAAGAGGGTCAGCACTTCTGGTGGTTGTCATTTTCTGGGGGAGTGTCTAGTCTCCTGGCATAGCAAGAAACAAACCTCTGTGGCTCTCTCAACTGCTGAAGCTGAGTATGTTGCTGCTGGAAGTTGTGTTTCTCAGATGCTCTGGATTAAGCAACAAATTGCTGACTATAGAGTCATCCCTGGAACAATTACAATCTACTGTGATAACAAGAGTGCAATTGATCTTTCAAAGAATCCTATTCAGCACAGCAGGATGAAGCATGTTCATATTAGGCATCACTTTCTGAGAGATCATGTTCTGAAGAAGGATATCATCATCACCCATGTTCCCTCTGAAGAAAACCTTGCTGACATGTTTACTAAGCCTCTGGCTGGTACTCTTTTCAGCAGCTTACGAGAAGGCATTGGTATGACTTATCCACTTCAGTAACTTAGCTTTTTATTATATCTTTTTCTATCTTAAATGTTAATAACTTAAGATAATTAAGTGTGATAAAATCTAATCATGATTTTGACTTTAAGCATGCGTGCATTAACTGCTTATTACGGCGCTGTTACTGGTGTTTAACGGTTTTCTGTTCCCCTTTTAACGGTGGTTAGTTACTTTTTGAATTGGAACAGTTTCTAGTTTGGGTATAAATAAGGGAATTCCACACTTAGAAGTTTTTCACTTTCATTTTCTCTGCAATTAGATTTTCCATAGACAACTCTCTGTGTTTTCTTTCTCTCAAACACTTAACCTTATTTCTTAAAAATCTCTCAATGGCTCAAGAACAACCCATTGAAGCTATCACTGTCACTCATATCTTTAACTCTGAGACTAAGAAGAAAGTTAGCGAATCTAGGGTTTTCACTTCTAGGTTCCTAGACGATGAAGTCAAATCCACTGAACCCATCTCTAAATGGCTAAGTACTCAAAATTGGAATTCATTCGTCTCTTTGGATGAGTTCATCTATCCGAAATTAGTCACTGAATTCTATCAGAACCTCCACTACCTATCTAATGAGGAGGATGTTGTTCACTCGGTGGTTGGAGATGTTGAGATCGAGGTCATCAGGGCTTCCATTTCTCAGGTTATCGGGATTGTTGACGAGGGAATCATCATTGGAGATGATGGTTCTGCAGAAGGATTTAATGAAGCAAACTGGGCGAGGCCAGATCTGAGTGCCAAGGAAACCTATGCCACCTGGCTCACTCAGCACCAGAGGTGGGCACACTACTTGACCACCAATGTGTTCCTTCCGAAGGCTGGAGGAGTTAATGGTGTTTCCAATCGGGAACGGGTTTTCATGTGGCATCTGGTAAACCAGAAGAAGATCAATCTCCCTGCCATGCTGATACGGCAGATGAAAAATGTGTCTGTTTTTAGTGCACTTGCATATGGTTCTCTTCTGACGAGGCTGTTTGAAGCAACCTCTGTGGTCGTTTCGGGAGAAGGTGTAACCAGCAGGAGTACTGTTCTTAAGATGCATACCCTTAGGAACCTTTCCTTTGGTATGATTCCAAAGAAGAAGGAGAATGCTTCCTCTGTAAGCATTGCTCAGAAGGAGATTGTCGAAGCTACTGTGCAGAAAGGAAAGAATGCTGCCAAAAAGGGCAAAGGAAATAAAGGATCAAGTAAGGTGGTCCTTCAAGTAGAGAAGGTGGTTGTCTCAGAACCTCTTGCAGCTCTGGTTCAAACAACTATCAGTGTTGAACCTTCTGGCAAGATTGTTGCTGAGAAGCCAAAAGATGTTGCTGAGAAAGCAGCTCAAGAAGCTGAGGATGCACGTCTTGATGAAAGGGAAAAGGCTCCTGAGGCTGAAAAAATTGCAAGAGTTGTGGCCCTTACTGATCAGAAAAGGAAGAAGAAGGAAGCTGAAGATAAGTTAGCAGCTGAGCGAGAAATTGCAGCAAAGGCTAAGGCTGATGCTAGAATTGCTGAATGCGCTGCTGAAGTAGGGAATGTGGAGTTCTCAGGAAATGTTGAGGCTACGGGAGAAGATGAGGATTCTGACGATATTCCTCTCTCCAAACGTAACAGGAAGAAGGTTGCTGCAAATAGAAGGTCTCTGAACAAAAAGGACTTCTATATTGCACCAAGTGCTGAATTGGAAGATACCATTCCTGAAGAAGAGGATTTGGTTGATGACGAACACATGATAGAAATGTCTGCTGAAAAGGATGCTGATGCTCCTATCATTGAAGAACTGTCAGAAAATAGTGATCAAGAGCCTGACACTATCATTAAGGACGCAATGAGGTTTGCTGAAAACATCAACACTGATGATTTTCTAGATAATTTTCTTCTGGGTCAAGGCAGAAACCCTGGTGATAGAGATACTTCTGAAACGCTGTTCAGAATGGCTCATGTGTTTGCTGAACCAATTTCTATGTTTGATCCAAACTCTTCTGAACAGGTTATCTCTCCTCCCCTTCGTACTTCTCATCCATCCTCTCCTCATACTCCTCATCCATCTCCTTCACTACCTTCTGTCACAGAAGTTAGTGATTCTCAAACTTCCATTCCTCCTACAACTTCAACCTCTGAAGTTGTACCTCCTAAAACTGCTCCTCCTTCTGGATCCTATTCAGAAGTGAATTTATCTTCTGGATCCATTTTCACAGATTCCATATCTACCTCCACTACTTCCTCTCTCTCTACTTCCTCTGTAATTCCATCAATTGGATTTACTGCTCCACCTTTCTCACTACCATCCACACTACCATCCATTTCACCTACTCTCTCTTCCTCTTCCACACACACCATTCCTTCCTCAACCACTCCCATACCTCCTCTTTCAACTTCTGGACATGCACCTCCTGTGTGTGATCCCTTAACTACTTCTTCCTCTACCTCCTTCTTTGCTGGGTTGTCATCTAACTATGACTTCCTACGCAATTCAATGAATCGAGATGATCTGGAGAGAAGATGTGGTGGTTTTGGTTTCATGGGCAGAGCTTCTGGTGTATCCGAAGCTGGTGGTGCTCCATCTGTTGAAGATTTGAGACGAATGAGTCAGAAGTGGCTCTGATGAACTGCTGAATAGATTCGCTGGTTTAGGGCAACGGTCTTCTGCTGCTGACATGTATGCTCAGGGCATTGTGCTGCAAGAAATTCAATCCTTGAAAGCTCAGAACCTGCAGCTCATGACTATGCTTCAAGTGCAGAACGCTACTGTCTACACTCGCAATCTTTCTACACTTCATCTGGCTACCTATGATGAAATTTACAAGTTGAGAGAATTTGCTCTGACTCTTCCAACTCTCGAAAATATTGCTCTGGCTTCTTCTCTGAAAGTTAATGAAAATCTGGAGATTTTGACTGAAGAAGTTAAGGAAGTAAATGAGCATTATGAGGCTCATGAGAAAATTCTTCCAAGTAAGATTGATGATCTGCAAAGTACTGCTAATCATATTCTGAGAGAAGTGAAATCTTCTGCTCAAGGGTCATCATCTTCAGGGGCTGCTAAGATTGTATATGACATCACTCCTGATCTCAACAATCGTCTCCAGAGCATTGAGTCCGCTGTGACTGCTCAGAGTGCCCAGATTGCTGAGCTTACTGAACTTCTGAAAGTTATGCACTCTCAAGCACGAGAACAAGAGAAGGTTCTTCATAATTGCTATAGGTTTGTTCACGGACAGACTTACATTCAGAATGAGCATCTCACCGCTGCTGTGTATGCTAACAATCGGTTGATCAAGCTCCTTCTGGAAGATGTTCAGAGACAGCGACCTATGTCTGGACAGACTTTTGATCATATGAAAACCATTGGTGCTGATTTCAGAAGAAGAATGGATATGATCAACACTGTAAGGCCTACACCTCAGCAATATCAGACTGCTTTGAATGTTTAGCAGAAATTGGACTCTCAATGTGCTCTGGGTGTTCCTGTTGGTTCTGGCCAAACGGGGGAGAAGTCTGCTCAGCAGGGTGGTCTCAAGTCTGTTGGGATGAAGAGACAGAATGTTGATGAAAGTTCCAGTGGTGTACCTCCTCCTCAGAAGAGATCTAGAAACTTATAATCATTTTAGGACTTAAGCTTCTTAGCTAGGTTCTGGGTTGGGTAGTCTTGTCTTAGGACTTTATGTTCCCTTCTGATGATTATTTTGTTTGTTGTTTCTTCTGACTATTATATACACTGAACTTTTCTTATACATATTAATTGTCTCTGATTAATTTCTTACTTTTTATGTTTCTTTTTAACTTAGTAACTTTATCTTCACTAAAAATCTAACAGCTTGATCTCAAGCATATCTTAAGTTTATACAGATTGATGAAGTTCACCATTTACACTAAAATGGGGGAGTTAAGTTACTCAGAAGCTAAAACAAACATACGTATCAGGAAGTTAATCTCTAAACCTTGTGTTTTCTTAAGAAATGTTACCTTCTGACCACGGTTTGTCCATAACAAAAATGGGGGAGAATGATGAACCCTAAGTGTTTTGATTATGTCCAAACGTTTCAGAAGATGAAAATTAAAACTCTCTCACATACGGTTTAATATTGACTAACAATTTTCTCTTCTGTTAAGTTTGTATGTAAGTTACTCAGTAGGTGCTGAATGATCAAATTCTGGATTGCTTGAGGTCTCCGAAGAAACAAAAGCTGAAGACAGTATTCCCTCTTTCAGAAGCTGGATGTTCCGCTCTGAAGATATTGAAGTCTGTTAAAGCTCTCCTCAGACGTCCATTGCAATCAGAAGAAAAACTCTACCAATTAGATCAGAAGCTTAGACAAATGGAATTAGCTATCAGAAGCTAAGTCACGGGTTCCGTTAAGCATTTATTGCTCTGACAAATGCATTTAATGCAAGGCGCCAAAAGTTCAAAAAGCTGTTTTGAAGTAGTGCGCTTGTCTACTCAAAGCGAAACCAGAATTTCCTTGTCTACCTTTTGTTGATCCAATTGAAGAATGTTTCCAGTCAACCCTATCTTCAACTTCAAATCTCTTACCGGATTTAGTTAAAGAACAAGGTTAACGGCATCAAAGTGTTTGAAGACCATTTGAAGACTTGAAAAATTAACGGCTACAACAACTGATGTCATCTCTTTTGAAGATTCAAATTCACCAACGGTCATCCTCATTCACTATAAATAGTAGCCAAGCTCCACTGCATCATCCACGCGTGATTATCGAGCAAAATCTCAACGCACTGTTTGAACAAGGACAACAGAGCACATTTTCCATTCTCAATCTTTCTTAGCTTAGCCTTAGTTAAAGTGAGAGAGTGAAGAAAAACAAGTTCAGAATAGGAATCTTGTAAACTGATATCGTTTGTGATATTCAGTTAGATTTAGAGAGAAATCTAGTTGAGATTTGAGTTGGGTGAGAAATCCAGAAAACAGAGTTGTTGTTGTTCTGGTGGAAATCCTTTAACTCTTTTTAGGCTAGTCAGAACTAAGTGAGAAATTAGCTTATGTTCTGTTGATGTAAAGGAGCTTCTGAACTTGCCATAAAAGTTCTGAATAGTAGATTTAAAATCTCTGGTGGCTGCGACCTTAGGGGACAAGACGTAGTCACAGGACTTCTGTGGCGAACTTGGATAAATCGACTTGTTCATCAGGATCTCCTGAACTTCTTTCTCCCTCTTATACTTGTTATTATTGCTTCTGTGTGCTTGCTCATATTTAGTGCTGAAACAGATTTACTCCTAATATCATTGTCTTTGTTCAGAAGACTGTCCAGAAGTTCTCAAACTCTGAACTTCTGTTGCTGAAAACAGTCTAACTGTGTTTAGGCAGAATTTCCCTCAGAAGCTGCTTCTGTAAGCTTGCCTCTTGTTCTGAGGAAATTTGACTCTGGAAATTAAGTTTCTTTAAAAACTTAGAAATTTTCAGTTTTCAACTTAGACACCTATTCACCCCCCTCTAGGTGATTCTGTTCTTGTTAGGGCCAACAGTAGCATCTGCATGAGATTATTTTGAGCAGGTAATCAGTAAATGCAGCTGGTAAAGTGTTGATAGTGGATATTATTAGCTAGGTAAGAAGAGAATAGTAGTTATTTGGAAGCAAATGACAAGGAAATCTGAGAGAAAAAAGAGTAAAATAAGAACAAAAAAGACCTTGGGTATGATCAGAATGAGATGTGAAGGTATTATTATTAATATAAGTAGTAGAATCGATGATCTGCAGGTGGTCTGGTTGTTGCATAATGTTGTTGTTATTCTCCATCCGGAGCAGCATAGTCCTGAGTTTACCTGGTGAAAAACCCCCTCCCTACACTCACGATTTGACAGATGAGATATATACGAATCAACAACACTCTTCTCTAAAAAAAGAAAGAAATGAAGTAAAGTGAATAAAATAAAATCAACACACACACACACCAGTGAAAGTGAAAGTGAAGGCTTTAGGATCCTTTCGTAATCCATTTCTATTTCGAAGATCAACAACTTCTTCAACTTCTTCTTCTTATGGGTAACAAGACAATGGATATCAGTCCTTGTATAGTTTTTGCAGACCCATATTTGAGAAAGCTTAGTGCAAAGCTTAGTCAAGTTATATGGTGTATATTTTTGCAGACCTATATTTGCTTAAAATAGCTGTTGTCATCGTCTTAAAAAAGGATGTACTTCTTAACTTAGTTCAATATGAAATGTAGATTTTGCTTATTATTCCTATATATGTTATCAATGAGAATTATATGTTTGTTTTTAATTGGATAGCTGAATGCAACTTATACTTTTTAATTGGATAGCCTGATTATACTTTACAAGGTTGAATTTTATTCTTTTGTACATGTTTATCAACAACTTCTTCAGCTTATATCATTGTTGGTTTATAATTAGGTGCTTTTCTTTTTGCTCTTTGCAGGGGTTCACAACCTACACAATTGGCTTTCTCTGCAGCCCTTGGAACTTTGGTAAATTCCTTTCTTGATTCTACGCCATTGATGCGATGATATATGTATGACATGTAATAGGGTCACCTAATTAAGCTAATCATGTAATAGGGTCACCTAATTAAGCTACTCCTTACTGGAGCTTTATTGATGCGGATGATATTGTATTTCTTAATTACCTACCTTAATGTGCTATTGAGTGTCTTGATGTGACCCGGTTAGTTGTAGAGCAATTGGGCAAAAGAGCAATAATTCTATCTGTATCTTGTAGCATGAACTTTGTTTTTTCTTCAAGTCCCTACCTAGTTTTTCTTGGATTTTCTATCTTCTTGACATTCTGTCCCAGTCCATTCTTCTTAAAGTTTCTGCTGGGTCAATTGCAAACTGATCAATCTCACCTAGAATCAGAGTGTATTAATTAATTCTTTTTAATATCATGGGCTGTTTTCCGTGTTGTTAGTGTTAATTAGTATGGATAGAAGTTGGATGTATGGGAATCGAACGTCCATGGAATTCCTACGAGGGGTTGATGAGTTTATTGTGGCTGCCCTTGCGTACAAATCAAAAAGTGGTTCAATTCGCTGTCCATGTATTGATTGCAACAACATGAGGTGTCCAAATGACATACGTGGTGTCCAAACTTGAGTTGTATATTTATCATTTATATGTAGGAATCATTGGATACTTATTGTCATTAGTGTGGAGGAGCGTGAGGTTTACAGTTTTGACCCGATTAGGATGACGACTAATAATCGCCTTTCAATTAAGCCACTTTTAGATGGGTAAACTATACATTACTGATATTATTATTAATATTTTTGTTAGTTAATGGATTTCAATATGATAATACATATTTTTTTTCAACTATGTAGGCTTATTTAGCTTATGTACAGATGAAACCTAAACGGATGTGTAAAAAAGGTTTGACATGGCATCCTGCAAAGGTACTTTCTTCTTGTTGTTTAAGCTGTTTATATGTTTGTGCTATTTTTAATTGTTTTGTGGATATCTTTTGTGGAGAATTGAAATATATATGATGTTTGTGGAGGATTGGAATATATATGATGTATATTTAATGTGGTTCAATGCAGATTTTAGAAAGGATTGTCCCTTTTACAAAGGAAATTCTGCCAATTTTTTTTTTGAATTTTATAGTTATTTCCAATAATGATTAACTTGTACTAATTTGTTGAATTGGACTACAAATATAGTGTGCTCAACAAATTGGTTCAAGAGAATGCGGATACTTTGTAATGCGGTATATGTTTGAAATAGTTTTGCACCATCGTGATACTGAGAATCTAATACAGGTAAGTGTCATATATTTAATATAACAATATCCAATATCCTTTTATATGTATATGCTAATTACATTGGTTGTTTTTCTTTTCTAAAGGACTTCACAAGAACTGAATCGTATATAGAAGACGAGATTAGTGAGGTCTTAGATGTATGGACAAAAGAATGTGTAAGCACCATCATGAGTCGTTGGATACTTTACTTTAGTTTTTGGCAATAACAATAACTTTAGATGGATTTTTTGTGCACTTTATTTTAATGCTTCATATACTTCATAGAACAATTATGTCTAAGTATTGATAATAATTTATAGTTTTGCAACTTATTGATAGTAATTTAATATTTTATTATTTGATTTAATTTATGTAATTATATTAATTTTAAATATTTAATCATTGTAATAGTAATTAATTTTAAAATTTAATGTGTAATATTTTGTAATTTTAATATATACTTATTTTTGCAAATAAAATAATTAATTTGTTTTTAATTAATGGGGTCGGTTCAACGTCATTAACTGATTCCATTGATATATATCTAGGGTCGGTTGATTTTATGGTTCGCGCTAAAATTTGATAATTAGGGTTGGTTAAAATTTAAGCAATAGGGTCGGTTAAAATGAGCATTAGGGTTGGTAATATTCAATACACCGACACTATTGCCTCATTGTTTGGGTTGGTTAAGGGATTCGTTCGCGTGAAAATTTAAAACTTATGATCGATGGTTTTGGTTAAACCGACACAATTATGTCATTGTTTGGGTCGGTGCAAGTTGGAGATGAACCGACCCTAAAGTATTTGGGTCGCCATATATTGGGGTGGCAAATTCGACCAACCTTAAAGGCGTTTTTTCTACTATGGTGTATTTGTCTCTCTAATCTCACGTAACTACTTCATCATTCACATTCTTCTGTGCTCTTTTTGTTTTTTCAGCATATATACCTTCAGCATGTAAATATTAACCTAGCACAATGGATTAGTATAGATATGAATAAACAAAAATCACTCTCAAAATATAATTCTAGAACAGTTTCCCTTAGTAAGATAAAGTAGGAGTGATTATGATATACTGTTCTTACCAAAATTTGGAAGCGATCATTCATAGTGGTTTATAGTGGAATGAGGATGGATATATTGTGTATTTATATTTGACAAACCATAGATAGTTGATTAGTATAGTGCAGAAGCACTTCATATTTGTTAACCATAGAGAGAAAGAAGGGTCCTTTGAAACATTATTTATCAATACTTATATGTTGTACTTATATACAACCAATAAAACAAACATTGTGTCCATTTCTTTATACCATAATTTTTTTTGATTGGAAGCAACACTTTAGCAAGTATTACATAACATCACTATAGCCTCAAACAGTGAGTTTTTGTATAAGGTATATCCTTGAATTTTTATTTTATTTTTGTATCTAGATGCTAATATATATAAAAACATTTATTTTTCTTTTTTGTATTGTACTGATTAGTGATATTATAATGGAGGATATGAATCGATCAAATGATAAAACCCAAGGAAAAGTTGGAGAAAAGGCATATAAATTTTGGACAAATGAAGAAACTAATGAGTTATTGAAACTCATGGTTGATGCTGCAAAAAGAGGATGGCGTGATAGTAATGGTTGCTTAAGCAAAGTGACTGTTAAAAATAGATTCTCCCAGCTTTGAATGCAAAAATTGGATGCCAAAGAACTTATTCCCAATATTTAAGCCGTTTGAAATGGTTTAAAACAAGATACAACAACTATTGTACTCTTTTGCGTTATAACTCTGGATTTGGATGGGATCCTCTGACTAAGAAATTTACCGCTCCAGATGAAGTGTGGGAAGAATATTTTAAGGTAAGTTTTTTATTTATTTATAGTATTATAGTTTCATAAATCTCATGTTTGCTTTATATATTGTGCAATTTATTTTACTTTGTCTTGACTAGGCACATTCCAAAGATAGAAATTATCGGACAGACACTTTATTGACTATGAAGATTTAAGGATTGCAATTGGAAATGGAACTGCTATTGGGCGACATGTAGTTGCATTAGGGGATGTAATTGATGCAAGAACAGATCAAGAAGAAGAAAGTAGAGTTAATGTTACATTATAAGATTTATTTTTTGATTATTATAATGAAGCATTTGTAGCAAATGATACACAAGGTTCTTTGTACGAATCTTCGCCTAATGGATATACTTCAACATTACCTTCGGCACCCTTGACTCAGGAAATCCCTCCAGCGACAAAAAAAAGGAATAAAAGCAATTTTGCAGAAAAATCTACATCTAACGAGACCACCGATCAATCTGATATAATGAGCAAACTCACTCATTTTATTGACAAATTGGCAGAAGCTATGAGATTATTTGATAGTAGCGAAGGTAGTTGCTGGAAACTTATCAAAGAAATACCTGAATTGGATAGTAGCGAAGGTAGTTGACAAGGCGCTTAAGTTGCTTAATACTAGAGCAAATAAGATAGAATTCTTAGAAATGACTCCTGAAGAACGTTTTGAGTGGATCAATTATGAATTCGAGGAGAGTTAATCATGAAATTTGTTTTATTAGCAGTTTCATTTTTATCTTTGTTTTGAACTATTTGGTGCTTATTTATTTCTATTGGAAATGACTCTATTTTGCTACAGTTGAATCATTTAAGAAATGACAATATTTTTGTCTTATTTTTCTGATCTTTACTATTTGGTCCACCAGATGACTACACATCTTTAATTGCATCAATCAAAGATTACATGGGAAGGGATTGGGATTTTTCTATATGTCATATTTACAGGGAAGCCAACAAATGGGATGACTGGATGGCCAATCTTGCGGATACATTTCCTATGGGTTTACATTTTTTCTAGCAAGCCTCAGATGGCATTTGTAATATTTTAGAGCAGGATAGATTGGGCATCGCGGTGCCAAGACTCTGTATTATGTAGCTTTGGGCTGCATCTCTTTCATTCAAAAAAAAAAATAAAATTACTTCATTTGTTATGTTGCTAGAAATTAGCAATAGTAATCATAAAAAAAAAAGAAATTAGTAATAGTAAAATGTCTTGGGATTAAACTTTGCTTTTTAGACATGTATAAACATTGACATGTATTTTCAATTTTCACATTCGTATTTCATAAAAAATTTGGATATGGTATGATGTTAGAGTACTTTCAATAATAATGGGTTAAAAATTTCATTGAAAGGAATTGAAATGATTAAAGGTACATATTGATATGCTTTTATTCATCGAAGTAAAATTTTGTTTGTTTACCCTCTCCCATTGTACGAGTCACTTAAGAATAGATATATTAGCTGAATGTGCATATGTGTGATTATCATGGTTTAATGCACTTCTAAATTTTCCATCTCTCTTTATTAGTTCTACCATAAAGTTGTATTACGTGTCCTAAATGATGAACCCTAAGTGTTTTGATTATGTCCAAACGTTTCAAAAGAAGAAATTTAATTTATGCTTATATACTTATCAATGTTGAATAACAATTTTTTTTAAGTTTCTGTATAAGTTTTCTCAGCATGTGCTGAAAGAATAAACTCTGGACTGCTTAAAGAATTCAAAAGAGAAGATTAACTGAAGACAGAAGTTAAAGTACAGAAGCTGGAATCTCCGCTCTGAAGATCTTTTGAAGAGTGTTAAAGCTCTCCTCAGAGGTTTAGAAGCAACCAGAAGAACTTATTCTAATTGATCAGAAGCTTAGAAAAAAAGAATAAAATGATCAGAAGCTCAGACAAAGAGAATAAAGTGATCAGAAGTTAAGTCACGGGTTTTGTTAAGCATTTAATGCTTTGACAACTGCATTTAATCCAAGGCGCCAAAAGTTCAAAAAGCTGTTTTGAAGGAGCGCGCATGTCTGCCACAAACAAAATCAGCTCTTCCTTGTCTACCCTTTGTTGATCCAATTGAAGTAACATTCCAGTCCACCTCATCTTTGATTTCAAATCACTTACCGGATTAAGTTAAAGAACAAGGTTAACGGAATTAAAGTGTTTGAAGACCGTTTGAAGAAATGACGGATTAACGGCTACAACAATGATGTCATCAAATTGAAGATTTAAACTCCAAGCAACGGTCATCTCAAGTCACTATAAATAGTAGCCAAACTCCATTGTGTTCTTACACGCGAATTTTGATCAAATTCTTAACAAGCAAAAACAGAGCACTTCGCATTCTCAATCTTTTCTGTTTTAATTGTGTTGGCCCTATCAAGAACAGAATCACATAGAGGGGGGTGAATAGGTGTCAAAGTTGAAAACTGAAATTTTCTAAGTTTTTCGGGAAACTTATATTTCAGAGTCAAATTTCCTCAGAGTCAGAATTGAGCTTACAGAAGTAGCTTCTGAGGGAAATTCTGCCTAAACACAGTTTGACTGTTTTCAGCAACAGAAGTTCTGAGTTTGAGAACTTCTGGACAGTCTTCTGAACAAAGACAATGATATTTAGAGAAAATCTGTTTCAGCACTAAATTATGAGCAAGTACACAGAAGCAATAATGACAAGTATAAGAGGGAGAAAGAAATTCAGGAGGTCCTGATTGAACAATTCGATTTATCCAAGTTCGCCACAGAAGTCTTGTGACTACGTCTTGTCCCCTGAGGTCGCAGCCTACAGAGATTTTATAAATCCACTATTCAGAACTTTTATGGCAAGTTCAGAAGCTCCTTTACATCAACAGAACTTAAGCTAATTTCTCACTTAGTTCTGACTAGCCTAAAAAGAGTTAAAGGATTTCCACCAGAACAACAACAACTCTGTTTTCTGGATTTCTCACCCAACTCTAATCTCAACTAGATTTCTCTCAAAATCTAACTGAATATCACAAGCGATATCAGTTTACAAGATTCCTATTATGAACTTGTTTTTCTTCACTCTCTCACTTAAAACTTAAAACTTAAACAAAGCTAAGTAAGATTGAGAATGGAAAGTGTGGTCTGTTTTCGCTTCAAACAGTGCGTTGAGATTTTCGCTCGATTATCACGCGTAGTTGATGCGTTGGAGCTTGGCTACTATTTATAGTGAATGAGGATGACCGGTGAATTTGAATCTTCGATAGAGATGACATCAGTTGTTGTAGCCGTTAATTTGTCAAGTCTTCAAACGGTCTTCAAACACTTTGATTCCGTTATCCTTGTTCTTTAACTAAATCCGGTAAGTGATTTGAAATCAAAGATGAGGTTGACTGGAATCATTCTTCAATTGGATCAACAAAGGGTAGACAAGGAAATTCTGGTTTCTCTTGAACAGACAAGCGCGCTCCATCAAAACAGCTTTTTGAACTTTTGGCGCCTTGCATTAAATGCACTTGTCAGAGCATTAAATGCTATCCAGAACTCGTGACTAAGCTTCTGATCAAATTGGTAGATGAACTTCTGATTGCAAAGAGCTTCTGGGAAGAGCTTTAACAGACTTCAACAGCTTCAGAGCGGAGCATCCAGCTTCTGATCATTGAGACACTGTCTTCAACAGTCAGACCTTCTGAGTCTTTTAAGGAAATCCAGAGATTGTTCATTCAGCACCTGCTGAGTAACTTACACATAGATTAAAAAAATATTAGTCAACAATAAACTATATGTAAGAGAGTATTAAGTTTTCATCTTCTGAAACGTTTGGATATAATCAAAATACTTAGGGTTCATCATTCTCCCCCATTTTGGTTATGGACAAACCGTGGTCAGAAGGTAAAAGATAGTATGAGTTTGAGAAAGTAACTTCCTGATGCATATGTTTCATAACTTCTGAGTAAATTAACTCCCCCATTTTAGTGTAAATGGTGAACTTCAGCAATCTGTATAAACTTAGAAATGACTTAAGATCAAGTTGTTAGATTTAGTGAAGAATAATTTACTAAGTCAAAAAGAAACATAAGCAATAAGTAAGTAATCAGAGACACAAGAATGTATAAGAAAGATTCAGTGTATATAAAATCATCAGAAGAGAACATATGAAACAAGATAATCAGAAGAGCAGAAAAAGTCCTAAGACAAAAATTACCCAACCCAGAACCTAGCTAAGAAGCTTAAGTCCTAATGAGATTACAAGTTCCTAGGTTTCTTCTGAGGAGGAGGAACACCACTGGATCCCTCAGCAACACTCGGTCTCTTAACACCAGTATTGAGACCACTCTGCTGACCAGACTTCTCCCCCGTTTGACCAGAACCAATAGCAACACCCAGAGCACCTTGAGAGTTCAATTTTTGCTGAACATTCAGTGCAGTAGAATATTGCTGAGGAGTTGGCCTCACAGTGTTGATCATATCCATTCTTCTTCTGAAATCAGCATCAATGGTCTTCATATGATCAAAAGTCTGACCAGACATAGGTCGCTGTCTCTGAACGTCTTCCAGAAGGAGCTTAATCAAGCGATTGTTAGCATACACAGCAGCAGTGAAATGCTCATTCTGAATGTAAGTTTGTCCTCGAACAAACCGATAGCAATTATGAAGAGTCTTTTCTTGTTCATGTGCTTGAGTGTGCATAACTTTCAGAAGCTCAGTAAGCTCAGCAATCTGTGCGCTCTGAGCAGATACATCAGACTCAATGTTTGAGAGACGATTGTTGAGATCAGGAGTGATGTCATATACAATCTTAGCAGCCCTGGAAGATGATGAACGTTGAGCAGAAGATTTCACTTCTCTCAGAATGTGATTGGCAGTACTTTGCAGGTCATCAATCTTACTTGGGAGCATCTTCTCATGAGCCTCATAATGCTCGTTTGCTTCCTTGACTTCTTCTGTCAATATCTCCAAATTCTCATTGACCTTCAGAGAAGAAGCAAGAGCAATATTGTCCAATGAGGGAAGAGTCAGAGCTAATTCTCTTAACTTGTACATCTCATCATAGGTAGCTAGATGAAGTGAAGAAAGATTGCGTATGTAGACAGAAGGATCCTGCATTTGAAGCATAGTCATGAGCTGCAGGTTCTGAGCTTTCAAGGATTGTATTTCTTGCAGCACAATGCCCTGAGCATACATGTCAGCAGCATAAGTCCTTTGCCCCATACCAGCAAATCTATTCAGGAATTCATCAGAGCCACTCTGACTCATTCTTCTCCATATTTCGTATGACACGTGGACCAATAGTCATTTAGCTTTTATACACGTAGGACGGTTAAACTTTGTTGAATAGTCTTAATGTCCACGTAGACGTGCGTTGAATAGTCAAAGTAAGGAGAATATCTCTCCTACAAAGAAAGTATTCCTCTTTAGGTCTCCTAATCCAATTAGGACAATACAAGCTAATTGGATTATAATTCTAAGACTAAAGAGGGGTAATTCAAGTAAAATCCTAGTTCGACTAGGATTAGGATACATGATGAAACAACTATAAATACATGGGACTTTCTACAATCTAAGGTACATGATTCTAGACTCATTCTCTGAGTTACATACTTTTCCGATTACAAGTTCCATACTGACTTCAGCATCGGAGAGGGGTCGCCGGTCAGCGGCCTCCTTTAGGCTAACGTTTTCTATTTTGCAGTCAACACAGCTTACGTGGAGTTCAAGTTACAATTTCTCGGTAACAAATTGGTGCGGTGAACGTGGAATCTTTAAAAGATTCTATCAAAGAACATGGTGATCTTAGAAGAAAATCAGGCCACTAATGCTCAAGAAGAAGACTTGGAACATGATGAAGACACAATGGCTCTAGACGAAGAAGTTGCTTTACACCGAATGTTCGAGTGGTCAGGAACTGTTGATCCAGAGCAAAGAAAATGGATGGATAGAGTCGCAGCCGAGGTGGCGGTCAGAACAGTTAATGACAGATCGACCATAGATCGTTTGCAACAACAATTAGAGGATTTGAGTAAGCGAATTCCCCCAGATCGACCACGAAGCGAAATTCGGGGTGTAAAACGATCTCGGAATTCGGAGCGTTCTCGAAGTTATACACCGTCTTCAGCTGGAAGAACTCGAACCGCGGATCGCGAAAAAACTCCAGTTCGAGGAAGATCTGTAGAACGATCTCCAACTCCTCCGAGGCGCAAACCTCGTATAAAGTCACAAGCAAGAAAAGTTTCACCAGGGATTGTAAGGAGACTGTCTTACGAGGATAGATCGGCGTCTTCGAGGAGCTCCTTGGGAAGTAAAGACCCTAAGCATCGGAGGTCGCGAAGAGATAATTCTGAGGTTGAAGAACTTAAACGTAAACATAAAAGACTTGTCGATACGTTTGATAGAAGTTTAGCCGAAGGAATCGCTAAAGCTCTTAAGGAGCGAGATGAGGCTACGGGGACTAAGAATGTGGGGTCCAGAGAAGGGAGGAGACACAGGAGAAGAAATCGGAATCGGGATTACTCTGATGAAACTTTACGGGGCGAAGAAGGACCTATACAGGATAAAGACAGTCCACTCTGTGCTAAGATCCTGGCAGCTCCTTACCCGAACAATTTCAAGTATCCCAATTTTGATAAATACTGTGGAGATTCTGACCCTGTGATGCACGTCAAAAGTTTTGGAAGGGCGCTTCTTGCAAGTCCGCTTAACGAGGCACTTATGTGTAAATTATTTCCAACAACTTTGAAAGAAACAGCTGCACAATGGTATGATTGTCTCCCTACTGGTTCAATCAGGAGCTGGAATCAACTTTCAGAATCCTTTAAAGCACATTTTGTCACGGCCATACCAGAGAAGAAGACTGTCGATGATCTGATGAGGGTACGACGAGGAGAAAACGAGACCTTAGAATCATATCTGCACAATTTTAATAATGTGGTTTTGAAAGTTGAACCCTTGATTGTATCATCAGCACGGAAGACGTTGGCGGAAAATTGCCGAAATCGGGATCTTCAGATGAAACTTATGACTGAACGACCGAACGATTTTCATGCTTTGATGACAATGGCAAAATCGTTTGTGGTGTGGGATGAGCACAAAGATGATCCCACGAGGAGAGTAAAGACAATCAAGTCCGAGGTACAAGAGAGGGATCGAGGCAGTGGCTGGAGCTCGGATAGATGGGAAAGGACTCGTGAGGTTCCGAGGAAGCCTTTTGATAAAAGAGATCGAATCCCATTGCCTGCCCCTCGTGCTCAGGTTCTTATGTGGGTTGAAGAACAAAAGGAGCAAATCAGGTATCCACCCAAAGGCGGGAAGCCAAAGTTTAACGGCAAGTACTGTGCTTTCCACAAATTGCAGGGTCACGATACAGAAGATTGTGAACAGCTGGCAAAGGAGTTGGATAAATTGGCAGCTAAAGGAAAGTTGAAAAACATCTTCGAGAAATATAAAGATCAATTGCCAGATCGAGAGGGAGCAAAGACTCCTCGTGGTGTCATTAATATGATTGTGGGAGGTTCTCCCGTTGACAGGAGCGTTAAAAGGAAACGGGATTTCGCCGAGCGAGTGCGAATCGAGCAGATTTCCAAAGTTTTTGACTTCGGGTCATTGAAGGGTCGTCCGAGTGATCCACATGATGATGCCTTGGTGATCGATATGCACGTAGAAGTTTTTACGGTTAGAAGAGCTTTGCTAGACACAGGAAGCTCAGTAAATATCATTACGAGAAAAGCCTTCGAGGCCCTCGGCTTGGAACAGGGACGTTTGACACCTTCCGCGTCACCTTTGGTCGGTATCAGTGGACATCCCGTACTTCTGTTGGGAGAAATCCAGCTCGAGGTCGAAATAGGGAATACCACGAGCAAGTGGAGAACTATTACTGATTTTTTAGTAATTGACACACCGATCGCTTATAACTTGATAATTGGCAGGCCTTTGATTTCGGGTAGTCGGGGTGCTATATCCCTTTATTATTTAGCTTGGATGATCCCGACCGAACGAGGAATGGCAGTGGCACTTGGTAGTCAATCGGTTGCGAGGCATACTTATATGACCTCATTGGAAATAGTCCCTCAAGAAAGTATCTTAGTTGAGGAAGTTAAGGAGCGTGGCGAACCAGTTGATGCAATTGAAGCCGTAACCTTGGAAAAAGGAAAGGTCGTATAGGTTTCAGCAGAATTGCAAGAGAATTCGAAAAAGATCGTTATCGCAGCACTCGAGGAGAATAAAGATGTCTTTGCCTGGACATCGGCAGATATCGTAGGAGTTTCTCGTGAGGTCATGGAGCACACGCTAGACATTGACCCAGAATACACTCATGTGCAACAAAAGAAGAGAAATCAAGGAGCGGAGAGGCAGCAGTTCATCAAGAGCGAGGTTGAAAAGCTGCTTGAGTTCGGGAGGATCAAGGAAGTTCATTACCCACAGTGGATTTCAAATGTGGTCTTAGTCAAAAAAGCAAATGGAAAATGGAGAATGTGCGTCGATTTTTCCGATTTAAATAAAGCTTGCCCTAAGGATTTCTATCCTTTGCCATGTATTGACATGCTGGTAGACTCAACGGCTGGTTACGAGGTATATTCTTTCCTCGATGCAAAGGAAGGTTTTCATCAAATCCCGCTAGCAGAGAAAGACATGGAAAAAACTAGTTTCATTACACCGGAAGGTATCTATTGTTATCAGGTAATGCCTTTTGGTTTGAAAAATGCTGGAGCTACCTATCAAAGATTAGTCAACAAGATGTTCAAGGAGCTCATTGGCAAGAACGTCGAGATTTATGTTGACGATATGATTGTAAAAAGCAAGAAGGCAGAAGAGCATGCTCGAGACCTCGAAGTGGTTTTCAGGATTCTGAGGGAATATAATTTGAGGCTCAATCCTGAAAAGTGCACTTTTGGGATCAATTCTGGCAAATTTTTGGGTTTCATGATTTCTAAACGAGGCATCGAGGCGAACCCAGACAAAATCAAGGCTATTATTGATCTTCAGCCACCAAAAAACGTGCGCGAGGTGCAGGTTTTAAACGGTAAGATCAATGCTTTGGGTCGTTTTTTTTCTTATTCCGCCAAACGATGCATGCCTTTTTACAAAAGTCTTAAAGGGGTAAAGGACTTTGTGTGGACTGATGAGTGTCAAACCTCGTTCGAGGATCTCAAGAAGTTTTTGTCCTCTCCACCTCTCTTAAGTCAGCCGGTGAAAGGAGAAAATTTGTATTTATACATAAGCGTGGGAGAGGAGTGCATTGGCATGGTTCTAATTCGAGAAGAAGAGGAAGGAAAAGTTCAATATCCAGTTTATTATGTAAGCAGAGTGCTTCGAGGGGCAGAATCGAGATACCCTAAAATGGAGAAACTGGCTTTCGGGGTGTATATTGCTGCTCAGAAATTGAGACACTATTTCTTGAGTTATACCATCGTAGTTCGTACAGACACCCCACTCAGGAAGATACTTTCACGACCTGAGGCCTCGGGGAGACTGACGGAATGGTCCATAAAACTCACGGAGTTTGATGTAAGATTCGAGCCAAGGCCATCAAAAAAGGCTCAAGTTCTCGCTGACTTTTTGATCGAGGTCCCACCTGAAGAAGAAATTGAGCCAGTATTAAATACTTGGGAAATCTTAATCGATGGGAGTGCCAATAAGAGTCAATCCGGGATTGGAGTTTTTTGCAAAAGTCCAGATGGGTTGGTGTTCAGGCACGCTGCGACTTTGGGCTTTGATTCCTCAAATAATGCTGCAGAGTACGAGGCAATATTGCTCGGGCTGCGTTTGGTTAAACTGATCAGGGCAGACAAGGCCATCATTAAAAGTGATTCAGGACTAGCAACCAATCAGATAAGAAATTCTTGGGAAACCAAACACGCTCGAATGAAAAAGTATCACGAGATGGTAAAGCGTACAATTGAGGAATGTGAGCTCATGGGATGTAAAGTTGAGATCGTACAAATTCCGCGGGAGGAAAATATGGAGGCTGATCACTTGGCAAAGTTAGCTTCTGATCCTACTAACTTAAATTTGTGTCCTTGTGATATACAGGTTATTCCATGCGCGAGTATCGATTCCAAAGAAGTGTTTGCACTCGATCGAGGAAACGAGTGGTACTGGCCGATCTTTGAATATCTGTACGAAGGAAAATTGCCGGAAGATAAGTCTCAACACCCGAAGATCGTGAGAAAGTCGAGTAGATACACAGTCGTGGATGGAAATTTATTCCGAAGATCGTATTCCCAACCATGGCTCAAAGCAGTTGGGATCAAGGAAGGAGCCAAGATTTTAGAAGAAATCCATGAGGGATCATGTGGGGCTCATGAGGGCTGGAATGTTCTTGCTCGAAAGGCGAGGTTATTAGGTTATTACTGGCCTCGAATGAACAATGATGCTGCGGAGTTTGTAAAGAAGTGTGCTGCGTGTCAAGCTCACGCTCCAGTTTTGAAAAGCCCGGCCTCGGGATTAGAAGGTATAAAGGTAGCATGGCCATTTGCGACATGGGGAATTGATATCGTGGGACAGTTTCCGATGTCAACTAATCAAAGACAGTATGTTATCGTAGCAGTCAATCATTTTACAAAGTGGGTCGAGGCTGAAGCAGTGTCCTCGATAACGGCCCAACAGATTGTGAAATTTGTCAAGAATAGCATTGTATATCGTTTTGGGGTCCCCAATACGATAATCACAGACAATGGCAAACAGTTCGACAGTGTTTTATTTAGACACTTTTGCGAGAGAGAAGGGATCAAGCTAAGGTTTAGTTCTGTCTTCCACCCACAAACGAATGGAATGACCGAGAGGACTAATCGAACGATCATGGAAGGAATCAAAAGGCGCTTAACTCACCTCGAGAAGTTAACGAATTGGGTCGAGGAGCTGTATCATGTGTTGTGGTCGTATCGAATGACGCCGAAGACAGCTACTGGAGAGACCCCATTTTCTTTAACTTATGGAACATAAGCTTTCATTCCGGTCGAGATTAAGGTACCAAGTACGAGGGTTCTCCATTATACTGAAGAATGGAACGAACTGAACTTACGAGACAATTTGGACGATCTTGAAGAAAAAAGAGAAATGGCGCTTGCACGGATTGAGGCATATAAAGCTAGAACAAAAAGAATATATGATAAAAGCGTACGACCAAGACAATTTTTCAAAGGGGATTTTGTCCTTCGTAGTACAGCAGCATCAAGCTCGAGACAAGGCAAAGGTAAACTGGGCATTAAGTGGGAAGGACCATTTCGGATCATAGAATGCGTCGGCACACACACTTATCGTTTGCAGCATCTTGATGGCACTGAGGTTCCGAGGACTTGGAATGCAATCTCTCTCAGGAAATATTATTTTTAGCTTTTATTATTTTCTTTTACTTTTTGACGACATATAAACTCAGAATTCAACTTAGGAGTTATTATGAATAAAGGCCCACGAGGCATCGTTTTCATCTATGACTTTTAATTCGGATATTACTTAGGAATTATTTGTTTATGAAAAATTCGGGACACGAAGAGAATTCACGATTAAAACTAATTGTTATTTTGAAAGTTTGTTCTAAGTATTCGGCACTGGACAATTTGGTTAGAACTTGAAAAATCAAGCTTATGCATGCTAGAAGGCTTCGATTAAAACCAAATCCATGAACGTCGTGGTAAGAATCCACCCTACAAGAGTTAGCCCAACTAGAAAATAAGGGGGGGCTACTACGAGGGCTGCGAACAATTAAAGTTCAAACATACTGAGATTAGTACGAGAATATTAGAAAATTGAAGCATGAACAAACTTTAATGAGTAAACTTGCACACAAGATATTAGACGTAATATATAAAGGCAAAATAGGATAAAGTTGTCATTTCATTGAACGATGATTACAAGAGGGGAACGAGCTATTATACAGGTTCAACTGGGGATATTGGATCAACAGGGATTCCTTCCTTGGGAGAATCAGGCTCGGGAAAGGAATCATCGAGGACAGCATCTGCTTCTTCATCGTCCTCGGGAGGATTCACATTCACAAAGAATTTGAGATCTTCCAAGGAGATGTCGGGGAACCTTTCTCTAATGGACTGTACGAAACGAGTTTTGAATCTGGACATACGCCAAATCTCGTTCTCCTCCATTTTTGCAATAGTTTCCTCGTGAGCAGCATCCTGGTCCTGTCTGGCTTTCTCGGAAGCCTCGAGCTGAGATCTGAGTTTTTGAGATACCTCCCGTCCTCGAGCTCTCCAGGTCGCCTGATCAATTTTCTCCAAGGCAAGTTGGGCTCGCGCCCCCTGATGAAGACCTGCTAATGCAAAGCAGGAGTTGTACCACTGCGACTGGATCTCATCCTCGAGCTCTAGTAATCGTTGCTTCGAGGCCTCGAGGGCTTTGTTTAGTTGAATGCATTCAACCTTCAATCTCTCACACTCAAAGGTTTTTTCACGACCGATGTGTTGAGCAGATTTAAGGATTTTCGTTTGGGCACTCAAAGCGTCTTCCGCCGTATCGAGTTTGTCGGAAACTACCGCCCACTTATGACGGTAGTCTTCGAGAGACGCAGATTTTTGGAGGTATCGGAAAGACATGATCTCCGTCGCAGCCATGGCCTGTATAAACGAAAAAACCGAGGATGAGAAGCAGGTCAAGATAATATTAAGAACGATGCTAAGATTACAACTAAGATCGTTACCTTAGCCTGTCTGACATGTACGAGTTTAGCCAACTCCTCATCAGTTAGCTTTTCGGCAAGTTTAACCTCCTCGGGAACGAGGCAGGCTTGAGCAATGTCTTCCGCAATCGCGGGGACGCTGAGAGAAACTTGAGGAAAGCGCTCCGACCAGAACTGTTTCAAGATCGAGCGGTTAGGACGATAAAATATCTTAATTTCAATGGCACAAAATAGAGAAACTTACGTTATAGAGTTTGTATCTCTCATAGCCATCCAACGAGGCCTCGGGTGGCACCCTTCCCTTGGCATTCGTCATCTCGGGACAGTTGGAATAAGGATGCCAGTTTGGATCCCAGGCCGAGGGATGAGGAGGTGAGCTCGTGCCCTCGATCTCTCGGACACGTTTCGCCTGGGGACTTTCAGGATTTTCGGTCTCAATGGCATTTCCGTCCTTGAGAGTCGAGGTGTCGACAGAGGTGGAGGAAGCTTTCCTCTTCGAACGAGTCTGCTTTGGGACCCCTTGGTGTTCGAGGTTTTGGATTTTGGGGTCGTTGGGAACTGGGACCTCGGGATCTTTGGCCTCAGGATCATCCTCTGATGAGAGGGTTTGGATTTCTACATAGAAATTATGAAAAATTAGCTTAATAAGTAGAACAAAGAAGTACGAAGAGTTTCATCCAAGATTAGATAGAGTTACCAGGGCCCTCGTCCTGTTGTTGAGGCTCGGGAACATGCGTTTCCTCTATTGGAGCCACCTCGGGCTCACGAACCTCGGTGATGGCAATATTACCGATCGACGAAGCTCGGACCTTCTTGGTCGGGGCCCGAGGACCTTTTGGGGGAACGATGACAGAAGGAGCTTGTCTTTCACCTTCTAGGGCCTTCAGTCGGGCAGCTGCAAGGCGTTGTTTGTAAGATAACTTAGGGGCCATGATAAAATGCCTGCAAATAACAAGTTCATAGTTAAAATCAAGAAAGCTTACAAGGATTTTTTGGAAGAGAAATGGGCTCCCCGAGATGAGCCCGATTAACTTCGGGAGCAGGGTAATAAAATATGGTTCCATCCTCCCCCACTGTAGCAATTGGCATGTTGCCTCGATAACGGGTTAAAAATTGCTCGAGGGAGATGGGATTGGAAGGTTTGTATTTTTGGAGTTTTTTGAGGGAGCATTCTTCCTCTTCGTCGAGGACCACGGTCTTCGTAGGGCTCCTCCATGTGCTCGGGTCGGTAGGAAACTCATTGAAATCGATCCTCCAGGGCCATCGGAGGTTGCCATCCTCGGGACCAACCCAGATCCATCGTGATCGATGGCCACTGTGCGACGAAGGTTTGCCACCGACTAAGCCTTTGGGCTCGTGGACTTCCTTGAACGAGACACACGGGTGTTTTAGAGCCTTGATAGGAGTCCTGAGATATTTGAAGAGGTTCCCGGTTAGCAGAACACCGAGATCCTGGCATACCCGTACGAGCGCAAGCATCTCGACCCACGAGTTGGGAACAATCTGTGCAGGGCAAAGATTGAACTCGTTGAGTATATCATTCACCACCTCGGGAAAAGGAAACCTCATCCCATATTCAAGATGCCTCTCAAGAACGGCCACCTTGTGGATTTTTCCCTTAAACATCCTGTCTTCGGGAGTGGGGACCGCACAGTCAAAGTCCTTGAGACAGGGGAACTTTTTCTTCAACTCACGAAGTGCCTCAGTCGTGTTGATCTTGGTCGCCTCGTGAGGAAGAGCTGTCTTCCAGAGACCCTGTTGAGGATGTGGGGCACGTACTGGCATTTGGATCGGAGGGTTAGGGTTCCTAGGGTTTGTGCGTTGTATGGTACTGGGGTTTGGATTTTGTGGTCTGGGTGGAGTTAGTTCTTCCTCGGACCAGTCCATAATAGTTTGGCGACGGCGATGATTTAGTTCTGGATCTGAGTTTAGGGAAGTTTCTCCCGAGGAAGTAGGATTTTGCGATGAAGAGGCCATTTCGGATAACAAATGAAATAGAAAGAAGATTGCGGATTACTTACACTTCGCAGAAATCTGGGAAACGGTTTGCTGAGAGAGTTATGAATTTTTGAAAGCGTGAAGAGAAGGAGGGTTTTACTCTGATATTTATAGGCAAAATGGTGTTTTGAATTGCAAAACGTTTTCGTATGCTTGGAGGGAGTTTAAGTTTTAGACCACGCTTGAAGATAAGTGTGGCGTTTAGAGTGAGGCGTGCGAGTTTGGGTAGTTGGACTTAATGGTACAGCTGTTGGGCCACAAACCATGTTTGATTTTTGGGCCTATGTTATGGGCCGAATTAACTTTGGAGGATTTGAAAGACATCAGTCCTAAAGGATCTTGTTATCCTTCTGGGGGGGCTTCTGTTATCACCTAATATTTCGTATGACACGTGGACCAATAGTCATTTAGCTTTTATACACGTAGGACGGTTAAACTTTGTTGAATAGTCTTAATGTCCACGTAGACGTGCGTTGAATAGTCAAAGTAAGGAGAATATCTCTCCTACAAAGAAAGTATTCCTCTTTAGGTCTCCTAATCCAATTAGGACAATACAAGCTAATTGGATTATAATTCTAAGACTAAAGAGGGGTAATTCAAGTAAAATCCTAGTTCGACTAGGATTAGGATACATGATCAAACAACTATAAATACATGGGACTTTCTACAATCTAAGGTACATGATTCTAGACTCATTCTCTGAGTTACATACTTTTTCGATTACAAGTTCTATACTGACTTCAGCATCGGAGAGGGGTCGCCGGTCAGCGGCCTCCTTTAGGCTAACGTTTTCTATTTTGCAGTCAACACAGCTTACGTGGAGTTCAAGTTACAATTTCTCGGTAACAGTCATGAGCTGCAGGTTCTGAGCTTTCAAGGATTGTATTTCTTGCAGCACAATGCCCTGAGCATACATGTCAGCAGCAGAAGTCCTTTGCCCCATACCAGCAAATCTATTCAGCAATTCATCAGAGCCACTCTGACTCATTCTTCTCAACTCCTCAACACTGGGAGCACCACCAGCTTCAGATACACCAGAAGCTCTGCCTATGAAACCAAAACTACCAAATCTGTTTTCCAGATCATCTCGATTCATGTACTTGCGTAGGAAGTCATAATTGGATGACAACCCAGCAAAACAGGAAGTAGCGGAGGAGGTAGTTAAGGGATCACACACAGGAGGTGCATGTCAAGAGGTTGAGAGTGGAGGGATTTGAGTGGTTGAGGAAGGGATTGTATGTGTGGTTGAGGAGGAAATGGTAGTTGAGATGGATGGTAGTGTGGATGGTAGTGAAAAAGATGGAGCAGTAAATCCAATTGATGGACTTACAGAGGAAGTATGAATGGAGGAGGTAGTGGATGTGGCTATGGAATCTGTGAAAATGGGAGCAGAGTTTAGATTCACTTCTGAAAAGGATCCAGAAGGAGGAATAATTTGAGGAGGTACAGCCTCAGATGTTGAAGTTGTGGGAGGAATGAAGGTTTGAGATTTACTCACTTCTGTGACAGAAGGTAGTGAGGGAGATGGATGAGGAGTATGAGTGGGAGATGAGATAACCTAGTCAGAAGAGTTAGGATCAAACATAGAAATTGGCTCAGCAAACACAGGAGCCATTCTGATCAACATTTCAGAGGCATCCCTATCACCAGGGTTTCTTCCTTGATTCAAAAGAATGTTGTCAATGAAATTTTCATCATCAACATTCTCAACAAACTGTCGTGCATCCTGAAGAACCTCTTCATCTTCTGGTTCACTCTCTTCTAACAACTCTTCAATCAGAGGAGCATCAACATCCTCTTCAGCAGACATCTCCAACATGTCTTCAGCAGCAGCAACTTCCTGTATCTTAGGAATAGAATCCTCCAACTCAACACTGGAAGCAACATAGAAGTCCTTTTTCTTCAGAGATCTTCTATTTGCTACAGTCTTCTTCTTGAGCCGAGAAGAAAGAGGAATATCCTCAGAGTCCTCTTCTTCTGAAGCCGTCTTCTTTTTGATCCGAGAGGAAAGAGGAAAATCCTCAGAATCCTCTCCTGCTTCTGAAGCCTCAACATCCTTTGAGAACTCCGCATCCTTAAGTTCAGCAGCACATGCTATAAGTCTAGCATCAGCCTTAGCCTTTGCAGCAATTTCTCTCTCAGCTGCTAACTTATCCTCAGCTTCCTTTCTCAATCTTTTCTCTTCAGCAAGAGCTACAACTCTTGCAATCTTTTCAGCTTCAGCAGCCTTTTCCCGTTCATCAAGACGTGCGTCCTCAGCTTCTTGATTTGCTATCTCAGTAGCATCCATTGGTTTTTCAGCAACGATCCTTCCAGAAGGTCCAACACTAATAGTAGTTTGAACCATCGTGGGAAGAGGTTCTGAAACAACCACCTTCTCAACGGTCAGGACCAACTTACTTGACCCTTTCTTTCCTTTGCCCTTTCTGGCAGCTTTCTTTCCTTTTTGAGCAGTGTCAACCACAGTCTCCTTCTGAGCAATACTCACAGAGGAGCCCTTCTCATTCTTCTTCGAAGTCACACCAAAGTTAAGGTTCCTGAAGGTATGCATCTTCAGAACCGTACTCCTACTTGTAACACATTCTCCTGAGATCACCACAGAGGCTGCCTCAAACAACCTAGTCAGGAGTGAGCCATAAGCTAATGCACTCACGGTAGTCACAATTTTCATCTGCCTTATCAGCATGGCAGGGAGATTGATCTTCTTCTGATTGACCAGATGCCACATAAAAACTCTTTCCCTGTTGGAAACACCATTAACCCCTCCAGCCTTCGGAAGGAACACGTTAGTTGTAAGATAGTGTGCCCACCTCTGGTGCTGAGTGAGCCAAGTGGCATAAGTTTCCTTGGCACAAAGATCTGGTCTAGCCCAATTTGCTTCTGAAAAGCCATCTGCTGAACCATCATCACCTATGATGATTCCTTCATCATCAATACCGATTGCTTGAGAGGTAGAAGCCCTGCTGACCTCAATCTCAACTTCTCCGACTTCTGAGTGAAGAACATCCTCCTCATTAGAAAAGAAATGGAGGTTTTTGTAGAATTCGGTGACTAACTTATGGTAGATAAATTCATCGAGAGAAACGAATGAATTCCAGTTTTGTGCGCTAAGCCATTTTGAGATAGGTTCAGTGGATTTAACTTCATCATCTAGAAACCTAGAAGTAAATACCCTAGATTCGCTAACTTTCTCTTTATTCTCAGTGGTAAAAATGTGAGTAACAGTGATTTCTTGAGCCATTGTAGAAGATATAAGAAATTAGGTAAAGAAATTTGAGAGGAAAAGAACACAGAAAATCTATGGAGATTCTAATAGTAGTGAAAAAAGAGAGTAAAAACTTCTAACTATGGAGAACCCCTATTTATACCCAAACAAGGAAACCGTTCCAATTCAAAAAGTAAATACACACCGTTTAAAAGGGAACAGATAACCGTTAACCACAGAACAGCGCCGTAAAATGCAGTAGATAACGCATGCTTAGATGTCAAATCATGATTAGAATTAATTATCACTTAATTATCTCAAACGCTTAATCACTTAAGACACAAAGAAATAATTAAACTAAATTACTGAAGTGGATAAGTCATACCAATGCCTTCTCGTAAGTTGCTGAAGGAAATACCAGCCAGAGGCTTAGTAAACATGTCAGCAAGATTCTCTTCAGAGGGAACATGAGTAATGATAATATCCTTCTTCAGAACATGATCTCTCAGAAAGTGATGCCTAATATGAACATGCTTCATCCTGCTGTGCTGAATAGGATTCTTTGAAAGATCAATTGCACTCTTGTTATCACAGTAGATTGTAATTGTTCCAGGGATGATTCCATAGTCAGCAATTTGTTGCTTAATCCAGAGCATCTGAGAAACACAACTTCCAGCATCAACATACTCAGCTTCAGCAGTTGAGAGAGCCACAGAGGTTTGCTTCTTGCTATGCCAGGAGACTAGGCATTCCCCCAGAAAATGACAACCACCAGAAGTGCTGACCCTTTTCAATTTAGCTCTACCATAGTCAGAGTCTGTGTATCCTATAGGAGTGAAATCAGAACTACAGGGATACCACAAACCAGCTTCTGGTGTGCCTTTAAGATATCTGAGAATTCTTTTGACAGCAACATCATGAATTTCTCTTCGCTTTGATTGATATCTAGCACAAAAACACACAGCAAAATGTATATCTGGCCTGCTGGCTGTTAGGTATAAAAGAGAACCAATCATACCTCTGTAGGTTTTTATATCTACAGGTTTACCAGCTTTCTCTTCATCATCAATGTCTTTGCTGACATCCATTGGAATATCAACAGCATTAGAGTCCATCATGCCAAATTTCTTCAGCACTTCTCTAGTGTACTTGGCTTGATTGATAAACACACCATCATTACTTTGCTTGATCTGAAGTCCTAAGAAGAAGGTTAATTCTCCCATCATAGACATTTCAAACTCAGCCTTCATGTGGTCACTGAACTCTCTGCACAAAGATTCATTAGTAGCATCAAATATAATATCATCAACATATACCTGAGCTATAAGGATATCCTTGTTCTTCTTCAGAGTGAACAGAGTTGTATCAACACAGCCTCTGACAAATCCCTTAGACAGCAGGAACTTTGTCAGTCTCTCATACCAAGCTCTGGGAGATTGTTTCAGTCCATACAAGGCTTTCTTCAGCTTGTACACATGATCAGGAAACTTAGGATCTTCAAAACCAGGGGGTTGAGACACATAGACTTCCTCATCAATGTAACCATTCAAGAATGCACTTTTCACATCCATTTGAAAAAGCTTGAAACCTTTGTATGATGCAAAAGCACATAAGATTCTAATGGCTTCTAATCTTGCAACAGGAGCAAAAGTTTCACCATAATCTATGCCTTCTTGCTAACTGTAACCTTGAGCAACAAGTCTTGCCTTGTTTCTCACAACATTTCCAAATTCATCAAGTTTGTTTTTCAGAACCCATCTAGTTCCAACAACCTTTATGTTGTTAGGTCTGGGAACCAAAGTCCAAACTTCTGACCTTTTGAACTGGTCAAGTTCTTGTTGCATTGCCATTAACCAAGAGTCATCATCAGCAGCTTCATAGAAGTCCTTGGGTTCCAAAAGTGACACAAAAGCCACATTCCCCATGTATCTTCTGAGCTGTGCTCTGGTCATGACAGGATTATGAACAGAGTCAATTATGTTCTCTAAGGAATGATTCCTATGAGCTCTAACTTCTCTTGGTACATCCAATGAGTCTTCTGAAACCTGTTCATCATTTGTTGAATCATAAATAGGAACATCTTCTGGAGTAGAATTTTCTTCTTGAGCTTGTTTAGCAATAGGAGGATCTACTTCAGCAGCTCTGGGGGAAACATCTTGTTTTTCAACAGGAGATGTAACTTCAGGAGCTTGAACTTCATCTTCATCAGGAGCTCTACTATCTGCAGGGTTAGTCTCATCAAACTGTACATGAACAGATTCATCCAAAGTTTGAGTCCTCTTATTAAAAACCCTATATGCTTTACTATGTGTTGAGTAACCAAGAAAAATGGCTTCATCTGCTTTTGAATCAAACTTTGAAAGATATTCTTTTGTTTTTCAAAACATAACACTTACAACCAAAGGTTCTGAAATAGCCTATTTTAGGCTTTCGACCTTTCCAGAGTTCATAAGGGGTCTTGTTCAGAATGCTTCTGATTAGCACTCTATTCAGAACATAGCAAGCTGTGTTAACAGCTTTTCCCCAAAAGTACTTAGGAAGCCTTCTTTCATTGATCATAGTTCTGGTAATCTCAACCAGAGTTCTATTCTTCCTTTCAACTACCCCATTTTGTTGAGGAGTTCTGGGAGCAGAAAAGTTATGATCAATTCCCTTGGTTTCACAGAACTCTTCAAACATAAAGTTGTTGAATTCTCCACCATTATCACTTCTAATATGAACAACTTTTTCATTCCTTTCATTCTCAAGTTTCTTTATCAGAACTGAGAAGCATCCAAGTGACTCATCTTTGCTAGATAGCAAGATGACCCAAGTGAATCTTGAATAGTCATCTACAATGACAAAGGCATACTTCTTTCCACCCATGCTCATTGGTTGAACAGGGCCAAAAAGATCCATATGAAGTAATTCCAAAGGTCTTTTAGTTGAAATGACTTTCTTAGTTTTAAAAGAGCTTCTGGATGGCAAGCATTGCATAAATGGTTCTTTTTAAAACTAATTTCAGGCAGACCCTCAACCAATTGATTTCTAGCTACTTTGGCCAGAAGGTCCATGCTCACATGAGCAAGTCTTCTATGCCAGAGCCATGAGGTATCCTCTTTGGACATCAAGCATATATTTTTGCAAAGATTCTCAAGGTTCAGCATGAAAACATTTTCAACTCTAGGAGCAGTTAGAATAACTTCCCTTGACTTACTGTCCAAGATTTTACATCCAGAGGAGCTGAAGACAACATCTCTACCTTTATCACACAGTTGTGCAACACTCAGGAGATTGAACTTCAGGCCTCTGACTAGGGAGACATCTTTGATCGGAGGATTAGTTCCTATGGATCTAGAACCAAGTATCCTTCCTTTCTGAGCATCTCCAAAGCTGACTTTTGCACCTCTATTAGGATCAAATGTGATGAATGTTTTTTCATCACCTGTCATATGCCTTGAGCACCCACTGTCAATGTACCACAGCTTTGACATTGATGGAGCACTCAGAGCCACCTGCAACACAATCATTTAGTGACAGGTACCCAATCCTTATTGGGTCCTTCATTGTTAGACTTTTCTTCAGCAGGTTTTAATGATATCTCAGATTGCAAGAGGTTTTTAATATGATACTTGCAATCCTTCAACCAATGACCATCACTCTTGCAAAGCTTGCAAAAGGGAGGGTTCTTGGATCTTTCCCTTTGCTTCTTGGGAGATTTCTTCTTCTTCTGAGACGGACCAACATCTTCAGAGGCTACAACAGCGCTCTCAGAGGTGCCACCAACAGGAGGAGAAGCTATGTCTTTCAGAATAGAGGGAGGGACATGTTTCTTCTTCTTCTGGGGTTTATCACTTCCCAGAGGCAGCTTTTCCTTGCCTTTGGCTTTAGAGCCATCAGCAGGAGTGTTGAACTGTTTACACAGTTTTTCTTCTAACACTTTCATGTCAGAGTAAACTTGAGTAAACCTAAGAAACTTGTCAGCCTCACTCTTGTCCAATTTCCTTTTCAGGTACTTGAACATACTATAGAGTTCTTCAAGAGAATCAAAGATATTTTGTTCAGAAGATATGTTTACCTCGGAATCATATGTAGCTTCAGGAGGTGCGGAAGTTTCTCCTGTGACATCTTCAGAAGTTGGCTCATCAATAGCCATAAAACAAATCTGAGCTTGCTCTTCCTTTTCTTCAGGATCACTGCTGGTCTCAGAGTCTGACCAGGCAGCCAGCATAGCTTTCTTGAACTTTTTCTTATCTTTCTTCAGCTCTGGGCAGTTAGGCTTAATGTGCCCCGGTTGCTGACATCCATAGCACACAATAGGCTTGTTTGGATCTCTCTTGAACTTTTCACCAGAATCAGGAGTTTTCTTGTCAAAGCTCCTGAACGGCTTCTTGTAGTTTCCACCTCTGCCTTTTCTAAAGGCCTTCTTGAACTTCCTGGTCAGCATAGCCAGTTCCTCATCTTTAGAGGATTCTTCAGAAGATTCTACTTTCAGGACTACTCTTTTTCCTTCTGACCTCTCTCTTAGGTCATGATTCTTTAATAACATCTCATGAGTAATCAGAGACTCAATGAGCTCATCATACAAGTAATAGCTCAAATCCTGAACTTCTTCAATAGCAGTCTTCTTGGCTTGCCAAGACCTTGGTAAGCTTCTGACAATCTTCTTCACTCGATCAGATTCTTCAATGTCTTTTCCTAAACTCTTCAAGTCATTGACTATCTTGGTGAATCTAGAGTTCATATCTGAAATAGATTCTTTATCAAGCATTTCAAATAACTCATATTCTCTCATGAGTTGGTTGACTTTAGATTGCTTCACTTTTCCCGTTCCTTCATATGTAACTTCCAGCTTGTTCCAAATATCCTGTGCAGTTTCACAAGAAGAAACTTTGTTATATTCAGTAGCTGTAAGTGCACAATGCAACATATTTATTGCTGAAGCATTAGTTTGGAGTTTTTTCAGAATGTCATCTGTGTATTCTCTCTGAGGAATAACAACATTCCCTAGACCAACTTCCATCCTTGTTGGGATGAAATCACCATCAGTGATGACATACCAAGCACTCATGTTCTGAGCTTGGATGAAGTACATCATCTTTTTCTTCCAGTATGAGTAGTTGTTGCCATTAAATAATGGAGGTCTAGTAGTGGAAGAACCTTCTGCAACTATGAAGTGAGAAGAATTCTCAGGCTGGTGTCTACTAGCCATCTCTATTGATTCTGATAGGATCTTACACTTAGATTGTTAGCTCTTTAGTAAATATGCGAAGTGACCTTCGCTCTGATACCACTTGTTGGCCCTATCAAGAACAGAATCACCTAGAGGGGGGTGAATAGGTGTCAAAGTTGAAAACTGAAATTTTCTAAGTTTTTCGGGAAACTTATATATCAGAGTCAAATTTCCTCAGAGTCAGAAGCGAGCTTACAGAAGTAGCTTCTGAGGGAAATTCTGCCTAAACACAGTTTGACTGTTTTCAGCAACAGAAGTTCTGAGTTTGAGAACTTCTGGACAGTCTTCTGAACAAAGACAATGATATTTAGAGAAAATCTGTTTCAGCACTAAATTATGAGCAAGTACACAGAAGCAATAATGACAAGTATAAGAGGGAGAAAGAAATTCAGGAGGTCCTGATTGAACAATTCGATTTATCCAAGTTCGCCACAGAAGTCCTGTGACTACGTCTTGTCCCCTGAGGTCGCAGCCTACAGAGATTTTATAAATCCACTATTCAGAACTTTTATGGCAAGTTCAGAAGCTCCTTTACATCAACAGAACTTAAGCTAATTTCTCACTTAGTTCTGACTAGCCTAAAAAGAGTTAAAGGATTTCCACCAGAACAACAACAACTCTGTTTTCTGGATTTCTCACCCAACTCTAATCTCAACTAGATTTCTCTCAAAATCTAACTAAATATCACAAGCGATATCAGTTTACAAGATTCCTATTATGAACTTGTTTTTCTTTACTCTCTTACTTAAAACTTAAAACTTAAACAAAGCTAAGTAAGATTGAGAATGGAAAGTGTGCTCTGTTTTCGCTTCAAACAGTGCGTTTAGCTTTTCGCTCGATTATCACGCGTAGTTGATGTGTTGGAGCTTGGCTACTATTTATAGTGAATGAGGATGACCGTTTGTGAATTTGAATCTTCAATAGAGATGACATCAGTTGTTGTAGCCGTTAATTTGTCAAGTCTTCAAACGGTCTTCAAACACTTTGATTCCGTTATCCTTGTTCTTTAACTAAATCCGGTAAGTGATTTAAAATCAAAGATGAGGTTGACTGGAATCATTCTTCAATTGGATCAACAAAGGGTAGACAAGGAAATTCTGGTTTCTCTTGAACAGACAAGCGCGCTCCATCAAAACAGCTTTTTGAACTTTTGGCGCCTTGCATTAAATGCACTTGTCAGAGCATTAAATGCTATCTAGAACCCGTGACTAAGCTTCTGATCAAATTGGTAGATGAACTTCTGATTGCAAAGAGCTTCTGGGAAGAGCTTTAACAGACTTCAACAGCTTCAGAGCGGAGCATCCAGCTTCTGATCATTGAGACACTGTCTTCAGCATTCAGACCTTCTGAGTCTTTTAAGTTTTAAGTAAGAGAGTGAAGAAACACAAGTTCATAATAGGAATCTTGTAAACTGATATCGTTTGTGATATTCAGTTAGATTTTGAGAGAAATCTAGTTAAGGTTTGAGTTGGGTGAGAATTCCAGAAAACAGGATTGTTGTTGTTCTGGTGGAAATCCTTTAACTCTTTCTATGCTAGAGAGAACTAAGTGAGAAATTAGCTTAAGTTTTGTTGATGTAAAGGAGCTTCTGAGCGTGCCATAAACGTTCTGAATAGTGGATTTAAAATCTCTGCTGACTGGGATCACAGGGGACAGGACGTAGTCACAGGACTTCTGTGGCGAATTTTCATAAATCGATATGTTCATCACGACCTCCTGGATCTCTTTCTCCCTTCCTTTAACTTGTTAATTTGCTTCTGTGTACTTGCTTTATATTTAGTGTTGAAACAGTTTTGCTCTTTATATTCACTATCTTTGTTCAAAAGACTGTCCAGAAGTTCTTCTAATACAGAACCTATGTTGCTTTAATGCAGTAAACTGCTAGAAGGCAAAATTTCCCTCAGAGGCTACATCAGTAAGCTTGCCTCTGACTCAGACGAAATTTGACTCTGAAAATTAAGTTTCCTTAAAAACTTGAAACTTTAGTTTTCCACTTAGACACATATTCACCCCCCTCTAGGTGATTCTGATCTTGTTAGGGCCAACACTAAATTGGGTGCCATTTAGTCACTATTTAAGGGTTCAATCTATTCCTTTTATTTTTGTAGACACTTGCTTTGAGTCCAAATGATGAGGAGATTCAACATCGTTTGTTCTGTGAAATACTGCGATTAGGGAGTTTAGATTTTTGCCTAGACCTAGAATTGATGGTTCTAAGAGAGGAATTTGGATGGTGGCTACTAGATTTGGGTATAATCATGAGATAAATGATTATAAATTGGTTAGGATTATGAATTTTAAATGTAGTTCAAATGAGTTAAAACTTTCTCGAATTTTCACTCTTCATCAGTCAATATATGTGTCCTAAGAATGTGATATATTGTTTTATAAGCCTTTTAAAGTATAGAAATCTGTTTGAGTATTTAACCTATCTAATGGTTAATGTTTCGGCATTATTTGAACTTTTTGTTTCAAGGTAACTTTTTCAATTGGCATAATGTTCTAATGTTAATTTCTTGAACTTGAGATAAAACGATGTAAGTGCATAAAATGTACAATTAAAATATACTTAGTGATCTGTGTTGTAAAAGTATGGTTCATCATTTAATGCTTCCATAATATGATTAAATTATTTCTATAGCTTTAATGTCATCTAACAATTAGTCCCCACTAGAAAGTGTTTCACTTGGATTTGTAGCTCTGGATGCATTGATTTATACTGGTTTATGATTGATGGTAAGTTTTCTTATGTTGAAATGTTTGTTTGCATGATTTGATGCCACTTCCAATGATAAAGGATGAGTGGTGTGATAGTGCAGGATCGGTTGAAGAAATTCAAGCCAAGTTGCTGAAGAGGTAGGAGACTGCAGCTAAGCGTGAAAGAGCACTGACATTTGCTTTGGCTCATGAGGTAAAAAATAACAACTCCCTTAATGTGCAAGAGCGGCAGTTTATGAGTTCACTGTTTACGCACTATTTTGCTTAAATGTATGTTGGATGTCATGAATTTTGACTTTAGTTTGGAAAATTATGTTTATGAATTCTAACAGTTAATTCTTGAAGAGAAGTTAGCAATTGGATTTGGAGGGGAAAATATGGAGTTGATTGATGAAGTAGTCAATAATCATGGATTTTGTTTTTTTTCCTAATTCCTTACTTGATGTTTTGAGCTTTAAAGATTTGATTCTTTTATCATAATAGGTCTTTTCAATCCAAATAATGGTTGCATCTATTGGACCAAAATTTAGTTGCCTTAACTATAAACACGTTGCTCTACATTCAATATGGTGTTGCTTTAGCTTACTAAAGGCAACGACATAATGTTGCTCTAAGATTGGACAAATTGCAAAGGTTTTCCTTGGTTCCATATGTCGTTGCTTTAGCCTTTTTTCAAGGTGTTGCAGTCGTTCACAAATATAGAGCAAAGACATAGAAATCGTTGCATTAGTTAACGTTTCGTTGCCATTGAGAGAAAAGGTAATGGACAAATTTCTAACGATCTGTTTTTTTGTAATATGTTGCCTTAGGCCTATTTTTGACCTATTGCAACTGTTTCTGGTGCCGAAAGCAACATATAGATAACGTTGCATTATGCAATCTATGGTGTAGTGAGCACACTACAAGAAAAATGGTCTATTGTGACGCTTGAAATTATGCTTTAACGACGGTTTTTGATGGGCTAAGTGTTTACCGACATTTCTATAAGCGTCACCACTTGTGTTGCTAAAAGTCATGTCGCCATTTTTGTAGCTACACGAAGTCGTTATGTCACTAAATTAGATTTAACAACACTTTTAATATAAGCTTCTCTTAAATTTGCAACGCTATTGTTCCTAAAATGTCGTAATGTTAATCCAAATATATACGTATTAGATTTCAAGAATGACGACATAATCATCATCTTTGTGACATTTAATTAACATATTGTCTCTAATTTAGTGACAGTTTTTTAATAAAAAGCATCCTACACTTTAAGACGCATAGTTATCTAAACGTCTTAATAAATAAATAAATATTGTAAACAATAAACAAATGAATTTGGATTGAATAGAACTCCATTGTATCTAAAGCCAATACACTTATGGTTTCTTTGCACTATACCCGAAGACTTCTACAAATTCAGAGACAATAAGAACAAATTAATTATCAAGTATCCATAATAAGAATAGAAAAATTAAAAACAGAACAATGTATTAATCAAAACTTCACACCATCTTAAGAATCAACACCATAGCACTGTCATGTAAAATTTCACAAAATATGAGTTTATGGGCATCATATCTTACTGTGTTTCCATGTCTTTGTTGGTACATAGACCTCAATCTTTATTGGTTCGCTCAATACTTGATGCCTAGATTGTTGTTTGGCACCAACCTGATTTCAATATCAACTAATAAATTGGTATAATCAAGAGTACCCCCATATTTAGATATGTGCCAATCCCAATTAGCTGTTCACACAACTGACCGTTTAAAAATGGAACTTACATAGAGAGTTGTTGTTCCCAAATCCTTAGCCAAAACATTCAACTTTGATCCCTTAACAAAAGCATCACCAGGGCATGGGACATCATAATCATCAACTAGTTCAATAATGCCATCCTCAATCCATGCAAGAACCCCCATGTAAGCATATTGAACTGAACATTTTTACAAATATAAAATTAACGAGAATGGTGCATATGTGAAAAGAGATCAAGTATATGAAGCACATACATAACAATATGAATTAAATATTCATCTCTCCCAGGATTGATTATGATAAGTTTACCTGATTCAAGCCCAATACTGGAAGGATCACATCCTGATAACGGTATCTGGATTACTAACAAGGCCAACTAAAAGACCATTTTCACGTGCCCATCTTACAAAAGGTTTTGAGTCTGCAGAGCTGGTATAAGGCGCAGATGAACCAAATGATGAATATATGCGCCTGAATATCTTCTCAAAATTCTCTTCAGCATAATCATATCCTAACTGACAAAAAAAAGAATCTATCTTAAAATGATACATTCATTCAACTCCAAAGAAACATATGGGACCGAAATCCAGTGAGTGTAACTGTCATGCAATCAAGTAACAACACATTCAGGAAAAAGTTGCTCTGCATCTTCTGAAATATATAGCATGATGACATAAAAGCTTACTCTTTTCTTAAGAAATAAGAAAACTGCAACTTTGTAAATTAAACTTGAATTTATTGGCAAGTGGCACATGTATAAATATATATTACATGAGAAAGATAACTTAAGAAGCAATGAAATACCTTGTCTGCACCAGGCCTTAAAATTGCATATATAGACATGGCAAGAAACTATCTAGGTTTTGGTCATGTTGCCAATATGCCTAATATTGTTGTCAGTATAAGCAATTTTAAAGCTTTTGGTCCATACGATTGTAATCAGGGCATGTGAGTCCAACTGATTTATCTTCGATACAATAGAAGTCACCAAGTTGACCTTTGTAAGCTATGAGCGTACCCGTGACATCCACAGTGATACACCGTAATTTTGACAGCAGAGATATTGCATCAATTACAACAGTTGGCAATAAACTCAAAGCATTTACTGGAAATCTTCAACTTGAGTATAATAATGAGTAATGGAATTAATTGCATTCTTGTGAATCAAAGACAAATAAAGCACCATAATGAGCTTTACTTACATATTGATAAATAAACAACGTTGGTGGCACATGCGGAGTTCAACGCGTCGGATCAGTTTAAAAATGCCTAAACCAATTGACCTAAGGGAACTCAACAACAAGCTCAGTATCTGGCTCAAGGGATAAGCATCTACACTCATAGGCAAAAACACTAGATGGTAATTGAGTTTGCTAGGAACAAGCATAACTCCAATTTGTAACTACATCAACTAAGTATAGACATAGTTGAGTTAGTATTCAACCTATATTAAGCATACATGATTAATAAACCAATTTGCAACTACATCAACTAAGGAAGTAAACAATCAAACAATGCACATCTAAAACATGCATGTTACTTGTCAATTCCCTTTCCTACTTTGTAGCAGCAGCTGGAAGTTAATTATCATCATAGCAAGTAGCTCATTGTTTTCATGTTTGATAAGAGATTGATGCATATATTTATGTACACATCTTAACCAAAAGTAGCACAATCAAATTTAACAAACATAAAACAGTCTCAGCAGCCAACCTGAAGTTAAGCCAAAGAGCATTTTAAAACTGAAATGCAGTTGAAAATCAGTCCGCAGCTCTCACTAGTTATCTTATTTGTAGCTTTTAACGCCCATTCTTCATTTCTTTTATGCTTATTCAACGCAGATTCCGGCACTGCTTCAAATCCCCAAATTTTTATAAACCTAAATTTTAGACCAATTTCACTCAAGTTCTAGTACAATAGAAAAAATCAACCACTCAAACGATAATAATTATGGTAAAGCGTTCAAATCCATGTAAATGTTGAAGAAAATACCTGACCACTGAAGATGAAACCCCCAGCCAGATCTTGGTCTACCTGAAATCCTACACTCATATCTCTGTACTTGACTTGACCGGTTCTCATTCTCTCGTTATCATCAATCACAATTGCCTCCCCTCAGATCTGCCTCACTTTTCACAGCAAAAGAAAGAAATTGAAGTGTCAATATAACATTACCACCGGAGAACAAATTCTAGGACGGATGAAGATGAAGAGGAGAGGAGCATTGAAAGAGAGAAGATGCCAATTTAAGGGAACAAATTTCGAACTAATTAGATTACAAGGTCTTGTGGAAGAGAAACGTTGTATTGGAGATGAGAAAGAGAATGAAAAGAACTATCGATTAGAAGAGAGAGGAGAAAGAAATTTATTACATTTAATGAGGAGAGAGAGGAGAGGTTACCTTTTACTTGGTAACCTGCTGATGTGGAGGTTGAGGAACTTGCTACAGCAGGTTTCCAGGTAAAAATTGATTGCCTCCATATATGGACTAAATCCATTGTAGAAGCCCCCTTGGGATTTATATGTGACATTCACTTTGTTGGTTATAAAACTATAATTTGTCTCCTTTCAATTAGAATTATACACTTTTATTTGTTTATTTCTAATTAGACTAATTCAAATTAAGTTTCTATTTCAATAATTTCATGAATTTAATTAGGGTTTAGGGTTTGAAAAAGTAAGAGTTTGTGGTTTAGGGTTTAGAAAGGCAGGGTTAAGGTTTATGATTTAGTAAAATGATAAGCAAGTAAATAAGGGTCCAAATTAACTCCAACGTTTTTGTAGAAGCATTAATTTGACCCCTAAACTATCAAATTGATATTTGTAATTAAATAGACTCTAAAGTTAAAAAGTACAAAATACACTCAATATGAACAAGGGCAGAGCCATAAAGGGTCAGCTGACCCTCCATCCGACTGAAAAATCTCATGGAGCAGTATGATATATGAAACTAATTAGTACTATTAATTTGGTTTGTCAGTGATCGTCGTGTTACATTAAACTAAATAGTATGAAAAGTGTCGTCACATTATCCGTTAATTAACAAATTAAATTAAATTTACAATAATGAAAATTAAATTAAGAAAAACGAAATTATATTTTGGAAATTAATTTAGAGTAATTAACGAGACGGCTAATATAAACTAGTAAATAAAGAAACATAGAAACTAAAACAAAACTAATTGTGATAATTAAAATACATAAGAAATACTTCGGCTTTTTGGAATTGGGCTTTCTATGCCAATCCATTTGAAATGTACCTTTTGATCTGACCAACAGTTAAGATGAATGGACTCCTTAATAACCCTAAATATATAAACTCTCATGTTGGCTAAAACTCACTCATTCTTTGTTATCCATCCAAGCCGCCTCCACTTCCTCTCTCTTCTCAAATCGTTTCTTAATAACCCTAACGGGGCGTTAGGCAAATATTTGGGATGAGATGAGATGAGCTTGGACCCAAATTTGAGATGGAAAAAATTGAGATGAGATTAGTTTTTTAAGTTGAGCTTAGTAAGACCTTGTTTGTTCGGAGGGTTAGTGGGATTAGGTGAGATTAGAAAAAGATGGAAATGTCAAAATTACGCTTCAATTTAGATTAAATGTCAATATAATATTAACCACTCATTCCCTTTTCATATTATTCCACATCGTGATTCTTCCACAATCGAATGAGTTTCCGACATCATTCCATCATCTCCGACGTCCTCCATTATCGCCAGCGTCCTCCATCATCTCCGGCAAACTCCAATTTCTCCGGCTCCTCTATTTTCTCCAACGGTCCTCCATTATCTCCAGCGGTCTTCCATTTTTTTCGGCATCCTCCATTTTCAAAATACAATTGAATGGGATTGCATGAATTTATGGAGACAACATTGCATTCATCGCACTGATCGCATTTTGAAAAAACGATTGGACATCAAAACTGAAACAGAACAGCTTCTGGTCGCACCAGTCGCATTTTGAAAAAACGATTGGACCTCTAAACTGAAACATAACAGCTTCTGGTCGCACTGGTCGCATTTTGAAAAAACGATAAGAGCACAAAACTGAACATAACAGCTTTTGATCAAACCGGTCGCGTTTAAGAAAAACGATTGGACCTCAAAGGCGGAACAAAAATGCCTTTGATCGCACTTTAAAAAAAACGATTCGACCTCAACACTGGAACAGAAATGCCCTTGATTGCACAGATCGCATTTCCGAAAAACGATTGGATTCCTTAAGTGGAGACATAAATACCCTTGATCGCACGGACCGCATTTCAAAAAAGCGATTAGGTTCCTTAACTGAAACATAATTGCATTTTGATCGCACTGTTCGCATTTGAGAAAATCGATTGCATTTATCAGCAAAAGTTGCACATCTTTAAGTTCACTTGATGGACATGGATGAAAAATGTAGAATAAAATGTTAAATTTGGATTGAATGGAGCCCCAAATAACACCTAAATTTAATGCTCAAATTTTGGACATTGCAAGTTAACACTAGCATTTATTCAAGCAACAACACATAGAAGTAATTAAGTGCATAAATTTTTTATCCTTAAGTTAATTATTTGCTTGAAACATGAGTCTCTTGTATAAACACTAAGTTATGGCAGCTGCAATTCAATTCAAATTCCAACAAGTGAAGAATTGGATGTGGTAAAAGGGGAATATTGAATCATCTAGCTTCAATTCGAAGCTGCATTTTACATAGCATCCGTTAACCGAAACGTAATGCTCCATAAACACCTACTACACATAACAAAAATAAGCAAAGAAGCAAACTTCATCAATTTCCGAAACAGTGATCGAAGATAGATAACATTTCATTCTAGTTCACAAACTAAGTCAAAATAGCAACACTGTTATTCCTATCATTTACTTTAGACTTATTTGCAACAATCCATTCGTCTAAGTAGTCTCATACTCAACAAAACATTAACAATGACATTTACACATCCTAACAATCACCATTGTAAAACAAGTTCAAACTTGTGAATCACCAATACACTCAATTAGAAGTTACATTTCACATATAGTATCCGTTAATTGAAATGTTACACTCCATAAACTACTACACATAACAAAAACATCAAGGAAAACTTTATCAATTTCCAAAACAAATCATCGAAGATAAATAAACAAGAACATGAGGTATCTTCAACACGAACATCAAAGAAACGAAGGCAAATAAAAAATTGTATTTAGCTTGGAATCTACAGGCACGCACAACCCAAAAAGATGTACAGAAGGAATTTTTTACCTAAAACTGAAGTGTGTTAGGGTTCAGATATAAAGAAGTTTAAATTGGGTGCCGGAAGGATTTTCGGTAGGGATAAATTGGGTTGTGCCGATGTGGGGAGGGAGGATGGATTTAGATTTTTGGTATTTCCGGTGGAAATGAAGGCGGTTAACAAATAGAGGGAAGACGGTTTACAAATAGAGGAACGATTATGAAAGTATAGTAGTGTTGGAGGTCGGCAACGAAAGTTTGACGGCAATTGACGGGAAGAAGAAGGAGAAATTAACATAAATAAAAGAAGAAGGATAAATTAATTACCTTGCTTGAAGCAAAAGAAGAACGAGAAGCACTACCCAAAGAACGAAAGACCACGGGAGGAGCTTCTTATCCGGCCGGAATCGCCAAAGTCGCCGGTGAAGTGGAAGAACGGTGAGGGGTGAAAAGGTGGGAAGAAATGTCTAGAGGGGGAATGAGGAAGGAGATGAAGGATAGGTTATATTGGATGAGGGACAAGGGTGGTATTTTTAATAATGAAGGAGTGCTACTTAGTCATTTCCCCAATCATCTTCCTCTCATCTTATCCCTCAAACCTAATAACACCCCCCCTGGTATTAGTTTTGGAGATTGGAGGAGATTAGCTCTCCAAGCTCACCTCTCCATCCCCCAAACAAACAAGGCCTTAGGTGAGATTAACTTTTAATTTAGTCTCAAGCTCACTAATCTCACCTAAGCCCTCCAAACAAACGCCCCGTAAACGTCTGCCGTTCGTTCATGTCCGTTGTTAGTTGCGGCAGTGACTCCTCTCGATGTCTTCTCCCACCGATCAAACGCTTCCTTTAGCAGTGCTTGCGGTGGTTCTTTTTTGACAAAGCAAAGGTGAACCGACAGTCCATGATCGCAATTTCTCAAGTTTTACATCTTGACTACGGCTGGATCGCTGGAGAATGAGGAATAGAGGCGAACGATCGAGGATTTGATGGTGGCGATGAAACAGTTAGGGAATAGAGGAAGGAGCATTCAGGGTGGCTCAGAATCCTCTTTCGATGGTAAGTACAGTGGTGCTCTCAGTTTCTCTTGCTTGTTCACCGCTTCGGATCAGTGAACATCAAGAATCAGTGAACGTTATTTCTCTCCATTAAGAATCAGTGAGGTTTCATTAAGCTTATGTGTAGTAAATATGCAGAAACTAAATGGTAATGTTTGTATAATTGTGTGTAGATTCTGGTCAAATCACATTGTTAATGTGCTTTTAGTGCGATTTAATCCAAAAATTGTAGATTTTAGATGTATAATTCGGTGTTCTCTGACTTACATGTGTACTCATGTGTGTTAAAAACATCTTCATCAGTTAATATGTGCTTTATAAAATCTCTTCTATTATTTTATAGTTATAGGAAACCACAATTGTCATTAAGCACAATTTGTATCTGAATACTGTGTTGGCCCTATCAAAAACAGAATCACCTAGAGGGGGGTGAATAGGTGTCAAAGTTGAAAACTGAGAATTTCTAAGTTTTTCGGGAAACTTAATTTTCAGGGTCAAATTTCCTCAGAGTCAGAAGCAAGCTTACAGAAGTTGCTTATGAGGGAAATTCTCCCTAAACACAGTTTAGACTGTTTTCAGCAACAGAAGTTCTGATTTGAGAACTTCTGGACAGTCTTCTGAACAAAGACAATGATATTTAGAGAAAATCTGTTTCAGCACTAAATATAAGCAAGTACACAGAAGCAAAAATAACAAGTATAAGAGGGAGAAAGAAGTTCAGGAGATCCTGATTGAAAAATTCGATTTATCCAAGTTCGCCACAGAAGTCCTGTGACTACGTCTTGTCCCCTGAGGTCGCAGCCTTCAGAGATTTTATAAATCCACTATTCAGAACTTTTATGGCAAGTTCAGAAGCTCCTTTACATCAACAGAACATAAGCTAATTTCTCACTTAGTTCTGACTAGCCTAAAAAGAGTTAAAGGATTTCCACCAGAACAACAATACTCTGTTTTCTAGATTTCTCACCCAACTCTAATCTCAACTAGATTTCTCTCTTTAAATCTAACTGAATATCACACACGATATCAGTTTACAAGATTCCTATTATGAACTTGTTTTTCTTCACTCTCTCACTTAAACTTAAGCTATGCTAAGAAAGATTGAGAATGGAAAATGATGCTCTGTTTTTCTTGTTGAAACAGTGCGTTGAGATTTTGCTCGATTATCACGCGTACATGATGTAGTGGAGCTTGGCTACTATTTATAGTGAATGAGGATGACCGTTGGGAAGTTTGAATCTTCAACAGAGATGACATCAGTTGTAGTAGCCGTTAACTTGTCAAGTCTTCAAACGGTCTTCAAACACTTTGATTCCGTTATCCTTGTTCTTTAAACAAATCCGGTAAGTGATTTGAAATTGAAGATAAGGTTGACCGGAAACGTTCCTCAATAAGATCAACAAAGGATAGACAAGGAATTTCTGGTTTCACTTTGAGTAGACAGGCGCGCTCCATCAAAACAGCTTTTTGAACTTTTGGCGCCTTGCATTAAATGCACTTGTCAGAGCATTAAATGCTATCCAGAACCCGTGACTAAGCTTCTGATCAAATTGGTAGATGAACTTCTGATTGCAATGGACCTCTGAGGAGAGCTTCAACAAACTTCAATAGCTTCAGAGCGGAGCATCGAGCTTCTGAATTAATGAAACTCTGTCTTCAGCAATCGAGACTTCTGAGTACTTCAGGCAATCTAGAAATTCTTCATTCAGCACCTGCTGAGTAACTTACACATAGACTAAGTAGAAAAATATTAGTCAACAATAAACTATGTGTAAGAGAATGTTAAGTTTTCATCTTCTGAAACGTTTGGACATAATCAAAACACTTAGGGTTCATCATTCTCCCCCATTTTGGTTATGGAAAAACCGTGGTCAGAAGGTAAAAGAAAATGTAAGTTTTAGAAAATAACTTCCTGATACATATGTTTCATAACTTTTGAGTAAATTAACTTCCCCATTTTAGTGTAAATGGTGAACTTCAGCAATCTGTTTAAAACTTAAAAAAAATGGTTTAAGATCAAGTTGTTAGTTTTTAGTGAAGTATAATTTACTAAGTCAAAAAGAAACATAAGTAAAGTAAGTAATCAGAGACATAAGAGAGTATAAGAAAGATTCAGTGAATAAAATCATCAGAAGAAACAACAAACAAGATAATCATCAGAAGATAAGATAAAGTCCTAAGACAACACTACCCAACCCATAACCTAGCTAAGAAGCTTAAGTCCTAATGAGATTACAAGTTCCTAGATTTCTTCTGAGGAGGAGGAACACCACTAGATCCTTCAGCAGCACTCGTTCTCTTCATCGTCTGACCACTCTGCTGAGCAGACTTCTCCCTCGTTTGACCAGAACCAACAGGAATACCCAAAGCCCTTTGAGAGTCCAATTTTTGCTGAACTTTCAGTGTAGTTTGATATTGCTGAGAAGTAGGTCTTACAGAGTTGACCAAATCCATACGCTTTCTGAAATCAGCATCAATGGTGCGCAAGTGGTCATAAGTCTGTCCAGACAAAGGTTGTTGCATGTGAACATCTTCCAGAAGAAGCTTGATCAACCGATTGTTAGCATACACAGCAGCAGTGAGATGCTCATTCTGAATATAAGTCTGTCCTCGAACAAACCTATAGCAATTGTGAAGAGCCTTGTCTTGTTCACGTGCTTGAGTGTGCATAACCTTCAGAAGTTCAGTGAGCTCAGCAATCTGGGCGCTCTGAGCAGTCACAGCAGACTCAATGCTAGAGAGATGTCATACACAATCTTTGCAGCCCCTGAAGATGATGAACCTTGAGCAGAAGATTTCACTTCTCTCAGAATGTGGTTGGCAGTACTTTGCAGGTCATCAATCTTACTTGGGAGCATCTTCTCATGAGCCTCATAATGCTCGTTTGCTTCCTTGACTTTTGTGAGCACTGGTTTTTGAACCCGATGATGAAAGCAAACTATGAGCTCCTCGTTGCGCCAGCTGCTCAAATACCGATGCTCGTCGTAGAACGGATGACCTTTTCGGGACCATAACCTCTTCCGCCCGCTCCTCGAGACCATGAGTGTGGCACCTTCATGCTTATGAGAAAATCCTTGATCATAAAAGAATATACGGTCACAAGCACTATTCATCAGGGACCGTACGGTCACAACACTGTTGGTTGAGACCGTACGGTCACCTATCCTTGACCATACGGTCACTGCCACGTGGCAGATAACGACCCATTCCTTATCTGCCACGTGGCTGGGCGGTCCAATGAGAAAGTGACACGTGTACAAACTTCCAAACGACATTGGCCGGGTGTCGGGTAACGTCCGGCTCAGATCCGAATTCAGATCTGAGACGGGCGAAGCCAGTGACCGTACGGTCACTAAACAGTGACCATATGGTCACAAGGAAACCTATAAATACCCTACGGATTTCTCATTCAAAACATCAACAAAAAATCATCAAACACTCATTTTCCTTCCTCTCTAGCTCGTTCTAAAGCAATTCTTGACCCGATAAAAGTTGCCTCTGATAAAGTTGCCTCATTGAGTTGCCTAAGGTTGCCTCTGATATAAGAAAGAATTGCTAGAGTTCGAGCCTGAGAGTACTTTCTTCAAATATTCTCAGAAAAGGTCTTCCTGACCACCAAAAACACTACCCCTATTATCAAAAGTTTCCAATCCAGGCATCACTCGCAGTCTCGCTAGGGTCTGTTGGCCCTAACAAGAACAGAATCACCTAGAGAGGGGTGAATAGGTGTCAAAGTTGAAAACTGAAAATTTCTAAGTTTTTCGAGAAACTTAATTTTCAAAGTCAAATTTCCTCAAAGTCAGAAGCAAGCTTACAGAAGTTGCTTTTGAGGGAAATTCTGCCTAAACACAGTTAGACTGTTTTCAGCAACAGAAGTTCTGATTTGAGAACTTCTGGACAGTCTTCTGAACAAAGACAATGATACTTTAGAGAAAATCTGTTTCAGCACTAAATACAAGCAAGTACACAGAAGCAAAAATAACAAGTATAAGAGGGAGAAAGAAGTTCAGGAGATCCTGATTGAACAATTCGATTTATCCAAGTTCGCCACAGAAGTCCTGTGACTACGTCTTGTACCCTGAGGTCGCAGGCTGCAGAGATTTTATAAATCCACTATTCCGAACTTTTATGGCAAGTTCAGAAGCTCCTTTACATCAACAGAACTTAAGCTAATTTCTCACTTAGTTCTAACTAGCCTAAAAAGAGTTAAAGGATTTCCACCAGAACAACAGCACTCTGTTTTCTGGATTTCTCACCCAACTCTAATCTCAACTAGATTTCTCTCTTTAAATCTAACTGAATATCACAAACGATATCAGTTTACAAGATTCCTATTATGAACTTGTTTTTCTTCACTCTGTCACTAAAACTTAAGCTATGCTAAGAAAGTTTGAGAATGGAAAAAGAATGCTCTGTTTTACTTGTTAAAACAGTGCGTTGAGATTTTGCTCGATGATCACGCGTTGTTGATGCTTTGGAGCTTGACTACTATTTATAGTGAATGAGGGTGACCGTTGGTGAATTTGAATCTTCAATAGAGATGACATCAGTTGTTGTAGCCGTTAATTTGTCAAGTCTTCAAACGGTCTTCAAACACTTTGATTCTGTTATCCTTGTTCTTTAACTAAATCCGGTAAGTGATTTGAAATCAAAGATGAGGTTGACTGGAATCATTCTTCAATTGGATCAACAAAGGGTAGACAAGGAAATTCTGGTTTCTCTTGAACAGACAAGCGCGCTCCATTAAAAAAGCTTTTTGAACTTTTGGCGCCTTGCATTAAATGCACTTGTCAGAGCATTAAATGCTTATCCAGAACCCGTGACTAAGCTTCTGAAGCTAATTTCTAGTTGTCTAGACTTCTGATCAAATTGGCAAAACTTCTGATTGCAAAGAACCTCGGAGGAGAGCATTAGCAGACTTCGGCTTCTGAATTATTGAAACTCTGACTGTAGCAAACGGATCTTCTGAGTCCTTTAGGCAATCTAGAAATAATTCATTCAGCACCTGCTGAGTATCTTACACATAGACTAAGTAGAAAAATATTAGTCAACAATAAACTATATGTAAGAGAACATTAAGTTTTCATCTTCTGAAACGTTTGGACATAATCAAAATACTTAGGGTTCATAAGGGTCGATTAAGTCCTGTTCCCAGTTACCACGCCGGAGAACGCACACGCAATTCCGGCTCCCTGAGGTTCCTCTCAGAAAAGGTCTCCGTTCTTCAACGAGCATCAGTCCGCGAGCAATCACTGGCACGCGACGAGGGTAAGCTTCTGAGGGTTTAGTACCGTGTCACCCAGCGGTTTACCGCACAAATATTTGCGCATTTATTTATTCTGATGTGAGAACCATAAATATGAAGATAACAAGCTGTTAGGTTGCATTAAAAGATCCTCTGGGTTCTGGAATGTCGGAATTAATAAGTTGTATCCATGAACGTATATAGAATCTCTGGTTTTCAAAACAATCGGTACAAACACCGGTTCGTACATTTTCCCGGTCGGCCGGGTGGCGACTCTAGTCAAAGAAGGCTAAAGCCGCTATGAGCGACCACTTTCGCTCACAGTGGCGACTCTGCTGGGGATCAAAAATATATCCTACTATTATAAATTAACTTCAACGTACGATTTCTCTTGAAGTTGATTTATTAATAGAAGGATGTAGGTTTGGTTTTCACTAATTTTGTAAAATTATTTCTCAAGATATTTTATAAAAATGAAAATGGGATACAACCGAAGCGTTCTGACAGTCTAGTTCTGTACAACAGAGTTATTGCTTTCTCATACTGCATAAAACAAAATCCCGAATGATCAACGTGTGTTATGGGTCGTGCTCACTGTCGTTTCCTTTAAGGGACGCATGGGTCGATCTGTAACACCACCCACCGCCTTGTACCGTCGACACGCTGCTCAAAACCCTTAAATGGGGAGGCGCTAGGTATATCTTGCCGTGGGAACCCTTTTGTACTATCAAACGAGACCGAAGCCTTATATAGTCAGCCTAGATATCTCCACTAGGAACTACCCCCAAACATCTTTTAAAATTACGTCTGTTGAGAGCGTTTCGACATTGAAAGGAAAAATGTCGGAAAAACCCACCTAGGACAGAGACGTACCGCGCGAAGAATGAGAGGGAGTGACGACTTTAAGTGTGGACTTCTTGTTTGATGGATTGATCATGCATAAAAAGACATATAGAAGGTCCAAACTCCGTTGTCTGAACATTCCTCTGATTCAAAAGACACTCTGTCACGATCCCGCAAATAACATTGTCACAAATGCCCACTCCGAATAGGGAAAAGGTTGCAAGGATCGAAACAGAGTACCATACGAATCAAAGGAACGTCCGGACCAGTGAATTAGGCTAAAAGAGAGAAGCGAAAGGACGACCCATGGATGAGATGAAAATCCCATAAAACGAGCCATGATGCGATCTTTCGTGTCTACACGAGCCAAAGACCCCGCTCAAGGATGTCACCTCCACCATTATGCATCCATGAGGTAACACCTTTGAACGGAGTCCCACAACCCAAAGCGGAAAAAAGGGTTAATAGGGCCACGCATGCATACATGCACGGGCCAAGGATAACGGGAAACTCACACCGATTTTCCCGTATAAAGCGACTATGGACAAGGGCAAACCGAAGGTTGGTCAGGGCAGACCTAATCACGGAGCCCGAGGAAGTATTAATTGAAGACGCGTCCGATTCAGAAGAAGAGATGACAGAACCAAATGGAGCCCCCTACGCCGCTACTGAGATTGCCAAAGCGCTGGTAGCCATGCTCCAATCCCCCGAATACCAAATGATGATGGACTTGGCCATTGAGAAAGGATGTCAGAAGGTCCTGGCTAGACACTTGGAAAGCAGAGAGAAGCCTGAGTCCGAATCGGGAGGATCTCATGGGACGGAAAAGCCAAAAGACCCGAACGATTCAGAAGGGAAGTTGGACTACATCATGGGACACCTGGAAAGTAAGGCTGGGAGCATCGCTACCCCGACCAGCAAAACATTGGCGTCCTATCTGAGGCCCAACGGGCAAGGTCTTCCCCCAGGGTTTGTGTTGGAACCTGATCAACGATCAGAGTCGCGCAGCGGAAGCGAGAAAAAGACGATTTTAAAATCATTGATCAGATTACACTTGATCTTTATCATTGATTCAATGTTATTAGTTTAATTAACGTGATTACTACATTAGTCACTCACATGGAATCCCTCTGAGAGAGATGGACGAACCGCACGATCGGAGGTTCCGCCAAAATCACGTGCACGACACCTACAGTGAACAGGTACTCGCAAAAGGCACGAAGAACGATGAACAGAGACTCCGGGATCACTCTAGGGAGTTCGGCCGGCCACTTGCAGTAGAGGGGATTAGGGTTTCGATTTTCTGTGTCAGAAAAACTAGGGTTTCAATCGATTAGGATTAATTTATAGTATGTCGACTAATTACAGTTTCAGTACCTGCATTAACTTAATTAATCTGATTGTACCACAATAGAATACAATAGATTCAATTAACATCAATTAGGTTATAATTAATCACATACTAACCCCTAAAGAAAATCTAATTAATCAATCGCTTAATAAATTAACCCGATTGAATAATTAATCCCTCCATGCAATCAATTAACTTGTTCCAATCAGAACAATTAATCAATTAACATTATTAGTTAACAACTAATAATAAGTTCATCACAAATACACTACATGTATTAGTTCTCCGAGTACAAGTCTCAGTGTCTAGTGTGCACGATCCTGTGGGCCATAATCAATTAGCTCAATGACTGATAGAGAGTTGCCTAGACCATATCAGTCACCAATTGATTACAGTGTTAGTCCATCTCCTATAGATAGATACCCTGTAGTATTCTCTAATATCTCTTACCATGCATATCGATATATCAAGCATGAGGCATGGTGGATGTCATCCTCTAAAGCTTGAGATATTTCTCGATCTAGAGTTAACTGAAGAACAGATAAGTAACCAGCTTATCTGAGTGTGGCCACACATTTCTCAGTTCAACTCATCGAGTGGCCTAATGATATCATCTCACTTATGGAGTGAGTGGTAATCCCTTCACTTCAACTATCAGTATTAATCAGTTCACTGACTAGACCAATCATACCCGTATTTGGCATCCTTTTACAGACCTGTTAGGCGTATGTCAAATCTAGTCAGATTCCTCATTCAATACTATATTGAAATCAGGTCGACAGATAAAAGAGATCTACATTTATAGAAGGGCAATGACACTCCCACCATGTGCCTTCTAAAGTGGATCGACCAAGTCCCGTATTGGTCATACGTACCTACAAACATATCCTGTACACGTGTACATATCCTGTTCGTAAAAGCTTTACGTTCTATTCATTCCCATGAGTAGAACTAGCTTCTGGTAATTTATGATATACAATCAATGGATACTTCATACAGAGCATATAATACAAGATATATTGACTGAATGAATTAATGCCTTTTATTCCATAAAACAAATGTATAGTACAATCAACAAAAGTACAATACATCAACAAATAACTATGCCTAGAACTAGGGCACACCAACAATCTCCCACTTGACCTAGGTCCAAGCAGGCATAGCCCTAATCCCTATAGATCTAGCATGAGCATTGTTCTTGCGTTCAGCAAGAGCCTTTGTCATCGGATCAGCAACATTGTTATCTGTATCAACTCTCTGTAGTCTAACATCACCTCTTTGGATAATCTCCCGAATAAGGTGAAACTTCCTGAGTACATGCTGGTTCTTCTTTGTAGACTGGGGCTCCTTAGCTTGTATCATGGCCCCATTGTTGTCACAGAAGAGCACAACTGAATCCTGGATAGAAGGTACTACTCCAAGATCAGAAATGAACTTCCTCATCCAGACCGCTTCCTTAGAAGCCTCACAAGCAGCAATGTACTCAGCTTCTGCTGTAGAATCTGCAACAGTTGGCTGTTTAGTGGACTTCCAACTAATGGCACCGCCATTCAAGAGGAACACAAAACCAGATTGCGATTGTTGTTCGTCTTGATCAGTCTGGAATCCTGAGTCAGTGTAACTGGACACAGCCAACTCATCATCGCCACCATAAACCAAGAAAAGATCTCTAGTACGTCTCAAGTACTTTAGAATTGCCTTGACTGCCTTCCAGTGTTTCTCACCGAAACAAGACTGGAAACGACTAGTCATACTGAGGGCAAAAGCAACATCAGGCCTAGTACATAGCATAGCATACATAATCGACCCTATAGCAGAAGCATAAGGGTACTTGGAGACCTTGCGCCTCTCCTTCTCAGTCTTAGGACTGTGTTCCTTCTTAGACAGTTTCAAACCATGTGCCATAGGGATGAATCCCTTCTTGGAGTTGGACATGTTGAACCTCTTAAGGATTTTGTCTATGTACTTTGCCTGAGAAAGCCCCAGCAGGCGTTTTGCCCTATCTCTGTGGATTCTGATCCCCAAGATAGTCTCAGCCTCCCCAAGGTCCTTCATTGCAAAACATTTGTTCAGCCACTGCTTTGTGGCTTGCAGCTCTGAAATGTTTCCTCCTATCAATAGAATGTCATCGACATAGAGCACTAGGAAAGTGTCCGAGCTCCCACTATTCTTACGATACACACAGGGCTCATCGAGGTTCTGAATGAATCCAAATTCCTTTATGGATTCATTGAACTTCTTGTTCCAAGACCTAGATGCTTGCTTAAGTCCATAAATGGACTTTTGAAGCTTGCATATTCGGTTAGGATATTCAGGATTCACAAAACCTTCAGGTTGAGCCATATAGACATCCTCCTCTAGCTCTCCATTCAAGAAAGCGGTCTTGACATCCATTTGCCATATCTCATAGTCGTACCATGCCGCTATAGCAAGTAATATCCTTATGGATTTGAGCATAGCTACTGGTGAGAAGGTTTCATCATAATCAATTCCATGAATTTGCCTGAATCCCTTCGCTACCAGTCGCCCCTTGAAGGTGTTGTCAGCTTTCAGCTTGTAAAGCCACATGCTCTCCACAACTTTGACTCCAGGGTGAGGATCAACCAAAACCCAGACCTCATTGTCATACATAGATTGCATTTCAGACTCCATGGCTCCACGCCATTGAACTGATTGTGGCCCTTCAATAGCCTCCTTGTAGGACTTAGGGTCATCTTGTTCCACAACCATGACCTCATCGTCTTGGGTGACCAGGTATCCATACCTCTCAGGCCCTTGACGTGACCTACCAGACCTTCTAGGTTCCCGTACAATATGTTCTACCTGTTCATCAACCTGAACATCAGGAACAATTGTCTCAGCTTCCTCAGCAGTTGCTGCAGGAGTTTGTGGTTCTTGAACTTCTCCAAGCTCAATACTGCTCCCACTGTCTTTCTTGGAAATAAATTCCTTTTCCAAAAAGACTCCAGTTCGAGCAACAAAAACTTTGTTCTCTAATGGATTGTAGAAATAGTAACCCTTAGTTTCCTTAGGGTAACCTACAAACTGGCATTTGACAGTTCTGGACTCTAGTTTGCTACTAATCAATTTCTTGACATGAGCATCACAGCCCCAGATCTTCATAAAGGACACACAGGGTTTCCTGCCCTTCCATAGCTCGTATGGTGTTCCCTTAACTGCCTTGCTGGGTGTATTGTTTAGAATGTAAGCAGCAGTCTCTAAAGCATATCCCCAAAAGGATACAGGGAGATTAGCCTGACTCATCATTGAGCGGACCATGTCTAACAAGGTCCTGTTTCTCCTCTCTGAAACCCCATTCCATTGAGGTGTACCAGGAGGAGTAAGTTGGGATACTATCCCACACTCACTCAAGAATTCGTCAAACTCTTGGCTCAGATACTCACCCCCTCTGTCAGACCGGAGTGCTTTAATCTTCTTACCAAGCTGGTTTTCAACTTCATTCTTAAAATCTTTGAACTTTTGAAGTGTCTCAGATTTGTGTCTCATCAAATACACATAGCCGAAACGGCTATAGTCATCTGTGAAAGTAATGAAATATAGAAAACCGTGTCTAGCTTGTGTGCTCATTGGTCCACATACATCAGAATGTATAAGCCCCAATAGCTCAGTTGATCTTTCACCAGTCTTCTTGAAAGGTGCTTTTGTCATCTTGCCACGTAAACAAGATTCACAAGTATCTAGAGCCTGAAGATCAAAAGATCCTAAAATTCCACTTGAGTGGAGCTCAGCGATACGTCTCTCATTTATGTGCCCAAGACGGCAATGCCAGACATATGTAGGATTATTATAATCACTTATTTTAATCCTTTTATTTACATTGTATACATGAGATTGATTTGATAAATCTAAGACATACAACCCGTTCTGAAGAACGCCTGTTCCATATAAAATATTACCACATAAGATACTAAAAGTTCCATGCATAATATTAAAAGAAAATCCCAAATCATCCAAACAAGAAACTGAAATAATATTCCTGCGCATTGCAGGTACATGGTAACAATTTCTCAAAATGAGTTCTAGCCTAGTGGGCAAACACAAGTAATAATCTCCTACATCTAATGCATGCACCCTGGCACCATTTCCGACGCGGAGATCCACATCACCTGAACTCAAGCTCCTCCTATTTCTGAGCCCCTGCACATTTGAACAAATGTGAGAACCACATCCTGTGTCTAAAACCCAAGATGAAGAAATAGTAAGGTTAATCTCAACAACATAAATACCTGAAGATCCAGCAGCCTGCTTGTTCTTCACATTTCCCCTTAGCTTAGGACATGCACTCTTCCAGTGCCCCTTCTCACCACACTCGTGGCATAGGTCTAATGGGTTTGGCTTGAAGGCTTTCTTCTTGCCTTTGCCAACGGGCTTCCTACCCTTGTTCTTGAACACATTTTTGTTCTTGGGCCCATTAGCCTTACCACTGCTCACCACATTCACCTCCACCTTCCTGCCCTTAGTCATAGTCTGCTCAGCCTGTTTTAGCAGGCCATGCAACTCCATGACTGTTCTATCCTGACCCTGCATGTTGTAGTTCAGAATAAATGAGTCAAAGGAAGGAGGGAGTGAACTGAGGATCATGTCCACTGCAGTAGTCTCCAACACAGCTGAGTTGAGACTTGCCAACCTGTCAATAAAGCCCTTCATCTTTAGCACATGTGCGCTAACAGAAGTCCCAGGTTGCATTACAGTGTTGCTCAATGCTTTGGTGGTCAAGTACCTCTCCTGACGAGCCTGATCTTCGAACATAGTTCTCAGATTGGTCATCATTTGACGGGCCCCCTGATCCATGAACTGCTTTTGAAGTTCAGCAGTCATTGTACCAAGCATTATACATGCCACCTCCCTGTCGTCCTTCACATGCTTTTCATAAGCTTGTGTGACAGCAGCAGTGGCACGTGCAGCAGGAGCATCAGGAATAGGAGTAGTCAGTACATACTCCCTAGCCTCGTGCCTTAGGACGATTTGCACCGCCCTAGCCCAATCTAGGAAGTTAGTCCCCGTCAACTTCTCCTTTTCCAAAAGTGGTTTGAGAGGATTGTTTGTTGCCATCTCTTTTCTTTGTCAAGTTTAAGTAATTAATAGATTCTGCAGAAAGAGAGAGAGAATTAGAATAAGGACTTTAATGTCAATAAGCAAATTAATATCTGTTAAATTAATTTCTTTTGGTGATTATATTGACTTTGTTATACCAAGATCCACAATCCCATTAATAATTGATCAAGCTAGGGCTTGTATCTCATATTAGCGTATTTGGTAGAGCAACCTACTCAATTCTCCCACCTAGAGAACTCTTGGTTTGATAGGTCTATTGACACTTTACCTATCCATGCTTAGGAACCCGCAACTAGCTTAATGATGTTCCTTCTTCGAGTAAAACCTACAATCTCTGTTAACCACACTCTCAAAAAGAGTATCTTAACCCTCAACGGCCCACCAGTTACTACAATGTATTCTGCTAGGGCATGATATACACTGTAGCACCACCTGGGAGGAAGAGGTGAGGTTCAGGTAAAGCATTTATAAAATACCCGATATTTTGTTTAACAGATTACATTGGGCGATCGGCTTAACATGTGAAATAGAATTGATCTGGTGATCAATAGCGATGCAACTTATTAGATTCGTTTTATTTGTTCATTTTACATATCATATTAAATATATAATAATACAAAGTAAAATAGACATCCTATGGGCTTTTCTAATACATCCTATAGGACTATTAATTGAAAAACAGAAATGAAAACTTCGGGCTTCCTCCATGGGCTTGGGCTCATCAGGAACTTCTCTTCGGTCTTCTTGTGATTACATCAAAATAAAACCTATACAATTTGTCTAAGCAAAAGTAATGAAAATTTAAAATCCAAAATTTACATTCCATACTTCAATTTAAAAGCCCATAAGATTCTATAACAAGTTGCTGCAAAAAAAACATTAGACGACATAAAATAAATGCATGACTATGGTAATCCTAATTCACATTTTAATTTAATTAAGCCAACCCAATTTGATAAAATCGTTTCAGTTTTCTCAACCAGTAAATTAGCCCGTGAAGGCCCAATGATTTCATCATTGCTCCCACTGAACTTTGGGAATTACTCAATCGAAAACTAAAACACATTTAATGCCACCGGTGTCTCGATCCATTAAATTAATTTTATCATCATACCATATTCAATTTAATATCGTCGAAATAAAATCTAAGATATACAAATGCATGGCACGACATAAACTTTTCAATTTAATTAATTTAACCTAAGCTAATTAATTAATTAACTGTATTTGGGCAAAATTAATTTTAGTAAAAACGAGTTTAAATTCAAAACGAAATAAAAATTAATTATGCCCCCAAATACACCGGACCCGACCCGTTACCCGCTCCGACCCGCGCCCCGAACCCAAAATTCAAAAATTAGGGTTTCGGGGGCGTTCGGGGCGGGTTCGGGTCGCCCCGAACCCATGGTGGCTGCTGCCCAGCAGCCACCTTGCTGCTGCCTCATGGCAGCAGCACGCAGCAGTCCCCCTGGACTGCTGCGCCTGGCCGGCCGGCGGCCGGTGACAGGCGGCCGCCCCTCGCAGGGCGCCGCCGGTCGTCGGCCGCCACCGGCCGTGGCCAGCAGTCCCGCCGGACTGCTGCCACAGGGCAGCGGGGCTGCTGTTACAGCAGCCCCTTGGCAGCAGCGGGGACTGCTGTAACAGCAGTCCCCTTGGCCGGCTGTGCCGGCCACCGGCCAGCAGGCCCAACAGGGCTGCTGGCTGGCGGTCGGCCGCCGCCGCCGCTGCCGGGGGCGGTGGTTCCGGCCACCGTCCCCGGAACCCTAAAAATCCAAAATTTATTTTTTTTTTTTTTAATTTAAAAACAGAAAATTAAAAAAAAATCAGCAACCACACGTCATTGAAAAAATCAAAACCATCGATCTAAACACATGCCATATGATCCGATTAAATTCCTATATCGGGAAAAATAGCAAAAACCCGATGTAACTAAAAAAAAAAAACATTAATCAATGATTCAACCAACGGCTCTGATGCCACTGTTGGAACCTGATCAACGATCAGAGTCGCGCAGCGGAAGCGAGAAAAAGACGATTTTAAAATCATTGATCAGATTACACTTGATCTTTATCATTGATTCAATGTTATTAGTTTAATTAACGTGATTACTACATTAGTCACTCACATGGAATCCCTCTGAGAGAGATGGACGAACCGCACGATCGGAGGTTCCGCCAAAATCACGTGCACGACACCTACAGTGAACAGGTACTCGCAAAAGGCACGAAGAACGATGAACAGAGACTCCGGGATCACTCTAGGGAGTTCGGCCGGCCACTTGCAGTAGAGGGGATTAGGGTTTCGATTTTCTGTGTCAGAAAAACTAGGGTTTCAATCGATTAGGATTAATTTATAGTATGTCGACTAATTACAGTTTCAGTACCTGCATTAACTTAATTAATCTGATTGTACCACAATAGAATACAATAGATTCAATTAACATCAATTAGGTTATAATTAATCACATACTAACCCCTAAAGAAAATCTAATTAATCAATCGCTTAATAAATTAACCCGATTGAATAATTAATCCCTCCATGCAATCAATTAACTTGTTCCAATCAGAACAATTAATCAATTAACATTATTAGTTAACAACTAATAATAAGTTCATCACAAATACACTACATGTATTAGTTCTCCGAGTACAAGTCTCAGTGTCTAGTGTGCACGATCCTGTGGGCCATAATCAATTAGCTCAATGACTGATAGAGAGTTGCCTAGACCATATCAGTCACCAATTGATTACAGTGTTAGTCCATCTCCTATAGATAGATACCCTGTAGTATTCTCTAATATCTCTTACCATGCATATCGATATATCAAGCATGAGGCATGGTGGATGTCATCCTCTAAAGCTTGAGATATTTCTCGATCTAGAGTTAACTGAAGAACAGATAAGTAACCAGCTTATCTGAGTGTGGCCACACATTTCTCAGTTCAACTCATCGAGTGGCCTAATGATATCATCTCACTTATGGAGTGAGTGGTAATCCCTTCACTTCAACTATCAGTATTAATCAGTTCACTGACTAGACCAATCATACCCGTATTTGGCATCCTTTTACAGACCTGTTAGGCGTATGTCAAATCTAGTCAGATTCCTCATTCAATACTATATTGAAATCAGGTCGACAGATAAAAGAGATCTACATTTATAGAAGGGCAATGACACTCCCACCATGTGCCTTCTAAAGTGGATCGACCAAGTCCCGTATTGGTCATACGTACCTACAAACATATCCTGTACACGTGTACATATCCTGTTCGTAAAAGCTTTACGTTCTATTCATTCCCATGAGTAGAACTAGCTTCTGGTAATTTATGATATACAATCAATGGATACTTCATACAGAGCATATAATACAAGATATATTGACTGAATGAATTAATGCCTTTTATTCCATAAAACAAATGTATAGTACAATCAACAAAAGTACAATACATCAACAAATAACTATGCCTAGAACTAGGGCACACCAACAGTTTGTGATCCCAGCATTCATCCGGTTCAGTGGAAAAGGAGACCCCGCTGGACACATCAAACACTTCGCCAACCTTATGAACCTGTCCCCCCTGGACATGAAGCATGCAACTGGCCTGTTTGCTTTCTCGCTCGAAGGCAATGCCTTAGAATGGTACAATGGATATCTGAGGCCCAACGGGCAAGGTCTTCCCCCAGGGTTTGTGATCCCAGCATTCATCCGGTTCAGTGGAAAAGGAGACCCCGCTGGACACATCAAACACTTCGCCAACCTTATGAACCTGTCCCCCCTGGACATGAAGCATGCAACTGGCCTGTTTGCTTTCTCGCTCGAAGGCAATGCCTTAGAATGGTACAATGGATTGAAATTCAGTGTCCAAGGGAATTGGGACGAACTAGTGGCGGCATTCACCAAACAATACGAAATCAACACCTTGCAAAAGTACACATGGGCGGATTTGGCGGCCCTCAAGCAGAATGTGGGGGAAAGATTCGACGCCTACTATGACAACAGGTGGTTGCTAGTGGCTGGAAAGCTGGCTGTTAAGCCTCCGGAAAGTGATTTGATAGAATGCCTAGCCAGCGGAGCCTTGCCCAGAGTTAGGGAAGTAATTCAGTATCAAACTTTCAAGACATTCGAGGACCTGTTCCAGACGGTCCGAAAAATCGAAAGACCGGTCATTAACCAGGTTCCCAGAGCTACGTATGGAAGGGGAAACAATGCGCGGGGCAGCGAACCAGAACAAACTTCCGGGGCACGGGGGACCCAATCCATTGAATACCGAGGAGCCCCCTCTGGAGTCAACGCTATCCAGCTGAACATCAATCTCAAAAAGGCATTTGACCGCCTAGCACACGAGGGAAAAATTGTTCCTGTTAGGACGCCCATAATTATCAAACCAAGCGACAACCTGGAAAAGTTATGTGACTATCATCAAGTCTTCACACACCCTACCGCCAAGTGTGAAGCTTGCACAAGGAAATCATGAGAATGATCGAAGAAGGGGACCCAAGCACCAAGAAAAACCCCTTACCAGACTATCGCAACGTTCCTCCCCCTTGAACCATGACGATCAACTCGGGAGTCGCTGAAAAGGAAGTCTTGGAAAATGTCGATAGGGCCCCGAGAATGCACGCCCCAATGGGGCATTTCTCCCCGTGCCTTTCAGTTAACATGATGCACTCGGGGTGTACCCCGGCTCAGATTATGGCCTGTCTCGGAGGAAGGATCAGGAGGTCTCCGAACGAAGCCAATAATTGGTGGTCAGACTCGTCGGATGATGAGCCAACGGAAGAACAAGCCAAGACCACGATAAACCATGTCACCAGATCAGGACGGGTGTTTCAACCCGCGCCTAGGACGCAAGAGTCGGGGACAACCACGAACGAGAGAGATGGAAATGGCCAAGATTCTAACGAAAAAGGGATGGTAGCAAAACAGCTAGCAAAGACCCCGATGCAAATGTCTGTGTGGGAACTCCTGGTGTCTTCTAGGGAACACCGAGACGCGTTAATTGAAAATCTCTCAGCTGTGCCTACGACAGCAACAGTAACCCCAAGCGAGCTGTGTTGCATAGTACAGGGAATGCGGGAGCCCGTGGCCGAAATATCTTTCACAAAAGAAGATCTTCCCGCAGAGGGAGCAACCCACAACAAAGCCTTGTTCATACAAGTGGAGATCAAGGGAAGACCCCTGTCATGCGTTATGGTTGATGATGGATCGGCCCTCAACATATGCCCCAAGAAAATGTTGGGGCGACTCGGGCTGACAATGGAAGATATTCGACCCACAGAGATGGTTATCCGAGCCTATGATGATTCCAAGAGAGAAGTGTTGGGCGTCTTCGAAGCGGAAGTCGTAACTGGACCCATCAAGTCAACAGTAGAGTTTGTAGTGATGGATATACCTGTCACTTTCGCCTTACTAATCGGACGACAATGGTTCCACCCCTTGGGGGGAGTCCCATCCACCCTACACCAGAAGATCAAGTTCCCAATGGGGGATAAAGTTGTCACCATCCCCGCTCATGACGACCTTATGGTGGCCATAATCACCTCGGACTTCCCTCCCCGAGGGGGATTCCAAGCAGCCATGATATATGAGGAAGAAATGCCTGCGTCAGTCGCCAACTCGCTGAAAAAGATGCGCTTCATGCCTGGGATGGGCCTGGGGATAAACTAACAGGGGCCGCCAACCTTCAACATCCCCTGTGATGCCAAAAGGGGGAGAGAGGGGTTAGGATATTCTGCAAGCAAAGACGTGGGCACATCTAGAGAAACGAAGTGGGTCGCCCCAAAGAAAGGACTAGAAGAAACCGAGAATGGAACTGAGAGAGAGCCCGACATGACGAAGTGGCAGAAAACTCACACGGCCAAGATAAATGTGCCTACCCCGACCCCGGAAAGGCGCGTCCAAGACCTCGCGGATGAACTGGCCAAGATGAGGGTCAACGAGGGAGAGATGGAGGCCAAAATGAGGGAAGCTGCGAAACGGGTGTTTGAAGAAATCATGAGAGGGAAGCAAAGCGAAAGCGCGAAGACACCCCATGGAAATGATGAGGACATGGGAATCACTCACGAGACCAAGGAAAGAACCACGCCAGAAGACCCGAACCTGGTGATCCTCCCAGATTCAGTTATGCATGACGATGATGTTGTGTATAATTGTGGTTTCATGTTCCAAAATGATGTATTCACTTCAAAACATGACGCAATGAAATCCCAGTTTGCTTACTTGTGTGACTTGTCAGAAGATGGCACCATGCATTCATTAGATCATTTAACTAGCACATTTAGCATACATAACACCGCATTACATCATGTTAACCTAGAAACAAAGGATGAACCAAGATTAGTACCAATTTCCCCCGACTTATCCGTCGCGGAACACAGTCAGATCAAGGCGGTCTTAAGACGACATCAAAAGGTCTTCGCCTGGTCATATGAGGACATGCCAGGAGTAGAACCCTCCATAGCCGAACACGCCATCCCTTTGAAAGCTGGAGCAGTGCCAGTTAGACAGAAATTGAGAAGGCTAAGACCATAATGGGCCCAACTGGTCAAGGACGAGATAACGAAGCAAATCAAGTCAAAATTTCTCGAAGTAGTGGATTACGCGGAATGGGTAGCAAATGTGGTTCCCGTAGGAAAAAAGGACGGCAAGGTCCGGGTGTGTGTGGATTATCGAGATCTCAACCGGGCATGTCCAAAAGACAATTTCCCGCTACCGCACATTGACATGCTAGTAGACAGCGCCGCATCGGCTGCAATGTATTCTCTGATGAACCCTATGTGTTTTCATTATGTCCAAACGTTTCAGAAGATGAAAACTTAATACTCTCTTACATATAGTTTATTGTTGACTAATATTTTTGTTTGCTTAGTCTATGTGTAAGCTACTCAGCAGGTGCTGAATGAATCATTTCTGGATTGCCTAAAGAACTCAGAAGATCCGTTTGCTGAAGTCAGAAGCTGGATGCTCCGCTCTGAAGCCGAAGTCTGCTAAAAGCTCTCCTCAGATGTTCTTTGCAATCAGAAGTTCTTTTACCAATTTGATCAGAAGCTTAGTCACGGGTTCTGGATAGCATTTAATGCTCTGACAAGTGCATTTAATGCAAGGCGCCAAAAGTTCAAAAAGCTGTTTTGATGGAGCGCGCTTGTCTGTTCAAGAGAAACCAGAATTTCCTTGTCTACCCTTGTTGATCTAATTGAAGAATGATTCCAGTCAACCTCATCTTTGATTTCAAATCACTTACCGGATTGAGTTAAAGAACAAGGATAACGGAATCAAAGTGTTTGAAGACCGTTTGAAGACTTGACAAATTAACGGCTACAACAACTGATGTCATCTCCTTTGAAGATTCAAATTCACCAACGGTCATCTTCATTCACTATAAATAGTAGCCAAGCTCCACTGCATCAACATACGCGTGATCATCGAGCAAAATCTCAACGCACTGTTTCAACAAGAAAAACAGAGCATTCCTTTTCCATTCTCAATCTTTCTTAGCATAGTCTTAGTTAAAGTGAGAGAGTGAAGAAAAACAAGTTCATAATAGGAATCTTGTAAACTGATATCGTTTGTGATATTCAGTTAGATTTAGAGAGAAATCTAGTTGAGATTAGAGTTGGGTAAGAAATCCAGAAAACAGAGTATTGTTTGTTCTGGTGGAAATCCTTTAACTCTTTTTAGGCTAGTCAGAACTAAGTGAGAAATTAGCTTAAGTTCTGTTGATGTAAAGGAGCTTCTGAACTTGCCATAAAAGTTCTGAATAGTGGATTTATAAAATCTCTGTAGGCTGCGACCTCAGGGGACAAGACGTAGTCACAGGACTTCTGTGGCGAACTTGGATAAATCGAATTGTTCAATCAGGATCTCCTGAACTTCTTTCTCCCTCTTATACTTGTTATTTTTGCTTCTGTGTACTTGTTCATATTTAGTGCTGAAACAGATTTTCTCTAAGTATCATTGTCTTTGTTCAGAAGACTGTCCAGAAGTTCTCAAATCAGAACTTCTGTTGCTGAAAACAGTCTAACTGTGTTTAGGCAGAATTTCCCTCAGAAGCTACTTCTGTAAGCTTGCTTCTGACTCTGAGGAAATTTGACTCTGAAAATTAAGTTTCTCGAAAAACTTAAAAATTTTCAGTTTTCAACTTTGACACCTATTCACCCCCCTCTAGGTGATTCTGTTCTTGATAGGGCCAACATTCTCTTATGGACGGTTTCTCAGGGTACAACTAAATCCTCTTGAAGATAACTGATAAAGTCAAGACCTCATTTATCACAGAGTGGGGAACATACTGCTACAAAGTGATGCCATTCGGGTTGAAAAACGCAGGGGCAACTTACCAAAGGGCCGCGACTACATTATTGCACGATATGATCCATAAAGAGGTGGAAGTCTATGTGGACGATATGCTGGTAAAGTCGGATACAAGGGAAGGACATCCCGCAACATTAGAAAAGTTCTTGACGCGGATAGAAAAGTATAACTTAAGGCTCAATCCAAAGAAATGCGTGTTTGGGGTAACCTCTGGGAAATTGCTAGGGCATATCGTCAGCGACAAAGGCATCGAGATTCATCCTGAGAAAGTTAAAGCTATCACTGAGATGCCGCCCCCAAAAACAGAGAGGGAAGTCCGGGCATTCCTTGGAAGTATCCAGTATGTTAGTCGCTTTATAGCGAAACTCACAACGGTGTGCGAACCCATCTTCAAGTTGCTCAGGAAAGATGAGACGAACCAATGGAATGATAATTGCCAACTCGCGTTTGATAAAATCAAGAGATGCCTGGCAAGCGCACCCGTGTTGAAGCCGCCACGACCTGGGACCCCCCTCACACTATATCTGGCCATGGAAGACGCGTCGGTAGGGGCAATGCTAGTCCAGACACAAGATGACGGAGTAGAACATCCTATCTATTACCTCAGCAAGAAGTTACTCCAGTATGAATGTAAATATGACTTGCTAGAACGAACCTGCGTTGCTATGATCTGGATCACTCGAAAGCTACGCCACTACTTTCAATCCTACGAAGTTCAGGTTGTTTCTAAAGTAGATCCCATGAAACACCTCGCCACGGCACCCACATTGGTAGGTAAACTCGCTCGGTGGGCATTGTTGTTATCCGAATTCGACATCAAATTCGTAAACTCAAAAGTGGTCAAAGGCAAGGCCGTTGCTGAATTCCTCGCCCGACAACCATTGCCCGAAGTCGAAAATGAACCATGGCACTTTGAGTTGCCAGATGAAAACTTAGGAGTGATTACTATTCAAGGATGGAGAATGCATTTCGACGGAGCCCAGAACAGGAATGGGGCGGGAGCAGGAGTGGTACTAGCTTCACCTACGGGATTGACTATACCACTAGCGAAAAGACTACATTTCAAGGCTACAAACAACGTGGCAGAATATGAGGCTTGTCTCTTCAGAGTAGAAGCCTTGATAAGCCTGGGGGCATGAGAAGTAGAGATCACTGGGGATTCGCTACTGGTATTATGCCATGCGACTGGAGAACGGGGGGCACGGGAGGAGCGCTTGCGACCCTACGTCAAAAAGCTACGCACAACGATCCGGAATTTCGACACATGTACGTTCCACCATATACCACGAGAAGAAAATCAAATGGCAGATGCGTTGGCCACACTAGCATCAAACTGGGAAGGGATGCAAGCAGCGCCCATGAAGCCACTGGTTATGACGTCATCCCATTTTCCGATTCACCTAGAAGAGTACGTGCTTCACACCCACGACACGGAACCATGGTACATGGACATCCAGCGATTTATAGCAAACGACACGTACCCATCAGAAGCGACGAAAAGCGATAAGCTGGTCATCAGGAGGCTGGCAACTAAGTGCCGAGAAGTAGGAGGGGTGTTATACCGGAGATCCGCCAGTGGTGTGCTATTAAAATGCCTATCCGAGGGCGAGGTAAGAAAAACCATGGAAGAAATACACCAAGGGATCTGTGGGCCACACATGAACGTAGATTCCATGGCCAAGAAAATCACGAGGCAGGGATTTTGGTGGCCTACCATGAGAGCTGATTGCTATAAATACGCGAAAAGATGCCTCCAATGTCAATTCCACGCCGATCATATCCATGTACCACCCACAGAATTGCACAATCTAACCACGCCATGGCCGTTCGCCGCATGGGGCATAGACATGATAGGTGAAATCAGACCCCCCGCATCCAATGGCCATCGTTTCATCGTGGTGGCCATAGATTACTTCTCAAAGTGGGTAGAGGCTGAATCTTTTACGACGGTCACAGCGCGCACCATGGCAAGATTCATAGAGAGGAATATCATATGTCGATATGGGATACCCCATCATGTGATCACCGACAACGGGGTACAATTCCAAGGGGCTACCCGGGAAATGCTGGCAAAGCACCAAATAGAACATCACCGTTCATCCCCGTACAGGCCTCAGTCAAACGGGGCAGTTGAGGCCGCTAATAAAAAAATCAAGCAGATGCTCACAAAGATGTCAGATAGGAGTAGCGATTGGGCGGAGAAACTACCCTTCGCAATCTGGGGATATCGAACGACTATCCGCACGCCGTCGGGGGCGACGCCATATTCCTTGGTCTACGGAATGGACACAGTATTACCAGTGGAGATACATATGCGATCTTTGCGGGTAGTCCTAGAGGAACACATTCCCGAAACGGAATTGGTAAGGGACAGGGTCGGTCAGCTGGACCTGTTGGACGAGAAGCGACTCAGGGCCCTGGATCAGCTGCAAATGTACCAGCAGAGATTGGCAAACACGTAAAATAAGAAGGTAAGAACTGTGTCCCGACCTATAAAGGAGGGTGACCTAGTACTCAAACAATTGCGGCACTCGACCATCGACCCCCGAGGAAAATTCCAACCAAAATGGGAAGGGCCCTTCGTCGTCAAAAGAATGTACTCGCGTGGAGGAGTGAAGCTAACCGACATGGAAGGAATAGAATTAGCAGAGCCAATCAATATAGATAGACTCCGGTATTTCCATGTATAACTGAGGGAATACGAACCTAGAAGTTTGTTCCTAGGGTAGATCTTGGTTCATCCTCGATTAGGACATGTTGTAAGACGAATGTTATTTGTGTTATTGCAATAGTAAAATGAGATAAAAATGCATCGTTCCATCCCTCACAAGTAACACCGGAAAAGCGTAAAAGGAAACCAATAACGAAGTGCGTTAATCACAAAAACAGAAGTCACTAAAAGGAATCTTGGCCTCCTCATCCCTCTAAGGCACGCAGGATCCACGGATAACATTTCCTCATCATTAGGATGGTTGACTAGCAGGCGGCCATTCCGAAGCATCAAGATGTCACCCGGATATCTTTTAGGGATGGCGTGACACCCCATGCGCGAAGAAGCACAAAACAAGAAGTAGGCACGCATATACACGCGCACACGAACACATATACATGCATACACGCATACATGCATGCACGCACACATACACGAACATATACACGCATATGTCTGAATGAAGACCCACCGAGCAAATCAGAACAGATCGGCCATAGGACAAGGCTATCAGCATTCAGATAAGACTGGTAGGACAAAGCGCTCAAAATCATCCAGAGAGAAAAGGTCGCTAACCCTCGGGTCGTGCCCGAGGTACTATGAAGCAGAACTACAAAAGGATACCAAAATTCCCGGGTCACGCCCGAGACATCACGGTGAAACTACGGAAGCTACCAAAAGTCCTCAAGTCATGCACAAGGAGCGATTAGAGGCTATAGAAAGAGCATTTGGACCGGCCTTGTTGAAAGGCTAATAGAAGATCCGACGCCATAGGCCCGAACTACAGGTAAGTCCTCTAAACCCGCTTTAAAAACACTAGCACACACGCAGTATGGCTCGTTTCGCTTCATTGAGACTGTCTGACGGGTCTTACAAGACAATGTAATCACCTTAGACACTTCCAAAGAAGCGAGGGGCAAACTGTGAGCACTGGTTTTCGAACCCGATGATGAAAGCAAACTATGAGCTCCTCGTTGCGCCAGCTGCTCAAATACCGATGCTCATCGTAGAACGGATGACCTTTTCGGGACCATAACCTCTTCCGCCCGCTCCTCGGGACCATGAGTGTGGCACCTTCATGCTTATGAGAAAATCCTTGATCATAAAAGAATATACGGTCACAAGCACTATTCATCAGGGACCGTACGGTCACAACACTGTTGGTTGAGACCATACGGTCACCTATCCTTGACTGTACGGTCACTGCCACGTGGCAGATAACGACCCATTCCTTATCTGCCACGTGGCTGGGCGGTCCAATGAGAAAGTGACACGTGTACAAACTTCCAAACGACATTGGCCGGGTGTCGGGTAACGTCCGGCTCAGATCCGAATTCAGATCTGAGACGGGCGAAGCCAGTGACCGTACGGTCACTAAACAGTGACCATACGGTCACAACCTTGTGACCGTACGGTCACAAGGAAACCTATAAATACCCTCCGGATTTCTCATTCAAAACATCAACAAAAAATCATCAAACACTCATTTTCCTTCCTCTCTAGCTCGTTCTAAAGCAATTCTTGACCCGATAAAAGTTGCCTTTGATAAAGTTGCCTCCTCGAGTTGCCTAAGGTTGCCTCTGATATAAGAAAGAATTGCTAGAGTTCGAGCCTGAGAGTACTTTCTTCAAATATTCTCAGAAAAGGTCTTCCTGACCACCAAAAACTCTACCCCTATTATCAAAAGTTTCCAATCCAGGCATCACTCGCAGTCTCGCTAGGGTCGATTAAGTCCTGTTCCCAGTTACCACGCCGTAGAACGCACACGCAATTCCGGCTCCCTGAGGTTCCTCCCAGAAAAGGTCTCCGTTCTTCAACGAGCATCAGTCCTCGAGCAATCACTGGCACGCGACGAGGGTAAGCTTCTGAGGGTTTAGTACCGTGTCACCCAGCGGTTTACCGCACAAATATTTGCGCATTTATTTATTCTGATGTGAGAACCATAAATATGAAGATAACAAGCTGTTAGGTTGCATTAAAAGATCCTCTGGGTTCTGGAATGTCGGAATTAATAAGTTGTATCCACGAACGTATATAGAATCTCTGGTTTTCAAAACAATCGGTACAAACACCGGTTCGTACATTTTCCCGGTCGGCCGGGTGGCGACTCTAGTCAAAGAAGGCTAAAGCCGCTATGAGCGACCACTTTCGCTCACAACTTCTTCTGTCAAAATTCCCAAATTCTCATTGACTTTCAGAGAAGAAGCAAGAGCAATATTGTCCAAGGTAGGAAGAGTCAGAGCTAATTCTCTCAATTTATACAGCTCATCATATGTAGCCAGATGAAGTGTAGAAAGATTGCGTGTGTAGACAGAAGGATCCTGCATTTGAAGCATAGTCATGAGCTGCAGGTTCTGAGCTTTCAAAGATTGAATTTCTTGCAGCACAATGCCCTGAGCAAACATGTCAGCAGCAAAAGGCCTTTGCCCCACACCAGCAAATCTATTCAGCAGTTCATCAGAGACACTCTGACTCATTCTTCTCAATTCCTCAACCGAAGGAACACCACCAGCTTCTGAAACAGCAGAAGCTCTGCCCATGAAACCAAAAGGACCAAAATTTCTCTCCAAGTTATCTCGTTCCTGGAAGTTGCGTAGGAAGTCATAGTTGGATGACAACCCAGCAAAACAGGAAGTGGTGGAGGAGGTAGTTAAGGGATCACACACAGGAGGTGCATGTCCAGAGGTTGAAGGAGGAGGGATAGATGTGTTTGTGGAAGGGATGGTATGTGTGGACGAGGAAGAGAGAGTAGGAGAAATAGATGGTAAAGTGGACGGTATTGAAAAGGAGGGAGCAGTAAATCCAATTGATGGAATTACATAGGAAGATGATAGTGAGGAAGAAGTAGAAGTAGAAATGGAGTCTGTGAAAATGGGTCCACAGGACAAATTCACTTCTGAATAGGATCCAGAAGGAAGAGTAGATGGAGGAGGTACAACCTCAGAGGTTGAAGTTGTAAGGGGAATGGAAGTATGAGATTCACTCACTTCTGTGACAGAAGGTAGTGAGGGAGATGGATGAGGAGTATGAGTGGGAGATGAGATAACCTGGTCAGAAGAGTTAGGATCAAACATATAAATGGGCTCAGCAAAGACATGAGCCATTCTGATCAGCGTTTCAGAGGCATCCCTATCACCAGGGTTTCTTCCTTGGCCTAGAAGAATGTTGTCAATAAAGTTATCATTATCAACATTCTCCACAAACTGTTGTGCGTCCTGAAGAACCTCATCAGCATCTGGTTCACTCTCCTCTGATAGCTCTTCAACAAGAGGAGCATCAACATCCTCTTCAGCAGACATCTCCATCATTTCTTCGTCATCAACAACTTCCTGTTCCTCAGCAACAGAATCCTCTAACTCAGCACTAGGAGCAACATAGAAGTCCTTTTTCCTCAGAGACCTTCTTTTTGCTACAACCTTCGTCCTGATCCGAGTGGAGAGAGAGATATTCTCAAGTTCCTCTCCTTCTTCTGAAGCCTCAACATCCTTTGAGAACTCCACATTTTCAAGTTCAGCAGCACATGCAATAATTCTAGCATCGGCCTTAGCCTTTGCAGCAATTTCTCTCTCAGCTGCTAACTTATCTTATGCTTCCTTTCTCAGCCGTTTCTCTTCAGCAAGAGCCACAACTCTTGCAACCTTTTCAGCTTCAGCAGCCTTCTCTCTTTTAGCAAGGCGTGCGTCCTCAGCATCCTGATCTGCTATCTCAGCAGCATCCTTTGGTTTCTCAGCAACAATCTTGCCAGAAGGTTCAACACTGATTGTTGTTTGAACCATAGTGGGAAGAGGTTCTGAGACAACCACCTTCTCAACAGTCAGGACCAACTTACTTGATCCTTTCTTTCCTTTGCCCTTTCTGGCAGCTTTCTTACCTTTCTGTGCTGAATCATCCACAATCTCCTTCTGAGCAATACTCACAGAGGAGCCCTTCTCATTCTTTTTTGGAGTCACACCAAAGTTAAGGTTCCTGAAGGTATACAACTTCAGAACCGTACTCCTGCTTGTTACACCATCTCCTGACACAACCATAGAGGCAGCTTCAAACAGCCTCATCAGGAGGGAACCATAAGCCAGGGCACTTACAGTAGTGACATTCTTCATCTGCCTTATCAGCATGGCAGAGAGATTGATTTTCTTCTGATTGACCAGGTGCCACATAAACACTCTTTCCCGATTTGAAACACCATTAACTCCTCCAGCCTTCGGAAGGAACACATTTGTTGTTAGGTAATGTGCCCACCTCTGGTGCTGAGTGAGCCAAGTGGCATAAGTTTCCTTGGCACCAAGATCTGGTCTGGCCCAATTTGCTTCTGAAAACCCATCAGCTGAACCATCATCACCAATGATGATTCCTTCATCATCAATACCAATTGCTTGAGAAATAGAAGCCCTGCTGACCTCAATCTCAACTTCACCAACTTCCGAGTGAATAACATCCTCCTCATTAGAAAAGAAATGGAGGTTCTGATAGAATTCGGTGACTAACTTAGGGTAGATAAATTCATCAAGAGAAACGAATGAATTCCAGTTTTGAGCACTAAGCCATTTGGAGATAGGTTCAGTGGATTTTACTTCGTCATCTAGGAACCTAGAAGTGAATACCCTAGATTCGCTAACTTTCTTCTTAGATTCAGTGGTAAAGATGTGAGTGACAGTGATTTCTTGAGCCATTGTAAGAAATAGGAAATTAGGTTAAGAGTTTCGGGAGAAAGAAAACACAGAGAATCTATGGAAATTCTAATAGCAGTGAAAAATGAAAGTAAAAAACTTCTAAGTATGGAAAACCCCTATTTATACCCAAACGAATAAACCGTTCCAATTCAAAAAGTAAATACACACCATTTAAAAGGGAACAGATAACCATTAACCATAGAACAGCGCCGTAAAATGCAGTAGATAACGCATGCTTAAATGTAAAATCATGATTAGACTTAATTAACACTTTAATTATCTTAAACGATAAATCACTTAAGGTAAACAGATATAATTAAACTAAATTACTAAAGTGGATAAGTCATACCAATGCCTTCTCGCAAGCTGCTGAAAGGATTACCAGCCAGAGGCTTAGTAAACATGTCAGCAAGATTCTCTTCAGAGGGAACATGAGTAATGATAATATCCTTCTTCAGAACATGATCTCTCAGAAAGTGATGCCTAATATGAACATGCTTCATCCTGCTGTGCTGAATAGGATTCTTTGAAATATCAATTGCACTCTTGTTATCACAGTAGATTGTAATTGTTCCAGGGATAACTCCATAGTCAGCAATTTGTTGCTTAATCCAGAGCATCTGAGAAACACAACTTCCAGCAGCAACATACTCAGCTTCAGCAGTTGAGAGAGTCACAGAGGTTTGCTTCTTGCTATGCCAGGAGACTAGGCACTCCCCCAGAAAATGACAACCACCAGAAGTGCTGACCCTTTTCAATTTATCTCTACCATAGTCAGAGTCTGTGTATCCTATAGGAGTGAAATCAGAACTACAGGGATACCACAAACCAGCTTCTGGTGTGCCTTTAAGATATCTGAGAATCCTTTTGACAGCAACATCATGAATCTCTCTAGATTTAGACTGATATCTAGCACAAAAACACACAGCAAAATGTATATCTGGCCTGCTGGCTGTTAGGTATAAAAGAGAACCAATCATACCTCTGTAGGTTTTTATATCTACTGGTTTACCAGCTTTCTCTTCATCATCAATGTCTTTGCTGACATCCATTGGCATATCAACAGCATTAGAGTCCATCATGCCAAATTTCTTCAGCACTTCTCTAGTGTACTTGGCTTGATTGATAAACACACCATCATTACTTTGCTTGATCTGAAGTCCTAAGAAGAAGGTTAATTCTCCCATCATAGACATTTCAAACTCAGCCTTCATGTGGTCACTAAACTCTCTGCACAAAGATTCATTAGTAGCACCAAATATAATATCATCAACATATACCTGAGCTATAAGGATATCCTTGTTCTTCTTCAGAGTGAATAGAGTTGTATCAACACAGCCTCTGACAAATCCCTTAGACAGAAGGAACTTTGTCAGTCTCTCATACCAAGCTCTGGGAGCTTGTTTCAGTCCATACAAGGCTTTCTTCAGCTTGTACACATGATCAGGAAACTTAGGATCTTCAAAACCAGGAGGTTGAGACACATACACTTCCTCATCAATGTACCCATTAAAGAATGCACTTTTCACATCCATTTGAAATAGCTTAAAACCTTTGTATGATGCAAAAGCACATAAGTTTCTAATGGCTTCTAATCTTGCAACAGGAGCAAAAGTTTCACCATAATCTATGCCTTCTTGCTGACTGTAACCTTGAGCAAAAAGTCCAAACTTCTGACCTTTTGAACTGGTCAAGTTCTTCTTGCATTGCCATTAACCAGGAGTCATCATCTGCAGCTTCATAGAAGTCCTTGGGTTCCAAAAGTGACACAAAAGCCACATTCCCCATGTATCTTCTGAGCTGAGCTCTGGTCATGAGAGGATTATGAACAGAGTCGATTATGTTCTCTAAGGAATGATTCCTATGAGCTCTAACTTCTCTTGGTACATCCAATGAGTCTTCTGAAACTTGTTCATCATTTGTTGAATCATATATAGGAGCATCTTCTGGAAGGAAGTTGACTTCTGGAGTAGGATTCTCTTCTTGAGCTTGTTCAGCAACAGGAGGAACCACTTCAGCAGCTCTGGGAGAAACATCTTCTACTACATCAGGAGATGTAACTTCAGGAGCTTGAACTACATCTTCATCAGGAGCTCTACTATCTGCAGGGTTAGTCTCATCAAACTATACATGAACAGATTCATCTAAAGTTTGAGTCCTCTTATTAAAAACCCTATATGCTTTACTATGTGTTGAGTAACCAAGAAAAATGGCCTCATCTGCCTTTGAATCAAATTTTGAAAGATATTCTTTTGTGTTCAATACATAACACTTACAACCAAAGGTTCTGAAATAACCTATTTTAGGCTTTCGACCTTTCCAGAGTTCATAAGGGGTCTTGTTCAGAATGCTTCTGATTAGCACTCTATTCAGAACATAGCAAGCTGTGTTGACAGCTTCTCCCCAAAAATAATTTGGAAGCCTTCTTTTATTGATAATAGTTCTGACAATCTCAACCAGAGTTCTATTCTTCCTTTCAACTACCCCATTTTGTTGAGGAGTTCTGGGAGCAGAAAAGTTATGATCAATTCCCTTGGTTTCACAGAATTCTTCAAACATAAAGTTTTTGAATTCTCCACCATTATCACTTCTGATATGAACAACCTTTTCATTCCTTTCATTCTCAAGTTTCTTTATCAGAACTGAGAAACATCCAAGTGACTCATCTTTGCTAGACAACAAGATGACCCAAGTGAATCTTGAATAGTCATCTACTATGACAAAGGCATACTTCTTTCCACCCATGCTCATTGGTTGAACAGGGCCAAAAAGATCCATATGAAGTAATTCCAAAGGTCTTTTAGTTGAAATTACTTTCTTAGTTTTAAAAGAGCTTCTGGATTGTTTACCAGATTGGCAAGCATTGCATAAATGGTTCTTTTTAAAACTAATTTCAGGCAGACCCTCAACCAATTGATTTCTAGCTACTTTAGCCAGAAGATCCATGCTCACATGAGCAAGTCTTTTATGCCAGAGCCAGGAGGTATCCTCTTTGGACATCAAGCATATATTTTTGCAAAGATTCTCAAGGTTCAGCATGAAAACATTTTCAACTCTAGGAGCAGTTAAAATAACTTCCCTTGACTTACTGTCCAAGATTTTACATCCAGAGGAGCTGAACACAACATCTCTACCTTTATCACACAGTTGTGCAACACTCAGGAGATTGAACTTCAGGCCTCTGACTAGGGAGACATCTTCGATCGGAGGATTAGTTCCTATGGATCCAGAACCAAGTATCCTTCCTTTCTGAGCATCTCCAAAGCTGAGTTTTCCACCTCTTTTAGGATCAAATGTGATGAATGCTTTTTCATCACCTGTCATATGCCTTGAGCACCCACTGTCAATGTACCATAGCTTTGACATTGATGGAGCACTCAGAGCCACCTGCAACACAATCAATTAGTGACAGGTACCCAATCCTTATTGGGTCCTTCATTGTTAGATTTCTCTTCAGCAGGTTTTAATGATATCTCATATTGCAAGAGGTTTTTAATATGATACTTGCAATCCTTCAACCAATGACCATCACTCTTGCAAAGCTTGCAAAAGGGAGGGTTCTTGGATCTTTCCCTTTGCTTCTTGGGAGATTTCTTCTTCTTCTGAGAAGGTTCAACATCTTCAGAGGCTACAGCAGCACTCTCAGAGGTACCAATATCAGGAGGAGAAGCTATCTCTTTCAGAAGAGAGGGAGTGACAGGTTTCTTCTTCTTCTGGGGTTTATCACTTCCCAGAGGCAGCTTTTCCTTGCCTTTGGCTTTAGAGCCATCAGCAGGAGTGCTGAACTGTTTACACAACTTCTCTTCTAACACTTTCATGTCAGAATAAACTTGAGTAAACCTAAGAAACTTGTCAGCCTCACTCTTGTCCAATTTCCTTTTCAGGTACTTGAACATACTATAGAGTTCTTCAAGAGAATCAAAGATATCTAGTTCGTGAGAATTGTTTACCTCAGAGTCATATGTAGCTTCAGGAGGTGCGGAAGTTTCTCCTGTGTCATCTTCAGAAGTTGGCTCATCAATAGCCATAAAACAAATCTGAGCTTGCTCTTCCTTTTCTTCAGGATCACTGCTGGTCTCAGAGTCTGACCAAGCAGCCAGCATAGCTTTCTTGAACTTTTTCTTATCTTTCTTCAGCTCCGGGCAGTTAGGCTTAATGTGCCCCGGTTGCTGACATCCATAGCACACAATAGGCTTGTTTGGATCTCTCTTGAACTTGTCAAAGCTCCTGAAAGGCTTCTTGTAGTTTCCACCTCTGCCTTTTCAGAAGGCTTTCTTTAACTTCCTGGTCAGCATAGCCAGTTCCTCATCTTCAGAGGATTCTTCAGAAGATTCTGCTTTCAGGACAACTCTTCTTCCTTCTAACCTTTCTCTTAGGTCATGATTCTTTGATGACATCTCATGAGTAATTAGAGACCCAATGAGCTCATCATACAAGTAATAGCTCAAATCCTGAACTTCTTCAATAGCAGTCTTCTTGGCTTGCCACGACCTTGGTAAGCTTCTGACAATCTTCTTCACTCGATCAGATTCTTCAATGTCTTTTCCTAAACTCTTTAAGTCATTGACTATCTTGGTGAATCTAGAGTTCATATCTGAAATCGATTCTTTATCAAGCATTTCAAATAACTCATATTCTCTCATGAGTTGGTTGACTTTTGATTGCTTCACCTTTCCAGTACCTTCATATGTGACTTCCAGCTTGTTCCAAATGTCCTGTGCAGTTTCACAAGAAGAAATTTTGTTATATTCAGTAGCTGTAAGTGCACAATGCAACATATTTATTGCTGAAGCATTAGTTTGGAGTTTTTTTAGAATGTCATATGTGTATTCTCTCGGAGGAATAACAACATTCCCTAAACCTGGTTCCATTCTGGTAGGAATGAAATCACCATCAGTGATGACATACCAAGCACTCATGTTCTGAGCTTGGATGAAGTACATCATCCTTTTCTTCCAGTATGAGTAGTTGTTGCCATTAAATAATGGAGGTCTAGTAGTGGAAGAACCTTCTGGAACTATGAAGTGAGAAGAATTCTCAGGCTGGTGTCTACTAGCCATCTCTATTGATTCTGATAGGATCTTACACTTAGATTGTTAGATCTTTAGTAAATATGCGAAGTGACCTTCGCTCTAATACCACTTGTTGGCCCTATCAAAAACAGAATCACCTAGAGGGGGGTGAATATGTGTCAAAGTTGAAAACTGAGAATTTATAAGTTTTTCAGGAAACTTAATTTTCAGGGTCAAATTTCCTCAGAGTCAGAAGCAAGCTTACAGAAGTTGCTTCTGAGGGAAATTCTCCCTAAACACAGTTTAGACTGTTTTCAGCAACAGAAGTTCTGATTTGAGAACTTCTGGACAGTCTTCTGAACAAAGACAATGATATTTAGAGAAAATCTGTTTCAGCACTAAATATAAGCAAGTACACAAAAGCAAAAATAACAAGTATAAGAGGGAGAAAGAAGTTCAGGAGATCCTGATTGAACAATTCGATTTATCCAAGTTCGCCACAGAAGTCCTGTGACTACGTCTTCTCCCCTGAGGTCGCAGCCTTCAGAGATTTTATAAATCCACTATTCAGAACTTTTATGGCAAGTTCAGAAGCTCCTTTACATCAACATAACTTAAGCTAATTTCTCACTTAGTTCTGACTAGCCTAAAAAGAGTTAAAGGATTTCCACCAGAACAACAATACTCTGTTTTCTGGATTTCTCACCCAACTCTAATCTCAACTAGATTTCTCTCTTTAAATCTAACTGAATATCACACACGATATCAGTTTACAAGATTCCTATTATGAACTTGTTTTTCTTCACTCTCTCACTTAAACTTAAGCTATGCTAAGAAAGATTGAGAATGGAAAATGATGCTCTATTTTTCTTGTTGAAACAGTGCGTTGAGATTTTGCTCGATTATCACACGTACATGATGTAGTGGAGCTTGACTACTATTTATAGTGAATGAGGATGACCGTTGGGAAGTTTGAATCTTCAACAGAGATGATATCAGTTGTAGTAGCCGTTAACTTGTCAAGTCTTCAAACGGTCTTCAAACACTTTGATTCCGTTATCCTTGTTCTTTAACCAAATCCGGTAAGTGATTTGAAATTGAAGATAAGGTTGACCGGAAACGTTCCTCAATAAGATCAACAAAAGGTAGACAAGGAATTTCTGGTTTCACTTTGAGTAGACAGGCGCGCTCCATCAAAACAGCTTTTTGAACTTTTGGCGCCTTGCATTAAATGCACTTGTCAGAGCATTAAATGCTATCCAGAACCCGTGACTAAGCTTCTGATCAAATTGGTAGATGAACTTCTGATTGCAATGGACCTCTGAGGAGAGTTTCAACAAACTTCAATAGCTTCAAAGCGGAGCATCCAGCTTCTGAATTAATGAAACTCTGTCTTCAGCAATCGAGACTTCTGAGTACTTCAGGCAATCTAGAAATTCTTCATTCAGCACCTGCTGAGTAACTTACACATAGACTAAGTAGAAAAATATTAGTCAACAATAAACTATGTGTAAGAGAATGTTAATTTTTCATCTTCTGAAACGTTTGGACATAATCAAAACACTTAGGGTTCATCATACTGTATTTCTGATGTACTATTTGCCGAACTATACTAACATAACATGTTCCATTGTTTAGTATTTTGCATATTTCTTGAATACTTTTATTGGACTTCAATTGCATGTTTCGTTTGTTTTTTGTTGTTTGAGATTTCTGTTTAGATGATAATTCATAGAAGTTTTGTTTGTAGTTTGTCATGGGTGACCTAAATGATGCAAATGGCAGTGTTTGAAACTCTACCTTAACTGAATTATTGCTCCTCCTTTTTAGATGACTTTTAAGAAACTAATAACAAAAATAATTTGATTTTCTATCCTTAGGACTTAGGAGAAATATAAGTTAACTTATAATTATAATTATTTGAACCACTGTAGCCTTGTTTTCCTTTCATTATTGTGGTTCTTACATTTATATGTTATGCTATGTAGGCGAATTATGACTAAAAAACTGGGCCATTTTTTGTTCTCATGCTAAGTGTTAAGAATAACTCAGGTATATTTTAATGTTGTAGCATTTTACTTGTCCTTTCTTGGCCGTATTTTTTTAAGCCTGCAGTGTTTTAAATTTGGACATAAAGTTGCATTTAATTGTTTTTGAAGCTGTTTGGTAAAACCATGTTCTACATGGCTATTTGGTAATAAGGAAGAGTAATTAAAAGCATAACTAGTTTGTCCATATACTTCAAAGAGTCATTTTATTTCTCTAAAATTGATATTTGGTAGTTGATAGGATGAATTGTTTTGGTGTATTAATAGGAATATATACAGGTGTACAAAGTCTCTATTTCTTTTACAATAAGTGTCTAGTCTAGCATTAAGACACTATACTTTATTGTGTTTTATTAACTAATTGAGGTGTGAGTAAATGAAGGGACTTTAGGGATTATGGATCACATAGAGTAACCAATCTTTAATAGAGGAGTCAATGGTTTATAACTCGTTCATTTCATTTAGTAACACTTTTGTACTCATTACACTTGCCACTTGTTCATTTTGTGTGGTAATCCTATTCCAGAAACTTTAGTACCTGAATTACTATTCGTTTTTTTACCACGTCATGATGATGATGTTTTAATAAAAAAAGTAGTTACCTCATAGTGAAATGTGTCGGGAGCTTTTCCAAATCGTGTCTATCTAATCAACCATCTTCCCTACCAATACCTTTCTCCTACTCATTTAATAATGCATAATTTCCAAAATTAACTATTAAAAACCAATATAGTTAATTTGTTTTATTTTTTAAATGCTAAGCTGGAATGAGGGAGAGAGAGAGATTGAGACAGGGAAAGAAAAACTAACCCAAGAATCCGTAGCTGTTTGGGAAAATAAAAACTTTAAAAATCGTTAAACAGGTCTTACCTATTTAGCCCCCATCGAAAAGTTTGTTAAATCGTCAATTGGGCCGACAAATACTTATCCCATCCCTGCTAGAACAAGATTTTTTTTTTCTTTTAAGTTAAAAGAATAATGAGTTAACCATCTTCATTAAGTTCCGAGCCTAAAATGGGGTACTGTATTCAGGGTCGGCTCTGCCTTAAAGGTCAACTAAGCAATCGTCTAAGGCTATCAAAAAAATTAGAGTGGCTCATATCATAGTTTTTCTCTCATTTAACATTAATAACTATGAATTTGTATGTGTAAAAGTTATATAAAATAATGTATTCTCATAAAGAGAGGACATTATATTAAAACATGAAGGTTCAAGTTTCCATTTATGTATGAAGGGTTTACGAATAGTTTTGGGAGCTATTTGATGATTTAACGAGAATAGGATTAATTGATTCAGGGTATGATTAGAATCTTATGATTCACGATTCGTTTGTACAATTCGAATCGATAGGGCGAATTTAAATTATACGAGATGCTATGATTCAAAATGATTCGAGACAATTCAACTCTATTAAATAAGGTAGGTGTCTTTGTGTTATGTGCACAAGAATCGGGTCTTGTCAAAAGTCGATTAACTGAAAAATCTAGTTGTAAAAGCTTTCTTTTCTCTTTGTTGTTGTTTTTTGAACGACTTATCGTAGATAGTATTTAGCTCGTCAAACTTTATACCTCGTTAAAGAGAGAGAATTCGATCTCTTGACTCAAAATTGTAGTGTTGAATGATAAAATATTGTTTTATTCATGAATTGTACTTTAAATAAAAGAATTAAGAAGTAAAATAACTAAATCAGCAGTCACGTGTGCATGAATAAGGAAATAACTAATAAGCAAAGTGGACTCTTTTTAACTCTAATTAAGACGTTTGATAGAAATTTTGAATGGAAAAATAGGAAGTATCTGTTATACTCCGCTTTCTTTTTTCTCATTCTCCCGCCCGATTTGTCTTTCAGCTAGAAATTCTTAATAATATAGCTTTAGTTATGCATCTGTGAGTGAGATCTGGCAGCGTTCTTGTGGCAGTTCAAGTTTCGAGTTGGCTAGAGAAATTTCGACCTAAGTTTCCACGTTTGAAATTTGGTTTATAAGTTGTGTGTGCATTGTAAATTGCATTGTTTGATGTATAATGTATGTGATGAGCTTAGATGACTCAATTTGGTGCAGAATCATCTTTCATGTCCTACAAAATGTTATTTCTAAGGTATGTGATGGTGTTTGATGAAATGTTTGACTGAAATTAATTGCAGATTTACGATATGCGTGTCTATTGTCAATTGCAATGTGATGAGCTTAGATCACTCAATTTGGTGCAAAATCATCTTTCATGTCCTACAAAATGTTAATTTTTAGGGTATGTGTTGATGGTGTTTGATGAAATATTTGACTGAAATTAATTTACAGAGTTAATAAGTTATGTGTGTGCATTGTAAGTTGCAATTGTTTGATGTATAATGCATGTGATGAGCTTAGATGATCCAATTCGGTGTAGAATCATCTTTTATCATCTAAGCTCATCACATACATTATACATCAAACAATTGCAATTGACAATTCGCACACATAACGTCGATCTACAATTAATTTCAGTCAAACATTTCATCAAACACCATCAACACATACCTTAGAAATAACATTTTGTAGGACATAAAATATGATTCTGCACCAAATTGAGTAATTTAAGCTCATCACATACATTATACATCAAACAATACAATTTACAATGCACACACATAACTTATAAACCAAAGTTCAAACCTGAAAACTTAGGTCGAAATTTCTCTAGCCAACTCGAAACTTGAACCGCCACGAGAACGCATAACTATTGCTATATTATTCATGATTTCTAGCTGAAAGACAGATCGGGCGGGAGAATGGAGAAAAAGAAGGCGGAGTATAACGGATACTTCCTATTTTTCCATTCATGATTTCTATCAGACGCCTTAATTAGAGTCAAAGAGCACTTTGCTTATTAGTTATTTTCTTGTTCCTGCACACGTGGCTGATTTAGTTATTTTACTTCTTAACTCTTTTATTTAAAGGACAATTCATGAATAAAAGAATAAAACAATATTTTATCATTCAACTCTACAATTTTGAGTTAAGAGATCGAATTCTCTCTGACGAGCTAGTACTATCTAAGATAAGTCGTTCAAAAAACAACAAAGAGAAAAAAACAAGCTATTACAACTAGATTTTTCAATTAATCGAGTTTTGACGAGACTCGATTCCTGGGCACAGAGACACACTTACCTTATTTAATAGAGTTGAATTGTCTCGAATCATAGCATCTCGTATAATTTAAATTCGCCCTATCGATTAATCATAAGATTCTAATCATACCCTGAATCAATTAATCCCATATCAAATAGCCCCAAAACTATTTGTAGGGCCTTCATACATAAATGGAAACTTAAATGTTCATATTTTTATATAATGTCCTCTCTTTAATTTGACAATACATTATTTTATGTAACTTTTACACACACAAATTCATAATTATTGATGTTAAATTAGAGAAAAACTATTATATGGGCCACTCTTATTTTTTGGGAGCCTTAGACGATTGCTTAGTTAACCTTATGGCCAATCCTGATGAACTTTACATGTTTTGATTATGTCCAAACGTTTCAGAAGATGAAATTTAATTTATGCTTAAATATTTATCAATGTTGACTAACAATTTTTGTTAAGTTTTTGTATAAGTTTTTCTCAGCAGGTGCTGAAAGAAGAAACTCTGGATTGCTTCAAGAAATCAGAAGAGAAGAATAATTGAAGCCCGAAGTTAAAACTCAGAAGCTGGATGATTCGCTCTGAAGAACCTCAAAAGTTTGATAAAGCTCTCCTTAACGTTCAACTGCAACCAGAAGCTTATCCCATTTTATCAGAAGCTTAGGCAAAAGGAATTAAGCACTTAGAAGCTTAAGTTATGGGTTTTGTTAAGCATTTAATGCTTCTGACAATTGCATTTAATGCAAGGTGCCAAAAGTTCAAAAAGCTGTTTTGAAGGAGCACGCTTATCCACATCAAACAAAACCAGTTCTCCTTGTCTAGCATTTGTTGATCTAAATGAAGTAACATTCCAGTCAACCTTATCCTTGATTTCAAATCACTTACCGGATTAAGTTAAAGAATAAGGTTAACGGAATCAAAGTGTTTGAAGACCGTTTGAAGAAATGACAGATTAACGGCTACAACGATGTCATCATCAAATTGAAGATTCAAAATTGAACCAACGGTCATCTCAAGTCACTATAAATAGTAGCTGAGCTCCATAGTGTTCTTATATGCTATTTTTGAGCAAAAATCTTAACGCACTGGTTTAGCAAGTAAAACAGAGCACTTTCCATTCTCAATCTTTTCTTGTTTTAATTGTAAAAGTGGGAGAGTGAAGAAACACAAGTTCATATTAGGAATCTCGTAAACTGATATCGTTTGTGATATTCAGTTAGATTTTGAGAGAAATCTAGTTAAGGTTTGAGTTGGGTGAGAATTCCAGAAAACAGGATTGTTGTTGTTCTGGTGAAAATCCTTTAACTCTTTCTACGCTAGTCAGAACTAAGTGAGAAATTAGCTTAAGTTTTGTTGATGTAAAGGAACTTCTGAACGTGCCATAAACTATCTGAATAGTGAATTTAAAATCTTTGCTGACTGCGCTCACAGGGGACATGACATAGTCACAGGACTTTTGTGGCGAACCTGGATAAATCGATATGTTCATTAGGACCTCCTGAATCTCTTTTTCCCTTCCTTTAACTTGTTATTTTGCTTTTGTGCATCTTGTTGTGTATTTAGTGCTGAAACAAATTTTACACTTTATCTCCTGTCTTTGTTCGGAAGACTGACCAGAAGTTCCTTAACACAGAACTTCTGTTGCTGAAAAGCAGTAAACTGCTTAATGGCAAAATTTCCCTCAGAGGCTCCTTCATTAAGCTTGCCTCTGACTCTGAGGAAATTTAACTCTGAAAATTAAGTTTCTTTAAATACTTGAGATTTTAAGTTTTTGAATTAAACATATATTCACCCCCCCCCCCTCTATGTGATTCTGATCTTGTTAGGGCCAACAGAGCGGACCCTGAATGCGGGTACCCCATTTTGGGCCCAGAACTTAATGAAGATGGTTTACTCATTATTCTTTTAACTTAAAAGAAAATAAAAATTATTGTTCTAGCGGAGAGGGGATAAGTATTTGTCGGCCCAATTGACGATTTAACAAATTTTTGGATGGAGGCTAAAGAGGTAAGAGACCTGTTTAACGATTTTTAAAGTTTTTATTTTCCCAAGTAGCTACGGATTCTTGGGTTAGTTTTTCTTTCCCTGATTCAATCTCTGTCTCCCTCATTCCAGTTTAGCATTTAAAAAATAAAACAAATTAATTATATTTGTTTTTAATAGTTAATTTTGGAAATTATGCATCATCAAATGAGTAGGGGAAATGTATTGAAAGGGAAGATGGTTGATTAATAAACACGATTTGGAAAAGTTATGACACATTTCAGTATGAGATAACTACTTTTTTACTAAAACATCATCATGATGTGGTAAAAAAACGAAGTAGCAATCCAGGTACTAAAGTTTTTGGAATACTTTACTTGTTAATTATTCTTGAAAATTACTAATAATATTCCCACCATCACAAACAACTAGCTAAGCTAAAACTTGAAAAATTTCAGTAGCAAAATCGCAAAAAAAAAAGAAAAAGAAAAAGTGAGATGGATGTGTAATTAGACTGAAATATATTATAATGAACAAGTTTGATGTCCTCCATTTATATGTTCTGGTCTGGTGAATTCTCATCAGAATTTTCCTCAAAATTAAAAATAAACATACAAATTCACATCAGCATAATAATATATGTATAGAAAAAGATACGTGGTGGTGTAAATTCTGGCTGTATATCCATAATCCTTTAAAGAGAAAACTCAACTGATGCACAGATCTATATCCCACTGATAGTGGTATTATATCATCAAGGCCGCCATGTCCATCATCGGAGTTTTCTCAGTCGAAATTGGCTGATGAACTGTATATCAATATCATCATATCCGTCCGTTGTGATTTTCTCCGGTCTAGATTGGCGGATCTATTGCACCTATATCCATAGTTGTGTTTTGTATCTGGAACCATCTTTTTCCGCGTAAATCTGGACCTCAGTTCAGTTCAGATTTTCTTTTCCTTTTTTAGATCTGCAACTGCAACTGCTACTCTAACGGGGCGTTTGTTTGGAGGGCTTGGGTGAGACTAGTGGTCTTGAGATCAAATTAAAAGTTAATCTCACCCAAGCCCTAGTTTTTTTGGAGGGATAGGGAGGTGAGCTTGGGGAGCTAATCTTACCCAAGCTCAAATTCTAATACCTGGGAGGAGGGGTGGTATTAGGTGTGAGGGATGAGATTAGCTCATTTAAATGGGGAAATGACTAAGTAGTCCTTGATCATTTTTAAAACAATTCAGCCATATCCCCTCTCTCAACTTCTCCTCTATCTTCATCACAGCCTTCCTCCTCCGCCCTTTTCATCTTCGTTCAGTCGTCGCCGGTACTCCGCCTTTTATCTCCGTTCAATCCTCACCGGTCCTCCGCCCTCCATCTATATTCAGTCGTTGCCGTTCCTCCACCCTCCATCTCCGTTAATTCCTCATACTCCGCCATCCCTCTCCATTCACTCCTTGCCGGTCCTCCGCCCTCCATCTCCGTTCACTCCTCCTCTTTTGCCCTCCATTTTCGTTCAGTCTTCGTCGGTCCTCCGGCCCCATCTTTGTTCAATCCTCATCCTCATCCACTCTATATCCGTTCAATCCTCGTTCTCCTCCGCCCTTATACGGAGGATAATTGATTTTTGTTGGTTTGAATTGGGGTGCAAGTCTGGTCTTTGTAGTTCTTTTTTGTAGGAAGGTGGGATCTTTGATGAGTTGTTGTTTTTTTTACTGTGTTTTTTAATTGCATATGTTATGTTTGATAAAATGCACCACAGAAATTATACAATCGCTTTTCTGAAATGCGGTCAGTGCGATCCAATACAATTCCGTTCCAGTTAAGAAACCCAATCGATTTTCTCAAATGCGACCAGTGTGATCAAAATGCATTTCTGTTCCAGCTTTGAGGTCCCATCGTTTTTCTAAAATACGACCGGTGCGATCAAAAGTTGTTCTGTCCAGTTTTGTGCTTCAATCGTTTTTTCAAAATCCGACCAATGCGACCAGAAGTTGTTCTGTTTCAGTTTTGTGGTTCCATCGTTTTTTCAAAATGCGACTAGTGCGACCAGAAGTTGTTCTGTTCCAGTTAAGGAACTCAATCGTTTTTTGAAAATGCGACCAGTGCGATCAAATGCAATTCTGTTCCAGTTAAGGAAACCAATCTTTTTTCTGAAATGCGATCCGTGCGACTCAAATGCAATTAGTTCGATGAATGCAATTCGTACTCCAGAAATACATGCAATTGCCTTCAATTGTATTTTGAAAATGGAGGATGTCGAAAAAATGGAAGACCACCAGAGATAATAGAGGATGCCGATAGAAATACATGACGCTGGAGAAATTGGAGTTCGGCGGAGATGATGGAGGACGCCGGCGATAATAGAGGACGTCGGAAATGATAGAATGATGCCGGAAACTCATTCGGTTGTGGTAGACTCGGGATGAGGAAGAAAATGGTAGGAGAATGAGTGGTTAATATTATATTCAATTTTAATCTAAATTCAAGGGTAAATTTGACATTTCCATCTTTTTCTAATCTCACCCAATCCCACTAAGCCCTCCAAACAAACAAGGTCTTACCAAGCTCAACTTAAAAAACTAATCTCATCTCAATTTTTTCCATCTCAAAATTGGGTCTAAGCTAATCTCATTTCATCCCCAATATTTGCCAAACGCCCCGTAATAGATTTTCATTCAATTTCATATGGGACTGTCAACTCATTCCAGTCAACCGATTCCTTTCCCTTTCCCCTGAGTGAACCAAACGCCCCCTAAATGTAAAAATCAATGAGCACTCTACTACTCTCTCAATGGCCCACCTAATTTATTATTAAATATTAAAAAAAATTAAAACCCTTTACTCATCTCAAAATTTATTTCATTTTGTTTATATATTTTGGGCCAATAATATTGGGTGTCCTAAAATTCTGCCAAGTATATTTGAAAAGTGTCAAACTATGAACATTTTAAGTATCATATTAACTTTAATACAAAGATTGTCTGAAGCATTCAACAAGCTCTCTAACATCTTACATGAAACCACACAAAATTTTCATCAACAAACTTGACTCTTAAAAGTTGGGAACAAAAAGAAAAAATAATAAGATCTATAATCAGAAAAGCCACCCAGCAAGGAGGCATAAGCATTGGAAATTGATTAACTACGAACTGTTGGACATCTATTTTCCCATGCAGTAACACATCAGCAAAAGTAGCCTCAGATTAAAAAAAAAGAGTAAAAACCCAACAATAAGAACCAAGTGACATACACCAAATCTAGTAATCTTATTTGAAATTGAACTATATACTTGACATGCATAAGACAATATCATCTAAATGTGATGGAAAAACATATAAAGTTCGAACGGATAAATCTATAACCTTTAAAGAAGGAACAACACTGCGGAAAGACATGGTCGAACTGCACCATTGCAGCATGCGAGAAGCACTCTGGAGTTTTTGAATTTCAAGAAAATCAAAACCAATGGAGACACCGGACTTTGTGATGGATTTTATTCTAGCAGATAAAAGTTAAATTCTTGAGGTGAGACTATCATTCACCCCATCAGTAACACAACTTGTACCCAATATATGTACTGCATCTTTCAATGCATAGCAGGCAATGTGCTTCCACATTTCACATTGCCTTAGAACCATGTCAAGCATTCTTCTTTCTTCAAGAGTAATTTTAAGTGACTTTGACTGCATAGTCAATTCCTGCATCGCATAAAGTTTTCTTCAATAATAAGAAAGTTCAAATCCCATCTCCAACCCTTTAGGCTTTGACTTGATGGAGGGGAGAGAGGGGTTATGAAAGAAAGGGACGGAAGGGAATGGGAGGGTTTAAAAAAATGGAAAGAAATAGAAAAGTCTGTACCTTCTATCAACTTTTAACCTCTCAACCTCTTACCTCCTAAATATGGGTTTTCATTTAACTTCCAAAACCCTTCCATACCCTCCATCCAATTAATAACATATAGTATTGTGTAAGGAACAAACCTTGAGCCTTTGAAGCTTATGCGGAGAACAAGAACAGATTCTGTGCTAATATAAGTCCTTATAAACGTCTCAAAACTCTTCAACCAGCACTTCGTTGTTGTGACAACATTTTTACATCATCAAGAGTAGGCAAAATCAAAAAAATGTTTTCTGCACACCTACAAGATTAAACTTCATCATTATAGTTAAGAAAAGAAATTAAAAAACGGGCAATATGTAAATCATGCGTGTCCTCAAACTCAAAATGTCCTCAAACTCAGACATATGAGCTTGCTTTTCCAGAACTTTGACTGCTCTTTCCTCCCAAGACAAAGCATCTGCAAGCACTCCAGACAGATTAATGAATAACTTCTCATTCTCAATCTTTAGCCTATGTGAGAATCACAAAGATGCCAAGAGAGCATCAAAGTTAGCACATAATGGTGGCAAAAAAGAATGCCATCAAAGTGCATCAAGAGAAAAGATGCTTACACAGTAGAATCAACAATAACTTGCTGAACAAAGTCTAAAGACATTTTTGAATCCCAAGCCTGCACAAAAAGTCCAAAAATACATTTGAAACAAATAGATTGTTAGGAAATTGAGGATCGAATCTTGTATTGATTATTCAAGTTTGATATGCGGAATAGAAATTATTTGACAACTCAAAATATAAATAAAATAAACACATATATTTTACGTGGAAAACCCAAACGGGAAAAACCACAGGAGAGGAGATAACTTCATTATTGGAGCTGGAACAAATACAAGAGAGTTTATGGAAACCTCTAACTCGAGAACATTCCTACGAATTTCGACACCCGAGTATTTCCCAAAACACTCTATATCGCTCCCCACATTTGCTCTCAATAACCTCCACATGAGACTTCTCTCTAAGCCTCACATTTTCTCTTCTACCCTCTCTACAAATCTCACGTATGCCTATGAACTTATATAACCTTCAAAATGACAATTATTGATGACAACTTTCAACAACAAATTATTGATGGATAATTGATCTTCCAAGTTCCAAGACCATCACGTTTTCATGTCTCTCCATCCTTATTTTATTTAGTTGTTTTTCTTCCTTCCATACTTCTTTTCTTTTTATCTTTATTATCATTATTATTAATTTCTTATAATAATAATTATTTAGTTTAATTAATGGTTAAATCTCAACATAGATGATATTATAATTGTAACAACACATCCATCACTAATTAAACTGCAATATTTTATGTCAAACAGCTAATCAAGGCCTTCAAATGTTTCAACATAGTATGATATGAGAAGCTACTGATAATAATCAAAACATGTAGGACACAAAATTAACAAAAGAAACGGTGAAAAGTATAAGGTACCTTTAGTGCTTTTTGCCTGCAACAAGCCTTCTTCAACTCAACCTCAATAAGTGACAACTTCTCATCAACTATTCAAAAAATGAACAAACATCAATACAATACGAAATGAAAGCAAATTTTAACAGAAATCAGGAAAAGAAGAGCAAACAGTTTTGAAGAATTTAACCTTGAATTCTTAAATTTGATCCATCTGTTAAAAGGCATTATAATTGATTAACTACAATATCTTGATCTGCCCGTTGATGAATATTCACCAAAATTTCATTATAGCTGCCAATCCATGAAAGAGTATCGAGGTGGTATTCCTTTAAAAGCATCAATTCTGGTACATTAACCTTGAATGAATTCCACTCTTCGAGTAAAATCTCAACATCGTACATTAGGAAAAGAAATTCAAAAATTAATGCTACTTTTATACGACTCTAAACTCTTCGATAATTGAAATTATGATATTAAGTTGAATGGACATGTGTATGTTACCTCAAGTCTAATTGGAAATTTCAATATCACCCTGCATCGAGCCTGACATGATTCAGCTTGCCTAACTAGACTCAATAGCATTTCCTCCTCTAGAAGCTCAACTTGAAGCTTAGGTATCTATTTAACAAACAATGACATATCAAAACCAAGACAAGAGATAAGAATGATCAGGCACAAATGTCTTTTGTAGAATTAGTAGCATCCACTTGACCTCTGACTTCAACTTGTTGAGCATATCAATATCAACAACAGCATCACCATTTTTCGAGATGCATTTTCTTGCACAATCCATCCATGCCTAGAGGATGAGTAGAACCACATGAGCAACAAAAGTGCAAACATACAATATTAATATTCTAAACAGCGCAAGAAAGCAAAATAACTTCTTGCAAAGAGTTTCGAGCTAAATGCATCTAATTGTAATCAATACACAAGTAGTTCAACTAGAAAGGTAGCACGAATCTAGAAAGAGGCAATAGAACTTGTTGTGAGATTTAAAAAATGTCCGTTTATCGTGATTAATTCTTTGCACAAAAATTTAAAGTTCAACTTAGCCTCAATGAACATGTTTCAATGAGGGATTAATATGGGGTGGTTCACTTGCCCATACAACTACAAATTAGACACTCAAACATCTCAAGGAAATAAGCATATAACGTCGTGATTCATAGCCAAGTTAACCATTAGAACTATATAGTAAAACATATAAAATAAGCTAGTTTCAACACCAGAGAGAGAAACTACCTTTGCTGATGAAATTTTCTGCAATAGTTTCTCACTTTCTTTCAAGTAGATTGGAAAGTCAGAAGTTCTTGAGTACAATAACTCCAACTCAGAGACCTGGAATGACAATTAATCACAGTAGAGAAATCAAAATAACTAAACGCATCATCACTGCCTATAAAATGGTAAAAAGTACTACTGCCATTATCATCATCACCAAATTTAAATTAAAGTTTATAGGCTGAAATTTATATACATGCCTTGGAGCATGATGACAGACTCAATTTCTTGAATCAATAATTTGGCTTCTTCTGCAAGCTCCTGTATTGAATTAATCAAAAACTTACACATGTTAGGTCTGACATGGAAAATAAAATAAAGGAAGACGAAAGGCAAAGCAGAACCTACTCAAACAGCATAATTACCTTCAACTCAAGATATCCAGGCTCATTACAGGGCACAACATCAAAATTTAGCAAAGAAATGGCATGCTTTATATCTACTCTTTTGAAATCACAACTGAAGTGGGAGGACCATTTTTTGACTTTAGAAGCACAATCTCTTATACCTTCTGCCCACTTTTGAGCTATAATAAAACGTTTCACCTTCTCAGGCACCTATATTCCAAAATTAAATAGATCATCTCTATTGAACCTTATACTCAGAAATTAATACGTGGACAACACAAACAAGAAAAGGATGATGTCTCAAAACTCACTGGATCAACCTCAAAACCAGCCCAGAGAAATTGTTCAGCTTCTTTCACTACAATAGCATATGCATCACCTGAGTATGGATTTTCTAAGACATTGCAGGACCGTACAAGGCATTGATCAACAAGCTCAGACAGACTGATATGGCCACCTTTTACCTGCACACATGTCATGATATGTCATGATCAAAGAATAAAATATAGTTAGGTCAAGCATATATTAGCAAATTACATCAACCTAGCCAAATAGCACCATTGCCCACAAAACAGGGAAGGTATCACATATCTCTACAATGAATAAACAAATGCAAGCAATACAAAACATTTAAAACTTGTGTAAGAATTTTTTTGACTGAAATATCTCCACATCTGTTTTGGTTAACCTAATTCTAGGTTTGGTTCTTCACTTATTTTTGTGCAGCCATAAGAAGCATATTAATTTGCATAAAAATAGACTAAATACAACATATAGATTGTATTATCATCATACTAGATTTCCTATAATTATAATAGACTAAAAGTAAAGTCTGGAGACATTGAAAGATTTCAGTTAAATGAGCAAACCTTCTTAATCAACGTTTTCATCTCACTGGAACTGTTGTGCCTTTGTGAACTACTATTTCGTGATCTCTCATCAGAATCAAATTTATCAACAACATTCAGAACCATATCATACAACTCTGCAAGAGTACAACGATAAAGAAGGCGAAGTCTACTACGTTTGCACTCACATATATGTTGCTAGTGCTGCATCACGATAATATAGTCAGTCTATATTTAGAAAGCTTAGCTAGAAAGGATCATGACAAGAACAATAAAAACATGGAAAAATAATTGACAATCAGGGGGAATTAGATGAGTGATTATCAAGTTCCGTACCTCAAGACATACAAATGCAGATGGCCTACAACGACAAACAACAACAGAAAGATAAAGATACTGCTTGCATATGAGGCATGTTGGATCCTGGAAGAGCAACAATAAACATTCATGACGCAGATAGTGAGAGCAATAAAATTATCGCACCAGTTAGGCATTACCTCTTCGGTACCAACATATTCAGGACACTTTCGGGGAGGCATAGAGGAAGATTTTATAATGCTACTTCTCCAAACTGTCTATCTCCTACTTTTCTCTTTAGTATAAATCCTCTGTAATTCTTTTTTCAAATAAGGTGATACTTCACCTTCACTATTACCCTGCTAGAATCATCAGAAAATTTCTAATTTCAGACAAGTAGATTCAGAATGTCAACATATAATGCAGAAGAAGCATATCAGTCATCCGAAGTACTTAACGACTAAAAAGTTCAGAATCATATAGTAGTTAAAGGGGGAATTATATTTTAGGTATTTAACTAGGTGTTATTTTCCTTATTATTACTGTATTATCCACTTGTTATTGCTGCCCTTATTGTTTTTATATTTCCTATTCTAGCTTTATAGTTACTTTTAGCCATTTTTTCTTTTAGCTCAAGTCAAGATTGTTGTAGTGAGCAAGCCTAATTCTAACAATCCTCAACAGCAATATTAAGGTCGATGATGAAACAATTAGATATAATAAGACTTGAATCAATTTCAGTATCTCTCTCCTCAATTCTGATCTTTTCTCTAACCCTTTTCTTCTCTTATTCTCTATATTCTCTAATTCTGGTTATGAACATCCTAAACGTAACATATCTCATATATAATACAATTTTACTCAAGAATATCATCCCTTATACCTAATGTAATTGTTGGCGATTTTTCTAAATATCCCAATTTCAACTTTGATGTGCTTACGTGGATTTAAATTAGTGAAAACAAATGTACGGGGCGTGCCAGAGAAGTCGCTTCTCAATTTGAATAAGATAAATGATGGTAAAATTGCGCTTAAATAACTTGATTTCTAAACTAAAACGATTGGCAACCGTCACAAGAATTGAGAAAAATAACGGTTTTGGGTCCCGACGTTGCTTGACAGGTCGGTCGGAAAAACAAGTTTTTCTTAAAATAAGGTACCGAAAGTAAAAGAGACACAAGATATAAATTTTTTAATTCTTTTTATTTTATATTTTTTATTAATCTTTTGATAAAAATTTTGGATTACAATCACTAAAAAGAAAGAACAAAATATTAAAACGTGACGTAAATGTCAACGAGAAAACAAGCTAAATAAGCTTCCAACACACAAACAAAATAAACGCCAATATGTACAATAGTTAATTACAAAAAACAAACATAAACAAAAACGAACAAACTCGGTAATGATGGAGCCTTTATACGCGTGATTGAAGGTCGTTGTCTCGCCCTTGTACTTCTGGATGTAACTGCTACAAATTAATAACTGCAGGGACTGAAACAGATGTTTGCCAGATGGGTTTAGTTCTTGGGCTGCTGGGAATAAATAAAAGATAGTGGTCGAGGCACTTTTGAAGCTAATTACGGGAGTATTTGTGAACCGTTTTAGATGAATGAGCACTTTAAATCTATAGTCTCGATATCAATGAACTTAATGAAAGTGGTTTCGGGAACTGAAAGTGAATAGAACGGGCTAGAGAAAAATGTAAAGTTGGACAGAAAAGTTGTTTGACAATTTTTGACAAAACTGAAAGCTTGTTTCTGTTTCACGGAGGCAACTTTGGGAATTTTTCTAGAACGATTGGGAATGAATTTTAACAAAAAAAAAAAATTGGAATATGAAGACCATATGGTAGTGAACAAAAATAAATCGTACTTGGACCGAAGATACGTACTATGAAGACGGGAAAATGATTGGAAAGTTTGGAAAAAAGCTTAAATTTGTCGGAAAAGTTGTTTGATGGAGAAATCCAAAATCTTGTTTCCGGATTAAACTAATGAAGAGGACTAATATTACTGACCTAAGAAAAGATTATGATTGAAATGTAAACCCAAAAGAAACACGAGGTTATGGTTTTGCTTATATTTAGTGCTGAAAAAGATTTTCTCTAAGTATCATTGTCTTTGTTCAGAAGACTGTCCAGAAGTTCTCAAATCAGAACTTCTGTTGCTGAAAACAGTCTAACTGTGTTTAGGCAAAATTTCCCTCAGAAGCAACTTCTGTAAGCTAGCTTCTGACTCTGAGGAAACTTGACTCTGAAAATTAAGTTTCCTTAAAAACTTAGAAATTTTCAGTTTTCAACTTTCACACCTATTCACCCCCCTCTAGGTGATTCTGTTCTTGTTAGGGCCAACAAGTGGTATCAGAGCGAAGGTCACTTCGTATATTTACTAAAGATCTAACAATCTAAGTGTAAGATCCTATCAGAATCAATAGAGATGGCTAGTAGACACCTGCCTGAGAATTCTTCTCACTTCATAGTTCCAGAAGGTTCTTCCACTACTAGACCTCCATTATTTAATGGCAACAACTACTCATACTGGAAGAAAAGGATGATGTACTTCATCCAAGCTCAGAACATGAGTGCTTGGTATGTCATCACTGATGGTGATTTCATCCCAACAAGGATGGAAGGAGGTCTAGGGAATGTTGTTATTCCTCAGAGAGAATACACAGATGACATTCTAAAAAAACTCCAAACTAATGCTTCAGCAATAAATATGTTGCATTGTGCACTTGCAGCTACTGAATATAACAAAGTTTCTTCTTGTGAAACTGCACAGGATATTTGGAACAAGCTGGAAGTCACATATGAAGGAACAGGAAAAGTGAAGCAATCTAAAGTCAACCAACTCATGAGAGAATATGAGTTATTTGAAATGCTTGATAAAGAATCTATTTCAGATATGAACTCTAGATTCACCAAGATAGTCAATGACTTGAAGAGTTTAGGAAAAGACATTGAAGAATCTGATCGAGTGAAGAAGATTGTCAGAAGCTTACCAAGGTCTTGGCAAGCCAAGAAGACTGCTATTGAAGAAGTTCAGGATTTGAGCTACTACTTGTATGATGAGCTCATTGGGTCTTTAATTACTCATGAGATGTCATTAAAGAATCATGACCTAAGAGAGAGGTAAGAAGGAAAAAGAGTAGTCCTGAAAGCAGAATCTTCTGAAGAATCCTCTGAAGATGAGGAACTGGCTATGCTGACCAGGAAGTTCAAGAAGGCCTTTAGAAAAGGCAGAGGTGGTAACTACAAGAAGCCTTTTAGGAGCTTTGACAAGAAAACTCCTGATTCTGGTGAAAAGTTCAAGAGAGATCCAAACAAGCCTATTGTGTGCTATGGATGTCAGCAACCGGGGCACATTAAGCCTAACTGCCCGGAGCTGAAGAAAGATAAGAAAAAGTTTAAGAAAGCTATGCTGGCTGCTTGGTCAGACTCTGAGACCAGCAGTGATCCTGAAGAAAAGGAAGAGCAAGCTCAGATTTGTTTTATGGCTATTGATGACCCAACTTCTGAAGATGTCACAGGAGAAACTTCCGCACCTCCTGAAGCTACATATGACTCTGAGGTAAACATATCTTCTGAACAAAATATCTTTGATTCTCTTGAAGAACTCTATAGTATGTTTAAGTACCTGAAAAGGAAATTGGACAAGAGTGAGGCTGACAAGTTTTTTAGGTTTACTCAAGTTTACTCTGACATGAAAGTGTTAGAAGAAAAGCTGTGTAAACAATTCAGCACTCCTGCTGATGGTTCCAAAGCCAAAGGCAAGGAAAAGCTGCCTCTGGGAAGTGATAAACCCCAGAAGAAGAAGAAACCTGTCACTCCCTCTCTTCTGAAAGAGATAGCTTCTCCTCCTGATGTCGGTACCTCTGAGAGTGCTGTTGTAGCCTCTGAAGATGTTAAACCTTCTCAGAAGAAGAAGAAATCTCCCAAGAAGCAAAGGGAAAGAACCAAGAACCCTCCCTTTTGCAATCTTTGCAAGAGTGATGGTCATTGGTTGAAGGATTGCAAGTTCCATATTAAAAACCTCTTGCAATCTGAGATATCATTAAAACCTGCTGAAGAAAAGTCTAACAATGAAGGACCCAATAAGGATTGGGTACCTGTCACTAATTGATTGTGTTGCAGGTGGCTCTGAGTGCTCCATCAATGTCAAAGCTGTGGTACATTGACAGTGGGTGCTCAAGGCATATGACAGGTGATGAAAAAGCATTCATCACATTTGATCCTAAAAGAGGTGGAAAAGTCAGCTTTGGAGATGCTCAGAAAGGAAGGATACTTGGTTTTGGATCCATAAGAACTAATCCTCCGATCGAAGATGTCTCCCTAGTCAGAGGCCTGAAGTTCAATCTCCTGAGTGTTGCACAATTGTGTGATAACTTGGACAGTAAGTCAAGTGAAGTTATTCTAACTGCTCCTAGAGTTGAAAATGTTTTCATGCTGAATCTTGAGAATCTTTGCAAAAATATATGCTTGATGTCCAAAGAGGATACCTCCTGGCTCTGGCATAGAAGACTTGCTCATGTGAGCATGGACCTTCTGGCCAAAGTAGCTAGAAATCAACTGGTTGAGGGTCTGCCTGAAATTAGTTTTAAAAAGAATCATTTATGCAATGCTTGCCAATTTGGTAAACAATCCAGAAGCTCTTTTAAAACCAAGAACGTCATTTCAACTAAAAGACCTTTGGAATTACTTCATATGGATCTTTTTGGCCCTGTTCAACCAATGAGCATGGGTGGAAAGAAGTATGCCTTTGTCATTGTAGATGACTATTCAAGATTCACTTGGGTCATCCTGCTGTCTAGCAAAGATGAGTCACTTGGATGCTTCCCAGTTCTGATAAAGAAACTTGAGAATGAAAGGAATGAAAAGGTTGTTCATATCATAAGTGATAATGGTGGAGAATTCAAAAACTTTAGGTTTGAAGAATTCTGTGAAACCAAGGGAATTGATCATAACTTTTCTGCTCCCAGAACTCCTCAACAAAATGGGGTAGTTGAAAGGAAGAATAGAACTCTGGTTGAGATTGCCAGAACTATGATCAATGAAAGAAGGCTTCCAAAGTACTTTTGGGCAGATGAAAAATATGACTACCGTGAGTGCATTAGCTTATGGCTCACTCCTGACTAGGTTGTTTGAGGCAGCCTCTGTGGTCGTCTCAGGAGAAGGTGTGACGAGTAGGAGTACGGTTCTCAAGATGCATACCTTCAGGAACCTTAACTTTGGTGTGACTCCGAAGAAGAATGAGAAGGGCTCCTCTGTGAGTATTGCTCAGAAGGAGATTGTTGTTGACACTGCTCAGAAAGGAAAGAAAGCTACTAGAAAGGGCAAAGGAAAGAAAGGGTCAAGTAAGTTGGTCCTGACCGTTGAGAAGGTGGTTGTTTCAGAACCTCTTCCCACGATGGTTCAAACTACTATTAGTGTTGGACCCTCTGGAAGGATCGTTGCTGAAAAACCAATGGATGCTACTGAGATAGCAAATCAAGAAGCTGAGGACGCACGTCTTGATGAACGGGAAAAGGCTGCTGAAGCTGAAAAGATTGCAAGAGTTGTAGCTCTTGCTGAAGAGAAAAGATTGAGAAAGGAAGCTGAGAATAAGTTAGCAGCTGAAAGAGAAATTTTTGCAAAGGCTAAGGCCGATGCAAGACTTATAGCATGTGCTGCTGAACTTAAGGATGCGGAGTTCTCAAAGGATGTTGAGGCTTCAGAAGAAGGTGAGAAACTTGAGAATATCTCTCTTTCCACTCGGATACTTGAGAATATCTCTCTCTCCACCAGGATCGGAAACAAGGCTGTAGCAAAACGAAGGTCTCTGAGGAAAAAGGACTTCGTTGTTGCTCCTAGTGCTGAATTAGAGGATCCTGTTGTTGAGGAACCGGAAGTTGCTGCTGATGAAGACATGTTGGAGATGTCTGCTGAAGAAGATGTTGATGCTCCTCTGATTGAAGAGTTGTCAGAAGAGAGTGAACCAGAAGATGAAGAGGTTCTTCAGGGTGCAAAACAGTTTGTTGAGAATGTTGATGATGAAAATTTCATTGACAACATTCTTCTGAATCAAGGAAGAAACCCTGGTGATAGGGATGCCTCTGAAACACTGATCAGAATGGCTCATATCTTTGCTGAGCCCATTTCTATGTTTGATCCAAACTCCTCTGAACAGGTTATCTCATCTCCCACTCATACTCCTCATCCATCTCCTTCACTACCTTCTGTCACAGAAGTGAGTGAATCTCACACTTCCATTCCTCTTACAACTTCAACTTCTGAAGTTGTACCTCCACAAATTATTCCTCCTTCTGGATCCATCTCAACTACCATTTCCTCCTCACACATACAATCCCTTCCTCAACCACTGAAATCCCTCCACTCTCAACCTGAAAGAGAAATTGCTGCAAAGGCTAAGGCCGATGCAAGACTTATAGCATGTGCTGCTGAACTTAAGGATGTGGAGTTCTCAAAGGATGTTGAGGCTTCAGAAGAAGGTGAGAAACTTGAGAATATCTCTCTTTCCACTCGGATACTTGATAATATCTCTCTCTCCACCAGGATCGGAAACAAGGCTGTAGCAAAACGAAGGTCTCTGAGGAAAAAGGACTTCGTTGTTGCTCCTAGTGCTGAATTAGAGGATCCTGTTGTTGAGGAACCGGAAGTTGCTGCTGATGAAGACATGTTGGAGATGTCTGCTGAAGAAGATGTTGATGCTCCTCTGATTGAAGAGTTGTCAGAAGAGAGTGAACCAGAAGATGAAGAGGTTCTTCAGGGTGCAAAACAGTTTGTTGAGAATGTTGATGATGAAAATTTCATTGACAACATTCTTCTGAATCAAGGAAGAAACCCTGGTGATAGGGATGCCTCTGAAACACTGATCAGAATGGCTCATATCTTTGCTGAGCCCATTTCTATGTTTGATCCAAACTCCTCTGAACAGGTTATCTCATCTCCCACTCATACTCCTCATCCATCTCCTTCACTACCTTCTGTCACAGAAGTGAGTGAATCTCACACTTCCATTCCTCTTACAACTTCAACTTCTGAAGTTGTACCTCCACAAATTATTCCTCCTTCTGGATCCATCTCAACTACCATTTCCTCCTCAACCACACATACAATCCCTTCCTCAACCACTCAAATCCCTCCACTCTCAACCTCTGGACATGCACCTCCTGTGTGTGATCCCTTAACCACCTCCTCCACTACTTCCTGTTTTGCTGGGTTGTCATCTAATTATGACTTCTTACGCAAGTACATGAATCGAGATGATCTGGATAACGTATTCGGTAGTTTTGGTTTCATGGGCAGAGCTTCTGGTGTATCCGAAGCTGGTGGTGCTCCCAGTGTTGAGGAGTTGAGAAGAATGAGTCAGAGTGGCTCTGATGAATTGCTGAATAGATTTGCTGGCATGGGGCAAAGGACTTCTGCTGCTGACATGTATGCTCAGGGCATTGTGCTGCAAGAATTACAATCCTTGAAAGCTCAGAACTTGCAGCTCATGACTATGCTTCAAATGCAGGATCCTTCTGTCTACATACGCAATCTTTCTTCACTTCATCTAGCTACCTATGATGAGCTGTACAAGTTAAGAGAATTAGCTCTGACTCTTCCTTCATTGGACAACATTGCTCTTGCTTCTTCTCTCAAGGTCAATGAGAATTTGGAGATATTGACAGAAGAAGTCAAGGAAGCAAACGAGCATTATGAGGCTCATGAGAAGATGCTCCCAAGTAAGATTGATGACCTGCAAAGTACTGCCAATCACATTCTGAGAGAAGTGAAATCTTCTGCTCAAGGTTCATCATCTTCCGGGGCTGCTAAGATTGTATATGACATCACTCCTGATCTCAACAATCGTCTCTCAAGCATTGAGTCTGCTGTATCTGCTCATAGCGCACAGATTGCTGAGCTTACTGAGCTTCTGAAAGTTATGCACACTCAAGCACGTGAACAAGAGAAGACTCTTCATAATTGCTATCGGTTTGTTCGAGGACAAACTTACATTCAGAATGAGCATTTCACTGTTGCTGTGTATGCTAACAATCGCTTGATTAAGCTCCTTCTGGAAGACGTTCAGAGACAGCGACCTATGTCTGGTCAGACTTTTGATCATATGAAGACCATTGATGCTGATTTCAGAAGAAGAATGGATATGATCAACACTGTGAGGCCAACTCCTCAGCAATATTCTACTGCACTGAATGTTCAGCAAAAATTGAACTCTCAAGGTGCTCTGAGTGTTGCTCTTGGTTCTGGTCAAACGGGGGAGAAGTCTGGTCAGCAGAGTGGTCTCAATAATGGAGTTAAGAGACGGAGTGTTGCTGAAGGTTCCAGTGGTGTTCCTCCTCCTCAGAAGAAACCTAGGAACTTGTAATCTCATTAGGACTTAAGCTTCTTAGCTAGGTTCTGGGTTGGGTAGTTTTTGTCTTAGGACTTTTTCTGCTCTTCTGATTATCTTGTTTAATATGTTCTCTTCTGATAATTTTATATACACTGATCTTTCTTATACATTCTTGTGTCTCTGTTTACTTACTTGTTGTTTATGTTTCTTTTTAACTTAGTAAATTATTCTTCACTAAATCTAACAACTTGATCTTAAGTCATTTCTAAGTTTATACAGATTGCTGAAGTTCACCATTTACACTAAAATGGGGGAGTTAATTTACTCAGAAGTTATGAAACATTTGCATCAGGAAGTCATTTTCTAAACCTCGTGTTTTCTGTTACCTTCTGACCACGGTTTGTCCATAACCAAAATGGGGGAGAATGATGAACCCTAAGTATTTTGATTATGTCTAAACGTTTCAGAAGATGAAAACTTAAGACTCTCTTACATATAGTTTTTTGTTGACTAATATTTTTCTACTTAGTCTATGTGTAAGTTACTCAGCAGGTGCTGAATGAAGATTTTTCAGATTGCCTAAAGAACCTCAGAAGTCTCGATTGCTGAAGACAGAGTTTCATTATCAGAAGCTGGATGCTCCGCTCTGAAGATATTAAAGTCTGTTGAAGCTCTCCTCAGAGGTCATTTGCAATCAGAAGCTTTTTACCAATTTGATCAGAAGCTTAGTCACGGGTTCTGGATAGCATTTAATGCTCTGACAAGTGCATTTAATGCAAGGCACCAAAAGTTCAAAAAGCTGTTTTGATGGAGCGCGCTTGTCTGTTCAAGAGAAACCAGAATTTCCTTGTCTACCCTTTGTTGATCCAATTGAAGAATGATTCCAGTCAACCTCATCTTTGATTTCAAATCACTTACCGGATTTAGTTAAAGAACAAGGATAACGGAATCAAAGTGTTTGAAGACCGTTTGAAGACTTGACAAATTAACGGCTACAACAACTGATGTCATCTCTATTGAAGATTCAAATTCACCAACGGTCATCCTCATTCACTATAAATAGTAGCCAAGCTCCAAAGCATAAACTACGCATGATCATCGAGCAAAATCTCAACGCACTATTTTAACAAGAAAAACAGAGCATTCCTTTCCATTCTCAATCTTTCTTAGCATAGCTTAAGTTTAAGTGAGAGAGTGAAGAAAAACAAGTTCATAATAGGAATCTTGTAAACTGATATCGTTTGTGATATTCAGTTAGATTTAAAGAGAGAAATCTAGTTGAGATTAGAGTTGGGTGAGAAATCCAGAAAACAAAGTATTGTTTGTTCTGGTGGAAATCCTTTAACTCTTTTTAGGCTAGTCAGAACTAAGTGAGAAATTAGCTTAAGTTCCGTTGCTGTAAAGGAGCTTCTGAACTTGCCATAAAAGTTCTGAATAGTGGATTTATCAAATCTCTGTAGGCTGCGACCTCAGGGGACAAGACGTAGTCACAGGACTTCTGTGGCGAACTTCGATAAATCGAATTGTTCAATCAGGATCTCCTGAACTTCTTTCTCCCTCTTATACTTGTTATTTTTGCTTCTGTGTACTTGCTTATATTTAGTGCTGAAACAGATTTTCTCTAAGTATCATTGTCTTTGTTCAGAAGACTGTCCAGAAGTTCTCAAATCAGAACTTCTGTTGCTGAAAACAGTCTAACTGTGTTTAGGCAGAATTTCCCTCAGAAGCAAGTTCTGTAAGCTAGCTTCTGACTCTGAGGAAATTTGACTCTGAAAATTAAGTTTCCTTAAAAACTTTGAAATTTTCAGTTTTCAACTTTGAAACCTATTCACCCCCCTCTAGGTGATTCTGTTCTTGTTAGGGCCAACAAGAACTTCTGTTGCTGAAAACAGTCTAATTGTGTTTAGGCAGAATTTCCCTCAGAAGTTGCTTCTGTAAGCTAGCCTCTGATTCTGAGGAAATTTGACTCTGAAAATTAAGTTTCTTTAAAAACTTAGAAATTTTCAATTTACAACTTAGACACCTATTCACCCCCCTCTAGGTGATTCTGATCTTGTTAGGGCCAACAAGTGGTATCAGAGCGAAGGTCACTTCGTATATTTACTAAAGATCTAACAATCTAAGTGTAAGATCCTATCAGAATCAATAGAGATGGCTAGTAGACACCAGCCTGAGAACCCCTCTCACTTTATTGTCCCCGAGGGCTCTTCCACAACTAGACCTCCACTATTCAATGGTGATAACTACTCTTATTGGAAAAAGAGGATGATGTGTTTCATCCAAGCTCAGAATATGAGCGCCTGGAACGTTATCACTGATGGTGACTTCATCCCAACAAGGATGGAAGTTGGTTTAGGGAATGTTGTAATTCCTCAGAGAGAATACATTGATGATATTCTTTAAAAACTCCAAACCAATGCTTCAGCAATGAATATGCTGCATTGTGCACTTTCTGCTACTGAGTATAACAAAGTTTCCTTTTGTGAAACAGCAGATGAGATCTGGAACAAGTTAGAAGTCACTTACGAAGGAACAGGAAAAGTGAAGCAGTCTAAAGTCAATCAACTCATGAGAAACTATGAGTTATTTGAAATGCTTGACAAAGAATCTATTTCAAGTATGAATTCTAGATTCACCAAGATTGTCAATGACTTGAAGAGTTTGGGAAAGGATATTGAAGAATCCGAGAAAGTGAAGAAGATTCTCAGAAGCTTACCAAGGTCTTGGCAAGCCAAGAAGACTACTATTGAAGAAGTTCAGGACTTGAGCTATTATGACTATGATGAACTCATTGGCTCACTAATTACTCATGAGATGTCCATGAAGAATCATGACCTAAGAGAAAGGTCAGAAGGAAAACGAGGAGTAGTCCTGAAAGCAGAATCTTTTGAAGAATCCTCTGAAGATGAGGAACTGGCTATGCTGACCAGGAAGTTCAAGAAGGCCTTTAGAAAAGGCAGAGGTGGAAACTAGAAGAAGCCTTTCAGGAGCTTTGACAAGAAAACTCCTGATTCTGGTGAAAAATTCAAGAGAGATCCAAACAAGCCTATTGTGTGCTATGGATGTCAGCAACCAGGGCACATTAAGCCTAACTGCCCGGAGCTGAAGAAAGATAAGAGAAAGTTCAAGAAAGCTATGCTGGCTGCTTGGTCAGACTCTGAGACCAGCAGTGATCCTGAAGAAAAGGAAGAGCAAGCTCAGATTTGTTTCATGGATATTGAAGAGCCAACTTCTGAAAATGTCACAGGAGAAACTTCCGCACCTCCTGAAGCTACATATGACTCTGAGGTAAACAATTCTCACGAACTAGATATCTTTGATTCTCTTGAAGAACTCTATAGTATGTTCAAGTACCTTAAGAGAAAATTGGACAAGAGTGAGGCTGACAAGTTTGTTAGGTTTACTCAAATTTATTCTGACATGAAAGTGTTAGAAGAAAAGTTGTGTAAACAGTTCAGCACTCCTGCTGATGGCTCCAAAGCCAAAGGCAAGGAAAAGTTGACTCTGGGAAGTGATAAACCCCAGAAGAAGAAGAAACCTGTCACTCCCTCTCTTATGAAAGAGATAGCTGCTCCTTCTGATGTTGGTACCTCTGAGAGTGCTGCTTTAGCCTCTGAAGATGTTGCACCTTCTCAGAAGAAGAAGAAATCTCCTAAGAAGCAAAGGGAAAGATCCAAGAACCCTCCCTTTTGCAAGCTTTGCAAGAGTGATGGTCACTGGTTGAAGGATTGCAAGTATCACTAAAACCTGCTGAAGAGAAATCTAACAATGAAGGACACAATAAGGATTGGGTACCTGTCACTAATTGATTGTGTTGCAGGTGGCTCTGAGTGCTCCATCAATGTCAAAGCTGTGGTACATTGATAGTTGGTGCTCAAGGCATATGACAGGTGATGAAAAAGCATTCATCACATTTGATCCTAAAAGAGGTGGAAAAGTCAGCTTTGGAGATGCTCAGAAAGGAAGGATACTTGGTTCTGGATCCATAGGAACTAATCCTCCGATCGAAGATGTCTCCCTAGTCAGAGGCCTGAAGTTCAATCTCCTGAGTGTTGCACAACTGTGTGATAAAGGTAGAGATGTTGTCTTCAGCTCCTCTGGATGTAAAATCTTGGACAGTAAGTCAAGGGAAGTTATACTAACTGCTCCTTGAGTTGAAAATGTTTTCATGCTGAACCTTGAGAATCTTTGCAAAAATATATGCTTGATGTCCAAACAGGATACCTCCTGGCTCTGGCATAGAAGACTTGCTCATGTGAGTATGGTCCTTCTGGCCAAAGTAGCTAGATATCAATTGGTTGAGGGTCTGCTTGAAATTAGTTTTAAATAGAATCATTTATGCACTGCTTGTCAATTTGGTAAACAATCCAGAAGCTCTTTTAAAACTAAGAAGATGATTTCAACTAAAAGACCTTTAGAATTACTTCATATGGACCTTTTTGGCCCTGTTCAACCAATGAGCATGGGTGGTAAGAAGTATGCCTTTGTCATTGTAGATGACTATTCAAGATTCACTTGGGTTATCTTGCTGTCTAGCAAAGATGAGTCACTTGGATGTTTCTCAGTTCTGATAAAGAAGCTTGAGAATGAAAGGAATGAAAAGGTTGTTCATATCAGAAGTGATAATGGTGGAGAATTCAAGAATTTTCTGTTTGAAGAATTCTGTGAAACCAAGGGCATTGATCATAACTTTTCTGCTCCCAGAACTCCTCAACAAAATGGGGTAGTTGAAAGGAAGAATAGAACTCTGGTTGAGATTGCCAGAACTATGATCAATGACAGAAGGCTTCCAAAGTATTTTTGGGGAGAAGCTGTTAACATAGCTTGCTATGTTCTGAATAGAGTGCTAATCAGAAGCATTCTGAACAAAACCCCTTATGAACTCTGGAAAGGTCGAAAGCCTAAAATAGGTTATTTCAGAACCTTTGGTTGTAAGTGTTATGTTTTGAACACAAAAGAATGTCTTTCAAAGTTTGATTCAAAGGCAGATGAGGCCATTTTTCTTGGTTACTCAACACATAGTAAAGCATATAGGGTTTGTAATAAGATGACTCAAACTCTAGATGAATCTGTTCATGTACAGTTTGATGAGACTAACCCTGCAGATAGTAGAGCTCCTGATGAAGATGTAGTTCATGCTCCTGAAGTGACATCTCCTGTTAGAAAAGAAGATGTTTCTCCCAGAGCTGCTGAAGTGGTTCCTCCTGTTGCTGAACAAGCTCAAGAAGAGAATTCTACTCCAGAAGTCAACTTCCTTCCAGAAGATGCTCCTATATATGATTCAACAAATGATGAACAAGTTTCAGCAGATACATTGGATGTACCAAGAGAAGTTAAAGCTCATAGAAATCATTCCTTAGAGAATATAATTGACTCTGCTCACAACCCTGTCATGACCAGAGCTCAGCTCAAAAGATATATGGGGAATGTGGCTTTTGTGTCACTTCTGGAACCCAAGGCCTTCTATGAAGCTGCAGATCATGATTCCTGGTTAATGGCAATGCAAGAAGAACTTGACCAGTTTAAAAGGTCAGAAGTTTGGATTTTGGTTCCCAGACCTAACAACAAAAAGGTTGTTGGCACTAGATGGGTTCTGAAAAACAAGCTTGATGAGTTTGGAAATGTTGTGAGGAACAAGGCAAGACTTGTTGCTCAAGGTTACAGTCAGCAAGAAGGGATAGATTATGGTGAAACTTTTGCTCTTGTTGCAAGATTAGAAGCCATTAGAATCTTATGTGCTTTTGCATCATACAAAGGTTTTAAGCTCTTTCAAATGGATGTGAAAAGTGCATTCTTGAATGATTACATTGATGAGGAAGTTTATGTATCTCAACCTCCTGGTTTTGAAGATCCTAAGTTAGCTGATCATGTGTACAAGCTGAAGAAAGCCTTGTATGGACTGAAACAAGCTCCCAAAGCTTGGTATGAGAGACTGACAAAGTTGCTTCTGTCTAAAGGATTTGTCAGAGGCTGTGTTGATACAACTCTATTCACTCTAAAGAAGAACAAGGATATCCTTGTGCAGAGAGTTCAGCGATATGTTGATGATATTATATTTGGTGCTACTAATGAATCTTTGTGCAGAGAGTTCAGTTACCACATGAAGGCAGAGTTTGAAATGTCTATGATGGGAGAATTAACCTTCTTCTTAGGACTTCAGACCAAGCAAAGTAATGATGGTGTGTTAATCAATCAAGCCAAGTACACTAGAGAAGTGCTGAAGAAATTTGGCATGATGGAATCTAATGCTGTTGATATCCCAATGGATGTCAGCAAAGACATTGATGATGAAGAGAAAGCTGGTAAACCTGTAGATATAAAAACCTACAGAAGTATGATTGGTTCTCTTTTATACCAAACAGCCAGCAGGCCAGATATATATTTTGCTGTGTGTTTTTGTGCTAGATATCAGTCTAAACCAAGGGAGATTCATGATGTTGCTGTCAAAAGAATTCTCTGATATCTTAAAGGCACACCAGAAGCTGGTTTGTGGTATCCTTGTAGTTCAGATTTTACTCCTATAGGATACACAGACTCTGACTATGGTAGGGATAAATTGAAGAGAGTCAGTGTTGGGTGTGATTTGTGTCTATAAAATCAAGGGTTTTCCATAGTATTTTCGTGCCAAAACTGGCTGTTCTATACTTTTTGTGGTTGTTCATCAAGAAATCTAGCTCATTACTTATGAAAATTGGTAGTCCACCCTTACCCAAAATCAACCCTGTTTTGCCCCAAACCAGTTTAAACCTGTTCAACCTTTTGAGTTGACTGTTCTCTAACCAAACAATGAAAAGATTGGTGCAATTGACCTTTAGAGTCGTATCTGTTCGTGTCTTTTTGTTTCGTTTCTTCGTTCTTATCTCTTTTCTGTCCAGTCCGAGTCTTTTGAGTCTAGTCCAGTCTGTCCTTGTGTCTTTTTAGTTCGTTTCTTCGTTTCTTTTCTTTCTTTTCTTTTGCTTGAGGACAAGCAAAGTCTATTTTGGGGGTATTTGTTGGGTGTGATTTGTGTCTATAAAATCAAGGGTTTTCCATAGTATTTTCGTGCCAAAACTGTGTTTCGAACAGCCTGAGATTGTTCTTTAAGGCACAAGTTCAGCCTGTGCTCCCAGTTAGTCTGCCTGTGCTTAGTTGAGTCTGAACAGCTTGTATTTAGGGTTGAATCTGCAGAAAATCAGGTCAAAGATACCCTCTCCTCACATGTTCTCGGTTTTGTAATGTGGGGAAGAGAAAAAGCAAGGTTTTGGAGGTTTGTGAAGGCATTGGGATGTGAAGTTGTCTTCTTGTGCATTTGTCTCTTTCTGCAGGTTGACTTGTCCTATTATGCAGTTGTCTTCTTCTGCTGGAGAACAACCTGCCCAAGAACAGCCAGATTCCGAGAAGCATCTTTACTTTGTTTATTTCATTTCTTTCTTGTATAAATACTCATGCGAGAGTATTGTTTATCATCCCAGAATATTATCATTCACTTTAGACATTAGTTTAGTAGTTGTAGCAGTTTTCTGTGCAAGTCTCATCCGAGGCCAAGCAGAACCTGTTCTTAGTATTTTCATTCCTTCAAACGCTGTAAACATGACAATGAGTGAGTAGTCACTCAAGGTGGAAGCCAGCCTTCTGGCTGGTGGTTTGTAAGCGTCACTTTCCTTTTATTCAATGAAATCATGTTTATTCAGCTTGTTCAATAGAATCTCCATTCATATATAAGTCTAGCTAACTTCTATTTTCAGTTGTTTGATGTTGTAGGGGCCAACTCGGATCAAGCAATAGATAAACTGATTGAACACATACGTTTTATACCGGGACCAATAAGGATAAAATGTGTGCTAAGGGTTCTTATTTATAAGATGCTTCCTGTGCTTAACGCTTGTGCTTGTGTAATCTAATGGAAACTAATTTTGCATAAGTATAAAGAATCTTGGGAACATGTGACCATCTGACTTGAGTGATTCTGGTGAAGATACCTTAGACTTATAATAAACATGGTGGATTTGTATGAAGGGAATGTGTGCTTGTTTGCCATCAGTTCTGGCTGTGCTTTACACCTGCTTCTTTATTATTGTTATCTCTTAATTTACTTTCATGCTCTGTGACAACCTTAGTTTAATAATAGATATAGTTAGTTTAAAATCAATCAATCAAATTAAGATCAACTACCCGACTGTTCTGTTTCAGTAAAGAGACCAGCTTAAAACTGTTCTATCCCTGTGGAGACGATAACTTATCACTTTATTACTTGTCTAGTGCACTTGCTAGTGTCATCCACTCATTTGTACACAACAAGTTTTTGGCACCGTTGCCGGGGATAGAAAGATTTTTAAGCCAAATAAATTTTACCTTTATTGTGATAAAACAGTTGGAGTTTACCTGTTTGTTTCAGTGTGCAGTTTGATTTTAGGTTGTTTATGCGAAGAGCCCGACTTCCACCAGAGCCTATTGATCCTGAGATTGAGGCAACCTTGAGAAGGAGAAACGCCCTTAGGAGAATTAGACAAAGGGAAAGACTGGCTACTCTCAACCAGGAACAGCCTGTTCACAACGCTGTTCCAAAAAGACAACCTGAACAAGAACAAATACACCCAGAACAACCAGAGGAAGGGCAAGGAGACAACATGGAGGACGGAGCCGTTCCACCCTTGCCAATGAAGGAATATTCAAAACCTTCCACCGAGGGACACTCATCTTGCATTGTGATCCCCGATGAAGGAGACAACCATTTTGAGGTCAAGGCGTTCATGATCCAAATGTTACAAACAGTTGTTCAATTTGGAGGACTGCCCAGTGAAGACCCAAATGCTCACATCCAAGACTTTGTCACGATGTGTAACACTTTTAAGACCAACCGAGGAGTCAGTGATGACGTGATCAGGCTCAAGCTGTTCCTATATTCATTAAGGGACAAAGCTAGAACCTGGATGAAAAATTTGCAACCTCGCTTAATCACAACATGGGAGGCCATGGCAAATGCCTTCCTCACTAAGTTCTTTCCACCAAGACAAGCAATCAAACTCAGAAATGATGTGTCCCATTTCTCTCAACACCCCGAAGAGTCTTATTCCGAGGCATGGGAGAGATATAAAGACCTTTTAAGGAGAGTGCCCAACCACAAGATTCCTATGTGGATGCAAATTCAGAACTTTTATAATGGCCGAACGAATGTTTACAAAATTCAGTTGGAGTCCGTAGCAAATGGAGACCCAGAAGAACTTGATCCCGAAGCATTGTATGAACTCATAGAGCGCCTGGTCAACACCAGTTATAAATGGCACTCTGTGAGGGAAGATGGCAGAAATGAATCAAACTCTCCAGTGGCTGAAGAAGTTTCTAGACTGACTGCACAAGTTGAGCAGTTGAGCAAACAAATTGTCAAACTGAACAAGCCAACCAACCAAGTTCATGTTGTTCAATGTGATTTTTGTGAAGGAAATCATCGTTCTGTTGATTGCACAGGAAACCAGTTGCCTAACCAACAAGTTGAGCATTGTGACTATGCAGGGAACAACCAGAGGTCGCGCTCAAATCCATACTCAAATCATTACAATGATGGATGGAGGAATCATCCAAACCTTAGTTGGACTCCCCAGCCCAACCAGAATCCTCATCCACCATATCAGAGACCTCAAAACAATTACCAGCAGAACAGCCAACCCAGGCAGAACAACTATCAACAAGGTGACCCCTCAAACTACCAGCAGCACAACCAGGGAGGAGAAGACAAGAAGTCCAAGGTGGAGGAGATGTTATCTCAGATGATGCAGCAGATGCAGCAGCAACAGAGCACAATCAAAAACCTTGAGACACAGTTTCACCAACTCACCAATATTGTGATGCCAAAGAACAAGGGGGTGATTCCAAGCAAGACGGAAGCAAACCCCAAGGAGACTGTGCAAGCTATCTCACTCAGAAGTGGAAAAGAAGTAGACCAACCAGTGGGAGAGAAGCACAAGTCCGTTCGGATAGATCAGGCAGGGACCAGTGAACAAGCTTCACCTGTTCCATCCACAGATCATGTCTATGACATACCAGCAGCAACCGGATCAGAAGCTGTTCCACCAGAGCAAGCTGAGCCTGCTTATATTCCAAGAATTCCGTACCCAACCAGGCTCAAGCAACCAAGCTTGGACAAACAGCAAACAAGATTCTTAGAGATGCTCAGGAAGATCCACATCAACATACCATTTGTGGATGCTTTATCAGCATCACCAGTCTATGTAAAATTCCTGAAGGACTTGCTGCAGAACAAGACAAAGCTGGAAAGTGTATCAATGGTCCAGCTGAATCATACCTATTCCTCAATATTGCAGAACAAGCAGCTTCTCCCCAAAAAGGAGAAAGACCCAGGAAGTTTTACTATTCCTTGCTCATTTGGTAGTCTTAACATTGATAATGCTTTATGTGACCTAGGAGCTAGCATAAATCTCATGCCATACTCAATTTACAAACAGCTTGGCCTAGGAGAACCCCAACCAACAAGGATGTCTATCCAACTTGCTGATCGTTCAGTCAAGTACCCTATGGGAATGGTTGAGGATGTTCTGGTCAAGTTGGATAAGTTTATACTTCCAGCTGACTTTGTAATAATGGACATAGAAGAAGATGCACATGTTCCTATCATCTTAGGTAGACCATTTTTAGCTACTGCTAGAGCTATAATAGATGTCTACGATGGAGAACTTAGGCTTAAAGTAAACAATCAACAAGTAGTGTTTAAGATGAATGAAGCAATGAGACATCCACCAACCAGTGATGATACATGTTACTTTCTTGAAACTTTTGATGCACCCTATAATTTGCAGGAACAGGTTGAACCTGACCTCAAGGAGGAGGCACATGATGACAAAGAGGCCAATGAGAGCAGTTTTGTGGTCTATGGGAACAAGCAGACCCCTGCTGAACCTTTAAACAACCCACCAAAGCCACCTCTCAAACCCTCACTCGAAGAACCACCTGTTCTAGAGTTCAAAACTTTGCCAAGTCATTTGGAATATGCCTACCTACAACCCCCTGACAAATTACCAGTTATCATCTCATCAGACTTGACCCCTGAAGATAAAGCCCAACTTCTGCTTGTTCTCCAAAAACATAAGGATGCTCTGGCATGGCAGATCTCTGACATCAAAGGCATTAGCCCAGGGATCTGTGTGCATAGGATCCTGATGGAGGAAAACCACAAGACAAGTGTGCAGCCACAAAGGAGGCTCAATCCAAACATGAAGGAGGTTGTGCGCAAGGAGGTCATCAAGCTGATCGATGCGGGCATCATATTTCCAATCTCAGATAGTGCTTGGACCAGTCCTGTTCAAGTAGTACCAAAGAAGGGAGGAATGACCGTGATCCAAAATGAGAACAATGAGCTGATTCCTACAAGAACAGTCACAGGCTGGCGTGTTTGCATAGACTACAGAAAATTGAATGATGCAACACGCAAGGATCACTTCCCTCTTCCTTTCATTGATCAAATGCTTGAGAGATTGGCAGGCTATGCCTTCTATTCTTTTCTTGATGGTTATTCGGGGTACAACCAAATTCCAATACACCCAAACGACATAGAGAAAACAACCTTTACTTGCCCCTATGGTACTTATGCCTATAGGAGAATGCCCTTTGGTCTTTGCAATGCACCGGCCACTTTTCAGAGGTGTATGATGGCTATCTTTCATGACATGGTTGAGAAAACAGTTGAAATCTTCATGGATGACTTTTCTGTCTATGGGAGATCATTCACGGACTGTTTGAACAACCTGGAAGCTGTGCTAGAAAGATGTGAAGAGACCAATCTTGTTCTCAACTGGGAGAAATGTCATTTCATGGTAAAGGAAGGGATAGTCCTTGGACACAAAATCTCAGAGAAAGGTCTTGAAGTTGACCGAGCCAAGGTAGAAGTCATTGAAGGACTACCTGTTCCTTCTTCTGTCAAGGATGTTCGAAGCTTCCTTGGGCATGCTGGTTTCTACAGAAGGTTCATCAAGGACTTCTCAAAGATTGCAATACCTTGTCCAACTTACTCCACAAAGATGCTGAATTCAGGTTTGATGAAACATGTATTCATGCTTTTGAACAACTTAAGACTAGACTAGTCACTGCACCCATACTTATATCACCAAACTGGGAATTACCTTTTGAGATAATGTGTGATGCTAGTGACACATGTATAGGAGCTGTTCTAGGGCAGAGAATTGATAAGCATTTCAAACCAATCTACTATGCAAGCAAAACATTAAATGATGCACAACAAAACTACACCGTAACTGAAAAAGAATTACTTGCAGTTGTGTATGCTTTTGATAAATTCAGATCTTACCTTGTTCTTTCCAAAGTGGTTGTGTTTACAGATCATGCAGCCTTGAAGTATTTGCTCTCCAAGCAAGATGCCAAGCCTAGACTGATCAGGTGGATCTTGCTCCTCCAAGAATTTGATCTTGAAATCAAAGACAAGAAGGGAGCAGAGAATGTGGCAGCTGATCACCTATCCAGGTTGGAAGAGAACAAGCAGGCAGCACAAGCAGACATCTTGGATACCTTTCCAGATGAACAACTTTATGCTGTGCAAAGTGATTCTGTCCCATGGTTTGCTGACATAGCTAACTATCTTGCTTGTAAGGTTGTGCCTAACCACCTGCCTTACAACCAGAAGAAGAAGTTCTTTGCAGACCTCAAGTATTACTTATGGGAGGAACCATATTTGTTCAAGCTGTGCGCCGATCAGATTGTAAGGAGATGTGTAGCACAAGAGGAAACTGTTCCTATTTTACATCATTGCCATAACAGAGAGGCATGAGGTCACTTTGGAGCTAATAGAACAGCTGCCAAGGTACTCGAATCAGGTTTTTATTGGCCTTCCTTGTTCAAGGATGCCCACAGGTATGTCTCTGAATGCAATGAGTGTCAAAGAACAGGTAACATCTCATCTAAGAATGCCATGCCACTAAATAACATTGTGGTATGTGAAGTGTTTGATATTTGGGGAATTGGCTTCATGGGACCCTTCCCTTGCTCTTATGGGAACAAGTACATACTTGTGGCCGTAGACTATGTGAGCAAGTGGGTTGAGGCCATGGCAACTCCCACAAATGATGCAAGAGTAGTTGTGAAATTCTTGAAAAAGTTGTTTTCCAGATTTGGTATGCCAAGAGCGATTATAAGTGACCAAGGAACTCATTTTTGTAATGCACAATTTGAAAAACTCCTTGGAAGGTATGGTGTGACCCATAGAGTAGCCACTCCCTACCACCCACAATCAAATGGACAAGCCGAGATATCTAATAGAGAAATCAAAAGAATCTTGGAGAAAACAGTTGGCTGTGCTAGGAAAGAATGGACCAATAGGCTAGATGATGCTCTTTGGGCATATAGAACAGCCTATAAAACTCAATTGGAATGTCACCCTATAGATTGCTTTATGGTAAATCATGTCACCTACCTGTTGAACTAGAGCATAGAGCTCTTTGGGCTATTAAGTTTTTGAATTTTGATGAGCAGGCAGCAGGTGATCATAGGAAAACACAACTGGATGAGCTTGATGAGTTCAGACTGTTCTCTTTTGAAAATGCCCAAATCTACAAGGAGAAAACCCAGAAGTGGCATGACAAGCACATCCACATCAAGGAATTCTACCTAGGGCAGAGGGTGTTGTTGTTCAACTCACGCCTCAGACTGTTCCTTGGAAAGTTGAAGTCAAGATGGTCAGGACCATTCAATGTGACCAAGGTATTCCCACACGGTGCTGTTGAAAAATCCGATGGAACAGGTGAGCCATTCAAAGTCAATGGACAAAGGCTCAAGCCCTACCTCGTTGGAGAGAACAACCAAGTGGAGGACTACCGTGTCCATGAACCACCATAAGGCTAGTTGGAGAAGTCTAGCTCAAGACAGAAAACAGAGCAACCTGAGGGAACAAGCTGTACATGTTCTCTCTGCCCGTTCCAGAAAAGCAATAAAAGCATAAAATAAATAAAGTCTTTTGGCCTTGGAAACATGAGTTGGCCGGTTATTTGTTGTTTGTGGACTAACTTTTGTTGTTTTGTAAGTTTTTGTCTCAAGTGGGCTTTGTCCTTGTGCAGGCCCAAAACAAAATAAAAACCACCAGTCAAAACAGCCACATCAGCCCACTACCTGCAAAAGCAACATGCACGCCCAATCCCAGCCAAACCCAACTGCCCACCACTCCAAACCGCCTGCCCATTCCCACTTCCCCATAACCGTTCCCCAAACTGCTCTCTCTCCACAACCCCTTCAAATTCTCACTTCCAAATCCATTCAATCACCAGAATCCACACCACCACCATCACTTCATCTTTTTCAAACTCAAACCTACCCCTTTCCAATCTCAGAAAACCAAAATCACCATGGGACCTCGTCTGCACCCTAAGAGAAACCAAACCCCTGTTCCAATTGAAAACATCGAACTGAGTGATGATACTCAGAGGTCCGATGAGCTGCTAAACCGTCTAACCACTTTCACCGAACCAGAATCCAGGATAAGATACAAAGCGCTCAAGGGCTTTGCCTTCATTCCGGCGAGAGTGATTGACTGGAACAGCCTGCAAGTTCTAGGTCTTGATGATGAAATCCGCACGCTTCTACAAGGTGCTGGTTTGTTGGAGTTCTCTGAGATCAATGAGATCGCTTTTCGTGAATGTACTCTCGAATTTCTGTCCACATTCAAGATCGATGCTGCCATCAAAGATCCTGCCGATTCGAAGAAGTATAAGTTCAGACTCATGGGGATTGACATGAGTATCTCCTTGAACAGCCTGAATGTGTACTTAGGCGTTGTCAGTTCTAAAGATGTTGCTAAACCTGAGTTTCAGAGCAGGTTGAAAGAATTTGATCCTAAGTTCAAAGCCAAGTCGTTTTGGACCGAGCTGACTGGTCAGAAGGAGTACAATGCCAGTGATTCCAAGTCCACTTTTCTCCAGACCCATTCCATGAGATTCATCCAAAGGTACCTTGCTTCCAGCCTGTTCGCCAGGTATAGCCAGAGTAACATGCCAAATAATGATCTATTTGTGGTATGGTGCATGCTGAACAAGAAGCCGATCAATGTTGGACATTGGCTTGCTACATACTTGAACAGCCAGGAGAGCACAACTTCCAAGTATATCTGTGCAGGACCCTTCATCACCAAGCTGGCCAAGACCATGGGTATTTTTAATCCTCAGATCCACACCTTGACCCTTGCATGCAAGATGGAGAAATTTGACTGTGCTGCTATGGGAAAGCTAGGAATGTGCTCCAAAGCTGGTAACACTTGGAACCTGAAGGCACTTGAGCCTAGATCAGTTGCAACTACTGTCAAGAGGAAGCAAGATGAAAGTGCTCTGCCTGAGTCAAGTGTGCCTGCATCCAAGCGCCACTTGTTCACTGATGCTCACTTTGTCCCTGATGCCGCTGATGTTACAATGAGGCAAGTGATGGGATATTTGGCTCAGTTATTTGACAAGAACAAGGAGCTGGAGGAGAAGACCAAGCAGCAGGATAAGGAGATCAGTCTGTTCAGGAGGCTGTGCATGGTGCAACCAATTTCCATGGTTCGTCCCAAGAGTCCTGAGAAAGCTGGAGGAGAAGCATCCTGCCAGAGTGCATCATCCAAGCCCAGGAAGGAGAGGAACAGTGGTAAGATGGTAATGGTTGAGGAGCAGCCTGAGAAAACCAAGTCTGATTCTGAGAAGTTGTCGGAGGAGATTGAGGAAGCACTGAGGTGTGCTGAAGGAGAAGTGAAGCGAGCTGAGGAAGTGTTTCAGGCTGATCTGAATGTTAAGCAGCCTGAAGAGAACAGTGAAGAGGATCCTGAAGAGGAGCAGAAGGAAGAACAAGCACCAGACACTGAGGAGGAGCTGGAAGAAGATGCAGAAGCAGGGAAGAAGGTTGAAACCCCTGCTAAGACACCAAAGAAGTAATCCAGCGCAGCTTTGGCCTGATGAGGTATTATCTGAACCAATCCTGATATTTCAAGCTGTTCATAGGTCTGTCTATTCTGTGTATGTACTGTGTCAAGTCGAAATCTTAGTTTAGGTTGTTTTTGCTTAAGTGCATTGAGGACAATGCCAGATTTTTGTTGGGGGTGGGATGCCTTAGTCTTATTTTGGGGGTCCCTTATGCTGTGCTTTATAGAAGTCCCCCTGTGCTCATATGGAATAATTTAATCTGTTGAATGTTTGTCCAAACAACCTAAGTCTCTAGGATATTCTGTCTAGTTAATGTCCCTGTTCTGTTTCTAAATTGTATATATGTGTGTGGATAAGGTCAAAAAAAAAATTTGCATAAAAATCAAGCACCTAAAAGCCAAAAGATGATCAGTTTACCAAAAGTTTCCCTGTTCCATACCCAAAAACACCCTTTTTAACCAACCTTCGCATGTATATATGTGTGTCACCCAAATAGCCTACCCTGTTCACCACCACATTTTCCCTGTTCAAATTCTCTTTTTACCCTTTTAAACCAAACTGCCAAGTAAATAACTTCAAATTGAGCTACAACAATCAGACCACTGTTCAATCTGCCCAGCCAGTATTAAAAAAAAATAAATAAATAAAAATAAAATTACTGGCTGTTCTATACTTTTTGTGGTTGTTCATCAAGAAATCTAGCTCATTACTTATGAAAATTGGTAGTTCACCCTTACCCAAAATCAACCCTGTTTTGCCCCAAACCAGTTTAAACCTGTTCAACCTTTTGAGTTGACTGTTCTCTAACCAAACAATGAAAAGATTGGTGCAATTGACCTTTAGAGTCGTATATGTTCGTGTCTTTTTGTTTCGTTTCTTCGTTCTTATCTCTTTTTCTGTCCAGTCTGTCCTTGTGTCTTTTTAGTTCGTTTCTTCGTTTCTTTTCTTTCTTTTCTTTTGCTTGAGGACAAGCAAAGTCTATTTTGGGGGTATTTGTTGGGTGTGATTTGTGTCTATAAAATCAAGGGTTTTCCATAGTATTTTCTTGCCAAAACTGTGTTTCGAACAGCCTGAGATTGTTCTTTAAGGCACAAGTTCAGCCCATGCTCCCAGTTAGTCTGCCTGTGCTTAGTTGAGTCTGAACAGCTTGTATTTAGGGTTGAATCTGCAGAAAATCAGGTCAAAGATACCCTCTCCTCACATGTTCTCGGTTTTGTAATGTGGGGAAGAGAAAAAGCAAGGTTTTGGAGGTTTGTGAAGGCATTGGGATGTGAAGTTGTCTTCTTGTGCATTTGTCTCTTTCTGCAGGTTGACTTGTCCTATTATGCAGTTGTCTTCTTTTGCTGGAGAACAACCTGCCCAAGAACAGCCAGATTCCGAGAAGCATCTTTACTTTGTTTATTTCATTTCTTTCTTGTATAAATACTCCTGCGAGAGTATTGTTTATCATCCCAGAATATTATCATTCACTTTAGACATTAGTTTAGTAGTTGTAGCAGTTTTCTGTGGAAGTCTCATCCGAGGCCAAGCAGAACCTGTTCTTAGTATTTTCATTCCTTCAAACGATGTAAACATGACAATGAGTGAGTAGTCACTCAAGGTGGAAGCCAGCCTTCTGGCTGGTGGTTTGTAAGCGTCACTTTCCTTTATTCAGCTTGTTCAATAGAATCTCCATTCATATATAAGTCTAGCTAACTTGTATTTTCAGTTGTTTGATGTTGTAGAGACCAACTCGGATCAAGCAATAGATAAACAGATTGAACACATACGTTTTATACCGGGACCAATAAGGATAAAATGTGTGCTAAGGGTTCTTATTTATAAGATGCTTCCTGTGCTTAACGCTTGTGTAATCTAATGGAAACTAATTTTGCATAAGTATAAAGAATCTTGGGAACATGTGACCATCTGACTTGAGTGATTCTAGTGAAGATACCTTAGACTTATAATAAACATGGTGGATTTGTATGAAGGGAATGTATGCTTGTTTGCCATCAGTTCTGGCTGTGCTTTACACCTGCTTCTTTATTATTGTTATCTCTTAATTTACTTTTATGCTCTGTGACATCCTTAGTTTAATAATAGATATAGTTAGTTTAAAATCAATCAATCAAATTAAGATCAACTACCCGACTGTTCTGTTTCAGTAAAGAGACCAGCTTAAAACTGTTATATCCCTGTGGAGACGATAACTTATCACTTTATTACTTGTCTAGTGCACTTGCTAGTGTCATCCACTCATTTGTACACAACAGTCAGCACTTCTGGTGGTTGTCATTTTCTGGGGGAGTGCCTAGTCTCCTGGCATAGCAAGAAACAAACCACTGTGGCTCTCTCAACTGCTGAAGCTGAGTATGTTGCTGATGGAAGTTGTATTTCTCAGATGCTCTGGATTAAGCAACAAATTGCAGACTATGGAGTCATCCCCGGAACAATTACAATCTACTGTGATAACAAGAGTGCAATTGATCTTTCAAAGAATCCTATTCAGCACAGCAGGATGAAGCATGTTCACATTAGGCACCACTTTCTGAGAGATCATGTTCTGAAGAAGGATATCATCATTTCTCATGTTCCCTCTGAAGACAATCTTGCTGACATGTTTACTAAGCCTCTGGCTGGTACTCCTTTCAGCAGCTTGCGAGAAGGCATTGGTATGACTTATCCACTTCAGTAATTTAGTTTAATTATATTTCTTTCTATCTTAAGTGTTAATCGTTTAAGATAATTAAGTGTGATTAAGGCTAATCATGATTTTTAATTAAGCATGCCTACATTTATTGCTTTTACTGCACTGTTACTGGTGTTTAACGGTTACTGGTTCCCTTTTAAACGGTGGTTAGTTACTTTTTGAATTGGAACAGTTTCTTGTTTGGGTATAAATAAGGGTTTTCCATACTTAGAAACATTTCACTCTCATTCTTTTTGAAATTAGATTTTCCATAGATAATCTCTCTGTGTTTTCTTTCTCTCAAACACTTAACCTAATTTCTTACAAAAATCTTTCAATGGCTCAAGATCATCCCATTGAACTCGTCACTGCCACTCACATTTTCGATTCCGAGTCTAAGAAAAAGGTTAGTGAATCTAGGGTTTTCACATCTAGGTTCCTAGACGATGAAGTTAAATCCACTGAACCCATCTCTAAATGGCTAAGTGCTCAAAATTGGAACTCGTTCGTTTCTTTGGATGAGTTCATCTATCCTAAGCTAGTCACTGAGTTCTATCAGAACCTCTACTACCTATCTAATGAGGAGGATGTTGTTCACTCTTCGGTTGGAGAAGTCGAGATCGAGGTCAGCAGGGCTTCTATTTCTCAGGTTATTGGAATGGTTGATGAAGGAATCATCATTGGAGATGATGGTTCTGCTGAAGGGTTTAGTGAAGCAAATTCGGCTAGACCAGATCTGAGTGCTAAGGAAACCTATGCCACTTGGCTCACTCAGCACCAGAGGTGGGCACACTACTTAACAACAAATGTGTTCCTTCCGAAGGCTGGAGGAGTTAATGGCGTTTCCAACGGGGAAAGGGTTTTCATGTTTCATCTGATAAACCAGAAGAAGATCAACCTTCCTGCCATGATTATAAGGCAGATGAAAAATGTGAAGGTTGTTAGTGCCCTTGCTTATGGTTCTCTCCTGACGAGGGTGTTTGAGGCTGCCTCTGTGGTAATTTCAGGAGAAGGTGTAACCAGCAGGAGTACTGTTCTCAAGATGCAAACTCTTAGGCATCTTTCCTTTGGTGTGGTACCAAAGAAGACTGAGAATGCTTCCTCTGTAAGCATTGCTCAGAAGGAAATTGTTGAGGATACTGTGCAGAAAGGAAAGAAGGCTGCCAAGAAGGGCAAAGGAAAGAAAGAATCAAGTAAGTTGGTCCTGACTGTAGAGAAGGTGGTCGTCTCATAACCTCTTCCAGCTCTGGTTCAAACAACTATCAATGTTGAACCTTCTGGCAAGATTGTTGTTGAGAAGCCAAGGGATGTTGCTGAAAAAGCAGCTCAGGAAGCTGAGGATGCACGCCTTGATGAAAAGGAGAAGGCTGCTGAGGCTGAGAAAATTGCAAGAGTTGTGGCTCTTGCTGAAGAGAAAAGAAAGAGAAAGGAAGCTGAAGATAAGTTAGCAGCAGAGCGAGAAATTGTAGCAAAGGCTAAGGCCGATGCTAGAATTGTTGAGTGCGCTGCTGAAGTTGAGAATATGGAGTTCTCTGGAAATGTTGAGGCTACTGGAGAAGATGAAGATTCTGACGATATTCCTCTCTCCAAACTTAACAGGAAGAAGGTGTCTGTAAATAGAAGGTTTCTGAACAAGAAGGACTTCTTTATTGCACCAAGTGCTGAATTGGAACATTCCATTCCTGAAGAAGAGGACTTGGTTGATGACGAAGACATGATGGAAGTGTCTGCTGAAGAGGATGTTGATGCTCCTGTTATTGAAGAACTGTCAGAGGACAGTGAACCAGAAGCTGATGTGGTTCTTCAGGAGGCACAACGGTTTACTGAGAATGTTGATAACGACAACTTTATAGACAACATTCTTCTGGGTCAAGGTAGAAACCCTGGTGATAGGGATGCTACTGAAACGCTGCTCAAAATGGCTCATGTGTTTGCTGAACCAATCTGAATGTTTGATCCAAATATCTCTGAACAGGTTATCTCATCTCCCACTCATATTCATCATTCATCTTCCCCTCGTACTCCTCATCCATCTCCTTCACTACCTTCTGTCACAGAAGTAAGTGATTCTCAAACTTCCATTCCTCCTACAACTTCAACCTCTGAAGTTGTACCTCCTAAAACTGCTCCTCCTTCTGGATCCTATTCAGAAGTGAATTTATCTTCTGGTCCTATTTTCACAGATTCCATATCAACTTCCATTCCCTCTTCTCTACCTACCTCCTCTGTAACTCCTTCAATAGGACTTACAGCTCCTTCCTTCTCACTCTCATCCACATTACCATCCATTTCCCCTACTCTCTCTTCCTCTACCACACATACAATTCCTTCCTCAACCACACATATACCTCCTTCTTCATCTTCTGGACATGCACCTCATGTGTGTGATCCCTTAACTACTTCCTCCTCTACCTCTTTCTTTGCTGGGTTGTCATCAAACGATGACTTCCTACGCAATTCGATGCATCGAGATGATCTGGAGAGACAGTTTGGTAATTTTGGTTTCATGGGCAGAGCTTCTGGTGTATCCGAAGCTGGTGGTGCTCCATTTGTTGAAGAGTTGAGAAGAATGAGTCAGAGTGGCTCTGATGAACTGCTGAATAGATTTGCTGGTGTAGGGCAAAGGACTTCTGCTACTGACATGTATGCTGAGGGCATTGTGCTGCAAGAAATTCAATCCTTGAAAGCTCAGAACCTGCAGCTCATGACTATGCTTCAAGTGCAGAACCCTACTGTCTACACTCGCAATCTTTCTACACTTCATCTGGCTACTTAGGATGAAATTTACAAGTTGAGAGAATTAGCTCTGACTCTTCCAACTCTCGAAAATATTGCTCTTGCCTCTTCTCTGAAAGTTAATGAGAATCTGGAGATTTTGTCAGAAGAGGTTAAGGAAGCAAACGAGCATTATGAGGCTCATGAGAAGATTCTTCCAAGTAAGATTGATGATCTGCAAAGTACTGCTAATCATATTCTGAGAGAAGTGAAATCTTCTGCTCAAGGATCATCATCTTCAGGGACTGCTAAGATTGTGTATGACATCACTCCTGATCTCAACAATCGCCTTCAGAGCATTGAGTCTGCTGTGACTGCTCAGAGCGCCCAGATTGCTGAGCTTACTGAACTTCTGAAGGTTATGCACGCTCAAGCACGCGATCAAGAGAAGACTCTGAATAGTTGCTATAGGTTTGTTCGAGGACAGACTTATATTCAGAATGAGCATCTCACTGATGCTGTGTATGCTAACAATCGGTTGATCAAGCTCTTTCTGGAAGATGTTCACAGACAGCGACCTTTGTCTGGACAGACTTATGACCATTTGCGAACCATTGGTAATGATTTCAGAAAGAGAATGGATTTGGTCAACTCTGTACGGCCTACTACTCAGCAATACAACACAACACTTAACGTTCAGCAGAAATTGGACTCTCAAGGTGCTCTGGGTTTTCCTGTTGGTTCTGGCCAAACGGGGGAAAAGTCTGCTCAGTAGGGTGGTCTCAAGTCTGGGATGAAGAGACAGAATGTTGGTGAAGGTTCTAGTGGTGTTCCTCCTCCTCAGAAGAGATCTAGAAACACATAATCTTTTTAGGACTTAAGCTTCTTAGCTAGGTTCTGGGTTGGGTAGTTCTGTCTTAGGACTTTATGTTCCCTTCTGATTATTTTGTTTGTTTCTTCTGACTATTATATACACACTGAACTTTTCTTATACATATTACTTGTCTCTGATTAATTTCTTACTACTTATGTTTCTTTTTAACTTAGTAACTTTTCACTTCACTAAAATCTAACAACTTGATCTTAAGCCTATTTTAAGTTTATACAGATTGCTGAAGTTCTCTTTTTACACTAAAATGGGGGAGTTAAGTTACTCAGAAGTTATAAAAAAAAACATATTTATCAGAAAGTTGCCCTCTAAACCTTGTGTTTACTTAAGAGTTTTTACCTTCTAACCACGGTTTGTCCATAACCAAAATGGGGGAGAATGATGAACCCTAAGTGTTTTGATTATGTCCAAACGTTTCAAAAGATGAAAATTAAAATTCTCTTACACACGATTTAATGTTGACTAACAATTTTTTGTTAAGTTTGTATGTAAGTTACTCAGCAGTTGCTGAATGAAGAATGTCTGGATTGCCTGGAAGACTCAGAAGAAACGAGAAAGCTGTAGACAGTGTCTTTTATTTTTTCAGAAGCTGGATGCTCCGCTCTGAAGTTATCAAAGTCTGTTAAAGCTCTCCTCAGAGGTCCATTGCAATCAGAAGATAAACTCTACCATTTTGATCAGAAGCTTAGACAAATGGAATTAGCTCTCAGAAGCTAAGTCACGGGTTCTTTTTAGCATTTATTGCTCTGACAATTGCATTTAATGCAAGGCGCCAAAAGTTCAAAAAGCTGTTTTGAAGGAGCGCGCATGTCTACTCAAAACGAAACCAGAATTTCCTTGTCTACCGTTTGTTGATCCAATTGAAGAATGTTTCCAGTCAACCTTATCTTCAACTTCAAATCTCTTACCGGATTTAGTAAAAGAACAAGGTTAACGGAATCAAAGTGTTTGAAGACCGTTTGAAGACATGACAGATCAACGGCTACAACAACTGATGTCATCTCTTTTGAAGATTCAAATTCACCAACGGTCATCCTCATTCACTATAAATAGTAGCCAAGCTCCACTGCATCATCCACGCGTGATAATCGAGCAAAATCTCAACGCACTGTTTGAACAAGAAAAACAGAGCACATTTTCCATTCTCAATCTTTCTTAGCATAGCTTTAGTTAAAGTGAGAGAGTGAAGAAAAACAAGTTCATAATAGGAATCTTGTAAACTGATATTGTTTGTGATATTCAGTTAGATTTAGAGAGAAATCTAGTTGCGATTAGAGTTGGGTGAGAAATCCAGAAAACAGAGTTGTTGTTGTTCTGGTGGAAATCCTTTAACTCTTTTTATGCTAGTCAGAACTAAGTGAGAAATTAGCTTATGTTCTGTTGATGTAAAGGAGCTTCTGAACTTGCCATAAAAGTTCTGAATAATAGATTTAAAATCTCTGGTGGCTGCGACCTCAGGGGACAAGACGTAGTCACAGGACTTCTGTGGCGAACTTGGATAAATCGACTTGTTCATCAGGATCTACTGAACTTCTTTCTCCCTCTTATACTTGTTATTTTTGCTTCTGTGTACTTGCTTATATTTAGTGCTGAAAACAGATTTTCTCTTTATATCATTGTCTTTGTTCAGAAGACTGTCCAGAAGTTCTTAAACTCAGAATTTCTGTTGCTGAAAACAGTCTAACTGTGTTTAGGCAGAATTTCCCACAGAAGCTGCTTCTGTAAGCTAGCCTTTGATTTTGAGGAAATTTGACTCTGAAAATTAAGTTTCTTTAAAAACTTAGAAATTTTCAGTTTACAACTTAGACACCTATTCACCCCCCCTCTAGGTGATTCTGTTCTTGTTAGGGCCAACATTACATTCTTGATAAAATTGTTATATTTAGATTATAGTATGAATATAACTAAGAACATGTTGTCCTCTATCAATTTTGTCAGGATTTTCGTTAATTGTAGCCGATAATCAAAACTACTTCGTTGACATGGGACATAATATTCATAGTATTTTGCAATTGTCCGTATATTCTTAACTTGGTCAAATTGCATAGTTTCTTGGCCATTTAGTCGAATTGCATAGTTTTTTAGTCATTCTGTAAGGCCGTATTCAATCTTTTGTTATACGATAGTTTTGAATCTTTATTATTAATAATAACTTCTGGTTTTATAAATTTATGTTAATTTTTAATTTAATTTCTTGAAATTGCTTTTCTGACGTTGTTAATAGTAACTACCAGCAATTACCTAAGTAAAATAATCCAAATAATAATAATGATAATAATAAATGGGATTTGAAAATCTGAAAAAAAAATACTGTTTTCGTGTATTTAATTCCTCACAAAATTATATATTGTTTGTGGTGAAATATTATCCATCTCCACAAAATATTCTAAGGATTAGTGGAGAAAACTTCCCAACAAAAAAGATTCGCATTTGTGGCGATTTCAGCCTTCCCACAGTATAATAGACAAATTAGTGGGGAAAATTTTCACACAAATACATCAATATAATTGGTGGGGAAGCTTTCCCGACAAAAAACAATTCATATTGTGGTGAATAGTTTTGCCACAAAATTACTGCAACAGTGGCGAAATATACTTTGTCACAATAGAGAAATATCATTTGCGAAGAATATATATTTTGCCACAAAATTGTGGCAACTGTGGCAAAATTAAAATTTGCCACAACTGCTACAAAACTATTTTAATGGTGAAATTTAAAGGATTAGTGGCGAAAATTTTCCCCACTAAAAGTGTGTTTTCTTGTAGTGAGATTATGATTGAAATATAAACCCAAAAGAAACACGAGGTTATGGTTTTGTGTACTTTCAATTTACCGAAAAAAGCTTCAAGAGCTCGGAGAATAAACGTTAATGGTAACTTTGCAAATAGCTAGATACTAATCTAATTTGTGCTCGAGAAATGTTCTATATGACTACACTAAAAGATTGCAAAAGACGGGAACGAAAAAGATTAAGTATATTAGGAGAACTTGTAACCTGAAATGAACCGAAAAAGTGAGCTTTAACGAGAGCTAGAAATGAGGATTCCGGGAACAAGAGCTTCTAAGAACGATTTGGCTATGCTAAACAACTGAAATTTTGATGATTATAGACTTGGTAACGACTAAATGTAGGCTGAAATTGATTTGATATAATTTAGAATTGGTTTGTTTGTTGTTGTTGAGTGGGGTTTGGAATGAAGGTTTGAGCTCTTATGTATAATGTTTTTGATTAACTAAACACCCATAAACTTCCCTAAAACAAGCAAGCACCATGCCCACTACCTTCACTCACCAAAAACTAAGATTATGGGGTGATTTGGAGCTCAAAAAATGGGATAATGTAACATGATTTTGGAGCTCAAAAAATGGAATAGTGTAACATGATTTTCGGAATTGGGAGAGTATGGTTTGTGTTTTAGCATTTGCTGAGCAACTGACTTTGACAAAGTCTAACGACTTCAAAACAGCTCCGTTTTTTGCCCATAATACCTCGTTAGAAAGCTGAGAACACGAACTTTCTAAATATATTAGCAGATTACAGAAAATCGTGTCTAAAATGGCCTAAAAGTCCCGTCAAAGTGGCTGGACGCACATGCCTATTTTTCAGCTTTTGTTTTTTACTTGTTATTTTCCTTTGTTATTTCTTTTATCTATTTTTCTTTTTCCTTTTCTTAACTTATTTTCTATTCTTTTTCATTTCTTTTCTTTATTATATGGTTATGGAATAAATAAAAATAAAAGCACAACATAGGTTATAAATTAACATATGCTAAAAATGAAAAAATTATTTTACCTCCCAACAATAATTATGTAACATTAGTCAAGAACACAATCCCAAAATTTGAATCAACTATAATAGAAGGTTCCAAATAAGCAAGCAAACACAAACCAGAAAATAAGAAATGATATAAAAAAAAGCAACTCCACTTTGTGGAAAATTCGTTAGGTATGAATATGTTAGTGAGGAATAAACATATTGGCATAAACATAAGAAAAAAGTTGCAGTTAAAGCCTCCTTTTGAATGTTGACCAAAAGGACTAAGAAATAAGAACAGCCTGGAAGTTTGAGATGTCCTTAGTGTTGTGGTGTGCATCATATCATTATGCCTCTACTCAACCAAAGGTTAATTGCATATATGTTATATCATAAGCAAGATACGTTGATCCAACTTAGGCCCCTACACTTAATACAGCAAAGGGAATTCTGATTTCACCATTAGCTTATCCAAACTATAATAGTTGAGACAACGCCTAATCAACACCGAGTAAAACCTCCTTCAAATTGGAACCAGTAACACTTAACATCCCTTTCCAAGTTATGGACAAGAAGGAATCGCCGTCCCCATCCCAATCCGTAGGAGTTTGATTTATGAGTCCAAATGACCTTGAAATGACTTTCTTCCAAGCATGATCAGGCGTCAGGATAGCTTACCTAACTAGTCGATAGATAAGCCTGAGGTACGTAGCTAGATGCAACAAGTCATATTTGTTGTTCATACCAGTTTTGGATTTTGACTTCTCACGTGCAAGGGTGCTCTACTTTAGTGTAATTAAGGAACGCTAGACAAGACTTAACCACCGCTGATGATAAATAAAGATGAAAGACCTTAAACATAAAGACCAATATATGCTCAGCGGGAACCCACTTAGTGTGCGATATTTTAATTCAGTGGCACTCAATATGCAGAAACAAAAGACTTCCATCTTCACCATAGTTTGTCGAATAAGTATATAAGAGTGGTAGGATAACTTACAGACTTGGCCACTACACAAAGAAGCTCTTCATGGGATAAAACAGCAGTTTTGTGATACATCTGATATAGATCTGCTCCAAAACCACCATGAGGTAGCCAGACAGCCGGAGCAAAATTGACTGCTTTTGCACAATTCAAACCTAGAGACACAAAAAACCAAAAGAAAATGATAATAGTCAGCTTATTACAGCATGTAAAATAAATAAGTTTCTTTAATCTGATATAGTTCAATCAATTGGCATACCAAAATTGAATCCGCCATGATATGATCTGGGGAATGTGATGACAAAATTTCCAGGCTCCTAGCGAAGACCAGAAAGGATATGATAAAAGCATCAATGAATTTAGAGTTTGAAACTACTAACAAGCAACCACTTTTAGCAAGCAATTAAAAATGACAATTTATTTGACAAAGACTAAATCTAGCAGTTCAGACATACAACATATACCACCCTTAATAAGACTACAAAGACTGAACTCGAGATGCCAACCACATGAATTTCTTTTCTTGTCCCATCATCTTATATAAACGCATCATTTTCATAAAGTAGTGAAATAATAGAAATGAGAACCATCTGAAAGTCGTATTCTTATTGAACCTGTAATACACTATAGACTGGAACTTTGCTTTCTTGCAAAACAGATGGGTTCAGCATGGTAACAAGTTGGAAGAGCAAATGTGGTTGTGCATCAAACAGATCTGGCAAATTGAACTATAAACAAAATAGCAAAATGCAAAATATCAAGAATTAAATGTCAGCAAAATATCAAAATGACTCAGCAGAAATTTAACATGTAACATATGAAAAATTAACCATCATCCATCATTAGTAACTTTCTCCAATTCTCCTCCCAAAGAAACTAAACTCTTAAATTGGACTGGGCCTGAGCCGTGTTAAATATACACGGTACCGGGCCTAAAATCTTTCCTTACGTCGGTTTCTCAATCCACTTATGTATAAATAAAGAGCAAAATATTATGAAGCGGTGATCGAATATCATATCCACGCTTTTCAGAGCCATTCTTTCTTGTAACAAATATGACTTGTTGCATCCTAACCTCCTTCTTTCTTGTTCTTCATTCCTTCCTAGGGTTTCGAGTGAGAGGTTTTGGCTTTCATCTTCGATTTGGCAAATTTTGAACGGAAATCAGAATGGTTGGATCAAAGCGAAAACCATATATTAGAAAATACTGGCCGGTGCCGGAGCCGGAGCCGGAGGCAGAGGCAGAGTGGTTGGAATTTGAGAAGAGGTTAGGAATATCCGATTCATCTCTCTTTCAGAACTCATCTCCGGAAAATTTCTATGTGATTACTACTTTTGCTTCGGCTGATGATATCAACGATGGATTTGCTCTTTACGTTATAGATATTGTTAATTCTGAATCTAATATTCTTAAAAAACCATTGCATCCCATCCTTATTTGGGATCTGAATTGTCCTTATTTTTCTTTTGTTATGTATGATTTCAAGCTCTACCTGTTTTGTGGGTTGGACGATGTTTATTGGAATAACTCTTGGGCTGTTTATGACATGAGAAGAGCTCCCTATTTTTCTTCTTCTTCTTTCCATACAATTGATTTAAGGGACATGAAGTTCGAAGAGGGAAAACAACCAATGGAAGGAAGAAAGGTTAGCCCGTCCGCTGTAGTCATTGGTGATTCTACTATTTGTGTATTTGGAAAGGTACTCTTTCTCAAAGGCGAAAATGATTCACCCTATCCACGCTTTTCACAGCCTTCTTTCGAACTGTTGGACACCAGAAATGATACCTGGACGCCACTTCCTGAACCCATGACATATGATGAGAACGGCTCCAACGTTGGGATCGAATCATTTTGTGTTCATGGTTCCTCCTTAATTATCTATACCAATCTAGGGTTTTACGGTATCAATATTGCTCATAAACCTCCACTATGGGTGAAATTGGATGGACCTATAAGGCATTTAAATGTTACTTACAGGGAAAATTGGACTATGGTTGGCAAGCAGTTATGCAGTCCATTTGATGTCATGGGACGTGCCAAGCTCACATCAACTCCGTTGTTTCTACCCAAAGCTTGTCCAGATAGAAACTCTCTAATCACAAGATATCCAAGTGGTGCAATATGTTTAGGAGGTGTTGATGATAGCTGCTTTAATCTCTGTAGGGTTCGTCTTGGCTTTGTACATCTTGTCAATAACGTTCCTAATCTCTTGGTTGACATTGTCAAGTTTGACAAAAAAGCGTTTGAAAATTATGGGTCTGATTTGTCCAAATGGCATGGAATTCGGTGCGACAAGTATTTTACTTTTGCATTAACGTCTTGTCCCTGCGACCATATGGAGCTAGTTTCTTGTTTCCCAGTCAAGGTACATACATACACATCTTATTATATGGTCCAATTCGGTCTGCGTTACTTTTTGATAGCATGATGAGTCTCGATACATGAGCTTTGTTTATATTCCGTTCTATTATGCTATTTTGGTACAGTAACATTCAAAATGTCATTGAGCTGAAATCTCTTTTGAATTACCTCACAGGGAACGGGTGCGGTGGAAGAATTGAACCGTATTGGCATGCTATCAAGTGCTTGTTTACCAATCAAGGTACCCATCTTATTCTATTATGCTATTTTGCTACAGTAAAGTTTAAAATATGTTTAAATTGAAATCTTTTGTTGAATTACTTCATAGGAAAAGTATACTTGGCATGAGGTGAAAGAATTGAAGAATCTTGGTCTGCAGGTTGATAGCATATTACTTACAGTTCCTGTCACAACTGTTTTGTCCACACAACTGAGTAGTAACTTTTTCCTTTACTTGGTACAGGTTGCATTGGAATTTGGGGGTCTTAGAAAGGAGCGTTTTGTCAGTTCACTTCATGTAAGGGACTAAAGGTAACAAAAACATGACTTACATAATGGTGTGTCTGTTACTATGATGCTTGAATGTTGTATTCTTTATGTTTTTGTGTTTGTATGAGTACGTACATACATACATATATGTATATGCATATGCAAGTATGTATATTATCCTGGGTGCAGTTATAGCTTAATGTGTAAGTTACAGTCTGATGGGTCCCAAGCAGTTGGACCAGTCGGTTATCGGTTAATGTTTAAAGTTGGATGTTCCAGGTTCTAACCTTGGGGAGGTAGGAGGTAAAAAAATCGATTTGGACTTTAGTCCACCCTCCTCCTACCTTTTAGGAAAATCGTTGTTGCTGATTTGTGGTCATCTTTATCTCCTCCATTTCAAATTGTGGCAATCTGCCACTTCATTAAGGGAGTGTTTGGTCCATAGAAAACCAACATCGGAATGGGAATGAGAATAACTCATTACTATTGTTGTTGTTTGGCTACACTAATTAACAGTCGGAATAGGAATTGATTTCCTTAAAAGAAGGGAATCAACGATCACATACTATGATTACACGTTAATCAGTTTTGATTCCCTTGGAAACAAAAATAAAAGACGCTCCTTCTATTTCGAACACGTTCTGCATCCTGTTAAAAGAAAATATTCCCTCTTCGTCTTCCACAAACTTTCTTTCTCACCAGTCGTCTTAATCAAACTCCATTTTCCTCATATTTCGTCTTCCTTAATTGTTTTCCGCAAGTTGCAAACCATAAATCTAATGTAAGTTTTATGTATTTTTCCTCTATATCTTCTGCGATTTCCAATTTATGTATTTTTGTGTAATTGCTATCACCTTTCTGTCTTTCAAGTTATCTCCTCTGCATCTCAATTCATGGAATTCAATTAAAAAAAATGGCCATTATGATTTCTCTCATCTACCAGTTTTGCTAATAGAGTAGCAGGAATATGATAATGTCATGAGCTCATGATTAATGTATTTGAAAAATCAATTTATTGAAAACAAAGACCAAAAGGTGATGTTTATCGTGTGACTGCAATTACAACTTATCTTCCCAGATTACAGAAGCATGGATTTGAATTTGTTGAATCTGAATTTTTCACCAAACAAGCTAATGTGTGTTAATTTTTTTTTTTTTAAATTATGATGATATCCGATTCTGATTGTTAATTAACTGAACAGTTTCAAAGGGAATTAGATTTTGATTTGAGACTAAACCAAACAAAACAAATAAATAGCCATACTGTTTTCGTTTCCGTCACATTCCGTTTCCGTCACATTCCGTTTCCGGTTCCAATTCTGTTTCCAAAGTTTGAATCAAACTCCCCCTAATTGTTTTCCTAATTTTATTTCAATTCTGAAGCTCTCCATACAAATGGAGAAGCTTCATTATTTTGATGGGTACTAGTGATCTTTGCTATCATATTATTGGGATGTGGGGTAGCTAGAAAATAATGAAAATATAAGGCGTTGTTTGCTGCTAGAAAATATTATCTACATTCTCAGATATTTGCTTACATTGAGGTTATGCTTGTGTTGCGTGAAGTTATTGATGATTCCTAGTTATGCACATGATGGTCAAATACTTCATGATCAATTTATTTACTTTGCGCTTCTCATGGTGCTCTAGTTTGTATTTGGCTGTTTCAGTAACCTAGTTCAAGCTTTCCATGTTTCAGTAGCATATAAATTCTACATTATATTTTTAAACAGAATAGGGAGTCGCTAATGTCTTTGTTTTTGGGTTTTATCTCTTTCGATTTTTTTATTGGTCCTAATATCTGCCTAGGCGGAGGCGTATAACTAGTCCTAATTGGACTAGCAGTTGCTTATTTGTTTGGTATATTGGTTTTGATGTTATTATGCCTTCTCTGTATTTGTTTCCTTTGGACTACAGCACTGTGATTTATTATCGGAACCGATATATTTGAACTATGTATACAGACAAGTCCTAATGTCCAAGACTACAACTACTTCTCCTTATGTCTGTCTATCTATCCGGTTTCAGATGTTTTTGTATCTCAAGAAAATCAAGTGTATTTAGCTGAAGATATTTGGTGTATGGTATATATTTTGTGCTGCTTGTTAAAACATATCTATGCAATGTCATCTTGATATATAAATGTACTCATCATTAGTAGGAACCAGATTGTTCTTTATATTGTTTACCTACTGCACCAGACATTATGAATCTTTTTCCTCTCAGTTGTGTGTTATGCACTTACACAACTTTTTTCAAGGCATGTTTTGCAAGCCATGGGAATCGGCCTAAACCATCCGGAGTCCCCTTCCATTTCGTTATCTCCTCAAGTTATGTGGTGTCATTTCATTAGTTTTTGAAATCTGGACTCGACGAAAGTGGTAATTGTAGCCCCATGTCCAATTTTAGCGACAAGTTTAATGAAAGAGGTTAATTAATCTTAAAAACAACTCGAATAAAAATAAAAAAAAGTCGAGAAATTGAAAATCCCTCTCATTTTAAGCAACATACTGAGATTCCATTAAAATACCTCAGCAGGCAAGTTTGTAGCATCATCTCCGATTCTTCTTCTTCTTCTTAACGACACATGAAAATCATCGCCTCCCCCTATTTCATTTCTCATTTCAACACCTCTTTCAGTTTGATCTCTAATTTTTGCAAGCTGTAATGTTTATGTCTCTTTAGGCACCCACCACTAGTTAAACCTTCCACTGTCGGATTTAGAACAACAACAAGAGCTCGATAAATAGCTGGATTGCTAGTTATATAAGTTGGTATTACGTTTTTTTTAAGACAAACAAATATATTTCCTTAAAGCTTATAAATTGACGATGTTGTTGATATATGGGAGATTAAGGATGAAATTAATGTTGTTGTTCATCGAGCAAATCGTAGCAAATGCTTCCCTGCATAGAAAACTTGAAATTACGCTGTGAGCATGAATTTTTCCGATCTCGATGATGAAAGTGTTGTTTACCTCGTGATTATACATTTAAAGAAGTCATTCCTTGACCTAGTATGCATTAGAAAGTTCCCGGGAGCCTTGGAAGTGACAAACGGAGTCGAAACGACCAATCCTCCACCACCAAGTGACTAAACTCAGCCAGGTTTAGACAACCTCGGCCAAGTTTAGACAAACTCGGTCGAGTTTGTTCCTCCCAAGAACAAATTCAGCCGAGTTTGCATGGAAGCAGGCTCGAAAATGACGTTTTTTAACTATTTCGGGTGACGTACGCATTTTCGGAACTTTCCTCTGAGTATAACCTATGAATGAGACATTCTCTCTTCATAATAAACACTCATAAACATCCCTAAATCTCTTAGAAACACCCATTTCACAAGATCAAAGCTCAAAGAAATCAGAAAATTCTTCTTCGCGAACCAAGCCGAGAAGACTCCGAAATGAGCTCGTATTCTCGTTTCGGATTGTTTTATTGTTTATTCTTGATTTAAACACTTCAATTCTTGTATTACAATCACTAGAGAAGTTATTAGTCAACTTAGTATACAGTCGGGAGCTTCCGGGACCCTCAAGGTGCTGAACAGGGTCGAAACGACAATTTTTCCACCATTAGGGGACCAAACTTGGCCAGGCTTGCATAAGCTCGGCCAAGTTTGAACTCGACCGAGTTTGTCCCTCCCATGAGCAAACTCGGCCGAGTTTGCTTGGAGAAAGGTTCCGAAAATAGTTTTTTTACTACTCTAGGACATTATTGCATTTTTAATGCTTTAGGGACATTTTTTCTATAAATAAGACCCTCCCCCTTTAGAAATATATCAACTAAACACCCCAAAACCTCCCAAACACTTCATTGTGCAAGATTAAACACCCAAAAATCTATAAAAAGTGAGTTAGTAAAAAGTGAAAATTTTGAAGAACACACTCAAAAAGGGGCTTAAATCTTGGTTCATGGAGTGTTTTCAAGTTGTTTCTTTTTACAAACACATCAAATATCATCCCATAAATACTTCTCTTCAATCCTTCCAACCATTTTGGTGCATAAAATCAAGCCTTGAGTTGGGTTTTGCCACTTTATTCAAGTTGGTCGGGTTGTCACTTCCGAGGAACCGTTTGGAGTTTCCTTTGCATATAAAAGGTAAGTAATCTCTCTATTGTGTCAATATGATGCTCTAGTATCATGAATTAATGGTAACACGCTAAGAGGTACAAAAATCAAGTGTAGATTAGTTGAAAATCCGAGTCGATTTAAGATGAATTCATAAAAAAAAAGTTTCATAAGTTTATCCATGGAGTTTTCTTATTCAAACATCATGTCTTAAGTATAAATGATGGTCTTGTTTTATTCTAACATTACCTTTATTAAAGTTAATCCTAAAGTAATTAGTTTTGTATTTCGTATGTTTAAAAGTTACGTTTGAAAACGATACGTCGGCTTATTATCGATTATTATTAACGTGGATTTACCGCTCTCTAAGGAGGATTACGGCCTGGGGACGTTCGATCCGTTGTTTTACTTTATGTTTATTTACCGTGGACATACGACTCTCTAAGCCGGATTACCGCCTGGGGATGTTCGGTCTATTATTTTACTTTATGCTTATTTGTTGTAGGTTTATGGCTCATTAAGGAGGATTACCGTCTGGGGATGCTCGATCTATGCATTACGTTACTTTTATTAACTTTTATTTTACTTTTACTATTTACTTTTTTACCGTGGTGTCATGTATTTTACTATGGTAACGCTCAGTCGCCCGTTGATACCGGACACATGAGTTATATTTTACCGTACTTATTTTACTGCATTTTTACTATTTGTTGGCCCTAACAAGATCATAATCACCTAGAGGGGGTGAATATGTATCTAAGTTGAAAACTAATAATTTTAAGTTTTTAGAAAAACTTAATTTTTCAGAGTCAAATTTCTTCAGAGTCAGAGACAAACTTAGTGAAGTAGCCTTTGAGAGAAATTCTGCCTTTACGCAGATTAACTGCTTTCAGCAACAAAATCTCTGAGTTAGAGAACTTCTGGACAGTCTTCTGAACAAAGACAATGATATAAAGAGTAAATATGTTTCAGCACTAAACAAAAGCAAGTACACAGAAGCAAAATAACAAGTATAAGGAAGGGAGAAGGAGATTCAGGAGGTCCTGATGAACAGTTCGATTTATCTAGGTTCACCACAGAAGTCCTATGACTACGTCCTGTCCTCTGTGATCGCAGTCACCAGAGATTTTAAATCCACTATTCAGAACTTTTATGGCATGCTCGGAAGCTCCTTTACATCAACAGAACTTAAGCTAATTTCTCACTTAGTTCTGACTAGCCTAGAATGAGTTAAAGTATTTCCACCAGAACAACAACCCTGTTTTCTGGAATTTTCACCCAGCTCAAACCTTAACTAGATTTCTCTTAAATCTAACTGAATATCACAAACGATATCAATTTACAAGATTCATATTATGAACTTGTTTTTCTTCACTCTCTCACTATTACAAAGTCTAAACTAAGAAAGATTGAGAATGGAAAATGAGTTGCTCTGTTTTGCTTGTTAAAACAGTGTGTTGAGATTTTAGCTCGATAATCGTGTGTGGAGATGCAATGGAGTTTGGCTACTATTTATAATGTTTTGTAGATGACCGTTGGTGAAGTTTGAATCTTCAATTGATGACATCAGTTTGTTGTAACCGTTAATCTGTCAATTCTTCAAATGGTCTTCAAACACTTTGATTCCGTTTACCTTGTTCTTTAACTTAATCCGGTAAGTGATTTGAAATCACAAGTAAGGTTGACTGGAAATTTGCTTCATTTGGATCAACAAAGGGTAGATAAGGAAATGATGGTTTTGTTTGAAGTGGACATGCGCGCTCCATCAAAACAGCTTTTTGAACTTTTGGCGCCTTGCATTAAATGCAAGTGTCAGAGTATTAAATGCTTATCACAACCCGTGACAAGCGTTTTTGAGTCTTTAACTCCTTTTGTCTAAGCTTCTGATCAAATGGAATTACTTCTGGTTGCTTCTAAACTTCTGAGGCGAGCTTTAACAGTCTTTAGAAAGTCTTCAGAGCGGAGCATCCAGCTTCTGAGCTTCAACTTCTGTCTTCATCATTTCTTCTCTTCTGAGTCTTCTAGGCAATCCAGAGTTTCTTTATTCAGCACCTGCTGAGAAATCTTATACAATACTTAACAAAAAATTGTTAGTCAACATTAAAAAGTATATAAGTAAAAATCAAAATTACATCTTCTGAAACGTTTGGACATAATCAAAACACTTAGGGTTCATCATATATTCTCCCCCATTTTGGTTATGGACAAACCGTGGTCCAGAAGGAAAAGTTACTTAAATAAACACAGAGTTTAGATAGCAACTTCCTGTTTGTTTTGTTTTTAGAGCCTCTGAAAGAATTAACTCCCCCATTTTAGTATAAATGGTGAACTCCAACAATCTGTATTAACTTTCGAGAAAGGCTTAAGATCAAGTTGTTAGATTTAGTGAGATAAAAATCAAAGCAAAAACATAAACAACATAAGTATCAAAACACACAGAAGTACTAGTAAAGAGTTCAGAGACAGTGAGGATGAATAAAGGTTCAAAGTATATATATATATATATATAATAGTCAGAAGATAACATATAGAATCAAAACAAAAACAAGGAAGAAGTAGCAAAAGTCCTAAGACAAGCTACCCAACCCAGAACTTATAGCTAAGAAGCTCAAGTCTTTTGGTTTGATCATCAGGTTTGTGTTTCTTTTTAGTATTTGCAGAACCATCTCCTTCACTTAGTCTCTTCACACCAGAACTAGGACCACTATGCTGTGCAGTTTTCTCCCCCGTTTGGCCAAACCGAACGCCTAAAGCACCTTGCCTCCTCAATTTCTCCTGAGTATTCAGAGCAGCAGTATATTGAGTTTGACTTGGTCTCACAGAATTAACCAATTCCATGCTCCTTCTGAAATCAGCGTCGATAGCAGCCAGACGGTCAACAATAGCACCAGACATAGGTCTCACTTTATTTGCATCTTAAATCAACAGCTTGATAGCAAGATTGTTGGCATACACATCATTGGTAAACTGTTCATTCTGAATATAAGTTCGACTACGAGCAAACCTATAGCTATTGTGCAGAACCTTCTCTTGTTCTTTCGCTTGAGTATGCATAATCTTCAGAAACTCGGTTATTTTAGCAATATGAGCATTCTGTGCTTTTACAGATGATTCAATGCTTTCTAGTCTGTTGTTGAGTTCAGGAGTGATGTCATAAACAATTCTGTCAGCTCCAGAAGATGATGAACCTTGAGCAGAAGATTTCACTTCTCTCAGAATTTGATTAGCAGTGCTTTGCAGGTCATCAATCTTCGCTGGAAAGACTTTATCATGAGGCTCATAATGCTCGTTTGCTTCTTTGACTTCCGCTCAAGATTTCAAGAGCATTGTTGACATTCTGAGAGGAGGCCAGAGCAATACTCTCAAGAATAGGTAAAGTTAGAGCCAACTGCCTTAGTTTGAAAAGTTCATCATTTGCAGCTAGACGAAGTGTAGATAGATTGCGGATATACACAGAGGGATCTTGCATCTGCAGCATTGACATGAGTTGCAGGTTCTGAGTCGTGACTAGCTGAAGTTCTTGAAGTACAGCAGCTTGAGCAACCATATCAGCAGTAGGATATCTCTGACCCATAGCAGCAAATCTATTCAAAAGATCATCAGAGCCACCTTGACTCATACAGTAGGACCAGCTCCAGAGGGAATAGAAGGTCTGGATATGAATCCTTTACCCCCAAAGTAACTTTCACTCTCATGCTGAGTCATCAAATTTCTGAAGAAATCATAGTTTGATGAAATACCAGCAAAAGTGGAAGTTGGAATGCAAGAGGTTAAAGGATCACACACAGAAGGTGTATGTCCAGAAGTTGAAGAAGGAGGAATAGTGGTTGTGGAAGAAGGGATAGATGTAGTTTGGGTAGAAGGTATGGTAAAAGATGGAGAAGTTGTTGGAAAAGAAAAAGTGGATGAAGTGTTTAGAGAGGGAGTAGTGAAAGTAGTAGTGGAATCAGAAAAAATGGGACTTGTTGAAAAATTCACTTCTAAATAAGATTCAGAAAGAAGAGTGGTTTTAGGATCTACAACGTCAGAGGTTGATGTTGTATGAGGAATGGAAGTTTGAGAAACATCAACTTCTGTGACAGAAAGAGATGCAGAAGTATGTGGTGGAGGAGGAGAGTTATGTTCAGGAGACTCATATACCTGTTCAGGAGCAGAGGAGGGAATATCACTAGTCCATTCAGTACTTCTACCCCGTCCAAGAAGGACATCATCCATGAAGAACTCATTATCACCATGCTCCAACATAGTCCCTGGATCTTCAGATTCAGGAGTTGAATCACCAGATGGATTCTCAATGATGGGACCATCATCATCATTGAGGTTCTCTTCATCAACATCCAAGTGAGCATCTTCATCATCGCTCACTATTTTGGCTCGTACTTCTTCAGCTTCCTCTGTGATAACATCCTCAAGAATAGGATCAGAGGGCATTACAAAATCCCTTTTCCTCAAAGGCCTTCTCATTGCTGCTGTCGCGCCCCGCCGAAAAATAAATAATAAATGAACGACGAATGAACGGGCGCGAAGTTGTCCTCGCTCTCTCTGCTTTTTGTGTTACGGCAAAAGCCTAATTTTTAGAGACTCCATCCGTTTGTGAAGAGTTCGAGTCGCCACCAATCATCTTATACGGTCTGATTGTATAACCAAGATTGACTCTGTTATTAAGTGTTTGGATAATTGAATGGTCTCAGAGATTTGGATTCAATAGCTATTTTGTTTACTTGATTTTAACGAGGGTTTAAAAATTATAGCATAACTTTTATAAATTTAATATTCATTATACAATAAAATGACCATTTGCCTCAGATCCTATAGTATTGTATGATTATAACATAACCATACTTTTTTTATTTAGGATAACAACGAATAACGATTATTTTATTATTAAAATATTTATTTTGTTTTTATAAATTAATTTTAATTTAGGTTATGTATTTTTTAGCATATGGGTAATATGCTTTAAATTTGTTAGGATTTGGATTTTATTTACGTTTATTACATAATCGTAAATGAAATGTCGATCTTTGGTAAAAGACATTTTAAATTTATTATTCTCGTACCAATTTTATGGATCTCTTATTCATAGTGAAGAAATTAACAATTTCTTCTAAAATGTATCGGGGCACCTTGAGTAGTCTATTCTAGAATTATCACATATTTCTTCTAAAAGTATAATTTTCGGGGAAGGCCTTAATTAAATTTATCGATGAATCAAACAATTACCAAATGTATCCTAATTCACTTTTTAGGTTAGTTTAAAGGACTTAATGTTGTTGCAAGAAGAAGTTTTGGGGTCTATTTTAAAACTAAAATTTGACCCAGGGAGTTGACTTAATTAAGGAGTTGGGGATTGATCTCGACCGTTGATCTTTTGAATGGATGGTCAGGATTGAAACCCTAATTTCTAACCCTAATTTAACTTCATAATCTCCATTCCCCACTTGCAGAGCCTCTCTCTCATCTCCTCTCTCTCTAAACGGTGACAGAACCACCGCCTCTCTCCAAACAGTTTCGCCGCCACTCTTCTTCCTTTCTCGTCGCCGGCGATGCTTTCTTTCTTTCTCTCTTTAAACGGATAACACCCATTTTCCCCCACGGCTTCTCTGTTTCCTCCTCTTTCCTTTCTTTTTCTCTTCTAAACAGCCGCCTCTGCAGGCGACAGCTTCTCCCTTTCCTCTTCTCGGTTTCTATTTCCGGCAGCCTTGCGACAGCGGCGGTGGTTAGGAATTCCATTTCTGGTAAGTTGTTTTGATGTCTCGAGTTTTGAAATGTTTCGTGGATTTAGTGTTCGGTTAGATCGGGATTGTTTTAATGGTTTTGATTGGGTGTTTTTCGGGTTATTTCAGGGGTTTCCGGGGGTTTCAGAGACGATTTCCGGCGGGGGACGGCGGCGACGGTTACCGGAGGTGTCTTCGGCATCAGTGGAGATTGTCGCAAGTCCGATGAGCGTCTCCTCTATTTTTTTTTATTCGAGCTTGCTGTTTAGATCCGTGGATCTATTTGCATTTCTATTCGATTTGTTTTTTTTTGTTGGTTTGAAGGTCTGAATCTACTGATTTGAAGATATTGATAGGTTAATTTGATGACTCTTACGTATATTGTATGATTCGGTGATTCAACTGTGCTGATGCTATGTCTGTTTATATAATTTTTGGTATTGATGATTGTGAGCGTAAGTGGTTGCTCATAGGGGCTTTAGCCTTCTTTGACTAGAGTCGCCACCCGGCCGACCAGGAAATGTATAAACCGGTGTTTGTACCGATTGTTTTGAAAACCAGAGATTCTATTTACGTTCGTGGATACAACTTATTAATTCCGATATTCCAGAACCCAGAGGATCTTTAATGCAACCTAACAGCTTATTGTCTTGATTTTTATGGTTATCACATAGAAATAAATAAATGCGCAAACATTTATACGGTAAACCGCCGGGTGACACGGTACAAAACCCTCAGAAGCTTACCCTCGTCGCGTGCCAGTGATTGCTCGCGGACTGATGCTCGTTGAAGAACAGAGACATTTTCTGGGAGGAACCTCGGGGAACCGGAATTGCGTGTGCGTCCTCCGGTGTGGTAACTGGGAACATGACTTAGTCGACCCTAGCGAGACTACGAGTGATGCCTGGATTGGAAACTTTTGATAAGGGGAAATATATTTTTGGTGGTCGGGAGGACCTTTTCTGAGAATATTTGAGGAAAGTACTCTCAAGCTCAGACTCTAGCGATTCTTTTCGTATCAGATGCAACTTTAGGCAACTCGAGGAGGCAACTTTATCAGAGGCGACTTATATCGGGTTGAGAATCGCTTTAGAACGAGCTAGAGAGGCGGGAGAATGAGTGTTTTATGGTTTTTTGTAAATGGTTTGTTGATGATTTGAATGAGAAATCCGGAGGGTATATATAGGTTATCTTGTGACCGTACGGTCACTGGCTTCGCCCATCTCAGATCTAAATTTGGATCTGAGCCGGGCGTTACCCAACACCCGGCCAATGTTATTTGGATGTTTGTAAACGTGTCGCTCTCTGATTGGACCGCCCAGCCACGTGGCAGATAAGGATTGGATTGCTATCTGCCACGTGGCAGTGACCGTACGGTTAGAGGTATGTGACCGTACGGTCTAAACCAACAGTGTTGTGACCGTACGGTGCTTGATGAATAGTACTTGTGACCGTATACTTTTTTGTGATCAAGGATTTTCTCATAAGCATGAAAGTGCCACACTCATGGTCCCGAGGAGCGGGCGGAAGAGGTTATGGTCCCGAAAAGGTGATCCGTTCTACGACGAGCATCGGTATTCGAGCAGCTGGCGCAACGAGGAGCTCATAGTTTGCTTTCATCATCGGGTTCGAAAACCAGTGCTTACAGTTTGCCCCTCGCTTCTTTGGGAGTGCCTAAGGTGATTACATTGTTCTGTAAGACCCGTCGGACAGTCTCAATGAAGCGAAACGAGCCGTACTGTGTGTGTGCTAGTGTTTTTAAAGTGGGTTTAGAGAACTTACCTGCAGTTCTGGCCTACGACATCGGATCTTCTATAATCTTTCAGTAAGGTCGACTAATTGTTTATGCTGGGTACCTCGACGAGGATTTTCTGTAACCTTTAATAGCGCCTCGAGCATGACTCGAGGACTTTTGGTAACCTTCGTAACTTTCAGTAACTTGCCTTGGGCGAGACCCGAGGACTTAGTAACCTCTCTGTTGCTTTGAGTAAACTCTCACAACACCTCGGGCGTGACCCGAAGATTTAGTAACTTCTTTGTGGCCTTTCTTCATAGTACCTCGGGCACGACCCGAGGATTTTTAGCTCTCTTCATCGATCCCTCTTCCTTTGAACACTTTGTCCTACCAGTCTTATCTTGATGTCGGTGGCCTTATTCTGAGGTCGATCAGCTGTGTCCCAGTATCTTTTCTCTTCCGCCCTTCATCTATGACTGATCTGGGAGCCCCTGACGGCATTCTTCCTTGACCTGGGTCGTGCCCCATTCCGGTATTGCCCCAGTGGAGTTCTTAGTTCCTAATATTTTGTTGAGTTCAGGGGTGCCCCAGCATGCCGATGATCTGATAATGCTCCAGCGTACTGCTTCCAGGGTCATCGGATACGCTCCTATGTCCTTTGCAGTCCTCTGGGGTTGACTTTGATTTTTCATGGGTCTTCCACCTAAGCATATGCGGGTATGTGTTTGTGCATGTATGCAGGTATACGTGTTTGTGTGTGCGTGTGTATGCGTGCTTGCTTCCCGTTTTGCATCTCTTCGTGCGTGGGGTGTTATGTCCTTCATGGCGTGGAAACACCCGAGCGACGTCTTGATGTTCTGAGATATCTACTCGTTTGTCGGCTATGATGAGTGAATATTATCAGCAAGCCCTGTGTGCCTCAGAGGGGATGGGGAGATTCAAGCTCCCCTTCGTGTTATGGTGATCAATGCACTTTGTTATTGGCTTCCTGTCTTTTGGCTTTGCTTTTTCAAATGTTTCTCGTGAGGGATAGTACGATGCATTCTTATTTCATTTTACCAAATCAATAGCATAGACAACATTCGTCTTACAACATGTCCTAACCGAGGATGAACCAAGATCTTGCTCTAGGAACAAATTCCCGGATTTGTTTTCTCCTAGTCATACATGGAAATATCGAAGTCTATCTATAGTGATTGGTTCCGCTAATTCTATTCCTTCCATATCGGTTAGTCTAACTCCTCCGCGTGAGTACATTCTTTTGACGACGAACGACCCTTCCCATTTTGGTTGAAATTTCCCTCGGGGGTCGACGGTCGAGTGTCTCAATTGTTTGAGTAGTAGGTCACCTACTTTTTTCGGTCGGGACACGGTTCTTACCTTCTTGTTGTACGTGTTTGCTAATCTCTGCTGGTACATTTGTAGCTGGTCAAAGGCCCGAAGCCGCTTCTCGTCCAATAGGTCTAACTGGCCGACCCTGTCTCTCATCCATTCCGCTTCTGGGACGTGCTCCTCTAGGACCACCCGCAAAGATCGCATCTCTACTTCCACTGGTAGTACTGCGTCCATTCCGTAAACCAAAGAATACGGTGTTGCTCCTGTTGGTGTGCGAACGGTTGTCCGATACCCCCAGATCGCAAAGGGTAATTTCTCCGCCCAATCTCTACTCTTATCTGACATCTTTGTGAGCATTTGCTTGATTGTCTTGTTAGCGGCTTCGACCGCCCCGTTCGACTGGGGTCGATATGGGGACGAGCGGTGATGTTCTATCCGGTGTCTTGCTAGAATTTCCCGGGTAGCTCCCTGGAATTGAACGCCGTTGTCGGTAACCACGTGGTGGGGTACTCCATATCGACATATGATGTTTCTTTCTATGAATCTTGACATGGTACGTGCCGTGACCGTCGCGAAGGACTCGGCTTCCACCCACTTCGAGAAGTAGTCTACGGCTACTACGATGAAGCGGTGTCCGTTGGACGCGGGGGGTCTGATTTCGCCTATCATGTCTATGCCCCATGCGGCGAAAGGCCATGGCGTGGCTAGGTTATGTAGTTCCGTGGGTGGCACATGGACATGATCGGCGTGGAATTGGCATTGAAGGCACCTTTTCGTGAATTTATAACAGTCGTCCCTCAAGGTAGGCCACCAAAACCCCTGTCTTGTGATTTTCTTGGCCATAGAATCTACATTCATGTGCAGCCCACAGACTCCTTGGTGTATTTCTTCCATGGTTTTCCTTGCTTCGCCTTCGGACATGCATTTCAGTAGCATGCCGTTGGCAGATCGTCGATACAATATTCCTTCTACTTCTCGACATTTAGACGCCAGTCTCCTAATAACCAACTTGTCACTTTTTGTTGCCTCCAGAGGGTATGTGCCGCTTGCTATGAACCGCTGGATGTCCACGTACCATGGTGTTGTGGACATGAAGTACATACTCTTCTAGGTGGATCGGGAAGTGGGATGATGTCATGACCAGTGGTTTCATGGGTGCTGCTTGCATCCCTTCCCAGTTTGACGCTAGCGTGGCCAATGCATCGGCCATTTGATTTTCCTCTCGTGGTGTGTGGTGGAATGTACATGTGTCAAAATTTCGGATCATTGCTCGCAGCTTTTTGACGTAGGGTCGCAAGCGTTCTTCTCGTACCCCCCACTCTCCAGTTAAGTGACACAGCAGTAGCATCGAATCTCCAGTGATTTCTACTTCATGTGCCCCCAAGCTTATTAATGCCTCTATTCCGAAGAGACACGCCTCATATTCTGCCGTGTTGTTTGTGGCCTTGAATTGTAGTCTCTTTGCTAGTGGTATAGTTAGCCCCGTTGGCGAAACCAACACTACCCCTGCTCCTGCCCCGTTCCTATTCTGAGCTCCATCGAAATGCATTCTCCACCCTTGAATAGTAATCACCCCTAAGTTTTCATCTGGGAACTCAAACTGCCAAGGTTCATCTTCGGTTTCGGGCAATGGTTGACGGGCTAGAAATTCGGCAAAGGCCTTGCCCTTGACCACTTTCGAGCTTACAAACTTGATGTCGAATTCGGATAACAATAATGCCCACCGAGCGAGCTTGCCTACCAGTGTGGGTGCCGTGGCGAGGTGTTTCATAGGATCTACCCTTGAGACAACTAGAACTTCGTAGGATTGAAAGTAGTGTTGCAACTTTCGAGTGACCCAGATCATAGCGACACAAGTTCGTTCTAAGAAGTCGTATTTACATTCATACTGGAGTAATTTCTTGCTGAGATAATAGATGGGGTGTTGTACTCCGTCATCTTGGATCTGGACTAACATTGCCCCCACCGACGCGTCTTCCATTGCCAGATATAGTGTGAGGGGACTCCCAGGTTTGGGTGGCTTCAACACGGGCGCACTTGCCAGGCATTTCTTGATTTTATCGAATGCGAGTTGACAATTGTCATTCCATTGGTTGGTTTCGTCTTTTCTGAGCAGCTTGAAGATGGGCTCGCATACCGTTGTGAGTTTTGCTATAAAGCGACTAACGTACTGAATACTTCCGAGGAATGCTCGGACTTCTTTCTCTGTTTTCGGAGGTGGCATCTCGGTGATGGCCTTAACCTTTTCGGGGTAAATCTTAATACCTTTGTCGCTGACGATGTGTCCCAGCAATTTTCCAGAGGTTACCCCAAACACGCATTTCTTCGGATTGAGCCTCAAGTTGTATTTCTCTATCCGTGTTAAAAAAATTTCTAATGTCGCGGGGTGTCCCTCTCTTGTGTCCGACTTTACCAGCATATCGTCCACATAAACCTCCACCTCTTTATGGATCATATCGTGTAGTAGCGTGGTTGCGGCCCTCTGGTAAGTTGCTCCTGCATTCTTCAATCCGAATGGCATCACTTTGTAGCAGTATGTCCCCCACTCCGTGATGAACGAGGTTTTGACCTTATCGGCTATCTTCATGAGGATTTGATTATACCCCGAGAAACCGTCCATAAGAGAATACATTACGGTTGAGGCAGCGCTGTCTACGAGCACATCTATGTGCGGTAGCGGAAAATTGTCTTTTGGGCATGCTCGGTTGAGATCCCGATAGTCCACTCACACCCGCACCTTTCCATCCTTTTTTCCTACGGGAACTACGTTTGTTACCCATTCCGCGTAGTCAACTACTTCGAGAAATTTTGACTTGATCTGCTTTGTTATCTCATCCTTCACTAGTTGGGCCCATTATGGCCTTAGCCTTCTTAATTTCTGTCTAACTGGCACCGCTCCAGGCTTTAAAGGGATGGCGTGCTCGGCTATGGAGGGTTCTACTCCTGGCATATCCTCATATGACCAGGCGAAGACCTTTTGGTGTCGTCTTAAGACTGCCTCAACCTGACTACGTTCCGTGGAGGATAAGTCCGGAGAAACTGGTACTAATCTTGGTTCATCCTTTGTTCCTAGGTTAACATGGTGTAATGCGGTGTTGTGTATGCTAAATGCACTAGTTAAATGATTTAATGAATGCACGGTGCCATCTTCTGACAAGTCACACAAGTAAGCAAACTGGGATTTCATTGCATCATGTTTTGAAGTGAATACATCGTTTTGGAACATGAAATCACAATTATACACGACGTCATCGTCGTATAGAACTGAATCTAGTAGGACTACTGGATCCTGCGTAGTTCCTTTTTTGGTCTCACGGGTCGCTTTTATGTCTCCAACTTCTCCTTGGAGTGTCTTCGTGTCTTCGCCTTGCTTTTCTCTTATGACTTCTTCAAACACTCGTTTCATGGCTTCCCTCATTTTGGCCTCCATTTCCCCCTCGTTGACCTTCATTTTGGCTAGTTCATCTGCAAGGTCTTGGATGCGCCTTTCTGGGGGCGGGATCGGAGCACTTACCCTGGCCGTGCGGGCTTTCCGCCATTTTGTCATTTCAGGTTCCCTTTCGGTTTCCTTCTCATCTTCCCCTAATCCTTTCTTGGGAGTGACCCACTTTGTTCCTCCAGATGTGCCCACGTCTTTGTTTGCAGAATATCCTATCCCTTCTCTCCCTCTTTTAGCTTCGCAGGGAATGTTGAAAGTGGGTGGCCCCTGTTGGTTTACCCCTAGGCCCATCCCTGGCATGAAGCGCATCCTTTTTAGCGAGTTTGCGATCGATACGGGCATTTCTTCTTCGTATATCATGGCTGCTTGGAATCCACCCCGAGGAGGAAAGTCTGAGGTGATTATGGCTACCATGAGGTCGTCATGAGCGGGGATGGTGACAACTTTGTCTCCCATTGGGAACTTGATCTTCTGGTGCAGGGTGGATGGAACTCCTCCCAAGGGGTGGAACCATTGTCTCTCGAGTAGCAAGGCAAATGTGACGGGTATGTCCATTACTACGAATTCTACCATTGACGTGATGGGCCCTTTCACAACCTCTGTTTCGAAGACTCTCAATACTTCTCTCTTTGAGTCGTCATAAGCCCGGATAACCATTTTTGTGGGTCTGATATCTTCCATCGTCAGCCCGAGCCGTCCCAACATTTTGTTGGGGCATATATTGAGAGTCGACCCGTCGTCCACCATAACACATGACAGAGGCCTTCCTTTGACCTCTACTTGTATGAATAAGGCTTTGTTATGGACCGCTCCCTCAGCGGGAAGATCTTCTTTTGTGAAAGATATCTCGGTCACAGGCTCCCGCATTCCTTCCACTATGCAGCATAGCTCGCTTGGGGTTATTGCTGTTGTTGTAGGCACGCTTGAGAGATTTTCGACTAACGCGTCCCGGTGTTCTTTGGATGACACCAGGAGTTCCCACACGGACATTTGTATCGGGGTTTTCGTCAGTTGTTTAGCTACTATCCCCTTTTCGCTAGAATCTCGGCCGCTTCCATTTCCCTCGTCCATGGCCAATTCTGGTTCCTGCGTTCTCGGCGTGGGTTGAAATACCCGTCCTGATCGGGTGACATGGTTTATTGTGGCCTTGGCTTGTTCTTTCTTTGGGTCATCATCTGACGAGTCGGACCACCAATTGCTGGCCTCGCTTGGGGACCTCCTGATTCTCCCTCCGAGGCATGCCATAACCTGAGCCGGGGTACACCCTGAGTGCATCATGTTGACTGAGAGGCATGGGGAGAAATGGCCCATCGGGGTATGTGCCCTTGGCGTCTTATCGACGCTTTTTAGGACTTCTTTTTCCGTGAACTCCGGGTTGATCATCATGGTCCGTGGGGGAGGGACGTCCGCGGTAGTCCGGTAGGGGGTTCTTTTTGGTGCTTGGGGCCTTAGGAGCTTCTATCTCTCATTCTTCAATCATTCTCATGATTTCTTTATGTAGTGCTTCACATTTGGCGGTAGGGTGTGAGAAGACCTGATGATAGTCACAGAACCTTTCCAGGTTGTCGCTTGGTTTGATAATTATAGGTGACCTAATGGGAGCAATTTTTCCTTCATGGGCTAGGCGGTCGAATGTCTTTTTGAGGTTAACGTTTAGGTGGACTGCGTTAACTCCAGAAGAGGCTCCTCGATATTCGATGGATTGGGTTCCTCGTCCCCCAGGAGCTTGTTCTGGTTCGCTGCCCCGCGCATTGTTCCCCCTTTCGTATGTGGCCCTGGGGACTTGGTTAATGACCTGCCTTTCGACTTTCCGGCCTTTCTGGAACAGGTCTTCAAATGTCTTGAAAGTTTGGTATTGAATTACTTCCCTGACTCTGGGTAATGCTCCGCTGGCTAGGCACTCTATCAGATCACTTTCTGGAGGTTTGACAGCCAACTTTCCCGCCACTAGCAACCATCTGTTGTCATAGTAGGCGTCGAACCTTTCCCCCACATTTTGTTTGAGGGCTGCCAGATCTGCCCACGTGTATTTCTGCAGGGTGTTGATCTCATATTGCTTGGTGAATGCAGCTACCAGTTCGTCCCAATCCCCTTGGATGCTAAACTTCAATCCATTGTACCATTCCAAGGCATTCCCTTCGAGTGAGAAGGCGAACAAACCGGTTGCTTGTTTCATGTCTAAGGGGGACAGGTTCATAAGGTTGGCGAAGTGTTTGATATGCCCAGCGGGATCTCCTTTCCCGCTAAACCTTATAAATACTGGGATCACGAACCCAGGGGGGAGTCCTTGCCCATTGGGTCTCAGATAGGTGCCAATGTTTTGCTAGTCGGGGTAGCAGCACTTCCAGCCTTGCTTTCTAGATGCCCAATGATGTAGTCTAGTTTCCCTTCGGAGTCATTCGGGTCTTTCGGCTTCCCCATTCCATGAGATCCTCCTGATTCAGATTCAGGCTTTTCTCCATTCTCTAAATGTTTGGCCAGGACTTTCTGGCAGCCTTTTTCGATGGCCAGATCCATCATCATTTGGTATTCGGGGGACTGGAGCATGGTTGCTAATGCTTTGGCGATCTCAGTAGCGGCGTCCGGGATGTCTCTTGGCTCTGCCATGTCTTCTTCTGAATCGGATGCGTCCTCAACTAATACGTCTTCGGGCTCCGTGATTGGACCTGCCCTGACCAACCTTCGGTTTGCCCTTGTCCACATCCGTTCTATATGGGGAAGATGGTGTGAGTCTCCCGTTACTCTAGGCTCGTAATATATGGATTAAAGATTATGTCATGTATAAAAACCTTGTTTAGATCTTTAAATCAATTCATGACATATAATTCTAGCATACCATGATAAACTACATATTAAAGCATAGATGACATGTTATTTCAAAAGTATACTTCCAAGTATTGGTTATGCACTAATATACTTTAATTAAGCAAATATTTAGCATGGAAATATTCTCTCTTTGGTCACACATTAGAGTATAAAGTTTAATCAAGTTAATCAAAATCAAGAATAACACGGTACATGATGAACAAGAAGCCAATCAATGTTGGTCATTGGCTTGCTTCGTACTAGAACAGCTAGGAGAGCACAACCTCTAAGTACATTTGTGCAGGTCCTTTCATCACCAAGCTGGCCAAGACTATGGGTATCTTCAACCCACAGATCCACACTTTGACCCTTGCATGCAAGATGGAGAAATTTGACTGTGCTGCTATGGGCAAGTTAGGGATGTGCTCCAAAACTGGGAACACTTGGGCTTTGAAAGCACTTGAGCCACGATCAGTCGCAACAACTGTCAAGAGGAAGCAAGATGAGAGTGCTTTGCCTGAGTCAAGTGTGCCTGCATCCAAGCGCCACTTGTTCACTGATGCTCCCTTTGTCCCTGATGATGCTAATGTTACAATGAGGCAAGTGATGGGATAGTTGGCTCAGTTATTTGACAAGAACAAGGAGCTGGAGGAGAAGACCAAGCAGCAGGATAAGGAGATTAGTCTGTTGAGGAGGCTGTGCATGGTACAACCTATTTCCATAGTTCGTCCTAAGAGCCGTGAGAAAATTGGTGGAGAGGCATCCTGTCAAAGTGCCTCGTCCAAGCCAAGAAAGGAGAAGCACAGTGGTAAGATGGTAGTTGTTGAGGAGAAGCCAGAAAAATCCATGTCCCATTCTGAAAAGTTGTCAGAGGAGATTGAAGAGGCACTAAAGTGTGCTGAAGGAGAACTGAAGAAGTCTTTCAGGCTGATCTGAACATTACACAGCCTGAAGAGAATCCTTAGGAGAACCTTGGAGAAGAGCAAGAAGAGGAACAGGCACCAAACACTGAGGAGGAGCTGGAAGAAGATGCAGAAGTAGGGAAGAAGGTTGGAACTCATGCTAAGACCCTTAAGAAGTGATCCATCGCAGCTTTGGCTTGATGAGATATTATCTGAATCAATCCTGAAATTTCAAGCTGTTCATGTAGGTCTGTATGTTCTGTGTCTGTCCTATGTTGAGTCAAAATCTCAGTTTAAGTTGTTTTTGCCTAAATGCATTGAAGACAATGCCAAATTTTTTGTTAGGGGTGGGATGCCTTAGTCTTATTTTGGGGGTTCCGTTATGCTGTGCTTTATAGAATTCCCCCTGTGCTCGTACGGAATAATTAATCTGTTTAATGTTTGTCCAAACAACTTAAGACTTAGGATATTCTGTCTAGTTAGTCTCCTTGTTCTATCAGTCCAAATTGTATATATGTGTGTAGATAAGGTCAAAAAGTTGAAGTAAATTTACATGTACCAGAAAAATCAAACACCTTAAAGCTAATAGAGGATCAGTTGCCAAAAGTCCCCCTGTTTCCAACCCTTTTAACCAACTTTTGCATGTATATATGTGTTTGCTACCCAATTAGCCTACCCTATTCACCACCACTTTTCCCCTGTTCAAATTTTCCTTTTTTTTCCCTTTTTAACCAAACTACCAAATAAAATTAACTCCAAATTGAGCTAGAACAACCAGACCACTGTTCAACCTGCCCAGACAGTATATATAAAAAAAAATAATAAAGTTAAAAATAAAATTTCTGGATGTTCTATGTTTTTTGTGGTTGTTCATCAAGAAAATCTAGCTCTTTACTTAAAAAAAAATTGGTAGTTCACCCTTACCCAAAATCAACCTTGTTTTTCCCTAAACCAGTTTAAACCTTTTGAGTTTGACTGTTCTCTAACCAAATGAAGAAATTGGTGCATTTGACCTTTAGAGTCGTGTCTGTTCAAGTCTTTTATTTCGTTTCTTCGTTCTTTTCTCTTTTTCTGTCTAGTCTGAGTCTTTTGAGTCAAGTCCAGTCTGTCCTTGTGTCTTTTTAGTTCGCTTCTTCGTTTTCTTTTCTTTTTGCTTGAGGACAACCAAAGTCTATTTTGGGGGTATTTGTTGAGTGTGATTTGTTCCTATAAAATCAAAGGTTTTCCATAGTGTTTTCGTGCCAAAAATGTGTTACGAACAGCCTGAGATTGTTCTTTAAGGCACAAGTTCAGCTTGTGCTCCCAGTTCGTCTGCATGTGCTTAGTTGAGTCTGAATAGCTTGAATTTAGGGTTGAATCTGCAGAAAATCAGGTCAAAGATTCCCTCTCCTCACATATTCTCGGTATTGTGATGTGGGAAAGAGAAAAAGCAAGGTTTTGGAGGTTTGTGAAGGCATTGGGATGTGAAGTTGTCTTATTGTGCATTTGTCTCTTTCTGCAGGTTGATTTTTCTTATTGTGCAATTGTCTTTTTCTGCTGGAGAACAACCTGCCCAAGAACAGCCAGATTCCGAGAAGCATCTTCCATTTTGTTTGTTTTTTTTCTTTCTTGTATAAATACTCTTGCATGAGTATTGCTTTGATATCAGTTTATTATTAGCTTTCAATTTTAATAAAACTTAGACTTAGTTGTAGCAGTTTTCTGTGGAAGTCTCATTCGAGGCCAAGCAGAACTTGTTCTTTAGTTTTTCCATTCCTTCAAACGCTGTAAACATGATGATGAGTGAGTCGTCACTCAAGGTGGAAAGCCGGCCTTCTGGCTGGTGGTTGTAAGCGTCACTTTCCCTTCATCAATAGAATCATGTTTATTCTGCTTGTTCAATAGAATCTTCATTCATATATAAGTCTAGCTAACTTGTATTTTCAGTTGTTTGATGTTGTAGGGACCAACTCGGATCAAGCAATAGATAAACTATTGAACACATATGTTTTATACCGGGACCAATAAGGATAAAATGTGTGCTAAGGCTTCTTATTTATAAGATGTTTCATGTGCTTAACGCTTGTGCTTGTGTAATCTAATGGAAACTAATTTTGCATAAGTATAAAGAATCTTGGAAACATGTGACCATCTGACTTGAGTGAAAATAGTGAAGATACCTCACACTTATAATAAACATGACAGATTTGTATAAAGAGAATGTGTGCTTGTTTACCATCAGTTTTTGCTGTGCTTTACACCTGCCTTCCCTATTATTGTTATCTCTTAAGTTATATTTTCATGCTCAGTGACAACCTTAGCTTAATAATAGATTTAGTTAGCTTAAAATCAATCAATCAATCAATCTAGACCAATCACCCGACTTTCAGTTTCAGTAAAGAGACCAGCTTGAAACTGTTATATTATTGTGGAGACGATAACTTATCACTTTATTACTTGTCTAGTGCACTTTCTAGTTGTTGTAGTTTGTGTCCTAAAGACAATTGTTGTTTAGGATATTTTTATTTAGAATAAAGAATGTATAAACTATTGATTTTATGAAAGGTTTTTATCTTTTATCTTATATATCTTACGTTGTAATTATTAGTTAAAAGAAATTCATAGTTTATATTAATAATCTTAAAGTGTTCATACAAGATGAAGTGAGACAATACTTTAATGATTAAATAAATTTGAAATATCCCAAGTCGAGTATTATATTATTGGATTGATATATATACTGTTCAGACTTGCATATAATATATCCCTTATTCATGAATAAGAAGTTTATCTCACGAACTTAGATTATACGAGATATCTGGATAATTATATGGATATGTATAATGATGTTATATATATTGAAGATCTCGCTTTGAGTTACTAGTATGGAATAAATACATAAATATCAACTAGCTTTAACTCATATGTGGTAATATATATAAAGTAGTCACAGAACTCAAATACTCAATCATGTGACTTTGAATTATGGAGTGTGTTACTTTGATTATACTATCTGTACGATCCAGTATTCGGGTGTCCTTTTAGTAGAAATTAGGTAACACATAAAGTAATTGCAAAACAATTAATGTAGATTGAGGATATCATCACTTATGTATTAGAGAAGATTTATCTTGAGCCTCTTGTGAATAAATAGTTCTAAATCCTTGCGCAAGGTAATATGATAAATTGGAAATGGTTTTCAATTTATGGAGAATATTTATTTGAGCACAAGTAAATTAATAATGAATTATATGATTGACTTTCCGAGGTCATGATTCATTAAAGATAATATTGATGAGGGACCGAATTATATTGCAACTATCACTAACAGGTAAAACAAGTCAACTATTAATCTTGACTCCTTATGACTCCGGGTTAGAAGAGTATCTCCATATTTGAGTCAACGCTCTTCTATGTTATATTAATTAATAGAGATTAGATTAATATACGACTGGAGATATTTCTCGATCTAGAGTTAACTGAAGAACATATAAGTAACCAGCTTATCTGAGTGTTGCCACACATTTCTCAGTTCAACTCAACGAGTGGCCTAATGATATCATCTCACTTATTGAGTGAGTGATAATCCCTTCACTTCAACTATCAGTATGAATGAGTTCACTGACTAGACCAATCATACCCGTATTTGGCATCCTTTTACAGACCTGTTAGGCGTATGTCAAATCTAATCAGATTCCTCATTCAATACTATATTGAAATCAGATCGACAGATAAAAGAGATCTACATTTATAGAAGGGCAATGACACTTCCACCATGTGCCTTCTAAAGCGGATCGACCAAGTCCCGTATTGGTCATAAGTACCTACAAACATATCATGTACACGTGTACATATCCTGTTCGTAAAAGCTTTACATTCTATTCATTCCCATGAGTAGAACTAACTTTTGGTTATTTATGATATACAATCAATGGATATTTCATACAGTACATATAATACAAGATATATTAACTGAATGAATTAATGTCTTTTATTCCATAAAACAATTGTATAGTACAATCAACAAAAGTACAATACAATAACAAAATAACTATGCCTAGAACTAGGGCACACCAACACTCCATGGGAGTAGCAATGCAGTAGCTGTCTGCATCTTCACTACTTGTGCTTGCTTTCAGATTCAGATATCCAAATGCAAGCTTCACTTCTCTTTAACATTTATTTGGGCAACAGAAAAAAATTTAAGAAATGTATACAAATATATTATTGGAGTTTTTAGTTTGCTTATTGTGAGGTTACAGGAAGCTCATTATTTAGTAACTATGTTTGAATTTAACGTTATTTATAGTTCATTAACTGTATTTTCAATCTCACTAATTCGGTAAAATCAAAAGATTGAATATTTAAGGATCCTGATATTTAAAGCCCATAGGACTGTAAAATAATAACCACTTTTATCCATATCTTTTCATTGTTATTTAGTTTTGGGGAAAGTACAAATAAAACTCATGTGGTTACAATGTTTTGCAAATAGAGGAATGTGGTTTCATTTTTTGCAAATAGTGGAATGTGGTTTACAAAGTTGACAAATAAAGGAAATTGACTAACATCATTTGTCACATCATCAAGTCAACCCTCCACGTCATCAAGTCAACATGACATGTCATCAAAAACTTAATATTTTATTATGCCACGTCATCAAAGTCAATATGACATGTCATCAAAGACTAACACATTTAGTCAAATTCCTTTACTTGTCAATTTTGTAAACCACATGCCTCATTTTGCAAAAAATAAAACCACATTCCTCTATTTGCAAATTCATGAAACCACAAAGGTTTTATTTGTACTTTTCCCTTTAGTTTTTCCAAAAACCTCAATTAATTATAAAAAAATGTTAATTCTTAAATATTAAATTACTGTAATAAATAGACTAGGTGTTGGGATTGGAGACTAATTCCTAGGTGGTTAGGAATTCCTTGGTGGTTTAGGATTCCTAGTTGTTTAGGATTTCAATTAGTATAAATATAGCTCTATTCCATGTAAATTGTATTCCATTCATCATAGTACATTATCCTGGCTTGGTAGTGCCTCCAGACGTAGTCATTCATATTGAGTGGCGAACTGGGTAAACAACTCGTGTGTGTTTTCTGTTTGTTTTCATTATCGTAATTGCATTAGATCCTAACAATTGGTATCAGAGCTTTGGGTTAGCTAGATTTACGATGGGAGACGGAAAATCACCGGTGGAGAAGTTCGATGGCACAGATTTCGGTTTCTGGAGGATGCAGATCGAGGATTACCTGTATGGTAAAGAATTGCATGAACCTCTAGATGAGCAACCAAAGGAGATGTCTGATGAAGATTGGAAGCTGTTGGACAGAAAAGCGATGAGTGTGATCCGACTATCGCTGTCCAGAAACGTTGCGCATCACACAGTGAAGGCAAAGACCACGATTGAGATACTGGAGATTTTGAGTTCGTTATATGAGAAGCCCTCGGCGGCGAACAAGGTCCATCTGATGAGACGGTTGTTCAACTTTCAGATGACGGAGAATTCATCAGTTGCTGTACATCTGAATGAGTTTAATATGACGATTTCACAATTGAGTTCTGTGGGAATTGATTTCGAAGATGAGGTATTAGCCCTAATTTTGTTATCTTCTTTACCGGAGAGTTGGAGTGGTACTGTTACTGCTCTTAGTGCCTCAGCAGGGAAAGAGAAACTTAGGTTTGACGATGTTAGGAATTTGATAATCAGCGAGGAGATTCGCAGGAAGGAGTCGGGTTCAACATCAGGTTCAGCCTTGAGTACTGAAAATCGGGGTAGGTCAGATTCGAGGTCAAAACAGAATCGTGGTAGGTCTAAATCAAAGGGTAGAGGAGGAAACCCTAACAAGGACAGGAGTCATGTTAAGTGCTGGAACTGTAATGAAACCGGTCATTACATGAATCAGTGTAAAGCACCTAAGAAGGACAAGTCTGTGAATTCAGCCAGCGAAGAGTATGCAGAGGCGTTGATTTTAAGCGTAAGAAGTCCTGTAGAGTCTTGGGTTCTAGATTCAGGAGCTTCATTTCACTCTTGTAGCAGCGCAGATTTGATGGAGAACTATACCCCAGGCAAATTTGGAAAGGTTTATCTCGCTGATGATGAACCTTTGGAAATTGTGGGTAAGGGAGATGTGTCGATCAAAACCAAGAATGGTTCTGTAATTAAGCTGTCTGGTGTTAGGCATGTACCTGGCCTGAAGAGAAATCTATTGTCAGTTGGGCAATTAGATGATGAGGGATATTGTGTGGTGTTTGTAGGTGGAAATTGGAAGATTTCCAAGGGATCTATGGTGGTAGCTCGTGGTGAGAAGGTGGGATCTTTATATGTCACAAATAATGTTTGTAATAGCATTGATGTTGTGAGTGAGGTTGTGAATACTGATTTGTGGCATTGTCGTCTTGGTCACATGAGTGAAAAGGGGATTAAAGAGCTGTTTTCAAAGGGTCTATTACCAGGATTGAAGTCTGCTGATCTAGGGCTATGTGAGGATTGTATCTTCGGAAAGCAGAAAAGGGTCAGTTTCAATAAGGGTGGAAGGACTTTGAAGAAGGAAAAATTGGAGTTAGTTCACAGCGATTTATGGGGTCCAGCACCAGTGAAATCTCTAGGAGGAGCTTATTACTATATGACTCTCATTGATGACTGCACTAAGAAGTTATGGGTCTATTTTCTAAAGAAGAAATCAGAAGCATTCGATGTCTTTAGAAAGTGGAAGGCCCTAGTAGAGAATGAGACAGGTCTGAAAGTGAAGTGTTTGAGGTCTGACAATGGTGGGGAGTATGAGCTTAAGGAGTTCAAGGAATTTTGTGCAGAGAATGGGATTCGCATGGAAAAGACCTTGAAGGGAACTCCTCAGGAAAATGGTGTTGCTGAAAGAATGAACAGAACTTTGTGTGAACGTGCAAGAAGCATGAGACTGAAGTGTGGACTTCCAAAGATGTTCTGGGCAGAAGCAGTTAACACTGCTGCATTCTTGATCAATAGAGGGCCATCGTCTCCCTTGGAGAATGGCATTCCTGAAGAAGCTTGGAGCGGCAAGCAGGTAAATCTATCCTTTCTGAAAGTGTTTGGATGTGATTCCTATGTCCATATTGCTCCTGTTGAGAGAAGTAAGTTAGATGTTAAGTCTATCAAGTGCACGTTTATTGGATACGGTGGTGATGACTATGGATTTCGATTTTGGGATAGTCAGAATAAGAAGATTATTCGAAGTCGGGATGTTGTGTTCAACGAACAGATGATGTACAAGGATAGCCTTGGAGTATCTAAGACTAGTGATTCAGAACCAGAAATTATAGACCTAGACATCACGAATTCTGGTGGGAGTAAGAAGGTAGCTGTTGAGGAACCAGTTGAGGAGGAGCCTCAAGTTACAACAGCTGATCCACCAGTTACTCTACGCAAATCTACGAGAGATAAGAAAGCTATTATCAGGTACTCACCTGGAAACTATGTGTTGGTGACAGATAGTGGTGAGCCAGAAAGCTTCCAAGAAGCATCTCGGGTTGTGGATGCTGAGAAGTGGAAGTTTGCTATGAATGATGAGATGGATTCTCTGTTAACTAATGGTACTTGGGAACTTGTTGAGCTTCCAGAGGGTGAGAATGACCTTGAAAATAGATGGATTTTCAGAAAGAAAGTGGAAGCAGATGGTAGCATAAGGTACAAGGCCAGATTAGTGGTGAAAGGGTTCCAACAGAGGTATGGTATAGATTACACAGATGTTTTTACTCCAGTAGTAAAATTGACTACTATTCGGTTAGTTTTGAGTATGGTGGCTACAGAAGATTTGGAGCTACAGCAGATGGATGTAAAAACTGCCTTTCTTCATGGAGATTTGGAGGAAGAAATCTATATGAGGCAACCTCAGGGGTATGAATCTGATAATCCCAAACTTGTATGTAAATTGAATAAAAGCTTGTATGGCCTGAAACAAGCCCCTAGGCAGTGGTACAAGAAGTTTGATTCATTTATGCAAGAGATCAAGTTTGTGAGGAGTGAAGCTGATCATTGTTGTTACTTTAAGAGATTGGATCAGGGCTACATCATCTTACTGTTATATGTTGATGACATGTTGATTGCGGGGTCTAGTGTTAGAGAGGTGAGAAAACTGAAGAATCAGTTATCCGAGAGATTTGCTATGAAAGATCTTGGAGATGCTAATCAGATTCTGGGCATGAGAATTGTTAGAAATAGAAAGGCTAGAAAGTTGTATCTATCGCAAGCTGAATATGTCAAGATGGTCTTGAAGAGATACGGTATGCAAGATGCAAAGCCAGCACATGTTCCTTTGGGAAGCCATTTTAAGTTATCTAAAGAAGACTCACCCAAGAGTGGAGAAGAGCGTGCCAAGATGGAGAAAACTCCATATGCTTCTGCAATTGGCAGTTTGATGTATGCAATGGTGTGTACAAGGCCAGATATTGCACATGCAGTGGGAGTTGTTAGCCGCTTCATGGGAGACCCGGGTAAGAAGCATTGGGAAGCAGTTAAGTGGATCCTGAGATATTTGAAGGGAACAAGTGAGCAAGCTTTATGTTTTGGAGGCAAAGAAGTTGTGTTGACAAGATATGTGGATGCAGATTTAGCATCAAGTGACCTTGACAAGAGAAGGAGTACAACCGGTTATGTATTTACATTGGGAGGTACAGCGATCTCTTGGGCTTCAAAGCTTCAGAAAGTGGTAGCATTGTCTACAGCGGAAGCAGAGTATATTGCAGTGACTGAGGCTAGTAAGGAGATGGTATGGTTGCAGAGTTTCTTGAAGGAATTGGGCAAAGAGCAGAAGTATCCCACTTTGTACAGTGATAGTCAAAGTGCAATTCACTTAGCTAAGAATGTTGTTTTTCATTCAAGGACAAAGCACATTGAGTTGAAGTATCACTACATACGGCATCTTTTAGAGAGAAAGACATTGCAGTTAGTGAAGATCAAAGGCACAAAGAATCCTGCAGACATGTTGACAAAGGTTGTAACCTTTGAGAAGCTGAAGTTTTGCATAGCTTCAGCTGGCCTTCGTAACTGAGTTAGAGGCCCGGCACTACCAGCAGATGAAGATGGATTTAGTCTCCAGGTGGGAGATTGTTGGGATTGGAGACTAATTCCTAGGTGGTTAGGAATTCCTTGGTGGTTTAGGATTCCTAGTTGTTTAGGATTTCAATTAGTATAAATATAGCTCTATTCCATGTAAATTGTATTCCATTCATCATAGTACATTATCCTGGCTTGGTAGTGCCTCCAGACGTAGTCATTCATATTAAGTGGCGAACTGGGTAAACAACTCGTGTGTGTTTTCTGTTTGTTTTCATTATCGTAATTGCATTAGATCCTAACACTAGGTACTACCAATCAATGGTTGACGCAGTGGTAGCATGGGGCTGCGCTTGGTAGGGAGGTCTGCGGATCGATCCCCCACAACCGCGATTGGAAGGGGTTTAAATACCATAATCCTTGGACCCGCCCCGAATCCGGATTAGTCGGCTCAATGTGGTTCGGAAACCGGATGGAAAACAAAAAAAAAATAAATAGACTAAGCACTAATGGGTGATGGTTGTAAATATAAAGCACCATATATAGCTTAGTGGCTGAAAACTTTCAGTAAATTTCGAAAACTAGTAAACTAAATTCAAATGTATAAGTTTTATCATGGTTTTCAGAACCGGACAGGTCATTAGACCGGTAAAGGTGCCGGTTCAATGAACCGGGGTCTAATCGGGGTTCAACCGGGTTCAGTATATTTACTGAAATATATAGATTTTTATTACTTTATAACATTTTACATTTTGATGCATACTAAAATCTTACATTATATTAATAAAATTATCAATTTTGAAAAATAATTAATATTTGATAACTATTAAAATGTCCTAAATATTAAAATATCCTAAAATAGATTCAATTACCAATAATTAACGGTTCAAATTCAAAGTTCATATTAGAAGACGTGATTTAATACTTTAACGTGATAAAATTTAAAGTTTACTGTATTAAAATAATAGTTATCAAAATCGTACGAGTCAAAAAACTAAAAGAGTCAAGAGTTTAAGATTTACGTTTTAAAATTAAAATATAGTAAATTAATAACAACATAATGAAAATGTACTAAAAAAAATATTTGTTACATATTAGTTAAAGAGTATTAAATATTATCATTTGACATATTTTTTTTACAAATATAGTAATATATAATATAAATTAAATTACTTTTAAATCTTTATTAGTATAAATTGAGATATTAAAGTTTGAAAGTTAACTAAAATAATGGTTTAATTTTTAATAATAGATATAAATAATTATTGAAGTTTTTTTGTTTGAAAGAAAATAATTATTGAAGTTATATATCATAATTAAGGAGTAGCATGGTGGTTAGCAATAAAGGCTTGTAATTCAATGATCAGGGTTCAATTCCTCTTCCAAGCAAAATTTGTATTTTTTTCATTTAAAATTTGAAAGAGTTAATAACTTTACCAAACCGTTGAACCGAAACGGTTCGGTTCGTCGGTTTACCAGTTCAACCGACCGGTTCAAGCGATTCTGAGCGGTTTTCGAAGAGTGTTAGAACCGGAGACTTCCGAAAACCCGGTCGGACCGGACGGTCCTGTCCGGTTTTATAAATTGTAAATTTGTCATTGATTCGAAACAAAATTGAGATTAACTTTCAAAAGATTATACGATACACCAATAACATGTGTTCCATGGTAATTTTAGTGGTTTTTATCTTTTTACTATACCCTAAAAGTTACGAACATCAACCCGTTAACCTTTGATTATAAAAGTAATTTTTATTTCTTAATGTACCCTAACAGTACTTAGTAGGAACCGTCAACCCTTATTTGTAAAAGTACATTTTTACTTTTTGTGTAGTTCTAGTGATTTCTATTCTTTTACATACCTTAAAAGTTCCTAGCAGCAACCCGCTAATCTTTGATTATAAAAAATAAATTTTCTTTTTCTTATTATTCTTTAAAAATCCTTAGTAAGAACATGTCAACCCTTATTTGTAAAAAGTACTTTCTATTTTTTTTAATATACCTTAAAAATAATTCTATATTCACTCATAATTAATATATTGTATATTTTCAATGTAATAAAATGCCCATTTTAAAATTGACACTCATTTTTATTGAAAATATAAGAAATTAAATGGAGTATTAAATGTTTATATACAACCCTTTGGGCTGTATATATCATTTGCTAATGTTTAAAGTTGGTGCTCACCTAGTTGATAACTGACCAAATACAATTTGGTCAATCACCATTAAACTAGAATCTAAGGATGTAGATTAAAACCTAATAAAAGATAGTGGCTAAATACGCAAATTTTAGATAGATCAATGGCTAAATTGCGCTTTTTGCCTTTTAAGAACGATACTAAATTGCAGTGTTAAAGAAAGTGGCCTAGGCGGTTCTAAGCCGTCCCGATTTCACCCTAATCGGTGATTAAAATCGGAAAGTTTGTTTAAGCGGATTAGGCGAAAGTTAGGCGGGTTGGGCGGGCTAGGCGGTTTTAATGGGCCTAATTTATTTCTTAAGTTTTTAATTCATTTTTAATGGGCTTAATTTATTTCTTAAGTTTTTAACTACTTTTTAGTGGGCCTAATTTATTTTTTCAAGTTTTGAAGAGACCTAATTTATTCCTTAATTTATTTTGCATTGAATCATGATTATGGTAAAAGATGAATGCAATAATTATTTTATTGGAGAAACAAATCTCTTCAAATTATCATATTTTTCAAAAAATAACAAAACTAATCACGGCACTCCAATTATTTTACTAATTTATTTACATATAATTAACTTATTATAAAAATATATATTATTTTATTTTAAAACCGTCTAAACCGCCTAGACTAGACCCCAACTAAGCGCTAAGCAGAGGGTCACCGCCCGACTAGCGCTTTTTTGAAAGATGCTAAATTGTTATCCTTTTATAGATTATAACAATAAAATTAGTGGCTAAAAAACACCTTTGGCCTTTTCACATTTTCCACTTGCCCGTAAAAAATTAAGTTAACTCAGTTCAATTTTACCAATAAAGGTCAACAAAAAGCCTACGAAAATCATCCAAAACTTCAAATCGAACGCACCAAGGATTTCTCATTGAACATTTAGAAAAGCCATTTGTAAAATATCAGAAGTCTGACAGTAAATACCAGCTAATTTGTTAGGACAACAAGCCAATGGTGAAACACCTGAACAACAAATTAAGAGTGCTAACGATGCTAGCGTAAAACCAATCTCAATTTATGAAACCAAAAAATAACTTGAAGAAAATTGCAGTCATGATATATAACACCAAATACTTAGATCCAAAACACAAATATAAGATGCTAATACTAATGTGTTTAAAAATTCTGGGGGCAGAAATAAAGCAAAATTTCAGAAACACCAACACTAATGTGCCCTTATCCCTCTACTTCTTTTCCTCTTTCTCAGCCTCTGCTGCCCTCTTCATCCTCACACCCACATGGCGAGCATTTGTCCTCTCCAAACGCAGCTTGTTGTACGCCCTGAATGATTTCATCTCCTCTGTGACCTTCACAAGCTCCACGGATGGCTGCTCACGTGCAATTGGCATGAATTCTCCTTGGACTTGAGTTGCTGTTCCAAGTTCCTCAGGAGCAGAATCACCAGTCTGTATCAACCGTGTATTACTTTGAGATTATCGTTTTTCAGATAATAACTATACAAATATATGAAATGTCAGCCAACCAAATATTACCTTAAACTTGCGAGCACGTCGTGGGAAGACAACCAACTTGGCCTTGTAGGTCTTCAGCCTCTGAACATTGGATTGTAGGCCCTCCAGGGAGCGGTTCTTCCTGCGATGATCAACAGAGATACCGATTGTGGGAGCAAGCTTCTTTGGAATACCAGCGGCCTGAAAGATAAAATCCATGTTCAACAAGAGATGACAATAAGAGAGGAAATCATATCAGTGTAACCTATCTAGCAGCAAGACAAGTGAGATCCTTATGATAGCAGAGATATCATATGAATATATGCATCTAAGAGGAATAAAAGCAAGATCTTTTAGATCTAATTTGAAATTATGATTGGTCTTAAAACTAATACACATAAATAACAAAAAAGCAGTAAAATTCACATTCAACAAGTGAGATGAGAAAATCATACTAGTTTGTAGCCTATGATATAGCAGCAAGACAAATAAAAGCAAGATCCTTTGAATAACAGATGCAGTATGCAACATATCTTGCAGAAAGAAAATAAATCAAGATCTTTTATAATATGCAATTATATTTGACCTTAAAACTAAAATGCATGATAACAAAAGACAGTGAAGTAGCTTCCTTTACATTTTATAGAAGCTAGTTAGAAAGAGAGAGAAAATTCATGCAGCTATATTAATCAAACACAAGAAAAACTCTCCTAAGGCAACAATAGGACAAGAAATAGAAGTAAATGCAATATCCCAGTATGAAGTATTTAAAGGATAACAGCATAGATAAAGACCAAGAATCCACCTTAAGCTCCTCAAGAGTAAATCCTCTACCAGCCCTGACTTTCATGTTGTACTTCAAGGTCTGGCCATGGACAACAGGACGAAGAGGTCCTGCTGTAGGACGGGGAAAGATCTTCACTGCCTTCTTCTGGCGAGCTGTCAAAATTCACATAGTAAATACAAATCAGAAATAACAGGAAAAAAATCACCAAATCAGAATTTGAGAACAAATACAGAGCCAAAATGAAAAGAAAATCCTACTTACCAAGACGTCTCCTTGTCTTACGGGCAGGCTGATTAAACCATGTCTTGACATAGTTTTGCCAGTGCTTCTTAAAGTGACCATTAGGAATGACATTGTTATGCTTCATGACTTACCTAAACAATATAACAATCCCCATTAAAAAGCTAGCAAACAACCTCACACCGCACGAGCAAGTTAATCGAATTCAAAAACAGACAACAAATTACACAATAACCCTAAGCAGAATCCAATAACTCATCCACAGTAACAACACAGTTAGAGGTAAATCTGAAAACAATGTTTAGAAATCACAGCCATTGTTACATCACTATGAGATAAAATCAGATGAGAAAAAATGGAATTGAGACTGAAGAATAAGCATATATCTAACTAAACCTAAGATAATATACATATAATCTAAGAATGGAGAAACAAAAGAGCATACAAAGTTAGGGTTATTATAAATCGCTGAAGCAGATAAAGATGATTGCAAATGAAGGTTGAAGATGAGAAAAATGACTCACCGTTGTAGAGAGCCCTCTTCTTCTCTGCCGTCTTCAGCTGGAACGGCTTCAGCACTGGTTTGTGTGAGGATTTAAACAAAACCCTAGATTATTTAGACCCGAAACGGAATAGGTTTTTGGTGGGTTATTAGGTTTCCACGGCCCAGCCCAAATGTCATGGGCTTCGATTCTTCAACTATCGGTAATTATAGAAAGAAATTTATTTGAGGGAATAAAAAATTGTTTTTTGTTTTGCTTTTACTCTTTTTCCTGTTTTAATACCAATCAACCACAAAAAATGTTTACTAAGAGGCACAAGGCCCGGGAAGAAAAAAGCAAAAAACGCATACTACAATACTACATTACAACTTAAGGAAGTTACGATGTGCTTCGAAAATAAAATATCATGAATGTCTAAAAGAGGCATATCACATTTGTGGTGTTCTAAAGGAAAAAATCGTGTGTAGCTTGACATCCAATCATTTAACTTTGTTAGAAGGATTCATAAGAGAAATCCATTGTGAGTCTGAAGTCTTATATAAGAGAAGCCCATAACAGTTGATACAGTTGTGAGATAAGATAAGACAGCTAACACTACAATGTAAAATCCTAACAAACTCATAATTAGCTACCCTAGCTCATAAAAGTCATTAGAAAAAACCGACATATCTATAAAGCAAACATAATTATAATTAATCCTTAGAACCTAATTAAGCAATTCTCTTTCAAACCTCAAATAGTCATAACACATTAATTCGGTGTACATCAAGAGTCTTATTGTTTCTAAAATATGTTACCACATGGTTTTTATTATTACAAAAAGGCCTTTTAAACTTGTCAATTTCTTTCACATAGTCCCCTCAACTTAAGGGACTACCTATTACTCACATGAACTTGTTCGCTTTTATCACTTCGTTCAGTCAACTCGTAAAATGTGACATATTTTGACCCTATTGTATTGACGTGCCATAAATTTATAATTACTACATATATAACGTGGCATAATGCCACATCCGTTATGTCAACATAAAGGACAAAGTTTGTTACATTTAACGACCTAAGGGGGCTAAGTGACAGCTAACACTACAATGTAAAATCCTAACAAACTCATAATTAGCTACCCTAGCTCATAAAAGTCATTAGAAAAAACCGAAATATCTATAAAGCAAACATAATTATAATTAATCCTTAGAACCTAATTAAGCAATTCTCTTTCAAACCTCAAATAGTCATAACACATTAATTCGGTGTACATCAAGAGTCTTATTGTTTCTAAAATATGTTACCACATGGTTTTTATTATTACAAAAAGGCCTTTTAAACTTGTCAATTTCTTTCACATAGTCCCCTCAACTTAAGGGACTACCTATTACTCACATGAACTTGTTCGCTTTTATCACTTCGTTCAGTCAACTCGTAAAATGTGACATATTTTGACCCTATTGTATTGACATGCCATAAATTTATAATTACTACATATATAACGTGGCATAATGCCACATCCGTTATGTCAACATAAAGGACAAAGTTTGTTACATTTAACGACCTAAGGGGGCTAAGTGGAAACAAATTTCAAGTTGAGTTAGCTAATAAATTGTCCACTTAGTTAAGCATGTTAAGTGAAAAACTGGACAAATTCATGGAGCTGTATAAGTATTAACCTATGTTCAATGCATTAGATTTAGCTACCCCTTCCAATAAGATAATTTGGTTTAATTATCTATTTTTGTTTTCACCCTTAATAAATACACACAAAATACATATAAGAAAAACATATAAAATTACAAGTCACTGACATAAATACATATTTATTAAATACACACAAATTTCTACTCTAAAATCTTTATATAGGAATACACTTGAGATCAAATTATTTGTATAACTGGGAAGTTCCTATATAAAGGTTGGTAATGAAATGTTATTCTTATACAAAGTATTCCTATATATATTCTCCATTTCGGTGGCATTAGGGAACACTTGCAAGGCCTGCATCCCGAGAAATTTTCACCGCAGCAGGTTTCCCTCACAACAACGAAGTTTCATGGCAGACTTTGACATAGTTCATGTCACATTTCATAGTCTACAAACTAAAATTTACAAACTCCATGCAACTTATTGACATGGCGATTAAAGTGATTGATAACAGAAGCAACAATCCATGAACATCTTTAAGCATTCCCCTAAATTGAGCATGCCTTATAATAAAAGGTGAAAAATCTATCTCAAATATTGCACAACAATCTAGTACTTCTATCCAGAATAAACTTAATCCACATCAAATTAAAACTCATACATACATTAAACAATAGTATGGATGGAAGTGAATAAACAGTATCACACTCTGGAAATTGAGTGGCTCAGAATATAATACATATCACTTTTGTGCGCGGTTAGATGAAAGTTAGAGACGACATATTTATGCAGACAAGCACTGTAGTCTGATTCCCCGTCTTTCCTTCAAGTTCAATTGTCCATTAGTTTCTTCTTGGCTCGAGCACATTTGTTTTCTACTTCTTGTTCTCGAAATGGAGAAGTTTCTAAAAACAAACAATTATTAGTAATTGTTTCTCCTAAAAATCCTGAAAGCATTTCAAAAACCGTGGATGAGATATGGTGTGTAAGAAAAGTTAAAAAGAAGTCTTACATTTAAGTCTGGGACAAGGGGGGAATTCTACTTCATTTATCTTCCGTTCCCTCCTACTCCCAACATTTCAGATCCGTTGGCCAAGGCGTTGGTGCAAGCGGTCCATGATCGACACATGAATAATTATGGAGTAATGTTTAAGAACAATTGGTCTTAAGTCCAAGTGAGAGTGTTGTAGTTTGTGTCCTAAAGACAATTGTTGTTTAGGATATTTTAATTAGAATAAAGAACGTATAAACTATTGGTTTTATGAAAGGCTTTTATCTTTTATCTTTAATATTACGTTGTAATTATTAGTTAAAAGAAATCCATAGTTTATATTGATAATCTTAAAGTGTTCATACAAGATGAAGTGAGACAATACTTTAATCAGTGTTCTAAAAATCGGCCGAGTTGACCGATTCATCGGCGATTAATCGGTAAAATTGAGTATACCGTACCGATTTTAGTAAATAGGTCGTTTTAAATCGGTCAACCGATTTAGGACCGATTTATGACGGATTCAGAAAAAATTAGTCCACTTAAGAAAATTTTGGCCCAAATAAAAATGGCCCATACAATTTTTATTAAATAATTAATTGTTAAAAATAACAAAATAAACAAAAATTCCTAAAATACTCCGACCACATACATTTTAACCAACATAAAATTGAAAATTATGAATTTGGTAAACAAGATATGGTTGAATAAGAGCATCTAAATATGTTACGTTAATGTGTTAGTAATTGTTTTTTTTTAAATATTAATGTAATAAACATCGAAATATTTATGTTTGTCGACATTTTGGTATATTTATTATTATCATTTTGGACAAAAATATTTATTATAGTTTGATCAATATTTTTTGTTTTCTAATATGGATTTTTATTTTATTTTAAAATATTTATATAATTTATTTAAAATAATTAAAAAATAGAAAAATACAAAACCGATTAATCCCCGATTAATCCCCGATTCATCGTTTGGGTCACTGACCGCGCCGCGGCCGCATAGCGATTTTTAGAACACTGACTTTAATGATTAAATAAACTTAAAATATCTCAAATCGAGTATTATATTATTGGATTGGTATATATATTGTTGAGCATATAATATATCCCTTATTCATGAATAAAAAGTTGATCTCACAAAATTAGATTGTACGAGATATCTGGATAATTATATGAATATGTATAATGATGTTATATATATAGGAGACCCCGCTTTGAGTTACTAATATGGAATAAATACATAAATGTCAACTAGCTTTAACTCATATGTGGTAATAGATATAAAGTAGTCCTAGAACTCAAATACTCATTCATGTGACTTTGAATTATGGAGTGTGTTACTTTGATTCTACTATATGTACGATCCAATATTCGGGTGTCCTTCGGGTAGACATTGGGTAACACATAAAGTAATTGCAAAGTATTCGGGTGTCACTTCTGTATTGGAGAAGTTTTATCTTGGGCCTTTTGTGAATAAATAGTTCTAAATCCTTGCGCGAGGTAATATGATAAATTGGAAATGGTTTTTAATTTATGGAGTATATTTATTTGAGCACAAGTAAATTAATAATGAATTATATGATTGACTTTTCCATGATCATGATTCATTAAAGATAATATTGATGAGGGACCGAATTATATTGCAACTATCACTGACAGGTAAAAGAAGTCAACTGTTAATCTTGACTCCTTATGACTCCGGGTTAGAAGAGTATCTCCATATTTGAGTCGACGCTCAGATTAGATCAATATACGACTGGTTGTGGTTAGGACCTAGTGGGTCACACACTAAGAGTATAGAAGGATAAAATGGTAAATTGGTAAATATACCAAATATGTGTATTTGGTAATGTTGGCCGAAATATGTATATATTGTTGTAAGCACTGGTTTTCGAACCCAATGAGGAAAGCAATCTACGAGCTCCTCGTCCCGCAAGCTGCTCAAATACTGATACTCGTCGGAGAACGGATCACCTTTCTAGGGCCATAACTTCTTTCACCCGCGTCTCGGGACCATGAGTGTGGCACCTTCATGCTTATGAGAAAATCCTCTTTTACAAAATGACGTACGGTCAAAAACACTATTTACCATTGAGCGTACGGTCACAACACTGTTTGTTGTGACCGTACGGTCACTGCCACGTGGCAGACAACAATCCAATCCTTATCTGCCACGTGGCAAAGCGGTCCAATAAGAAGTCGCCACGTGTACTAGTGGATAAACGACTTTGGCAGGGGCTTGTAAGACCCGACCCGGCTTTGGCCAAAGCCCGTCTCGGATTCAAATCTGGATCTGAGACGGACGTTCAGGCGACCGTACGGTCACAACCTAGTCTATAAATACCCCCCGGATTTCTCATAATTTTCACCAACAAACACTCATTCTCTTCCCTCTCTAACTTGTTCTAAAGCGATTCTTGACCCGATAAAAGTTGCCTCTAATAAAGTTGCCTCTGTTGTTGCCTAAAGTTGCCTCTGATCAAGAAAAGAATCCCTAGAGGCCGAGTTTGAGAGTATTTTCCCAAAATATTCCCAAAAAAGGTCCTCGCGACCACCAAAAATATTTCCCCAATTATTAAAAGTTCCAGATCCAGGCATCACTCGCAGCCCTGCTAGAGCTGACTAAGTCCTTTTCCAAATATATTCGGAGGATGCCCTACGCAACTCCGACCCCAAAGTTCCTCCCTGAAAGGTCTCCGTTCTTCAACGAGTATCAGTCCGCGAACAATCACTGGCACGTGACGAGGGTAAGCTTCTGAGGGTTTTGTACCGTGTCACCCGACGGTTTACCGTACAAATGCTTGCGTATTTAAATATTCTTGTGTGATAATAGTAAAAGTCAAGATAATAAACCATTAGGCTGCATTATAGATCCTCTAGGGCCTGGAATGTCGGAATTAATAAGTTGTATCCACGAATGTAAATAAGAATCTTTGGTTTACAAAACAATCGGTATATACACTGGTTCGTACATTTTCCCGGTCGGCCGGGTGGCGACTCTAGTCAAAGAAGGCTAAAATCGCTATGAGCGACCACTTACGCTCACAGTGGCGACTCTGCTGGGGACCAAAAGTATATTCTACTATTATAAGCTAACTTCAACGTATGATTTCTTGAAGTTGATTTATTAAATGGAAGGATGTATATTTGGTTTTCACTTTTTATAAAATTATTTCTTAAATTATTTTATGAAGAGTAAAAATTGGGATACAATCGAAGCATTATGACAGTCCATGGCTATATACGAAGTTGTTGGCCCTATCAAGAACAGAATCACCTAGAGGGGGGTGAATAGGTGTCAAAGTTGAAACTGAAAATTTCTAAGTTTTTCGAGGAACTTAATTTTCAGAGTCAAATTTCCTTAGAGTCAGAAGCAAGTTTACAGTAGTTTGCTTCTGAGGGAAATTCTGCCTAAACACAGTTAGACTGTTTTCAGCAACAGAAGTTCTGATTTGAGAACTTCTGGACAGTCTTCTGAACAAAGACAATGATACTTAGAGAAAATCTGTTTCAACACTAAATATAAGCAAGTACACAGAAGCAAAAATAACAAGTATAAGAGGGAGAAAGAAGTTCAGGAGATCCTGATTGAACAATTCGATTTATCCAAGTTCGCCACAGAAGTCCTGTGACTACGTCTTGTCCCCTGAGGTCGCAGCCTACAGAGATTTTATAAATCCTCTATTCAGAACTTTTCTGGCAAGTTCAGAAGCTCCTTTACATCAACAGAACTTAAGCTAATTTCTCACTTAGTTCTGACTAGCCTAAAAAGAGTTAAAGGATTTCCACCAGAACAACAACAACTCTGTTTTCTGGATTTCTCACCCAACTCTAATCTCAACTAGATTTCTCTCTTTAAATCTAACTGAATATCACAGACGATATCAGTTTACAAGATTCCTATTATGAACTTGTTTTTCTTCACTCTCTCACTTTAACTAAGGCTATGCTAAGAAAGATTGAGAATGGAAAAGGATGCTCTGTTTTTCTTGTTAAAACAGTGCGTTGAGATTTTGCTCGATGATCACGCGTTGTTGATGCATTGGAGCTTGGCTACTATTTATAGTGAATGAGGATGACCGTTGGTGAATTTGAATCTTCAACAGAGATGACATCAGTTGTTGTAACCGTTAATTTGTCAAGTCTTTAAAACGGTCTTCAAACACTTTGATTCCGTTATCCTTGTTCTTTAACCAAATCCGGTAAGTGATTTGAAATTGAAGATAAGGTTGACCGGAAACATTCCTCAATAAGATCAACAAAGGGTAGACAGGGAAATGCTGGTTTCACTTTGAGTAGACACGCGCGCTCCATCAAAACAACTTTTTGAACTTTTGGCGCCTTGCATTAAATGCACTTGTCAGAGCAATAAATGCTTATCCAGAACCCGTGACTAAGCTTCTGATCAAATTGGTAAATAAGCTTCTGATTGCAAAGAACCTCTGAGGAGAGCTTTAACAGACTTTACTAGCTTTAGAGCGGACCATCCAGCTTCTGAAAATGAAACTCTGTCTTCAGCAATCAAGACTTCGAAGTTCTTTAGGCAATCAGGAAATTCTTCATTCAGCACCTGCTGAGTAACTTACACATAGACTAAGTAGAAAAATATTTGTCCACAGTAAACTATATGTAAGAGAATGTTAAATTTTCATCTTCTGAAGCGTTTGGACATAATCAAAACACTTAGGGTTCATCATTCTCCCCCATTTTGGTTATGGACAAACCGTGGTCAGAAGGTAAAAGATAGTATAAGTTTTAGAAAATAACTTCCTGATGCAGATGTTTCATAACTTCTGAGTAAATTAACTCCCTCATTTTTGTGTAAATGGTGGACTTCAACAATCTGTTTAAACTTAAAAAGAAACATAAGTAACATAAGTAATCAGAGACACAAGAAAGTATAAGAAGGATTCAGTGTATAAAATCATCAGAAGAAACAACAACAAGATAATCAGAAGAGCAGATAAAGTCCTAAGACAAAAACTACCCAACCCAGAACCTAGCTAAGAAGCTTAAGTCCTAATGAGATTACAAGTTCCTAGATTTCTTCTTCTGAGGAGGAACACCACTAGATCCTTCAGCAGCACTTGGTCTCTTCATCGTCTGACCACTCTGCTGAGCAGACTTCTCCCCCGTTTGACCGGAACCAACAGGAATACCTAAAGCACCTTGAGAGTCCAATTTTTGCTGAACTTTCAGTGCAGTCAGATATTGCTGAGAAGTAGGTCTTACAGAGTTGACCAAATCCATACGCTTTCTGAAATCAGCATCAATGGTGCGCAAATGGTCATAAGTCTGTCCAGACAAAGGTCGTTGCCTGTGAACATCTTCCAGAAGGAGCTTGGTCAACCTATTGTTAGCATACACAGCAGCAGTGAGATGCTCATTCTGAATATAAGTCTGTCCTCGAACAAACCTATAGCAATTGTGAAGAACCTTGTCTTGTTCACGTGCTTGAGTGTGCATAACCTTCAGAAGTTCAGTGAGCTCAGCAATCTGGACGCTCTGAGCAGACACAGCAGACTCAATGCTAGAGAGACGATTGTTGAGATCAGGAGTGATGTCATACACAATCCTAGCAGCCCCTGAAGATGATGAAACTTGAGCAGAAGATTTCACTTCTCTCAGAATATGGTTGGCAGTACTTTGCAGGTCATCAATCTTACTTGGGAGCATCTTCTCATGAGCCTCATTCTCATTTGCTTCCTTGACTTCTTCTGTCAAAATTCCCAAATTCTCATTGACCTTCAGAGAAGAAGCAAGAGAAATATTGTCCAAAGTAGGAAGAGTCAGAGCTAATTCTCTCAACTTATACAGCTCATCGTATGTAGCTAGATGAAGTGTAGAAAGATTGTGTGTGTAGACAGAAGGATCCTGCATTTGAAGCATAGTCATGAGCTGCAGGTTCTGAGCTTTCAAAGATTGAATTTCTTGCAGCACAATGCCCTGAGCAAACATGTCAGCAGCAGAAGACCTTTGCCCCACACCAGCAAATCTATTCAGCAATTCATCAGAGCCACTCTGACTCATTCTTCTCAACTCCTCAATACTGGGAGCACCACCAGCTTCGGATATACCAGAAGCTCTGCCCATGAACCCAAAAGGACCAAAATTTCTCTCCAAGTTATCTCGTTCCTGAAACTTGCGTAGGAAGTCATAATTGGATGACAACCCAGCGAAACAGGAAGTGGTGGAGGAGGTAGTTAAGGGATCACACACATGAGGTGTATGTCCAGAAGATGAAGGAGGAGGGATAGATGTGTTTGTGGAAGGGATTGAATGTGTGGACGTGGAAGGTAGAGTAGGTGAAATGGTTGGTAAAGTGGATGGTAGTGAAAAGGAGGGAGCAGTAAATCCAATTGATGGAATTACAGAAGAAGATGAAAGTGAGGAAGAAGTAGAAGTAGAAATGGAATCTGTGAAAATGGGTCCAGAGGACAGATTCACTTCTGAATAGGATCCAGAAGGAAGAGTAGTTGGAGGAGGTACAACTTCAGAAGTTGAAGTTGTAATGGGAATGGAAGTATGAGATTTACTCACTTCTGTGACAGAAGGTAGTGAGGGAGATGGATGAGGAGTATGAGTAGGAGATGAGATAACCTGGTCAGAGGAGTTAGGATCAAACATAGAAATGGGCTCAGCAAAGACATGAGCCATTCTGATCAGCGTTTCAGAGGCATCCCTATCACCAGGGTTTCTTCCTTGGCCAAGAAGAATGTTGTCAATAAAGTTCTCATTATCAACATTCTCCACAAACTGTTGTGCATCCTGAAGAACCTCATCAGCATCTGGTTCACTCTCCTCTGATAGCTCTTCAACAAGAGGAGCATCAACATCCTCTTCAGCAGACATCTCCATCATGTCTTCGTCATCAGCAACTTCATGTTCCTTAGCAACAGGATCTTCTAACTCAGCACTAGGAGCAACATAGAAGTCCTTTTTCCTCAGAGACCTTCTTTTTGCTACAGCATTCGTCCTGATCCGAGTGGAGAGAGAGATATTCTCAAGTTCCTCTCCTTCTTCTGAAGCCTCAACATCCTTTGAGAACTCCATATTTTCAAGTTCAGCAGCACATGCAATAATTCTTGCATCGGCCTTAGCCTTTGCAGCAATTTCTCTCTCAGCTGCTAACTTATCTTCTGCTTCCTTCTTCTTTCTTTTCTCGTCAGCAAGAGCCACAACTCTTGCAACCTTTTCAGCTTCA